>BSBK01000102.1:1323750-1985625 GCA_027943335.1 Chamaecyparis obtusa | reverse complement strand
ATTGTGATGCTAGTGGTACTGCAATAGGAGCTGTTATGAGCCAAGAAGGTAAACCTGTTGCTTATTTTAGTGAGAAGTTAAATGACGCCAAGAGGAAATATTCTATTTATGATCAGGAATTTTATGCTATAGTTCAGGCTTAAAAGAAGTGGAGACATTATCTACTTCCTAAAGAGTTTGTTTTGTATACTGATCATCAAGCTTTGCAATATTTGAATAGTCAAGAAAAATTGAATCAAAAGCATTTGAAATGGGTTGAGTTTTTGCAGAGTTATACATTTGTTTTGAAACACAGGAGTGGAAAGTCTAATAGGGTTGCAGATGCTCTTAGCAGAAGGCAACTATTGTTGACAGAAATGTAGATTGAAGTGATTGGGTTCAAGGAACTCAAGAATTTGTATCCAGAGGATCCTGATTTTGGTGAAGCTTGGAAAGCTTGTACAAAACCTGTTACTCTAGACAGGACAAAATGGTTGGATTTCATCATCCAGGATGATATGCTATTCAGAGGGAGTCAGTTGTGCATTCCACAAAGTTCTATGAGGGAGAATCTCATCAAGGAGAAGCATAGCAGAGGATTGGCTGGACATTTTGGTCATGATAAAACCCTTGGTTTGGTTAGTGAGAATTATTATTGGCCACAGTTGCAGCAAGATGTGAAGAAGTTTGTACAGAGTTGCAGAGTATGTGAGATGGTGAAAGGAGTGAAGCAGAATACAGGGTTGTATCAGCCATTACCTGTACCAAAGAAGCCTTGGGAGGATATCAGCATGGACTTTGTTCTTGGTTTACTGAGGACTCAGCGGGGACATGATTCAATTTTTGTGGTGGTTGATAGATTTTCAAAGATGGCACATTTCATTCCCTGCAAGAAGACTAATGATGTTGTTCATGTAGCAGAATTGTTTTTCAAAGAAGTAGTGAGACTACATGATTTGCCAAAGACCATAGTTTCAGATAGAGACACTAAGTTTGTTAGATATTTTTGGCGTACATTGTGGAAGAAGTTGAAGATAGATTTGAAGTTCAGTTCATCACATCATCCACAGACTGATGGACAGACAGAGGTGGTGAATAGAAGTTTGGAAAATTTGCTGAGATGTTTGGTTGGAGATAAGCCAATAGGATGGGATTTGATTTTACCACAGGCGGAATTTGCATACAATAATTTTGTCAATAGGAGCACTGGTAAATCACCATTCCAGATTGTATATGGAAGTAGTCCAAGAAATGCATCTGAATTGAGGAAGATAGATAAAGGAGAAATAAGTAGTGCTAAAGCTGAGGATTTTGTGGAACATTTGAAGAACATCCATGAGGAGGTGAGGAAGCATATTCCCAAGATGAATGTGCAATATAAGACTAAGGCAGATGAGAAAAGGAGGCATAAGGAATTTCAGGTTGGAGATGAAGTCATGGTTCATTTGCGGAAGGAACGGTTTCCAGTTGGTACATATAACAAGTTGAAAATGAAGAAGTTTGGGCCATGTAAGATACTAAAGAAGCATGATTCAGGAAATGCATATGAGGTAGAATTGCCTACTGAGCTGAATATTTCACCAGTGTTTAACATTTTAGATTTGACAGAATATCATGAAGGAGGTGTTCAAGATGAGGTTGTAGTAGCACAGTGGAGTATTCTAGCAACTAGTTCAGATATCAATGAGATTGAAGACATACTGGATAGTCATGTTGGCAGAAGCACAAGGAACAGGATATATGAAGAGTATTTGGTCAAATGGAAAGGATGACCTATTGAAGATTCATCATGGCTAACAAAGGAGGAGGTTAACCATCTTGGTTTTCCTTTGCACACCTGAGTCGTGACAGGGTCACTTCTCAAATTACCCCAGGTGTCTGATGCAGGAGCATCCTGGGTGTAAGAGCAATCTTGCATCACCCAAAAAAAATATTTCTATTTTTATATTCAATAAGGGCTATTTTGTGCAGAGCTGCTATTTATGGAAAGTTACTATTTTTGGTAATTTTTGTATGTGCTTAGAATGATCTGATTTCTTTTTTGGAGGTTCATTTTGGTCATATAAGTCTGCCAGTAAAGTTTCATTGCCAGATCAAGTGTATATTGGAAGATATTGAAGATTTTCGGTATTGGCAGCAGGGTACAGAAACTTTGAACTCAGTTTTGAAGGCTTTAGAGGCCCCGGATGAGGTCAAAAATTTGGGTGACAAGCACTTGCACCAGTCAAGCCTGTAGAGCGCTTCGTGGCATTTCTGAAATAGGGTTATAATAGCCGATCGGGTCAACTGGTGATGACTTATGGTCTTCAGAAGTTGGGCCACCTGAAATGGCGAAAAATAATTTTCTTCAAAATTTTTGTTCGGGTTTCAAAGGTTATCTTGAGCTGACTATGATGTAATAAAATGTAAAATAAAATAATTCTAAGTTTGGTCGGCCTTATTGGCTAAAATTCTTGAACCTTCCCAGGCGGTGGAAAAATTGCCTATATAAGGAAGGCTGTATTATTGTCTTAGGAGTTTAGAATAGTTCTGGGTAGTAGATCTGGGTAATAGTTCGAGGCTTTTTCCTACAGAATATTGTAAGGGAATGCCCATGTGGCTTTGCATATTGTAATTCTAAAAGTTTGTAATTCCACATTTGTGGAGATAATAAGAAGCCAATTTTTTGTTCTTGCATATTGTTGTTGTTTCTCTATTTCTGTTATGTGTTTGTGGTATTAAGGGGAGCACCCTTCATCAGAAAGTTTCTCAACATGGAAAAGCATAATGAAATTGTATCTATCAGGGATTGGAGAAAATGCCTTGAATATTTTGGATAATGATTACACTCCATCACCTACCAGACCTTTGATAGTTGATCAGATGAAATAAAAATAGGAACACAACTTGGTTATGATAGAGATTGTTTCTTCACTCTCTGACGCTAAATTCAATGATATCAAAGATTTTGTTAACTCAAAATAGATGTGGGACAGTCTTACACTTATCTATGGAGGATATCAACATGTACAAAAAGCCAAGGTTGATATTATGAGAGGAAAGTATGATGAAATGAGAATGAAGATAACATCACACAATACAAAAGCACAATCAAAGAAGTTGTTAGTGCCATCAGAGGTGCTGGTAGAACCTTGACAAATAAAGAAGTGATAAGTAAAATATTGAAAACTCTATCTTCTAAGTATTCTATTAGAGTATCTACAATTTATGAATTGAGATCTATACCAAACAATGTTGTTACTCTTGAAGCCTAAATCGGTAAGCTAACTGCATTTGAGCTTAGTAACTATGATAATAGTCTAAAAAAAATTGAAACTACCTTTAAGTCATTTGTGAGAATTGGAACATCAAGAAGAGAAAGATAAAATCATATAAATTCATATCAAAATGAATATGATAATAACCTAACCGAAGAGAAAGAACAAGAAGATTTGGAAGCATTGTTGGCTAACAGACTACCTAGAGGAAAAGGAAAGTATAAAGGCAAGTTACTATTGAAATGTTTCAATTGTAATAAGATAGGACATATTGCATCTATATGGCCTGAAAATGGCAGAAATGATAAGAATGATAAAAGAGACAACCAACACCAAAGATTCAAATATTTTAAGGACAAAGGTAAGAAGTATTGCTACCTAGCCGAGGAAGGTGTAACTGATGATGAATCTGATGATACTGACAAAGAATATGAAGTTGTATTTATTGTAGTAAAATAAGATCAGATGAAGAAAAGTATGAAGGTGAGAAATAAATTTTTCTCATGTAACTAAATTTTACCCTTGGATTATAGATAGTGCATGTTCAAGAAACCTCCACTCTTCTAGAGCACACTCATATAAGATCTTACCACTATTAAAATCTTACAATAAAGTTCGGTTAACAACAAACCCTATTAGGAGCCACCCTATTAAGGTATTTTCCTCTAGCCCTATTAGGATATTTACCCTATTAGGAGTATCCTTGTGAGAGGACTTTAGACACTAGCTAAAGTGTCACCCTATTAAAGGATTTTACAAAAATATCTATTAGGATCTACCTAATTAGGGGATTTTGACTTGGTATAACTATTAGGTAACAACAAGAAGATTGATATAGAAAATAGCACCAATGACTTTCTTGTATAGATCTTATTAAGCTCAACATCAAATTCTTCTTGTTTTTGTAGGAAATCAACTATTGACTTGAACACACACACCATTCACAATCTCCACACTTGAAAATACAACTAACAACAATATAAATACATATTTCACTAACTAGGTTGGCTATGACCCAAATTACATTTGAATTTAATCATTAAGAATCATTCCCACTCAATCCTTAAACTCTAAACATATTACCAATTAAGAATTATAATTTTAACTTCATGTCGGACTCCAGATCCATCGCACAATCAATTTGACAAAGAAAAGTCAAACATATTACACTTCCCTAGGTTTATGCACTTGTTCATGAACTATCGATCAAATCAACCAATAAGATTAATACCTAACATTAAAAGTCACCTTAGACACATCATCACATATTCTGTAATACTTAACCATCTTTGCAAATCGATTCACCATCACTGGTCAAGGATCTAACCAATTGTTCTTCACTGCTCTTTTCCTTCTTCACTATACAAATTTCAGAATGCTATAATGTTAGGAATAACAATCCACAATACAACTGAGAGGGGGGGGTGAATCAATTGTATGATAGATTATTAAACTTTAAACAACAACAATATTAGATCCAATGAACACAATGAATGCCAACATAATAACACAATATTTTGGTCTCAGGGAAACCCTATTAAAGGTAAAAACCCCAGTGGGAATTAGCAACCACAAATGATGTATTGAGAGTATAGTTATCTTTGTTAGAAGATATAGCCCTATTAGGAGCTTATTGAAACATTACAATGCATAGTCCTTGTTAGAGGATAGACCCTATTAGGATTCAAGAATAAAAGGGAGGGATCACTACCCAAAGAAGGTTAATTCCACCTTCAGAACTCACTGTTTGCAACACAAGTGTATATGAAGAAATACACAATCTTTGAACTATTTTGCAGAAATTGTCTTTCCTTGATCAGTTCCAATGAAGTCCACCAACAAACCTCTTCTCTACATACAATAGACACAAGCTCATAGCTTTTACAACCTCTCTATATCAACTTCTTCTCATCCACATATTTTCCAAAGAAAAGACCTTTCATTTATACCTTATTACAATTCTTATAAACAAGTCAGCCCATAAGGCTTTTCTAATTACAAATAATTACATAAACCCTTGCTAAGATACACACAGTATCTAGAACAAGTCTATAATGATTATATTACAATAATTAAGGACCGACATCCTTAATTCAAGCTCACCATCCGTCATACACACTACATCTTTGTAGTCAGCTTCCAAATAGATCACCTTCCAGAGTACACGCCATAGCTGATGTCATCCTACATTCCATACCTTGCAAAGTTCATAGAACACTCTTCAATACTCTATCTTTCATCTTTGAAGTTCGTGTGCACTGATTCCATATCTTTTGAAAGCTATACACAAAACACAAAGACTAACTCTGTCATTTCTCATTATCACAGTCAGTGACCAGTCTTCACCAAAACATCTGTAACTCATCCACTATGAAGAAATAAATTATGCAATCTTGGATGTAAGATCACAACATCCTCCTGAACTCTCATCTGTCTCCATAGCAATTGAAACACCCATAAAGTGTCTGTACACTATGATAACCAATCTGATTTCCTTATAGAAACATATGTTGACATTAGTGACAAAACACAAATGACAATAGTATGAGTGCCTATTCAGTAACATAGTGATTAAACATATTAAATGTCTCAATCCACTTCCCACGCATTATAAATATCCATAAATCTCCCCCTTTGGAATTGATGTCAACGTATGGGAAAATCTATTATCCCAAAGTTATATCAATCCAAAGTTCTGCAACTAGTTCTGTTACCAAACAGTCTCCCCATTCAATAGGGATCTTCTCATAGCAACACTCCCCCTTTGACAACAATGGAAAAGGGTGCCATGAGTCAAAAACTACTTTGCAACATCTTTCTTCCATGATCACTCCCCTTGAGGAGTAGATCCCTACATCCAGACTAGATTATGATAAGGCTCTGAAAACCCCTGGACTGATGCATCTCTGCATCATTTAATTCTGACTAGGAGGGGCCTGAACCCCCAGCATACCTCTGAGATATTCAAAGGTATCTTTCAGAAGTATATTTGTGAAGATGTCTACAATTTTCTCTTTTGTACTGATATATTCTAATTTGACTTCCTTTTCTACCACCTTGTCTCTCAAGAAGTGATACTTGATAGCAATATGTTTAGTTTTGGAGTGCATCACCAGATTCTTTGACATATTCGCTCTACTGGTGTTATTACAATGGATAACCACAAGCTCATCAAAATTTATTCCAATGTCTGTCAGCATTTGTTTCATCCAAACAATCCGAGTGCAATTTATGGAAGTAGCAATATACTCTTATTCAGCAGTAGATTGTGCTATGCAATCTTGTTTCTTACTTAGCCAAGAAACCAATTTTTTCCCAAGGAAAAATGCACCACCACTAGTACTTTTTCTATCATCAATATTTCCAGCCCAATTAGTATCAGTATAAGCATGAAGTTCAAAGCTATCATTTATGTCATACCATAATCCATAGTCTATGGTTCCTCTTAGATACCTCAGTATCCTTTTCATAGTAGCTAGATGTGTTTCTTTAGGTTCTACCTGATATCTAGCCACAATTCCAACAACATTAGCAATATTTGGTTTGGTGTGGGTCAGATATTGTAGTCCTCCAACCTTTGATCTTTCACCATAGTATGATTTTGTCCTTGTACGTCCACAAAGGTCTATGTGTACTAGTTCGAACTTCTCTCTTGATGTATATGTTTTTATTTTGTGACTACTTCTGGTTTGTTTTCCCATGACACATTCTTTGCAAATAGTGTTAGATGGTTTCACAATCTTCGACAGATCTCTCACTACATTAGTCATACTTTACTTTACAATTTTATCAAAATTAACATGACAAAATATCCTATGCCATTGTAATCACTTAAAATTGGGCTAATAGAACCTAAGGCCCTATTTTCCCTTAATTTGACATATAACCTTGATTATGTTAATTCGATTCCTGATCATTAACATAAATCCCAAAAATTCAATAAAATCAATCAAATCCTAAATTAAGCATTTATCACTAAGGTTTCAAGCAAAATCAAGTCAAATAACTCTAGGCCTATTTAATTAATTCAATCCCACCAAATGCATGGCTAGAGTTATTAATTAAAAGAAAATCATAAATACCTCTTAAATCAAACAAACACAACAAACACACCTTAATCATTGAGAGGCTCTCACATGGATCAAGGATCAAGCATGAGTGCATATCAACCTTCCCTCACAAATGCATCTCAACCATTCAATTCCTTTAATCTTCTATAAAAGAGAATTTTCAAAGGCTCACTCTTCCTTCTTGAAATTTGGATTTTAGTTTCTCAAGACTTCTTCTCAATGTTTGGAATTCTAGTTTATGGATATTATAAATTTAAGCCTTCATAATCTTTGATTATTGAACTCTCATACTTGGGAATTTTATTACTAATGCTTTGAATTTGATAGTTGTTCTTAGATTTTCATGCTTAATTTCATGCTCTAGCTAATTAAGAAATCTTTCAATTGGGTCATCTAGTAAAGAATTCATGTTTTCATGCTCAATTATGGAGAATTTATTATATCTAGCTTGATTTCATACATATTGTATTGAATCTCTCATTTTAGTGTAGATTGTCACTGTTTAAGGGTCAAATCTGAGAGCTACTAACTCTTATTTCATACTCACACTAACTAGAGAGCAATAGGATGATTTTACTTGTTAGTTTCTTCAATTGCATGCTTATTTTCTCTAACAAGTGATGTTATTATCCTATTGAAGTGTTGTGTTGTAGGTCAAAAACTCACACACACATTTCTGGCACACACCGTGGGGCCTAGCTCCAAATTTCCTCATTTTCTTGCATTTTAAACTAAATTTCACCTTGTCTTTCTCTGTCAGAGGATCATATCTGGGAAGAACATCTGCATACAACATTTCTTGGATCGCATCCCAGATTCATGAATTGCATTTGGGAGGAGAGTCACATTTGGTAAAATCAAGGATCACATTTGGTGATCTGGATTGCATATGGGAAATAGGATCGCATGTGGTAGAGTTTAGGATCACATCTGGGGATTTAAATTGTATTCTTGGGTTTTATGACTCCTAACAAGTTTGTTTGTTGATTTCTCTAGTTTTTGGCAGCTTAACTATGGTTTACAGGTTAAAAGATAGAAACCCAAATGCTAACAATTATTTATAATTTTCTTTCAAAGGATAAAATGAACTTAATGCATTTGTTTTTAGGCACTTAAGTACAATTTAATTTCACCTTGTAAACCAATCAGAGGAATATGTTCTTTTCCCCTTGAGGGAAAATCAGAAACTCAAAAGTTGGTTTACACCTTGGAGTTAAATTGAGGAATGAATGCTAACAATTGCATATTCAATTTTCCTTAAAGCATTATCTTTGGATTTTGGATTTCTAACAAGCTAACAAGCTAATGGGTGAACTTGATGTTGTTGTTTGATATTGAAAAGCTTAACAGTGGTTTGCAAGTCATTTGCCCAAGACAAAATTAAAAGACTACTAATGCTTGTCATGCAGGTTGTCTCTAAAGAAAATTCAAAACAAAAACTTCATGCTTGGTTTTTCTAGGAATATTAAAACAATTTGAGATCAAGTTACAAATCAATTAGAGGATTATGCTCTTTTCCCCTTGAGGGAGAATCAGATAGTCAAATGTTGGCTTGTTATTTGGCATCAAATTGGAGTAATTGAATGTTAAATTGCATAATGTGTTTGGGATTCATGGTATGAGATAGGAGATTATGCTCTTCTCCTTTATGGAGAACCAGAAATCTAGACCTCACTATCATTTATCCATTTTCTTTATTGTACACCTTTAGAGGTCTTGTCGATTGAGGAAAAAATCTCCCGGGAATGACCCAAGTGGGGAGAAGTCTTACGCTGACTCTTCCACCCCACTATAAAATTTGATGCTTCCTTGAGGCTAAAGACTCGGAAGACATGATCTATCTTGTCTTGGGAGATTGATGATCAATCCCAGTGATAGACTTGGATTTTGTGTAGAGCAGAGCCGCTTAAATCTTGCTTGTGCGACTACACACTTTCAAGTTCCTATAGGGTTAATAGCCTCAATCCTTCTTGTAGGACTATGGGAGATGGTTGTGAATAGATGTCTTTATTAAAATCTTTATGTTAGATTCTACCCGGATCACCCCCGAAAGGTTGTTATCACTTGTGTGAGGCAAATAGTAATTGCCCCAAGAAATTCACCATATCGAGCCCCCATTGACATTAACACTTGGAAAATATGGCCTCCAATATCCATTGTGTGTTATTGGACTATGAAATTTTTAGGAGTCTTTGGGTGTGTTCCTAAGTCAGTGAACAAGTGGTTTGAATCTCTACCTAGTATAAGGTAGGTTAGGTGTGTTTGATTAATACATATGCTTGGTGTGATCTAAATACAAATTCAATTAATCCTCCCCAAATGAACAAGCACAGAGCATTTACAAGCATTTACAAACACTTGACAATCACTGGAATCTGATAGACATGACACATTTTTCAAAAACACTAAAATTGCAAAATTCTTGTCATCATAAGATCACATCCCAGGTTCCTGAGTCACATCTCGCATCTCAGATCACATCTGTTCAAACCTGGGTTGCATCTGGTAGTCACACCATTTTTTGGGTCACATTTGGTGAATATTCCATTTCCTAAGTCACATACGGTATTTCCTGAGTCATATTTGGAGCTCCAAATTGTTTACCAGTTACTGTATAGGATCACATCTAGGATAGAGAGTACTTCTATACATTTGAGAACCAAAATTTTCACATTTTTAGATACCCATTTGGCCCATTAGTAAGTTCCTATTGCTAAAACACCGTCATCTGATAACAAGAGAGATTCATCTTTGAAAGTGTCTTGTCACCTTGCATGGTCCAAATCTGCATTGTCCAATTATGGAGTCAGTTTATCCAATTAGCTACAACCAAGTTCTCAGCTCATAAACAGGGCACTTTGACACCCTTTGATGTTGAAACTTTTACACTATCAGACCCACTTGCACTTTGGTTCCCAACTCACAAATAGGGCACTTTGACACCCTTTGACGTTGGATCCATAAAATAACATTTTAAACCCACTCTTGCATCCTTGGATCCACAATCAGACATTGCAAACAATCAGACCCACTTTTAAACACAAGACATTCATTGGTTCCTCAATCTAGTTTTCATGGTTGTTATGAGGCATAAAGCTTACCATTTTGGAAGGAACCCGTTTGTAGATGAAGTACAATTAAACACCTTTGAAACAAGAGAGACCTCAAGAATCAATCCCCTATTTGGTACTACACCAAGCACTACTCATACATTGACACCTAAATAAATAAACATGAACAACCATGACAATTATCGATGGGATGAAAGATACCATGACCAAGATAACTAAGAAGAACATGTTAAACAAAAAGAAGAGATACAATACCGTGAAACATATCAGGATGATGATGACAATGATGATGAAGATCCCACTAAAAAATAATACCAAAAAGCTATAAATAACAAATGATTCAACAAAATCCTTGAGAGAACTTTGGATGAAAACAAAGAGAAATACTTCCTAGAACTCACTTCTCAAGGTGTGAAATTACCAAAGGATTATGATGTGAGTCAACTCAAGAAAAAGGAATACCTTAGTCCTCTATCAATTCTAACAAGGCAACTAACTGCTTTACAAACAAAAATCCAAGAACTCAAAAAAGAAAAGGACAAACCAAAACAACAATACTCCTTGGAGCACATATGTCCTTTCCCTTTTAACAAGGGACTCAAGATGATTCCATTTCCTAAAAACATCACAATACAAAAGTATGATTGACAATCAATTAAACAACTAGTCAATCAAAGATGGTCTACAAGGGACTCTTGGTAGGACTTTGTGACTCAATGGAGATGCCCTTTTGACAATGATCTTACTAGAGAATTCTGGAACCTTATCCTGCCCCATCTAAGATGGTGTATCTAGAAGGAAAGAAATAATAGAATTTTTAGGGAGAAATATGCTAAACCTGATATCATTTGCAAAAATCTTTTCAAAGATCTTGAAGAAAACTTCATTAATTCTATTTTCAATAGCAAGAGCAAGCTAAGGGAAATACTATTCAATGTTCATTGGATAAACTAGAAGTTTCCTCTTCACAGCTCTCAGCTTGTCTCTCCTAGAGAAAGCTTGGTCTGGATTGCTCCTCCTATTGGATGGGTCAAAGATAATTTTGATGGTGCCTCCAAAGGCAACCTGGGTGTTTTGGGGGGAGGTGGTATCATCAGAGACAGTAATGGTAAGTATTTGGGAGCTATTTTGGTCCCCTTGGGCTCTCAAACAAATCATAGGGTAGAGGCTTTGGCAGCCCTCAACACTATCATGCTAGTGGAAGAATTAAGTCTCAAAAGAGTGGCTGGAAGGTGCTTCTTTAAATATAATTAAAAATATTAAAGGTATCAATACCCCTTCCTAGACTATTGAACACATCATATCCAAAATTAACACTATTGGTCAATCCTTTGAGTCATTCCACATTTCTCACAATTTCTGGGAAACCAATCAGGTTGCTGATGGTCTTGCTAATATTGGAGCCAAAAGTGAGAGAATTCAAAAATGGTATGGGAATACTATAAGAAATGATGATATCATCTTTTGTATTAATCATGACAAAATTAGACAAGAGGAAGGAGTCATTAATAGTAACATTAATGAGGATACTTGATAAATCAAATCATTTTTTGGTGATCTTGGAGGTCATGCAAAATATTGCTAAGTACATGTCCATGATGTAGAATTATTCTCCCATTATGAAAGCTCAAAATTTGATGTGCCTTGTCATCATGACTAGTAATTGCTACCATTTCGTGCATGTGAATAGGGGTGAAAACTAGATTAATATTCTTTATATGCTTAAGAGCCATATTATTGATAGCACTATTTCATCTAAGCAAAATAAGCAGTCTCTTCTTCCTATGAAAAAATAATTAGGTGATTGTTCAACCATGGGTGGTGATCTCAGAAGAGAAGAGCCAGTGGATTGCAAGTGGAAGCAGGACAAGGATGTCTGGAGTGTTTTGAAAAAAGGCCAGGTCCACTGGTATCTTAAGAGACTTCATGGCTTTGAGAATAATGTTTCCAAAGCCTTCGCTAAAGGGTGGGATAAGGGCACAGTGAATCTAGTTGGCAAGTCCTTCAGACTTAGTCTTGAGCTTCTCTCTGAAATCACTGGTCTCCCTTTGGATGGAATGAAGTACTCGAAGGCGATAAAGGTTGGAAATAGAGCCTACAAGTCATTTCCTATTATGTATGAAGAGTGGGTCCACTTGGTTAAAGGTAAGAAAGACTATATGGAGATGGATAATATTTAGAAAATTTGGGGTTCTATCATTAGGGTCATGATGGAGTATTTCACTCTTGAACGGTAGTTCTCTAGGGTTTATAACTACCATTTTGTCTTAGCTAACCATTTTAGACATGAAAAAAGTATTTCCTTTCCCTATTTCCTATTGTGTTCTCTTAACCAAAGCATTTATGAATTTAGGGTTAAGAATTTCCTGATTCTCCATGTTGGGCTCATTTTCCTTATAGTTGATTATGCGAGAGACCATATTCCTGATCCTATTCCCGCCCAGGTCAAAAAAAGGAAGAATTTAGGCTCCTCTTCTAGGAAGAAGAAATGCAAAAAATCCCTCCCTTCCCCGGAGCCTGATCCTCCTGGGTTCAAGGATGACTTAGAGAAAAATTTCCCTAAAATTGCTAAGAACAATGTGGTCCCCCCTGTGAGTCCTCTCATAACAGAGCCTATTTTTATGGAGCCTATTTCCACGGTCCTGCCTGAAAATGAAACTGAGGCTGATGATAATCCCCATGAGGGTCTTAATGAAGAGTCCAATTCCACTACCCTGACACCAGAGGAGGAATATTTGGTGAACCCTGATGTCATTATCAGGTACATCATTGATATTGTTGAGGGTTATTTCATGGAAGAGCATGATAACCTTAACAGTGGGGAGAAGCCTACCCTTGCTTCAGATACTAGAAAAGATGAGGGTAAAGGAAATACTATGCATGAGGCTGAGGATGAGGGAAACAAAGACAAAGATGATGGTAGCAATGCTCTGGACAATAATGTTGAGGATTCAGGTAAAGATAGCTTTAGCACTATGGAGGAGGATAATCTAGACTCCCATGACTCTCCCAACTCTGGTAAGGAGTACAAGAAGGATGGCAGTGAGAGAAGCTCTAACAAAAAAAGGTCCCATCCTCTTCAGGATGACCTCAGAGAGATGGATAAGCATGCAAAGAGATCCATTATTATGACCCCTCTTCAAATTGCTAAGAACAAATCTATCTATAGTTATAATTTGGACAAGTGGGTGCAGAATGATCTAGTCAAATTGAAGAATAGATGCATCAAATTGGAGACCAAGAACATAATGCTAGAGTAGATCACTAATAATCTTAGGAAGGAGACTGTCTCCAATGCTAAAGCTGGTGTTTCTGATTATGGTACTGAGTTGGATGATAAAATCAAAAAATTTGTAGAGATAGCTATGGTTCCCATTCAAGAGAAGATAAGAAAGAATGAAGCTATGCTGAAGAATTTGCTTGGTTTGGCTAATTCAAGAATGAAGTCTACTCTAGAGAACCTGAGCACTTTAAGTAAAGTGTTGGAAGGGAACAAAGAGGGCCCTCTGATCGATAACATTGATCTGATTGTTCCCAGTCAGCTGATGGGTCCGGGTACTAGAACTAGGTCCAACACTAAAAAGAAACTTAAGGTTGAAGATCAGGACATCATGAGGCTGAAAGATAATATCAAGACTATGCAGGCTCAGTTGGAGAACTCTGAGGGTCTCTTGAAGACTCTATCTTGATCTTGGTGCTAGTGGTCTTTTTCTCTGTTTTGCTTCCAGCTCTTTTTGCTTTTTGTTGTTTAGGCTTTATTGAAAATTTGGGATTTGTCCCTTTGTAGTCTGCTCCTTTTTGGGGTAGCTAGTTGTTCTTTTGATTTTCCAAGCCTATATCTATATATCTTTGTTAAAGGGTTTCGGGGCACTTCAAAACCTATTTTTACCATAATAAAAAACAAAGCTACTATTTGGTAAATAATATGTACAAATTAAAATTATTATAATGTACTAACATTATATGCTTAATGATTAACTTATTAGTGGGCTAATACTAATTCAACTACTATATTAGTGGATACACGTAATTAGTATTTAGATAGCTCCGTTAATGGATGTACTTATAACTTGTAAGTGTTTGATTTCACATATTTCTATAATGAGTTTAATTGACACCATGAAAGTTGTCTAAAATCTTACCAATTTTAGAGATCGAATACCTTATGCCACCTATAATTTTAAAAACTTTTAATTTAATGGAGTTCCTAAGGAAAGCACCAATTTTTTCCCTTCAGTATTGTATATTCCATAGGTTGGGTTAAGTTCTAATGAACCATCTAGACAAGGAACATTTTTATTTTGTGCCTTCTATTATGGTTTCTCTTTGTGTATATTTATTCCGTAGTTATTAGTTTGATAGGAGTTCATAAACCAACTTTCCTTAACCCATGATACTCTCAACATCCCTTTGTTTAGCTTACATTTTGGAAAACCCCTACCCTAAACTTATTCCTTTCGTACCATCAAATAAACCTCATTCTGAAATGTCAGTTGGGGGTTAAGAAACCCTAACCTTATTGTAGAGGGAGGTTGGCCAACTCGACATGTGATTAGGATCACCACATAATCTTTTTGGCCATGATTCCACTCACATGTCTACACTATTGTCCTAACCTGCATGTTCTCCCTTATTGGTTTTATCTTAGGTGTTTTAAAAAAAAAAATTGTATTTGGTGTAGTATGTTTGGGAAGGACATTTGGTATTGTTACCCTATTTTTCATCATGTAGATTAATAGAAAAATAGGAAAAGGGTGCATTTAGGTATTTTCATTTAACAATGCTTTTCAAGTTATGTGGATCTACAGTTTTCTATTGCATTCATATCAAATTTTAAATTGTACTCTAAGTATTGATCACATGTCAAAATTTTCAAATTCATAATTGATCATTACATTGTGGGTTCATATCGAAATGTAATTTACAAATGTTCCTTTCATACTTCATATTTCTTATCAATAAATAGAGTACAAAGTGCAGAATAGAAAAGAAGAGATAGAGGTATGAGTGGGTCCTTTGCATTGCCTTGAAGAGTCTGCATATCTAGAGCTAGTTGTAATGTATGGTCTAAGTTCTCCAGTCTTCATCTTGAGTCTGCATCTGTCTCATTCTAGGTCTTTAGGAGTTGTCATGCATCATGGTTAAGGATTTGTTAGATCCAATTGGATCTAAGTAATGCAAAAAGAATGAAACATCATACATTATCAAATTCTTTCATGGCTGCATATATTTCTGGTATTCAATGCAATAACAAAATGAGTATGCACATGAAGTGAAAAATAGTGTTAAAAGACAAAAGTATCGCTTTGTGTTAGTGAGCACACCAGTGGTCTGATGGATGCCCAAAATTGACCACTGGGTCATGTTCACTAACATAATCCATTCATTTGTTTTGATGTTTTTAAAGCCAATCAGAGTGGTGAATTGATCAAAACAGACTGGTATTTGTCATAGTCAAGATATTATAAAAGAGGATGCGGTATACTATTTAAAATATCATTCATGTGCTGAATAGATGCAAAAGATCAACTACAAAGTCACAGAAGTTTGTTTATGGGTGTCATGAGCCCATGCTCGAACCCCATAAATAAATTTCATTGCTAGGATTGCATATATTTCACTAAAATAATATAGCTTGTGCATGTGCTAATAATAATGGAAATCATTTTCAAGGTATAGAAAAAATGAAGGAATGAATACAAGCTATATTTATTATTATGTTGTTCCTTATTCATTACTAGCAGAAAATAACCAAATAATAGTGCTAAATGCTAGAGCTGCATTTTTATTCATAATGTTGAATACATCCTTTGATGACAGTATTGATTCAAAAGTAAAAGGCTATAAGAAATATATTTCAAGGATGTTTACAGCTTTTTGTTACAGTGGTGTCAGCTCAAAGAAGGATTTTTTGCAAACAAGGATCAATTATTCCTTAGCTACTATTTAGAAAAATAAAGACCAGAGGCAAGCATAAAGAAATCCTCTATGTTATGGCTTAAGCAAGAAAATGGCCATTTTCAAAATGTGGCAAATTACAACCAAGGGAATCCAAGCTATAGTCAACAATAGTTAAATAAATCAGTCAAGATTGAGCTCGGGGTTTGGTCACAAAATATGGTGAGTTATTAAACAGCAAGGAAGAGGTCCAAAGTTTTACAAAATCAACTTCAATAATCGACACCTTGGTTCATGAAAAATGCAAAGAGAGAAACAGAGTACTTATCTCCAAGTATCGAGCTTAGCTTGAATTTGGAGTTGTGAGCTCTTTGTTCTTGGTGTCAATTTTTAGAAAATGCTATGATTCACTATCAGTCATGTGCTAATCATAGCCTTTTAACAAGCACAACCAATCTTAATAAAAGAGGTGAAACATCTAATCACAATCGTGAGTTTTCAAGGTGCAAGCTGACTGTCATCAAGTTTCATGTAGTCGCAACAAATATATCTATGCCCAAATTCTATGCAATATGGATTTCAAGCAACAAGCTGAAAGCATGATTTTCAACAATGGGATACAAGAGATTAATTTTTACTTATCTGGCAATAAGGCCAAGCTCGAAGCTTATTGGAGGTTTGCAGCTGAGTTCACTACTAGATGTATCAATCAAAAATTCCCAAAATGAAAGCTGAGCATTATAACCAGAGTTCTAGTTGAGTTTGAGTTCATAGCCGAGTACCATCAAAGACCCGCATGAAAAGCTCATGTTACAACCCATGAGTAATGCTTGGAGGCTGTGTTTCAATAGTAAAAACCATGAGTTCTGGGCATAGCTATGTGTTAGTTCATCAAATGGACAAGTTCAAACTCCCAGTCTTAGGATTCATGATCTCCCATTTGCAGCCCAAGCATTGTGATACTAAACATAGTGAGGTACTCCACCTTCAATCTCAAGCTCATGTTCAAATAACTATAGACTAAGTGTTTCTTCCAGCCTGAGTCCAAACTCAAAGTTCATGTTCAATGCTAGGCATTGAGTTCTCATGGTAAGCTACCAATAAGGGTCAAGCTTGTCAAGCTTCAGTTAATGTGGCTACTAGTTAAAGAAGATTCAAAAAAATGAGCCCATCAAGTTGGAAGCTCATTACAGTCATGTTGTGTTCAAAAAATAAATGCCCAAGAATAAATAGTCCAAGTGCTAGTCAATCTAGCTGTGATTTATCAGAACACCAAAACTTGAGTTTTGAGCTCTTGTAACAGTTATGGATCATTCAATGCCGAGCCATAGTAGCAACTAAGAAAGAAAAAGAATGCAGGGTATCACTATAAATACATGCTAAGATCCATTCATAACCATGAGTCAAGGATCAATGTTGAGCTACATTAGTCAAATTTTAAATAGAGAGATGAAGCTCAGTAGAGCTCACTGACAGTTAAACCGAGTGCTCCAAGTAATTTCTAATCAAGAAAGACCCATGAATATACAAGCCCAGTAGAGCCTGTTGCCCAACATAGATCATCAAAATACAGCTCGAGCTTCACAAAGATCACCGCTAGAATTCAAAGACTCAATATAGACACAGAGAAAGAAAGTGGAGTCCTTGCAGGCTGCCATAGTTAGCGTTTGATTCTTAGTTTCTTCAGACCCAAAATGAACGCAAAGATCAAAATAATGCCTAGTTTGATGAAAATCTGAAGTCTGACTGCAGAAAATAAATGCTAATAAGTGCTGCAATATAGAGGATAGCTTGCCTCGAAAATATACAATGCCAACTCATATGCTTTCAAGAAATATTTTCGCATGAGTTGGGTATTGTATTTGATGGCATTATGCCTTAGTCAAATTTTGTAATAATTTGAGTTTAGGTCTTTTAAACTTAGGTTTAGATATTATAAATTGATTAATTATTAGCACATATTTTAAAAGGATTTTTTATCCTTATTTAAAGGCCAATAATTAGGGATATTTTAGGAGTTGATTTGGAGATGAAATTAGAAGGCTATTTTATAGCTAAGATTGGAGTGTTTTTAGGAGGATTTTTAGGGGGTGATTGGATTTCCAGATTAGGGTTTGGAGGGGCTATTTAGCAGAGTCAGATTGTCAGTTTTAGGGGTTGTAGATTTTGGAGAGAGAGCATATAGTGAACACATTTTTCCTAAGTGCTTTGAAGGCCATTTTGTAATCATTTTTGTCAGATTTTGGAGGGAATGAACCAAATATTTTGACTCATATTTGTGAAGTTGTTTTGATATTGGATCCTATTTTCATCTTTTCTAACAAGTGTTAAATTATTTATTATCTAAAGGAAGTGAGTAGATTTATGTTCCTTCTCAAGATAATCAATTGCTCCAAGACCTTGTATGAAAAATGTATGTTTGTTAATTAACCAAGCTATTTATGGTAAAACCCTGATAGCCTGCCTTTGTTAACCTATATGTTGAGCAGAGATTCAGAGTGTTAAGATCTTCATTTATGAGTCAGGATTGATGTTTCATCTTTGTGCAAAGTCTAAAATATTTCTTGGTGTATCACCCTAATCTTTTAGTTATAAGTATTCTTTTCCTTCTTTCCCAACAAATTGTAGATCAGGAAAGTGATATTCCATATTTTATAGGAACTGACCTAGAATCTAGAGATTCCTCCTTATTTAGAGTCTACTCACAACTTGAGGAGGTTTCCATTGTCAGGATAGAATTTTGGTTTTTCCCTAATGCCTAATTTAGGGTGACAATTCTAAGCCTGAATAGTTTTTGGCACGCCCGGTGGGACATGTTCTTATAGAATGGGTCAAATTGCATTGTATCACTTGCTAGTTCTGGTGTGCTATCAGCAATATTCAAACTTGAAAGAGGTCATATTTCACATATTTGATGATCTATGGAGGAAGATGAGCTAGTTGCAAGGAGCTATTTTTCATCATTTCAAGTGAATCCCATTCAAGAGAATCATTTTCAGCCCTATCAAGGTCAGTGATTGCAATATGATTTCCATTATTCTACAAATGATAATGATATACAAAATAGAGATATTGCAAGTGTGTTGTAGAATATGAGTATGCAGATTGAGGATATTAAAATGCAGCAAGAGTTTGAATTCCAACAAGAGCTGGACATGTAGCTAGAAGAGCATGCCTATCAAGCCCAGATCCAACAACAACAAGCATTGGCTCAGCAAGATCAAGGTTACAAGAGGTATCTAGCTGAACAATATAAGAGAAATGAAGCCAAGCTTGCTAGAGGGTTAGAGGCACAAAAGAAGGTTTATGAAGGAGAGTTGGAAGATCAGAAGGATGTTTATGAAAAGAAGCTTCAAAAAGGATGAGAGCTCTTAAAAGTTATGTTTGATAGGGGCAATGAACTTCATTTAGAGAAAGAAAAAGAATTAAGAGCTCA
This sequence comes from Chamaecyparis obtusa, assembly GCA_027943335.1. Lineage (NCBI taxonomy): Eukaryota > Viridiplantae > Streptophyta > Pinopsida > Cupressales > Cupressaceae > Chamaecyparis > Chamaecyparis obtusa. The sequence continues at coordinate 1,965,914 of BSBK01000102.1, read as the reverse complement.
TCAGAAGTTTCATGAGAAGTTTCAAGAGGAAAAAGAAAAAGAAATGAGAGCACAAAAAGAATTTATCAAGAAATTTCTAGAGCTAATAGGTGCCATGTTAAAACATGGTCATGAATATCAGTTGGAAAAAGAAAGAGAGTTGAAAGCTCAGGATGAGTCCTATAAAAAAATGCTACAGGATCTCAAGCAAAAGATGGGATTCCTATCTTCTACAGCTAAAAAGTATAAAGAAGGCTATCAGCTTCAAATTGAGAAGTGTTTTCAGCTGGAAGAAGAAAAAGAGAACATTGAACAAAAGGTTATTGATCTAAAGTAGGATCTTTCTGAACACAAGACAAGGAATATTAAGGCAAATCAAAATATTTGTGCTGATAAGAAAATACCTCTCCTATAAAAGAATCAAAAAGAAGAAGAAGAAGATCAATTTTGGGATGAGATGGAGCAGTTTTGCTTGCATCTTGATGTCAAGCCCTCACTTCCAAAAAGTACATACAAGCTACAGAAGGAGATTATTTTTGGCCAGCATAATGAGAAAATCAATCAAACTTAAGTAAACTCTCAGGAACCTGACTCTATCAAGGAAAGCTCTAAGTTCATCATTTCTCATGGCTGTCCTATCAGGCATTTGGCCAGAATGGAGGCTATAAAAGAAGGAAAATTTTTGCCAACACCTCTACAAGATGAAGCTGAGAGGGAATCAAATCAGCTTGCTATCCTATTTTGTCAAGTAAGTAAGCCTCTATTGGATCTTCATCAAAATTTGATGCTTGCTTATTTTATTTAGAATAATGGTGTTTACAATCAGCTAGATCAAGTGAGTAAAATTCATGTTGATCAAATCCTTGTCAAGCAAATGATCAAATATATCTCCTGTGTTCATTTTATAATAGCTTTCCAGAAGCAAGTTGATTATTGTAAACTGAGGAGGATGGGAAGCTAATTTTCACAATCAGTGAATGGTTTTGTTTAACTAGACTTCAAGCTGGTTAAAGTATGTTAGTCTAGGTTTTCATTTCAATAAGTGCAGTCCAGCACTAGGTTTTAGGTTGCATAAGTCTAGGTCTAAGTTTAGGTGCATTTTCATTTCAATGAGGTTGCATTCATGCATGTTCCAATTTTTTGACTCCTATTGCCCAGTGATAAGGTCTGAGTCCATGTCTACCAGGCAGACATCCAGCAGAAGTCACCAAAATTGTTACCCTATTTTTCATCATGCGGATTAATAGAAAAATAGGAAAAGGGTGCATTTAGGTATTTTCATTTAACAATGTTTTTCAAGTTATGTGGATCTACAATTTTTTATTGCATTCATATCAAATTTTAAATTGTACTCTATGTATTGATCACATGTCAAAATTTTCAAATTCATAATTGATCATTACATTGTGCATTCATACCGGAATGTAATTTACAAATGTTCCTTTCATACTTCATATTTCTTATCAATAAATAGAGTACAAAGTGCATAATAGAAAAGAAGAGATAGAGGTATGAGTGGGTCCTTTGCATTGCCTTGAAGAGCCTGCATATCTGGAGCTGGTTGTCATGTCTGGTCCAAGTTCTCCGGTCTTCATCTTGAGTCTGCATCTGTCTAGTTCTAGGTCTTTAGGAGTTGTCCTGCATCATGTTTAAGGGTTTTTTAGATCCAATTGGATCTAAGCAATGCAAAAAGAATGAAACATCATACATTATCAAATTCTTTCATGGCTTCATATATTTCTGGTATTCAATGCAATAACAAAATGAGTATGCACATGAAGTGAAAAAAAGTGTTAAAAGACAACAATATCACTTTGTGTTGGTGAGCACACCAGTGGTCTGATGGATGCCCAAAATTGACCACTGGGTCATGTTCACTAACATAATGCATTCATTTTTTTTATGTTTTTAAAGCTAATCAGAGTGGTGCATTGATCTAAATAGATTGGTATTTGTCACAGTCAAGATATTATAAAAGAGGATGCGGTATACTATTTAAAATATCATTCATGTGCTGTATAGATGAAAAAGATCAGCTACAAAGTCACAGAAGTTTGTTTGTGGGTGTCATGAGCCCATGCTCGAACCCCATAAATAAATTTCATCACTAGGATTGCATATATTTCGCTAAAATAATACAGCTTGTGCATGTGCTAATAATAATGGAAATCATTTTCAAGCTATAGAAAAAATGAAGAAATGAATACAAGTTGTATTTATTATTGTCTTGTTCCTTATTCATTACTAGTAGAAAATAAACAAATAACAGTGCTAAATGCTAGAGATGCATTTTTATTCATAATGTTGAATACATCCTTTGATGATAGTAATGATTCAAAAGTAAAAGGCTATAAGAAATATATTTCAAGGATGTTTACAACTTTTTGTTATAGTGGTGTTAGCTCAAAGAAGGTTTTTTTGCAAAGAAGGATCAGTTATTCCTTAGTTACTGTTCAACAAAATAAAGACCGGAGGCAAGCATAAAGAAATCCTCTATGTTATGGCTTAAGCAAGCAAATGGCCATTTTCAAAATGTGGCAAATTATAGCCAAGGGAATCCAGGCTATAGTCAACAATAGTTAAATAAATCAGTCAAGATTGAGCTTGGGGTTTGGTCACAAAATATGGTGAGTTATTAAATAGCAAGGAAGAGGTCCAAAGTTTTACAAAATCAACTTCAATAATCGATAGCTTGGTTCATGAAAAATGTAAAGTGAGAAACAGAATACTTATCTTCAAGTATCAAACTTAGCTTGAATTTGGAGTTGTGAGCTCTTTGTTATTGGTGTCAATTTTCAAAAAATGCTAAGATTCACTATTAGTCATGTGCTAATCACAGCCAGTTAACAAGCACAACCAAGCTTAATAAAAGAGGTGAAACATCCAATCACAACCATGAGTTTTCAAGGTGCAAGTCGACTGTCATCAAGTTTCATGTAGTCGCAACAAATATATCTATGCCCAAATTCTATGCAATATGGATTTCAAGCAACAAGCTGAAAGCATGATTTTCAACAATGGGAAACAAGAGATTAAGTTTTAGCTATCTAGCAATAAGGCCCAGCTCAAATCTTACTGGAGGTTTGCAGTCGAGTTCACTGCTAGATGTATCAGTCACAAATTCCCAAAATAAATGCTGAGTGTTATAACCAGAGTTCCAGTCGGGTTTCAGTTCATAGCTGAGTACCATCAAAGACCCACTTGCAAAGCTTGTGTTACAGCTCATGAGTAATGCTTGGAGGCTGTGTTTCAATAGTAAAAATTGTGAGTTCCAGGCATAGCTATGTGTTAGTTCATCAAATGAAAAATTTCAAACTCCCAGTCTTAAGATTCATGATCTCCCATTTGTAGCCCAAGCATTGTGATACTAAACATAGTGAGGTACTCCACCTTCAATCTCAAGCTCATGTTCAAATTACTATAGACTAAGTGTTTCTTCCAGCCCGAGTCCAAACTCAGAGTTCATGTTCAATGCTAGGTGCTGAGTTCTCATGGTAAGCTACCAATAAGGGTCAATCTCATCAAGCTTTAGTTAATGTGGCTACCAGTTAAAGAAGATTCAAAAAAATTGGGCCCATCAAGTTGGAAGCTGGTTGCAGTCATGCTTTGTTCAACAAATAAAGGCCTGAGAATAAACAGTCCAAGTGCTAGTCAATCTAGTTGTGATTTATCAGAACACCAAAACTTGAGTTTTGAGCTCTTGTAACAGTTATGGATCATTCAATGCCAAGCCATAGTAGCAACTAAGCAAGCAAAAGAACATAGGGTATCACTATAAATACATGCTAAGATCCATTCATAATCATGAGTCAAGGATCAATGTTGAGCTACATCAGTCAAAAACCACATTTTAAATAAAGAGATGAAGCTCAGTAGAGCTCACTGATAGGTAAACCAAGTGCTCCAAGTAATTTCTAATCAAGAAAGACCTATGAATATACAAGCCTAGTAGAGCCTGTTGCCCAACATGGATCATCAAAATACAACTTGAGCTTCATAGAGATCACCACCAGAATTCAAAGACTCAATATAGACATAGAGAAAGAAAGTGGAGTCCTTCAAGGCCGCCATAGTTAGGGTTTGATTCTCAGTTTCTTCAGACCCAAAATGAACGCAAAGATCAAAATAATGCCTAGTTTGATGAAAATATGAAGTTTGACTCCAGAAAATAAATTCTAATAAGTGTTGCAGTATAGAGGACAGCTAGCCTCGAAAATATACAATGCCAACTCATATGCTTTCAACAAATTTTTTCGCATGAGTTGGGTATTGTATTTGATGGCATTATGCCTTAGTCAAATTTTGTAATAATTTGAGTTTAGGTCTTTTAAACTTAGGTTTAGATATTATAAATTGATTAATTATTGGCACATATTGTAAAAGGATTTTTTATCCTTATTTAAAGGCCAATAATTAGGGATATTGTAGGAGTTGATTTGGAGATGAAATTAGAAGGCTATTTTATAGCTAAGATTGGAGTGTTTTTAGGAGGATTTTTAGGGGGTGATTGGATTTATGAATTAGGGTTTGGAGGGGCTATTTAGTAGAGTCAGATTGTCAATTTTAGGGGTTGCTAATTTTGGAGAGAGGGCATATAGTGAACACATTGTTCCTAAGTGCTTTGAAGGCCATTTTGTAATCATTTTTGTCAGATTTTGGAGGGAATGAACCAAATATTTTGACTCATATTTGTGAAGTTGTTTTGATATTGGATCCTATTTTCATCTTTTCTAACAAGTGTTAAATTATTTATTATCTAAAGGAAGTGAGTATATTTTTGTTCCTTCTCAAGATAATCAATTACTCCAACACCTTGTATGAGAAATGTATGTTTGTTAATTAACCAAGTTGTTTGTGGTAAAACCATGATAGCATGCCTTTGTTAACCTATATGTTGAGCAGAAATTCAAAGTGTTAAGATCTTCATTTATGAGTCAGGATTGATGTTTCATCTTTTTGTAAAGTCTAAAATATTTCTTGGTGTATCACCCTAATCTTTTAGTTATAAGTATTCTTTTCCTTTTTTCCCAACAAATTGCAGATCAGGAAAGTGATATTCCATATTTTATAGGAACCGGCCTAGAATCTGAAGATTCCTCCTTATTCAAATTCTACTCACAGCTCGAGGAGGTTTCCATTGTCAGGATAGAATTGTTGTTTTTCCCTAATTCCTAATTTAGGGTGACAATTCTAAGCCTGAATAGGTATCAGAGCCAATTTTTCAACACTGGGACCTTCAACCCTTCGCATTTCACTTATAACTTTTCACTATTGTGTAGGATGTCTACCATCATGTGTAATGGTCATGGACATGGGATGAGATTGTAGGCACACCCCTTCAATATGTATGGATAGGGAACATGAGACAGAGGTCCCTAGGTAAAATTATAATCCCCCACCAGTGCCACCTCATAATCTAAATCAGGACATCTTAGCTACATTACAAAACCTTACAAGTATCATACAGGAGAGGTTACTACAAGAAGTATAACAAGTAGAGAAGTAACCCTCAGAGGGCTATAGGATAGCCAGTAGGGAATAGAGTAGGAGTCTACCACCTAGACAAATTGAGGGTCAAGTAGACCATGAGGCTGATTAGGTACACCAGTTAGAGCACCCACATGACTTGGGGGCTCGTGCAGTTGAGAGAGACCCAAGATACAAGGGATCAAATTAGGGAGTTACTACAACTCCAGCCTCCTTTATTCTTGGGAGCTACTGATGGAGCCAGAGCAGAGGCATGGTTATTAAGCTTACAATGATGCTTTGGGTTATGTTCCTATGGGATAAATCTAAAGGTGAGACTTTCCATTCATATCCTTTGAGAGGGAGCCTCTACTTGTGGTAGCAGGAGGAGGCCATGGGTGGCATGAGTATAGATACACTCACTTGGGAGAATTTTCTTAGAAGTTTCAAAGAGAGATACCTTTCAAAGCACTTTAGACAGTGACAAATAGAGGATTTTCATGACCTCCAGTAGAGAGGCCTTATTTTGATGTAGTATGAGAGTAGATTTCTTGATATCCTTCCTTATGTTGACTACATGAAGGATGAGAAGCTATGTATGCATCACTTCATCAAGGGTCTTAATGTATCTCTTCAGGGTCTAGTCCGACTAGCATTCCCTACCACTTTTAGAGAGGTAGTTGAGAAGGTACTAGTTGTCGAGGATATTTGTGCTAGGACACAAGACTCTAGGGATTGGTCTCAACACCAAAACTACTCTACCCAGTCATCAAGACAATAGAGACCCCCTTGGAAGGGGAATCAGGGACATTCAATAGGGTCCTTTAAGGGCCAACAGCCTTAGCAGTCACCCTAGTAGGATTCTAGGCAAAAACCATCTCAGGGATAGCAGGGCTCTAAGCCCAAGAAATGGGAGTCTCGGGGTCCTAAGTTGGATAAGAGGTCACAAGCCCCTTATACATAACCAACTAGTACTCATTAATCCTCTAGGGGTGGTTACAATGGATCCAATAGGACTGGAGGTCACCAATAGCCTAGGTCTCAGGGAGTATAAGTATAGACACATAGGCCTTGTTACACTTGCGGTGGTATGGGACATCTAGCGAGAGATTATCCCCAAGGACAATGGGAAGTTAGAGAGGAGCTACTTCAGAGCCGATAGTAGGTGATATGGGTAGGTCCCACAGGGTATTTGTAGTGGTTGATAACTACCAGGAAGAGCATCAAGCCATAGTCATTGAGGCCAAAGGTAGGATTCAGGACATCAATATTACTATCTTATTTGATTTAGGAGCCACAGACTCCTTTTTATCTCCATTTATAGTGGAGTGTTGTGGGCTGGTGATAATTAGGCAAGATGTCAGTTGGGAGGTTGAATTAGCCTTAGGAGGTAGAGTGTCTATTATTTATATGGTTCATAGTTGTCAGATTCAAATTGGTGACATGGTCATGATGTCTAATCTCTGCATTACCCCTCTAGGTTCTTATGATGTAGTCCTTGGCATAGATTGGCTATATGCCCATAGTGCCAAGATGGATTGTTGATAGAAGTGGGTTGAGTGTGTTGATGATCATGGTACTACTACGATGATATTTGGGGTAAAGAGACCCATATCTCTTTGCATGATTTCTTCTATGCATCTTAGGTGGTGCATGCAGAAGGGATGTCAATTATTCACCATCACCATTAGTGATAGAGAGGAGGATTCAAAGAGAGAGCCCTTGCTTGAGGATTATCCTATCCTACAAGAGTTTGCAGACATTTTTCCTTTTAAGCTACCTGGTATGCCGCCACCTAGGGTAGTTGATTTTCATATAGACCTTGTGTTAGGATTCAAGCCTATATCTAGAGAACCTTACAGGATGACCACATATGAGCTCAGTGAGCTCAAGATATAGTTCGAAGAGCTCTTAGAGAAAGGTCATATTTGACCTAGTGTATCACCTTGGGTTGCACTAGTAATTTGTGAAGAAGGATGGATCACTTAGGTTGTGCATTGATTATCGATAGCTAAATAAAGTAACTATTAAGAATGATACCCACTCCCTAGGATCGATGATTTATTTGATCAGTTGTAAGGTGCTTGAGTGTTCTTAAAGATAGATCTAAAGTCAAGATACCATTAGTTGAGGCTTGTGGAGAGTGATATCCATAAGATTGTTTTTCCTAAGAGGTATGGTCACTGTGAGTTCACCATGGTGACATTTAATCTCATTAATACTCTAGTTGTGTTCATGAGCCTCATGAATGGAGTATTTTGTACCTTCTTGGATAAAAAAAAATTAGTTTTCCTTGATGACATTTTGATATATTCTTGCGATGAGGAGGAACACGAGGAGCACCTGAGGCAGGTTTTGTAGTGCTTGAGAGAGAATCGATTATATGGTAGCTTGTTGAAGTGTGCTTTCTTTGGGTCAGAGGTACATTATCTTGGTCATTTTATATTAGGTGATGGGATCTCTGTGGACCCATCAATTATTAGAGCCATTATGGATTGGCCAGCACCCACCAATGTCACTAAGGTCAGGAGTTTTATGGGCCTGGCAGGTTATTACAAATAGTTTGTGGCAGGATTTTCTAGAGTAGCTCATCCCATCACTTCTCTTCAGAGAAAGGGAAAGAAGTATGAATGGATAGAGAAGTGTGAGAGAGCTTTTTAGGAGCTCAAGGGAGCCCTCACTAGTGCACTAATTTTAGTAGTGCCAAATCCTTTGACAGATTTTGTTGTATGCACAGATGCTTCATTGGATGGTCTAGGAGCAGTCCTTATATAGGATGTTTGACCTATAGCTTTTGAATCTAGTAAGATAAATTTTCACAAGCTTAATTACCCTACTCATGGCCTAGAAGTTGCAGTGGTGGTTCATGCCTTAGTGAGATGGGAACACTTTCTTCTAGGTTATCGATTTGAGCTTCATTAAAATCACCAGAGATTAAAGTATATATGTACACATCTTAATCTTAACACTAGGTAGAGGAGATGGATGGAGTTCTCTTGTGAGTATTATTTTTATGTTTGTTACGTAAAGGGGAAAGAGAACATAGTTGAAAATGCCTTGAGTGGGAGGAGACATGAGCTCTCATCTATGACTACTAGTACAGATCTGAGAGAGCACATTTTGCATCATTTTCTAGAGGATGGGGTGTATGTGGAGTTTTTTCAATTTATCCATTCTCAGAGACCTCTTGAGGGGAGATTTGTAGAGTATTCACTGGAGTCTAATGGACTACTACATCATAGGAGATACATCTATGTACCTTCTAACAGTGACTTGCGAGAGTTTATTATGCTAGAGGCATACAAAGAACCTTATGTAGCTCATCTGAGAGTTAAGAAGTTGCATGTTGATTTGAGATAGTTTTATCATTGGCCAGGCATGAGATTACAGATTGCCAGCATAGTTTCTAGATGCCTAGAGTGTCAAAGGGTGAAGGAAGAGCATAGTAACCCAGGTGGGCTCCTACAGCCACATGAGATACCTGAGTGGAAGTGGGATACTATCTCCATGGACTTTATTATTTGTCTCCCTATTTCCCCTCCTCATCATGATGCCATCATGGTAATAGTCGACACATTGACCAAAGTCACCCACTTCTCACCTATTCGTACCACACTTATAGTGCCAGCAGTGGCATAGGTGTTCTTGTGAGACATTGTCAAACTTCATGGAATTCCATGTAAGATCATCTCTGATAGAGACTCTCTTTTTACATCCTCCTTTTGGAGAGAACTTCAGGTAGCATTGGGGAACTAGGATCAATTTCAGTACAACATACCACCCTCAGACAAATGGATAGACAAAGAGGGTTAATCAAGTTTTAGAGGACATGTTGCGCATGTATGTGATGGATCATCAGGTCAAGTGGGAGGAGTACCTTCATTTGGTTGAGTTTTCCTATAATAATGGGCATCATTCCTCTATAGGTATGCTTCCATACTAGGCCTTGTGTTGGTGTTCAAAATGGATGCTTATGCTCTTAGGCTGCCAATATACCCTCAGGTTGATTTTAGGATTGGTTAGTTCCAAAATGTATAAGGATCTTAGGGTAACTGGACCAACTATAGGGACAACACTGCCCTCTTCACTTCTGGCTCTACAAAACCAAGGCAGGTACACCTAACCCAGTGAAAAAAATACTTCACACACCAAAGACTAGGTCTAAACAATAGATTGATAGTAAGAAAGTACTAAATGCTAACCTCACATTCATTGACACTCCATTACTATATAGTAACAAAACCACACAACCAAAGACTTAAAGCTTAGAAAGGTTATTGATTTTAAGATTTTGGAATGTAATAACCTCAACCAATGTGTGTTAACAAGAGAGGTACTCATTTAGGCCAGTGCCTCATCCATTGGGAAAGATTTCTTAGACACAAAGACACACAAATTTGAGAATATCTCAGAATTCATAGCCATAAATACATTTATCCTAATCTTTACTGCTTACAAAACATCCTTGCATAGACAAGGGAAAACCCATATCCCATCTAGAGCATAGTTTAATCCAATCCTAGATCAGAACTCAAGAATGAAGATACATACATAGAAACAATATGTAATGAGTTAGAAAACTCAAACCTTACTTGACTTGACACAAAGGAGAGATAAGAACTAGATATTTGTATTAAGTATGATGAATTCCTTCTATGTACATAATGAATCACAAGACACCCTGCTTGCAAATTACAGCTTAGACCTGCAACTTTCTTCTCTCATTAAACAAACACTAAATCAAAAACTATTACAAACCCTTGACTGAGAATAGGGCTCACCAAGCAAAAATTTTGAACACCTAACTCCCAATGCCTTTGAATGATCTTGAAAAATCCTTTTATCTCAAGGATTGCAACAAGCACTGATGACCATTCAAAGCAACAATTTCAAAACTACCTAACTGAAAAAAAAGAATGAAAGCCAGAAAAGATAGGCTCCAAGCACAAGGCAAGTAAGATCAAGAATAATCATCAAATTCTATAATAGATCCAACCTTGTACCAGCCCAAGGACACAAAAATTTATGCTGGAACAACCACTAGGACCTTCCTCATAAAATCTCACCCACAACCAAGTTGGAATGATAAAAAATGGTCTTGTAATACGGCTTCATTCGATGCACTATCTCCAAACCCTACAGAAACAATTTGAATTTGAAAAATAATGGATACAAGCTCTAGTTTAAAATGTGACCGTAGATCCCTTTATTTCCTGGCAGATCGAGCAGCTTACGTTAATCTTTACAACAGTCATGAAACCCTAAAAATTCCATGTCCACACCAGTAGTCAACACCAATGAAAAATGTGCACATCAGCTCCCTCTGACATACAGGACCCACCCTCATTAGTGCCTGAGAAAAAGTAAAATCAACGGTTGGTGCAAGATCTCATGGCTCTAACAAATCCCATGAGAACTTACGCCAACCGTAGATCCTCTATGGATGTTAGGGCCCTCAAAACAAGTTGGCAACTAGGTCCCATTGACAACCCTCTAAATCATCAATGCCTCAACCAATTAGGAAAAAGCAAGTCATCACCATGTGGCACATTGGACCCACTGTCGCTAGCCTAAATGCTTGGGAGATCAGATGGTAGTCGCATGATCGCATGGGCTCAAAAGATTTTATGTGATTATATGACCATCGTCAATTTTGAATCTACGACTGAGATCTAAGCCCACCTGATAGAACGTCCAACTCATGGTCATGCAGACCAATTAAAGAATGCCACCTGCAATTACATGGCAGTGGACCCACTGCAATGAAAGGATACATCATAAAGTAGAATCAGTGGCCATCATAAGATCGCAAGCCTTTGAAAAAACCCTTGCAAACTTATGACAACCATAGGATTAAGATGGTATCAGAGAGGTCGGGCCCAGGAAAAATTAAAGGCTGAAACATAGGAAAAATTAAGGCACTGGGACTTAGGAAAAATTAAACCTGCTAGGCAGTAGACTTTGGAAAGATTTAAACATGTGGGTTTCAGGATTTTTAGGTGGCCTGAAAAGTAACATGAAAATAGATTTAAAACAGGGCACACTAGAGTTTTTCAAACAAATGGCTAGATTTTTCAAAATTTTCACCTAGGGTTTAAACCAGAGACAAGGAAAAAGGATGCAGAGGCCAAGAAAAAGGGTATGCAGCCATGAAATTTTTTTACCAATGCTAACAGTGGCTCATACTCAGGGACGTGTATCTCCTGTAGATACAATGAGCAAGCTAGAATCTCCTAGAAGAGCAGTCCAACTCAAAACTTCAACCCAAAAAGAAAAAATAGATGACTATACAGGGGAAAACCTAAACTACTGCTCATGGAAAAGATACTTCAAGAGAAGTAAAACTTTAGGAATTGTCCATGAACAGGCAATTCCAAAGTACCACCAGTTAAATCCTTCGCGACATATGAATCTATCCCCCATTTGCTCTCAATAAGATAAGGGCCCAACCAAATTGGATCAAATTTTGCATGCTTCCCCTTATCTTCCAACCTTGCATTCCACATTAGGACAAGGTCATCAACTTCAAAACTCCTTTGACTAGCCCTCCTATCAAAAAAATTCTTACATTGTCTCTGCAATGTCTCATTTTTTTCATGTGCATCTCTCCTTACCTCTTCCAACTAGATCAGCTCATCCATTCTTACTCTCATCTCATCATTCAAATCTACATTATATGCCTGGATGAACTTATACATCTACAATAGATTATTTTGAGGCAATCTAGCACTTATTCCATATACCAAATCAAATGGAGCACAACCTATGGATTTCTTAATACCTACCCTATTAGCCCATAGTGCCCACCATAACTTTGAGTCCTAGGCTTTCTTGTTCTTGTCCAACACTCTCTTGAGAATCTTAATCAGACTTTTGTTACTGGACTTAGCCTGACCATTTCCTTGTGGATGATATGGGGAAGAAAATAAAATGTGTATCCCATATTGCTGAAAAAAATCACTAAATTCCTATGATCAAAAACAAATTGCATTATCAACCACAATTACCTCTGGGAAACCAAACCTGGTAAGGATGTTCTGCATCATAAAATCTGCTACCACTTTGCTAGTAGCCTTTCTAGTGGGGATAGCTTCAACCCACTTGGTAAAATAGTCTGTTGCCACTAGTATGTAAGGATGTCCACCACTAGACTTGTTTGGAATCTACCCAATAAAGTCAATACCCCACTTCTGGAAAGGAGCCTAAACTGCAACAGGTCAGAGTGGAAAATTTCAATTAAATTTCAACTTTCCAGCAAATCTCTGACATGCATCACACCTTACAAACTAATTTGTATCCTTAAAAACTATAGGCCACCAAAATCCAGACCTAAGGATCTTGTGAGCTGTGGTCTTTGCCATATAGTGTCCTCCACAAACACCTTGGTGCATTTCCTTTAACAGAGCTTCAAACCTCTCATGATCTATGCACTTTAGCAATACTCCTTCATTGCTTCTCCACCATAAATTACTATGTATAATGGCATACCTTGCAGATTGCAACTTGATAGTTCTCCTTCTATTTTCATCCATCTCAGGGGGGAGGATCAATTTCTGCAAGTAACCAATAACATCTTTGTACCAGTCACAATAATCCATATCACAAATATATGGCCTTTGTTCTTCTTCTAACACATTTACATGATTTGCAATCAAATTGCTTTGTGCCATTAATTTTGCAAGACCTAAGCCTCTTACCAACTTTTTAATCTAGATATCAATATTAAATTCTTGGATCCTATTGATCCATCTACATCTTTTTCCTGAAACTTCTTGTTGCACCAATATATCCTTAACTGCAGCAATAGGAACATAAGCAACCACCTTAGCTCCCACAAGGTAACATCTAAAAGCCCTGACTTCTTTAACTAAGGCATAAGCCTGTTTCTCAGTAATATCATATTTTAATTCTACTACTTGTAGGGATTTTCTAAAGAATGATATGGGTTGTTCATATCCATCTGAATTCTTTTGCAATAAAACTATTGCAACTATATGACAAGAAGCAAAAGAAAATATCTACATGGGCTTACCATAATCAGGTGTCCTAAAAAATGGAGCATCCTTGATGGCCTTTTTGATAATTCTGAAAGATTCATCTGCTTCTTCATTCCATTCAATCTTTGCCTCTTTTTTAAACATCCTAGAGATAGGGATACTAATTTCTACAAAATTTGTGACAAATTTCCTTAGAAAGTTTACCTACCCAAAGAAGGACTGTATTCCTTTAACATTTCTAGGTGGTGAAAGCTTTTCTATATCCATAACCCTTTCAAGGTCAATCCTCACTCCATCCTTGGACACAATATGTCCCAAGAGCTTCCCTTCCACAACACCAAAAGAACACTTCTTTGGATTCAAAGAAATCCCATACTCCAAAGCCCTAATAAAATCTTCTCAAGATGCTCACAATGCTGACTTTCCTTATCTGAATATGCTATGAGATCATCCTGATATACCACTAGAAATTTGTTTATGAAGTCTGCAAAGGCCACATCCATAGCTCTCTAAAAAGTAGCTCCTCCATTTGTCAGACCAAAAGGCATTCTAACATAAACATATGTTCCCCAAGGGGTAGTGAATGAAGTCTTGAACTATTTTGACTCCTTGACCATGACCTGATTATATCCAGAGAAACCATCCATCATGGACATTAACTCTGATCAAGTAACCTTCTGCAGCATATTTTTCATATTAGGCAAACCATAATTGTCCTTCAAATAATTGACATTCAAGTTCCTAAAATCAACACATAACCTAATGTCACCATTCTTTTTTCTGACTAGAACCAAGTTTGACACCCAAGTAGAATGTCTGATAGGCTTGATGATGCCAGCATCCATTATCCTTTTGAGTTCATCCTGAATTTTTGGTGCCAGGGTAGGATTCACAGGCCTTAACTTTTGCCTAAAAGGTTTAGTTCCTTCCTTCAATGGTATTTCATGTTGGAATAGATCCTCTCTATAGGCATTCAAATCATCATAAGACCATGCAAAGACATGTCTAAATCTTTTGAGAAGATCAATCAAATTGTTCCTAGTTCTTTGGGACAAACATTTACCTATGTAAACATTTTTGGGTACTTGACTTGTTCCTAAATTTACTTCCTCCAAATCATTTATCTTATCAACAAATTTAGGAAAACAAGTCTTTTATTTATCATCAAATGCCCTCTCAAGAGAAACCAATCCCCTTGGGATCCTATTTGACCTTAATTGAAAAAATTCCTTCCCAAGAACATTTTCTTTTCCATTTCTAATGTCAACATAAGTGCTGAAATCCATCTCCTGACCATCAAAATGAGAATCACACTGCAAAAACCTTAGTATATCCTAATCATCAGAAAATACCTGCCAATTCTCAACATTGTCTGGGATAGAAGACCTAGACTTACACTCAATCTTGGATATCCCTGCAAAGGTAATATCCTCTGGCCTTAGTGCTATGTTTAGTAATAAGTCAGCCATCCTGTTTTGGCTTCTATCCACCCAATCAATACCAAAGGCACTAAAAATTTCAATTTCATCCCAAACAACATTTCTATGTTATTTCAGCCTTTGATTCTTAGATGCATACTTTGATCTAATCTGATAAATTATTAACTCAGAGTCACCAATCACCCTAAGATGTTTGATTCCATGTTTTGATGCTTGTCTCAAACCAATCAGTAGGGCCTCATATTCAGCAACATTATTTGTGTAAAGGAACAAGAGAGTGAAAGAAAACTTGAAAGTCTTACCACATGGGGATATCAATAGCACTCCTGCTCCGGCACCTTCCTTAGAACTTTCTCCATCAAAATACAAGGTCCATAAGACATTACCTTCTGCCATGTTATTTTCATCATTAGCCAAAAGGACAGGCTTGACCTTTCCTTGCACTTCTCTCTCTTGAACTTGGAAAGAACCAATATCAGTGTCAACAAAACAATTCATATTGTCATCTTCATCCTCCTCAATCATATGTGGAGTTCTAGTTTCCCTTGAAACTTTCACACTTTCTCCTCCAATGCTAAAAGTAGCAAAAGAAAAGTCACACTAAATACTTCCTCCCATAGAAGCACTCCATTTTCTAGATAATAGCATTCCATACTGAGGAGGAATATCAACTACAAGAACACTCATAGTTAGTTTTTTGTCAGGAAATGTTGCTAATTTATAAGGCAAATACTTAATGGTACCAATAAATGGCACTTCTCTTGAGTCCATAGCTTGGCATCTCCCATGAGGTGTATCAACCTTTAGTCCTAATGACTTCATGATCTCTGGAGGCATGAAAGTGTTTGATGCTCCAGAATCAATCATGCAATTTTTTAACAATTTTCCATTTATCATAAGGGACAAGAAAAAAGGGTCAACTATCCCTAATGTAGAATTTACAACATTTGCATCCAAATACTTCTGAGGGATTTTAGAGACAATTTCTTCACTTTTACTATCAAGTGTGTCATCTAAAGAAGCCACATGCTTGTCACCTTTGTTCATTTCTTAGACCTTTATAGAAGAGGCACCATTTACCCAATCCAAGGCCTTGACCTTGTGCTCTTCTATTCTCATCATTTCTAACAATGGAACCTTGATAGTTATTTGTGAAAGCAATTTAGTCATATTAATGGGAACATATGTATGGTTGCCGATGTCTTCCTTAATCTCAGTGACATCTTTATCCTTTTGGATAGTCAAGTCAGATTTACCTTTGTGTAGAAACTCATCATCCTTTTGAGGTATAGGAACAACTATCTCTAGTGTCTTTGCTTTACCTTGAGGTATTGCAGCAGGTCCCATCTTCTTTTTTACTTTAACCTTACTGACAACACCAGCATCTTTCTTCTTTTCCTCATGTTGTTGTGTACTATTTTCTAATTTCTTGATAAACATGCTACCTAGTTTACCATTTGTGATTCCAACTGTCCTATTTCTCAAATTGTAATTGCTCCTAGCTTGAGTGACCATGTCTGCAATGATTTGAGCAATTTACTCATCAGAGGGTCTCCTTAAGGAAACATGTTCCTCACACTTTACTGTACCACATCCAACATCATCAAATTCTTCTTCCTCATCATTAGTAGAGTCAACCTCATCCCATGCATGTGAAGAAGTCATTGCATAACCACTCTGATCATATTGCTTATCCTATTCTTGGTTCTCAGATAAATCCAGAGCAATAACACAATGTTCTGGACTATGAGGAGATTGACAAGCAGTACACCATGGGATATCATTATTCATGTTAATTGAATTTCTTTGTAAAGGATTAGAAATCCTATCATCAGGTCTATCCCTTTTAACTGGAAAAATAGGCTTGCCATCCTTCCACTAAGTATTGTATGGGTAATTTTGCATTCTTGGTTGCCTGCTAAAATTACTTGAAACAGGCTGATCATTTGTTGCAACCCTATTATTTCTTTTTTCATCAGGCTTTAGATCCTCTAAAGCACTTAGAATTTACTTTAGATTATCCTCCTCCTTTGGCTGAAAATTAGTAAACCTTCCCATCTCTTTCTTATTTTGCATTTGAGGCCTATAATCATCTCTTCTCCCTAATTTTCCTGATATTCTTCTATACTTTCTATGTTGATAGCCAACTTGTAAGCCTCCCCAAGATTTCTAGGGTTCTTATCCCTTAAAAGGTAACCCATCTTTGCATCAAAAGAATTTAAGTATGTCACAAGACACACTCTATCATCTAATCTGATAACTTGCAGGAGCCTATGCATAGCCTTTTGGAATCTTATATTAAATTCAAGGACCTCTTCATTCTAATTTTTCTTTATGTTATTGAATTCATTCAAAATAAAACCCTCATTTGTTTTATCTCCATAATGCTCCTTGAAACAATTCTTAAATTCATTCCAAGATCCTATACTAGCATGGGGAAATCCTCTAAACCAGTCCCTAGCATCCTCGATCAGAGATTGTACAAATAACTTCATTACAACATCATCAGGCTCAACATTATAATCATCTATCACATCCATAAAAATTTTTAGATGTTCCTCACATGTGATGACATTGTTCCCAGCAAACTTTGGGAGCTTCTTTCTAATTACATTAGGATAACCAGGAATACCAAAAAAGATAAGTTGTTTGTACCTTTCATGAACAGGAACTCCTTGTGGTGGATCCATTCCTTGAGTTGTAGATGTCCTTATGTTTGAACCAGTAGGAATCTTAGCAGCACCTCGAATGACATTCATTTGAGTTGCAATGTTACGATGATTCCCACCTTGTCCCAAAAAGGAAGCAGCAACATTTGAAGGTCCTGAGGTATGCTTGAGAAAATCAATCTTCTTCCTTATTTCTATAGTAGTGGCCTCCAATTCTTCCCTCTCTAATTCTTTATCTAATATTTATTTTTCCTTTCTAGCCTTCTCAAGGTCTGCATCTAATCTCAACCCTTGATCTAATGGGTTTTCCACATAAACTTGCTCATTGATTTGAACTCCAACAACTTTTTGTTTGCCTTTATCTCTAGGCCTAGTCATCTCATGTGTTCTCTACACAATAGGTTGTTCCTCTACTCTTTCAGGCTCTGGGACAAAATTAATTGCCTCCAAATCTAACAACTGCCTCTTTAGCTTATCAAACCTTATCATGGCTTGTCTTACTCTGTCTTCTTTGTCCTTTTCTCTTTGCTGTCTAATAGAAAGTTGTTCTTGGACTCTTTTTTCCAACTCATAGAGCTCTTCAAAAATTTCTTCTGATTCCAGGAGAGTAGTCTCAGATTCATCATCTCCCACTTGAAATTCATCCTCATACTGGTTCAATCCCAAATCAACAGCCTCTTCATATTCTGAAATATTTTCTTCTTGACTAGGCTTGGTTTGATTTTCTTGCCTTGTATCCTTTTTAAATTTCCAAGTATGAGAAAAATTTCTTTTCTTCTTTCCTCCCCTTGTCTGACTAGCCTAGAAGTGCTTGGAAGACCTTCTTCCAATTCGTCTTCAAGATGCTCCTTTCTCTGAGACCTAGTACCTCTGTAATTCATTTTATAAATAATCTACTGACTAGCACTGCTACAAAGATGTTTGAGTCACCACCCAAGTATATTGGGAATCTTACAATACAACTTCCTCACTTTAACAAATATCCAAATGAGCTTGACAAGACAAGGGACAAGAATAACCCTATTTTTTCCAATGATGACCTACTGGTTACTATAGACTTGTGTAACATATCCCCAGCAAAGTCACCATCTTGTTGGTGTTCAAAATGGATGCTTATGCTCTTAGGCTACCAATATACCCTCAGGTTGATTTTAGGATTGGTTATTTCCAAAATGTATAAGGATCTTAGGGTAACTTGACCAACTATAGGGACAAGACTGCCCTCTTCACTTCTGGCTCTGCAAAACCAAGGCAGGTGCACCTAACCTAGTGAAAACTATACTTGAAACACCAAAGACTGGGTCTAAACAACAAATTGATAGTAAGAAAGTACTAAATGCTAACCTCACATTCATTGACTCTCCATTACTATACGGTAACAAAACCACACAACCAAAGACTTAAAGCTTAGAAAGGTTATTGATTTTAAGATTTTGGAATGTAATAACCTCAACCAGTGTGTGTTAACAAGAGAGATACTCATTTAGGCCAGTGCCTCATCCATTGGGCAAGATTTCTTAGACATAAAGACACACAAATTTGAGAATATCTCAGAATTCATAGCCATAAATACATTTATCCTAATCTTTACTGCTTACAAAACATCCTTACATAGACAAGGGCAAACCCATATCCCATCTAGAGCATAGTTTAATCCAATCCTAGATCAGAACTCAAGAATGAAGATACATACATAGAAACAATATGTAATGAGTTAGAAAACTCAAACCTTACTTGACTTGACACAAAGGAGAGATAAGAACCAGATATTTGCATTAAGTATGATGAATTCCTTCTGTGTACATAATGAATCACAAGACACCCTACTTGGAAATTATAGCTTAGACCTACAACTTTCTTCTCTCATTAAACAAACACTGAATCAAAAACTATTACAAACCCTTGACTGAGAATAGGGCTCACCAAGCAAAAATTTTGAACACCTAACTCCCAATGCCTTTGAATGATCATGAAAAATCTTTTTATCTCAAGGATTGCAACAAGCACTGATGACCATTCAAAGCAACAATTTCAAAACTACCTAACTGAACAAAAAGAATGAAAGCCAGACAAGACAGGCTCCAAGTGCAAGGCAAGTAAGATCAAGAATAATCATCAAATTTTGTAACAAATCTGACCCTGTACCAGCCCAAGGACACAAAAAAACATGCTGGAACAACCACCAAGACCTTCCTCATAAAATCTCACCCACAACCAAGTTGGAACGATAAAAAATGGTCCTATAATACGGCTTCATTCGGTGCACTGTCTCCAAACCCTACAGAAACAATTTGAATTTGAAAAACAATGGATACAAGCTCCGGTTTAAAATGTGACCATAGATCCCTTTATTTCCTAGCAGATCGGGTAGCTTACATTAATCTTTACAATAGTCATGAAACCCTAAAAATTCCATGTCCATGCCAGCAGTCAACACAAATGAAAAATGTGCATGTCAGCTCCCTCTAACATACAGGACCCACCATCGTCAACACCTGAGAAAAAGTAAAATCAACGGCTGGGGCAAGATCTCATGGCTCTTACAAATCCCATGAGAACTTACGCCAACCATAGATCCTCTATGAATGTCAGGGCCCTCAAAACATGTCGGCAACTAGGTCCCATTGACAACCCTCTGAATCATCAATGCCTCAACCAATCAGGAAAAAGCAAGTCAGTACCATGTGGCACATCAGACCCACCGTCATTAGCCTGAATGCTTGGGAGATTGGATGGTAGTCGCATGATCACATGGGCTCAAAAGATTCCATGCGATTATATGACCACCATTGATTTTGAATCTATGAATGAGATCTGGGCCCACCTAATAGAACATCCAACTCACGGTCACACAGACCAATTAAAGAATGCCACCTATGCTTACATGGTAGTGGACCCACTACAATGAAAGGATACGTCATAAAGTAGAATCAGTGGTCGTCGTAAGATCGCAAGCCTCTAACAAAACCCTTGCAAACTTACAACAACCATAGGATTAAGATGGTGTCAGAGAGGCCGGGCCCAAGAAAAATTAAAGGCTAAAACATAGGAAAAATTAAGGCACTGGGACTTAGGAAAAATTAAACCCACTGGGAAGTAGACTTAGGAAAGATTTAAATGCGTGGGTTTCAAGATTTTTAAGTGGCCTGAAAAGTAACATGAAAATAGATTTAAAATAGGGCGCACTTGGGTTTTTCAAACAAATGGCTAGATTTTTCAAAATTTTCACCTAGGGTTTAAACCAGAGGCAAGGAAAAAGGATGCAGAGGCTAGGAAAAAGGGTATGTAGCCATGAAATTTTTTTACCAGTACTAACACCTTGTATGGTAGACCATGCAGGAGACCACTGAGTTGGGGTAAGATTGAGGATAGGGTATCTATTGGGCCTTAGTTGGTAAAATATATGGAGCAGTAGGTTACTTGGATTAGATAGCCTCTTAGAGATGCTCAGGATAGACAGAAGAAATATGTAGATGCAAAGAGAGTTGATCAAGAGTATATGGTTGGAGAAAATTTTTCTTGAGAGTGTGCCCGCATAAGAGTCCAATCTATTTTGGAAAGGGCTCTAAGCTAGCACATCACTTTGTTGGACCTTTCAAGTTCTTAGAGAGGATAGTGTGTGTGTGTGTGTGTGAAAATTGTACCTAGCTGTGGATGCAACACTTTAGTAAAATATTAGAGGTTAGTAAATCAAGAAATTTGCAAATAAATGAAATAAGCTAACCAGGCAATTTACTGCCTTCTCGTAGGTGCGAGTATGGTAATCTCAGATTCAGACCAAGATCAATGACAATGCAACACCTGAATGAAGGATTTAAATGATTGAAAGATGTATGGAGGTGAATGTAGATTAATCTATTTTTTGGATTTTGTATGCATATGAAACTAATCTAGAATGAATTGGAATGATATGAAAATTAATCGAATCAATGAAATGTTATGAATGAATGAATGCTATGAACCCTCAAAATAATAAAAAAAATCTCACAATCACCTTGTTCGCAAAAGCTTGATTCTTCATATGCAAATTCACCAGAGTAAGGATGAAAATTTGAGGGATCCTTTTGTGAGGAGCTAAGCGTTGATTATATAGAAATCCAAGGCTTGAGGAGGCATTGAAAAAAGCCATAAATTACTCTTGATAAACTCAGGTTGATTTTTGAGTTAACAAGAAATCAGGAATAGATCAACTCATCAAATCATGCAAAAGCAACTTTAATCTCAAAATAGAGTTTAGTTCACTTTTTCAACTCACAATCAGATGTCGACTTTAGAAAGTTAACAAATTGAAATTGATAATTGATTTAAAGTTGACTGCTTCTCTGATTGTGCATGATTTAATATGAATTAATTTAAAAATAAAGTGGTTTATTCTCAACTTAACTGATTTTGAGTTAAAAATATTTGATTTATGGGTTAATCAATTATTAAATCAAACTTCTATTCCAAACTATATCATTAAATATTGACAACTAAATTTAATTAATTAAATAAGAATTTAATCAATTATTTGAAGGATTTTTGAGTTATTGTCAAAATTAGGAATAAATATAATTAAATCTAATTAAATGATTAAGTGGTAGAATTAAACTTAATTAATTAAATATTCAAAATATTCAATTAATCAAATTTTAGGATAAATAATGACATTTATCACCAAATAATATTAAATTAAAGATAATTAGGATAATTATGAATATTCAAGGAATATTCCCTGATGCAGAATTAAGATAAAATCAATTAGGGTTTTAATGAGCTGATGTACAGATGTGCCTTTGGTTAGGACTTTGGTGTCGATTTCATTCGATTTGACGATGTAGGAGGTTAATGAATCTATAGCCCATTTTTGGGGTATTACATTTTTCCCCTCTTTGAATTACTATGCGAAGCATAGTGGTTCAAAGAATAATCTATTTTTGATAAAGATGTGGACTCAATAATGTGGTGGAGAAACTGATCCTGATAGATTAACCAATTTCAAGACAGAAACTGATTGAAAGATTGGAAGATGCTGATTCAGGTCCTGATTGACTAGAGAATTGAGATGTGCTAACTATATCAACAATGAACCGGTGATTACGAAGAAGTGTCAAAACATCTGATTCTAAACTTATGATTACGAAGAAGTGACTATCTTGACTCTAGACCTAATTGTCCAAAGGAATCAAAAGGATGCCAAATCTGAACCCTTCAATTACAAAGAACCAAGGAAATAACACAACTAAATTGATGGTTACGAAGAGCTAATATAGTTTGCTAGATTGATTAGGATACCAGATTGATATGGATCTTGATGAATTTAATATTCCCCAAGTGATGAGGTCTTTTTATGAATCAACAACTAGACGTGGTTGTTGTCTTGATTAGTGAAAGAAAGATTTGATTTACAGATTTGATTGATGTGCAATACCATGCCCCCTTCGGGATGAAAATCAAAATTTGAAAAGAAAAGTTAGAGTTAAATGGTTTAAAAGCATGTTAATTGATTCAAGAAGTGGTTGTGCACATCCAGAGACATGTAATACCCTCTCCTATGATGATACTTGGACTTTCTGATTTGGACATTCTATTATGGTGACTAGAACTATACATTTTGTGGATGATGATATGTTTATCAGATGATTGATATGCTCTTTTATGGTTATCATTTATATGTTTAGAAAATTAGAAAACCATCTATCTTTATATTTTTTATGGAGCTAACCCAAGGATTTGAATCTAACCATTATCATGATGTTTTATGTTTTATGGATATGTGTTGATGTGTTTTCATGACTCAGGATGAAGTTGTAGTTACTCACTTAGTTGAGGTCCACACGATGTATCGATCCTGGTCATCTGTTTACATATATATGATTTGTATGTATATCCATATGTATACATGTATCTCTTCTTGGTGATGTAGGATTGCAGGTACCGGGTATCATCTCCAACTGGCTTCATAGGTCTGAGCGATCCCTCAAAATCCTCAATTGTTGTTGTTGTTATGGAGATATCACCAAGTTCCACCAGAAGGAACTCTACCTCTGATCCTTTTAGCTTTAGGTGGGGAGTTCCTGAGTCAGTCCCTTGTGTGGATGATGTATTTATGTGTTTTCCCATTTTGTTGGCTTTTTGGACCTTGAAGATGGTTTCTTTCCTTTTTCATTCGTTGAGAATGAGGTTTTGAGTGTGGTAGCTCTAATTGTCTTCATGGTATGTTTAATTTTATTAGTAGGTTATTGATGTGATTTTAATATCAATATGGTATTAATAATGTTTTATAATGATAAGATGTCTATGGCAATATTAATAATAGATGTTTTAATGATAGTGGTAAATTCTAACTTATGTTAGTAGTTATATATATATATATATATATATATATATATATATATATATATATATCGCTAATGTATTTTGTAAAGAGTATGGATTAGTGTATAAATAAGTAATATGTTTCATTATATTTAAATAATTTTAATATTAATAATATTGTGCCTTACTTATGGTATATGTACACATAAGCATATGGGCGCACACATATGCCTATGAATACATACATACATACATACATACATACATACATACATATATAGATATATATATATATATATATATATATATATATATATATATATATATATATATATATATATATATATATATATATATATATATATATATATATATAAACATGTATTATTGTTAATTGATTGTGTGAAAGAAATTATTATTATTAGGTAATAATAAATCTATGTTATTTTCATTTTAATGGAAATGTGTTTGGTAAATTCCTTTACCATGGTTATTAGTAAATTATTCCTAAAAATAATATTATCTATTTTGTCACCCTTGAATTTAGGAGACAAATACTATAATCTTATTAAATAATATATTTTTATCCCTTCATGGGAATGATTTTAAAAACTGTATTATTAACGAATAACTGGTGGATGGTTGCATCGGTTGGAATACCTATGCAACTACTCCCTAATCTATATACAGAGAGATCTCTTGTGTGAGAGGGGGTTGGATATGAAATTTGGAATCAAGAAGAAATATTGGATGGTTGAGTATTTTAGTTGTAGGAAACTATATTTGTGAGGAGAGAAGTCATTATTCTCTAAGATTGGCATTTGGTTGTTCTGGGTAGAGGCGGGAGATTTCATCTAGAAGGATTTGGAGGAGTGCTGGAAGAGTTGAAGAGAATCAGAGCTTTCTTCATCAACCGAATCTCTATAGGACTCCAGGTTGGAATTCATCCTAAGAGTTAACTCTCCTTTATAATATGAAATGATGAAAGTATGATAGAATGTTGTTCTACATGTTTTCGTTTATATAGGCTTTAGAATGTTGGAATTGTATATAAATATCATTGTGCCTGTGTTAGTGATTTGGAGATTAGGAGTATGCTTAATTGGAATTATTTCCTATATTGTATGTATATATTTTTGCATTTGTAAGAGCCTATAGACTCCTTAGTATTCTCCTCTTTATCTCCTTTCTTTCCAGAATATCCATGAGTGTTTCCAGAATTTAGAACCATTATTTCAACCCTACTAGTCCATCTCTATTTGTGCACTACCTTTCTTCATCCAAATCTAGGAAAGATTTTTTGGATAGATAGGATGGGCCAATGGCCATTTCTAAAGGGAAACTGAGATATCTCTAATGGGTCATGCCCAAATTAGGCAACCATAGTTCCCATAATGCACAGTTTTACCCGCAAGTTGGATTTGACAGTCATTTTTGTAGTTTCTAGTAATCAGTCCAACTGAGATAGACCGGTTGTGTGTCAACCGAGATAGACCAGTTCTGTGTCAACCGAGAGATATACGGGTTCTATGTCAACCAAGATAGACCAGTGTTGTGTCAACTGAGGAAGATCGGTACTAGTGCCAACCAAGGAAAATGGGATTTATACAAGTATAACATTTAAGTTATACTTGTATAAAGGAATTAGGTACCTTTCAAGATTATTGAGATAGGTTTTAGCTTCATAGGAGTTAAGATGCAACTTCTAATTTTGAGATTTCTTAAAAATTCAGACTTAGTTAAATTTCAAGCATATGGAATTTTGTATAAACTATATGGAAATTTGTGTAAAATTTATATATGATCATTTCTTGTTTGATGAAATTTATATGGTGCATTTAGATGCCTTGATAGGGTTAGGATGTGTGTAGGGAGTAGGGTTAGGGTTTAGGATTGTCTGGAAGATTGGGACTATCCTAGGGTTCCCTAAACCGCTCCTAATTTTCCTAAACATCCCTAAACTATCCTATTCTTTTATGTTCTTTGATGTAAGTTTTCAAAAGTGTTTATGATGTGTTTTATTTCATGTATGATGTACTTGTGATGTGTGGGTTAAGGGTAGAAAACCTAAGAACACTAAGTGAGTGGCTCTCAATGCGGGGTCGGGGCCCTAAGTGGCTAGTACCAGGATAACCGACTGAAGAGTTATTTAACAAGTGATAACTTAATTAAAACTTATGGGAATGGGTTCAAACACTAAGAAGATTAATATGTGCCTCACCCATGCCATTAGTGCTAGTAAAGGCTATGGATGGGAGTGGAAGAAGGTGCTTATGTGTAGGTACGATTGAATGGCACTTGTCCATACAAAAGGCATTCAGTTCTGCATGTGCCTACTTGGGGGTTGGGGCTCAGAGTGGCTAGTACCAGGACAACCCAAGGGGTGAGGGCTCTGTGATGACACTCACTTAGGTTGTTGCTTAGAGTTTCTACCAAGCCTTAGAACCTTTGGGGAAAAGATTTATACTTTGATCTTCTTTTCATCTGCTTTTGGGAAAGGTTACCCAACCCTAGGTATGGCCTAGCTATTCCTTCTTTGTGGACCTTGGTGTTTATATCCTAGCATAGGGGAGTGGGCCTTTTGGCATCCATGTGGTTGGGTGGTAAATATTTTTATCGAGGTACCTTTTGTGGATGCAGTGCTTAAGGATTCGTGCTTGCTTACGTTCCAGTTGTTGAAGAATGAAGACTTGTATTTATCTTTCATGATGTAAAATTATTGTTACCTCCCAAGAGGAGATGAATGTAATGTAATCATTAATGTGTTTCAAAATTATGTATTTGGAATGGGTAGACCTAGGAAAAATGAAAAGGGAAAGCATGAACTTTATATGAAGTATGTTGTAAAAGAAAAGGATTTTGTAAGATTTCAACTAAATAGTATCTTTCTCATTATTGATGAATAAAGCAAAAGCTAGTAAAACAAATGTAATATTTGCAATGTATCAAACATTTAAATGATTCTATTATTAATGTTTTAAATGTTATATCATTAATAAAGGATACTCAGGAATATAGATGGATTTAAATGGAAAATTGAAAAGAAAGTACTTTATATTTCTTTACAAAGGATCTTCAAATGTTGGGATATAGTTAGAAGTAAATCAAGTTGTTAGTACACTCTATGGGCTTAATGATTTATACATTTAATGAAAAGGGAACCTTGGAGGAATCTAAGTTAATCTATGTTTTGTTTATATAATTCTTTTTAAAATTTAAAAATTTTCATAAAGAGTTACTTAGGTTTTCTTTTACAAAGAGAATCTTTGTTCTCTTCCCCGATTCCCTTGCGGGGCATGACAAGATGCGTTTTGCATCATTTGGAGGTCCTAAGACCAAGTTTGACTAGGTTTGACCATGAGTTGACCATGGTTGACCCAGTTGAAATTCAAATAGTTTGATGTATGATAATCAGTTAAGTTGAATTTTGGATTTCTATGATGATTGAAAGGTCGATTGTGCAAGCAATCGGCCGTCCTGGGTCTGAAAATTTTAAATCACAATTTTGATGATGTTAATGATCTCAGATTTTGATTTTGATCCTGAAAATAGGTTCAAAGTGTCAAAATTAGCCAACGGTACAATTTTTGTGGAAAACATAGCACTTTGAAAAATTAGGTCAAAACCTATATAAGTGCCAAAAGGGTCATTTTCAAATCATTATTCACTTTTGTCTTTTGTGATTTCTGTGGAGCCCTCTGAGAGAAAAATGGCTAACATGGCTGTTCTAGTCTCCGATGAACTATAACTGATTTGAATACATTGTATAACTTGAAGATCTGTGATTTTAGATCACTGAGTTGCTGATTAGATATGTAAGATAATTAAATCAGTAATATGTTGTCATTGATGTCAACTAGTTTTGACAATACTTATTTTGTAAGTTACTATACCCAAACATCTATAGAAGAAGAAGAAAAGAGATGAAGAATACAATATATCTACATGAGGAAGATGGATATGATAGATAATGATAAGGAACACATTGGGTAACTTATGAATGAGTCTATGACCTTATGTTATTGACTTGATTATGTTGCATTCATCTATGATGAAGGATAGAGCAAAATGCACAAGGTAGTGTTGTCGGTTAAAGAACCATTTCAGTATACACTGACACAGTATAGTGTATACCAATCATAGTATAAACTAAGCTTGTGTTCACCGACACATTTCTTTGTTAACTGAGCAAAAGAATAGAACTAAATGACTAGTTTAGCCGATGGAAGTTGATGAGCTATAAAGTACCTTGAAATCAAAGATGAAGATAATATTTGTTACAAAGATCAACGGCTAACATAATTTGAAGAAGATCTAAGGGATTGAAACAAAATGTGTTACTGACACATCAGCTAAGGAAGGTTTAAGAGGCAAAATCAACAAAGGAGATTAAGCGGCAAAATTTGATGGATGGAATTAAAATAGTTTACTCGTCTATTTAAGAGACTAGGATTTCATGATGAAATTATGCCGAAAGAAGGAGACTACAGAGATATCACGTGAACAAGCTTCATGCATGCCTGATTAGACTAGTTAAGGAGAACCGAACTGCAGAGATTACCAAGCGTCAAAAAGCTATTACCAAGCGACAGTAAGTTACTAAATATTGATAGAAATATAATTGATATATTGATCAGAGGATTTGAATGAGCTTAACATAGATCTAATAATCTACAATTGAAGTTGTGTTGTAATCAAATCAATTGTTGTTACATTTTAACCATTGTAAATAGAGAAATCTCTTAACAGAGTGGACTAGAAAGTCTTGTAATGTCATTCATAAAGTGTACATTTGTTATCCTGTCAACCCCATAGTGAATACTGGTTGGACGATAATGGTTGGTTTAAAATCCTCTAACAAGGTCACACCTCACAATGTGTTTGTAACCTTTAACAGGGTTGGGTCTTCACTGACCTCACCTTAGAAGAGTGAACAATTTTTGGGTTGCCGGTCCTAGGTGGTTTTTCCCTTCACAGGGTTTCCACGTTAAATCTCTTGTGTTATGTGTTGATTTTTTGATTCATACTTTTCATGTTGCATATTGGATTTGATTGGTAATCATTATATGTTATTAACTGGTAATCGATAAAAGCACAGACAAAATACTATTTTAATTTACCGAGCTGCAAAAGTTTTAGTAAATTGTTTTTGGATATACATTTTAGGATTGGGACTATGGATAACTAATTCACCCCCCTCTCAGTTATTCTAACAATTGGTATCTGAGCGTTGGTTTCTTGGAAAAGAGTTTTAAGGACTTCAGCACAAAGATCTCAAAATCTATAAGAGGGAAGTGCCAAAGCTGAACAAAGATAACTTCACAGTATGGAAAAGCTGAATGAAGCTGCATGTATCTGGAATTGGGAATTCTACCCTTACACTAATGGAGAATGGCTACATTGCACTGCCCATTGGTCCATTGACCCTTGATCAACTGAGAGACAAGCATGAACATAATATTACTATGATGGAGATTGATGCTGCTTGTACCGATGCTGAATTTGAAGATATTAAGAATTGAACTATTGCTAAAGGTATGTGGGATAGACTTGCTCAAGTTTATATTGGTGATGTGAATGTCAAAAGAGCCAGAGCTGAAAGCTTAAGGGGTAGATTCAATGATATGAAGATGAAGAAGGTGAAAATATTGTGCAAGACACAAATAGACTGAAAGAGGTAGTACATTCTATTAGAGCATCTGATGGTGTTATTGATGAAGAGATAGTGGTAAACAAAGTTCTCAGAACCTTATTGCCAGTTTATGCAATCAGAATATTTGCAATTCATGAAACAAGGTCTACATCTGGTAACAACCTTACTCTTGATAATCTGATTGGTAAGCTTACAACCTTTGAACTGAATAACTTTGATAATAGTGTTGTACCATCTGTTGAATCTACTTTTATGTCTTCTCTGAAGATTGGTAAGTCTAGTAGCAAAAATAAGAATGATGATAGTGATAGCAATACGGATGATGAGCTTGATGAGCGTGAAGCTCTTATGGCTAGAAGGTTACCTAAAGGTAAAGGAAGATATAGAGGTAAATTACCTTTAGCATGCTTTAATTGTAAAGAGGTTGATCATATTGCTACTAGATGTCCACATAGGAAAGATGATAGAAACAAAGACCGATCTAGTGAAGGAAGCTATGGGAGAAGAGTCAATAGAAGTTACCGACACTAAAATAGAGACAACCAAGACAATAATGACAAAGGAAAGAAGGTGTGCTACATTGCAGAAGAAGATGTCACCGATACCGACACTGATGAATATGTGGAGGTAATATTTGTTTCAATGAAGGATGAATCAGAAGAGGATGAAAGGTATGTAGAGACAACACTTATCTCTAAGGTTAATAAGAATGATACATGGATTATAGATAGTGGTTGTACACATCACATGATTGGTGATCAAGAGAAATTTGATCATCTTGAAGAACACAATGGAGGATCTATTAGAATGGGTAATGATGCACCCTATATAGTTAGAGGAAAAGGATCCATAATGATAAATGATAAAATAAGATGTGATAATGCTTATTGGGTAAAAGGTCTAAACTATAATTTTCTAAGTGTGGCACAGCTGAACAATTTAGGCCACTGAGTTGCTTTTGAGAGAAAGAAAGTGAAGATATATGATGATGGAGGAAGACTTATTGGATCTAGAACATGGTCAAGATGTAATTTGTTTTATCTTGATAATGATCAGTCTTCTTATTTAATGATGAAAGATGAAGATGCATGGTTGTGGCATAAGAGGTTATGTCATGTGAATTTTGATAACATGATTAAGATCAGTAAAAAGAAAAAGGGTAGAGGTCTTCCTAACTTATCTAAGCCTGATCATGTCATGTGTCATGAATGTTAGAAAGGTAAAATGAAAAAATTTAGTTTCAAAAGAAAACATTATTCAACAAAGAAATTACTTGACTTAGTGCATATCGACCTATGTGGTCCTATGAGAACTCAAAGTTACTATGGAGACAGATATTTTATTTTTTTTGTTGATGATTATACTAGATTAATGACAGTCATGTTCTTGAAGGAAAAATCAGAGGCATTTAAGATGTTCAAGTGGTATAAAGAAAAAGTTGAGAAAGAGACTAGTAAAGAATTGAAATGCTTAAGATCTGACCGAGGTGGTGAATTTATTTCTAATGAATTTACTAACTTTTGTAATGAGCATGGTATTAAAAGATAGATCTCTTCACCAAGGACACCACAACAAAATGGAATAGTTGAAAGGAGGAATAGGTCAATCATTGACTATGCAAGGACACTGATGTTGCAAAAGAATGTTGCTCATACATACTAGAGAGAAGCTATCAGCACAACTATTTATGTTCTAAACCGAGTACAACTGAAGAAGGACACTAATAAGACACCCTATGAGTTATGGTTTGGTCACAAACCCACTATAAGTTATTTCAAGATTTTTGGAAGTAAATGCTTTATTCTGAAAGATGAAAGAAATGGAAAGTTTGACTCAAAAGGTGATGAAGGGATACTTCTGGGTTATTCCACTAAAAGTAAAGCATACAAGTGTCTTAACAAAGTAACTAATAAAATGATTGAAATTACTAATGTTTGAGTTGATGAGTTTGATGATAAGAATGCAGAGGAAAGCACAAAAGAACCAGAAGACTAAGGTAGATTCAGTTACATTGAACAACCAGAGTACCTACCGACACAGCAGATAGTGACAACCGGTCTGTAGGAAAACAATACCAAGGAATAGAAAAAAGAAACCGACGAGCAGGAAGCACCCACCAAGCAAGCAAATGAACCTGCACAGGATGAACAAGAGAGAAGAAATCAGATACTGGAAAGTTTTGTCAAAAGACATCATCCTGAGACACAAATCATTGGAAACAGACAAGATGGCATGCAAATAAGGAGTAAAGCAAGACAAGGTACATGTCTAGTTTGTGAATATGAACCGAAGAATGTAAAAGATTCATTAGAAAATGATGAATGGGTTAATGCAATGAAAGAAGAAATAGAATAGATAGAGAAGAAAAAAACTTAGAGTTTAGTACCTAGACCTGAGGACAAGAATGTTATCGGTAATAAGGGGATATTCAAAAACAAGCTTAATAAGAATGGAGAGGTAACAAGGAACAAAGCTAGATTAGTATGCAAGGGATATGCACATGAGGAAGGAATAGATTATGTTGAAACCTTTGCACCTATTGCTAAGTTAGAAGGAGTCAGAATGTTACTTGCATATGTTGTAAAAAAAAAGTTCAAAGTTTACCAAATGGATGTCAAATCATCTTTTCTAAATGGGATACTTGAAGAAGAAGTCTACAAAGAACAACCTGAAGGGTTCGTTGATCTAGAAAACAAAGATATGCTATGTAGATTACATAAAGCTTTATATGGTTCGAAGCAAGCACCAAGAGCTTGGTATGAGAAGATGCATAACTATTTACTGAGTATTGGATTTGTTATAACAAGTGAGAATAGTAATCTGTACATGAAAGGAAATTCTGATGATACTATCTTGATTACTGAAATATTTGTGGATGACATAATATTTGGAGGACAAGATCAAATCTGTAAGTCATTTGCTGATAAAATGAAAAGTGAATTTAAAATATCTATGTTTGGAGAGATTAAGTTATTTCTAGGCTTACAAGTTATTCAGCAGAATGATGGTATATTCATCACACAATCTAAATATACAATGGAAGTCTTGAAGACATTTGGCATGGAAGATGCTAAACCTATGGGAACACCAATGGCTACTAGATGTAAACTGACTAAAGAAGATGGAACTACTGAAGTAAATTAGACACTGTACCAATCCATGATTGATAAGTTAATGTATGTAGTTTAGAGTAGACATAATATAGCACATGTTGTTGAAATAATTGCTAGATTTTGTGCAAACCCTAGAGAGTCACACATGATTGCTACAAAGAGAATCTTAAGATACCTAAAGAAAACTGAAGATTATGGATTGTGGTATCCTAAGAAAGGAAAGTTTGAACTAAAGGTAGACATTGATGTTGATTGGGCTAGAAATGTGGATGATAGAAAGAGTGCCACCAGAGGAGCATTCTTCTTTGGTGAAAGACTTGTTACATGGACAAGTAAGAAACAGGCTTGCATTTCTTAGTCTATGGCCAAAGTAGATTATTTTGCTGCTGCTGCTAACTATTCAAATATTGCATATATCAAGCAAGTGTTAGAAGGAATGAATGAGGTAATCACTAAGCCAATGATTATATATTGTGATAATACTAGTGCTATTAATATTTTGAAGAATCTAGTGATGCACTCTAAAACAAAGCATATATCAATTAAGTATCACTACTTAAGGGAACAAGTGCAGGAGAAGCAAGTTAAGCTAGAGTTTGTTACATCAAAAGAACAACTTACTGACATATTTACAAAGCCTCTACCGAAGGATACATATGAATACTTGAGGACTAGACTTGGGGTCCATCCCCTGTCTACTAGTCACTAAGGTGATCTGGAGGTTGCATTAGCCTAATCTTATCAGAAGATCATACATGTTGATGTAGCAAAGTTCACACTTTGGACTTCTATCTAAGGTTGTGAAAGGTTGGAATACTAGAATAGATTTGCACAACAATATATCGAGATATAGAGAATACACTAGACAACAAAGAGTTACATGGCTACTACAGAGCTATATGTTTATTATTCTTTAGCATTGTTGTCAAAGGGAGAGAGATCAATATGAATAATATGGAGCCAAAGACAAAGAGAGAGATATAGAAAAGGGAGAGATCATATCTGTAGAAGCTAGTTTGCACTTACAAATGTTTTTATGTAATGTAGTGATTAAACATATTAAGCTAGGGAGAGCTTGTACCATTACAACATTTGTTGACAGAGTTGTAGAATACCTATTTGGTATGTGTATGGCATATTTCATATTGCTTGTGTTTCCATCAATGCCAAAGGGAGAGATTGATGAACTACAACTGATTTGAATACATTGTATAACTTGAAGATCTATGATTTTAGATCACTGAGTTATTGATTAGATATGTAAGATAATTAAATCAGTAATATGTTGTCATTGATGTCAACTAGTTTTGACAATACTTATCTTGTAAGTTACTATACCCAAACATCTGTAGAAGAAGAAGAAAAGAGATGAAGAATAGAATATATCTACATGAGGAAGATGTATATGATAGATAAGGAGAAGGAACACATTGGGTAACTTATGAATGAGTCTATGACCTTATGTTATTGACTTGATTATGTTGCATTCATCTATGATGAAGGATAGAGAAAAATGCAGAAGACAGTGTTGTCGATTAAAGAACCATTTCAATATACACCGATGCAGTATAGTGTATACTGATCATAGTATAAACTGAGCTTGTGTTCACCAACAAATTTCTTTGTTAACCGAGCAGAAGGACAAAACTAAATGACTAGTTTAGATGATGGAAGTTGATGAGCTGTAAAGTACCTCAAAATCAGAGATGAAGATAATGTTTGTCATGAAGATTGATGGGTAACATAATTCAAAGAAGATTTAAGGGATTGAAACAAAATGTGTTATTGACACATTAGCCAAGGAAGGTTTAAGCGATAAAATCAACAAAGGAGATTAAGCGGCAAAATTTGATGGATGGAATTAAAATGGTTTACTCGTCTATTTAGGAGACTGGGAATTCATGATGAAATTATGCTAGAAGAAGGAGACTATAGAGATATCACGTGAACAAGCTCCATGCATGCCTAATCAGATTGGTTAAGGAGAACCGATCTATAGAGATTACGGAGCGTCAGAAAGTTATTACCGAGTGATAGTAACCTACTAAATATTGATAGAAATAGAATTGATATATTGATTAGAGGATTTGAATGAGCTTAACATAGATCTAATAATCTAAAATTGATGTTGTGTTTTAATCATATCAACTACTGTTACATTTTAACCATTGTAAACAGAGAAATCTCTTAACAGAGTGGACTAGAAAGTCTTGTAATGTCATTCATAGAGTGTACATTTGTTATCCTGTCAACCCCATAGTGAATGTTGGCTAGAGGATAATGGTTGGTCTAAAATCCTCTAACAAGGTCACACCTCACAGTGTGTTTGTAACCTTTAACAGGGTTGGGTCTTCACCGACCTCACTTCAGAAGAGTGAACAATTATTGGGTTGCCGGTCCCATGTGGTTTTTCCCTTCACAAGGTTTCCACATTAAATCTCTTGTGTTATGTGTTGATTGTGATGATTTTTTGATTCATACTTTTCATGTTGTATATTGGATTTGATCGGTAATCATTATATGTTATTAATTGGTAATCAGTAAAAACACAGACAGAATACTATTTTAAAATACCAAGCTGCAGAAGTTTTAGTAAAAAAAATTTGGATATACATTTTAGGATTGGGACTGTGGATAACTAATTCACCCCCCTCTCAGTTATTCTAACAGTCTCTTTGCATCATTTTGAGCGCATCTAGTGACACCAGCGACCTCCCTAGTATGGGAACCTGGTAAGTGGACCTCTGTGCCTCTCTGTGAATTCAATTTTTTCATGTTTTTAGCATTTTAGGATCTTTTTCATACATTTTCAAGTTCTTCAATTTTTGCACCATGGAAACTCGTACAATAGTCTATATGGAATCATATGAGTTTTCAAATTCCCATAGATTTTCATCCATGTTCTATCTGAAACTCGTATGAAAAGGACCCTTATGTTGTATGACATTTCGGCACATCCCTCAAGTGTCGTACGAAACCTCTGCATTGTCGTGTACATGTGAAATGTCATGTGGGAACCTATAGAAACTTGTATGAGTTTTGATACCAATCTAAAAAGTCATATGGAAAATAGTGAGCATTTTTCACCTCCTTAGGTCAAATTTTTTAATTTTATGATTTCTTAGACTGATTCCTTAGCATTTAATGTACTTTTTGAAGTTTTCAACTTTGCAATTTTTGTACTTATAGCCTAATTTTTTACTAAATTACTAATAGGGTGCCCTATTTCTATGTTGTGTAAGTCATCTATGTTGATGTTCATGTCTGGATTTCACACCTAATGATCGAGAGACTCTACGTGACCCTCTCAAAGTGCACCTAGCTGCTTATGGATTTGAGTATCTTATACAATTTCCTGAGATTCAGGTGAACCATGGGTTACTGACTACCTTGATAGAGAGATTTCATTTTGAGACATAGACTTTCCACCTACCCACTAGAGAGATCACAGTCACACCTGAGGACGTCTATAGGATATTGTGTATACCATTTCATGGCCCTCATCCTAATTATGTCAGTGTGTGGAATGTTGGTCTTCATGCCTTTAGGACACTATTTGGTGATGATGATTAGTTGGCTCAGTCTATATCCTAGGAGACTTTAGTACAAAGATATGGGTAGACCCATAGACTTGAGTGTATTATAGCAAGGATGATCGGGGGGATCATCATGTCTGCCCATTGACAGAATGGTCTTCTGATGGGATGGGCCCCGATGGTAGCTCACCTAATGGCTACTTCTTTTGAGTTGGGATGGGGTTAGTTCCTTCTTGTGCACATGTTCTCTGAGATGCACAAGATAGTGTAGCATGAGGGCAAGTCTTTTGCTTCAGGTGCACTAGTTTTATATATTTGGGCAAGGGAGCACTTTCCCATATGTCGGTCGGTATGTCAGATTTAGTGACAGCCACCGAAGCCTATCATATATATGTATATTTTGGACATGTGACATAGGTCTGTATGGGTATTACTGAGTATTGGAGGCATGTTCTAGATGACATGACCTTTGTCATTTGGAGACCATATCTACAGGGGAGGCAGGGCCAACTGCTCATGCTTAGTTCAGTTACTTCTATTAGAGTCAAGTGCTGATAGGATGATCCACTACTATCTTTGATAATTTCATCATTTCACAGGTGTGGAGCTAGTATGACACTATACAAGATGCTCCCCAAGACTATGCCACATGTACATTTTTTTCGAGAGTTGGGACTAGGTTGGACAACTCCTTTATCTAGATACTAGATACTGTTAGGAATGAATACTAAATATATCCTATGGGGGAGTATTCACAACCATTCTATAGTAGTTTTTGTTGCATTCATGACTGTAATTGTCATTGATGTCAACACAGTAATCTACTAAATATTAGCAGAGAAGCAAACAATGTTTGAGTTAGTGCACTTGGGATATTGAAGATGAAGCTATGCAAAGTTTTGGACTTACTCTATGATGTTCTATAAGATTTTGGTTAAGATCATAGACATAAATTCATTTATTCATGATAGTTATGAGGAAATTAGTGTAAACAGTATTCAGGTAGTGTTCTTGAGTAGCGGTTTGTGGAAATCGGATGATATCTCCTAATCGGGATAGAATATGATCATGTGAAATTATGAGGTAGTTGAAGACATGTTGATAGTGACATGGATGTAAGCGCAAGATCTCAGGTCACATGAGTGAAGAATTATCTTAATTGGAAGTTGACAGTTTTGTGTAATTTTTATGTAATGTGTGGAAACTTTTATTTTGTAATTTGTATGCCGGCTCATTTGTAATTACTTGAGTGTGGTATAAAGGAAGGAATTTTTTCCTTGTTGTAATGTGTGTGTGTAATGAGAAAGTGAATGAAGGAATTGTGAAAGTGAATTTGCAGAAAGAGGATATGCGAAGCTCAGAGATCTGGTATTGAGATCTGAAGAAGCAATTGGTGTGGTTTGGCATACTCAGAGGAGTATTGAATTATTGAGATCAGTAATCTTTTGGTATTATTCTATTAGGTAATACAAAGATCAGTTGGATAGTGAGTTCAATGATCTTACCCTGAAGTTGTTTGGGCAGTGGGTCCTTCTATCTTCCATAACTACTAACAAAGTTAGAATCTTTTAGCAGGGATCAAAGTCTCCTAACAGGGACTCATATGTACTAAATGTATTTCATAAGACTCCTAATAGATTCCATCCTCTCACAAGGAACTTTCATATTAATGCATCTTTTATGGGCAGCATTCCCACTGGGGTTTACTCTTTGATCAAGAGGTTCCCTAGTTCACATATCTTGTGTCATTATGTTATTGTGCATGTATATCTTTCTATGGTTTTTGATTACATTGCTTACATGGTTAAAATA
This sequence comes from Chamaecyparis obtusa, assembly GCA_027943335.1. NCBI lineage: Eukaryota > Viridiplantae > Streptophyta > Pinopsida > Cupressales > Cupressaceae > Chamaecyparis > Chamaecyparis obtusa. The sequence goes on along the minus strand of BSBK01000102.1, from coordinate 1,927,953 downwards.
TATTAAGGTTGATAAAATTTGTATTTATTTGATAACTGATTCACCCCCCCTCTCAATTATCTTGGTGGACTTTACTTTCTAACAGATACATGCTGAGAGAGTGGGACTACAGACCACAGGTAGATGATGTTGGTGTCACTGATGCTTATGTTGCTTGGCTAGCAGAGAACCTGATGTGGAGATTTTTTTATCCTACTAAGATGATCTTGACCATGGAGGAGACTATAGATGTTATAGGTGCACCAATGGGTAGAGGCTAGAGACACTGAGAGGTACAAATTCCTATTGTGCAACCTACACCTCCTAGACCTAGAGCTATGGTTACACCACAGAGACTAGCTGGATAGATGAGACCACCTTGCCCTTAGAGTTCTATAGTAGGAAAACCTATAGTTCTTTAGAGGAGACATACTAGAGGAGAGAGTGGTACACTTGGTATCATTGGGAGTACAAATGAGGCCCTACATGCACAGTAGGATATAGGTGGTGATACTAATACTACACAAGTGGATCCTGATTTTGATTTAGGTACTAAGGTTAGATACCACAAGGTGTGTAGGGAAGAGGCTATTGATTAGCCATCAGAGGATATAGAGATGCTAACTACAGATGTAGATCCTAGACTGAGGCAGACTCCTCAGGATGTTATTAGATGGCTTAGGTTATAGATCAGAGACCTAAGATTATAGAGTACTACCCTTGAGATATAGCTCAAGGAGTCTCAAAGGTAGCGTGTAGAGAAAGAGATAGATAACAGATAGCTACAAGTAGAGGTCATGCATCAGACCATATGGGCTGCTTATTATGTGTCTGCATACTATGTTGGTGTACCTATTGTGTAGAGAGTGCCTACATATTCTTAGTATATGACTTCCTCGGAGGGAGCCAGAGCACCGCGGGTTGAGCCACTACTAGATACACCTGCAGCATGCCCACTAGATATGGAGGAGCACACAGACAGTTGATCTATCTTGTTGTTCTAATTTTTGTCATTTTTGTCCATATACACTGATCTAAATTTAATAGCTCACATGAGCTCATTCTTTTGTAATATGTGCCAGTAGTGTACCCCTAAGTATTTCGAGGTTTTATGATATATATGAGATCGATTGATTTTTGGTTGTGACTTCATGTGTATTTGTCATTTTTTGTATGATGATATCATGTGATGTGAATAATTTGAGTAGTGTAGAATGTATGGAATATGCAATGAAATGGTTTCTTTCAAATGTATGGATTATGCAATGCAGTTGATTGATTATGGAAATGTATGATTTGTTTTTTCTTTATGGATGTTTATATATGTAATGAAATGAATGAAATGGAATGATAAATGCAATGTAAATGCAATGATACACGTGATATTTTTTGCAGGTATTGATGAAGACAAGTACTCGGTCATTTGTCAAAAAGGATGTTTAACCTAGGATGGTGACTGCTTGCTGATCTGTGAAGAGACCTTCATGTGAGACTCAATCTTTGTGTCATGTTTAGTGTTGAAGAATCATTTAAGTGTCAAGTTGATTTGGCAATTGTGAGATAAATGCAATCATGCAAAGTGAAAAGTGAAAAGCAGAATGAAATGCAAACTAGGACCTAGGACCTAGTCACTGATCATGTGTCACTCATTTTCATCACTGAATATTTTATTAGGTAACCAGAGAAATCAATACAACATCCACTAGTTAGAAAAATATGAACATATGAATATTGATTTTTGTGTCAAAGTCAATACAATGCCCATTGGCTAGACCACCATGGACATATGAATATTGATTTTGTTTTTGAAATGTCGGATTAGATATAAGCACCAAGGCACAAACTCCGGGATGACCTGAATATCATGTCCATTTTGATATAGAAATTTGTATAAGAATCTAAACATAAATGTTGTGATGACCTGAATACGCCTTGTAGAACAAACACACCAAGAAATCAAGAGATCATTTTGAATCCATTGTGAATTACTTGTAGTGACCCTTTATCGTTCACATCCTTAGGTAAGATCACATTTCACAGTAGGAGTAAGAATTCACTCAAAAGATAAAGTCAAATCAAACTTCCTTGAATTTTCCAAGTATCAATGGTCGAGGTACTCATGGCCATCCAATACATGATGGAGGCTCTTACAGATGGACACCATTTCAATCCAAAATTTCCAAAGTTGTTAGATTTTCACTCAAAATGGAAAACAAAGAAGAGATTATGCCCCCAGTCATCACTCTCTAAATCTTGTAAAGGACATCATCAAAGAGCTCAAAAGGACACAATATGCAAAAATATCAATGTGAATTAGTAAGCATACAAGGAGATAAAAGCAATGAAGCAAAGATTGTTTTCAGTTTGCGTTTGATGTTTGTGTTTGATTGAAAAATCCTTTTTGTTAAGGAGACTGATTGGGTGACTCAAATGTTGCTTCAAAGGACTCTACTAGATATGACTCGGCTGAGGTATACGAGAGACCATAGGATATGACATTGATTTCCACCAAGTTTTGAATATTGAGAGGATATAGATGCTTTTGCTGATTGGTGTACAGACTGAGTTTATTGAAAACAAGAATGTAGAAACAAACCAAGAGATATGTACAAACTAAAGCAAGACTAAAAGCTAGGAAAGACCAAGATTGTGCTAATAGATGGAGCATTTTGAACAAGTGGCACCCATTTGCTAGGTTTTCACCATCTTGGCAGAGATTCTATTTTTGCTACCAAGGTGCCTATTTCCAGGTTTTCACCAAGGCACTTTTTCTTTTTCTCATTTTTTTGTATTTTTCATTTATTCAATTTTTTTGTATTTTTCATTTTTTTATTTTTCTATGATACATCAAGGCACCTATTGCTAGGTTTTCACCAAGACGATCATTTTTTAAAGACTTTTTCTTATTTTTATGATTTTTTCAGGATATTTTGCAAAGACTGAATGCCTTAGGCATAGAATTTATTCAGATGGAGAAAGTTGATTGGTTCTCGAAGCTATTCTCCATCAATCATTGAGATTTGATAGGCTCTAGAGCCAAAAGTAGCAGTGATAACAAAGGGACCTAGCCAGTTGGGTTCAAACTTCCCCTTGCGTTCTCTATGTGATTGATTTTTAGGATTCTCTCTCAAGACTAGATCACCACCCTGAAATTCTATGTGTTTGACTTTCTTGTTGTAGCCTCTAGACATTCTTTTCTGATACACTTTGAGATGATCATATGCTACTTGTCTATGCTCATCTAGTAGTTCAAGTTCTTGCAACCTAGACACTCTATAGTCATCATCAGTCACTAGAGCATGCATTTTGATTCTTAGTGATGGGATTTCAACCTCAATAAGCAGTACCACTTCAAACCCATAAACTAAAGTGAATGGTGTAGCTCTAGTGGGTGTTTTGATACTTGTTCTGTAGGCCCATAGAGCTAGATTGATCATGAGAGGCTAGTCTCTTCCTATTTTATTAACTATCTGATGCAATATTTTCAATAGATTCTTCTTTGATGCCTCTGCTTGTCCATTCCCTTGAGGATAGTATATGGATGACCAATGTTGTGTAATCTTGAATTTAGCACACAAGGAATCTAGGTCCTTATTCTTTAATTGGCCACCATTATCTGTGACTATAGAATGTGGAATACCATACTGACATATGATGTAGTTCAGAATGAACATAAGGATTTTCTTGTTGGTTGCTTGAGTCAAAAGAACTGTCTCTACCCATTTTGTAAAGTAATCTATAGTTGTAATGATATGGGCATGTCCATTAGAAGAATGTGGATGAATAGCTCCTATGAGATCAAACACCCATTGTTGAAAAGGCCATTGTTTAGTAAAGGGAATAAGATCTCTCCCTGGTGCGTGAATCAAGTTACCACGGACTTGACATTTTTTACAGTTCTTAGCAAATTTGATAGCCTTTTTTTCCATTTTAGGCCAATAGTACCCAGCCCTAATAAGTTTTCAAGCTAGTGTTAAACCATTGGAATGTGATCCACATATACCTTCGTGGACTTCCTCTAATGCACATTGAGACTCTTCACATTCTAAACACCTAAGAAGCATACCATCTAGACTCTTTTTTTATAGATCATTACCAATGATGAAATACTAGGATGCATTTCAGATAAGGTATCATTTCTCATGTCTGTTATAGGAATCAGGGATGATTTGGTCTTTAAGGTAGGAGTATAGGTTTTTGTATCTGGAAGAATCATGACCAAAAATAGTGCAGATCATGCAGGTTTCATGGGAATCATATTCAAGAAAAGATAGTGCTTCCACCAGGAACTCGTAATGTAGCTCATGTTTGGGCTGCTATAGTAGAGATGATAGCATTGCCATAGCATCAACAACCTTGTTCTCCACTCTAGGAATATTCTCAAAGGTGATTGAGATGAAATACTTCTTAAGGTCATCAACCATGCATTTGTATGGAACAAGTTTCTCATCTTTTTTATGGTACACATCATTGACTTGGTGTATGACTAGTTGTGAGTCTCCATGAATGAGTAATTCTATTATTCACCACTCAATGGCTATTTGTGTGCCATTATAGAGATTCATATTCAAAAATATTGTTTTTGCAAGGAAATTTTATTCTGAATGCTTTAGATATTGAATAACCTTATGGTGTTATGAATAATATGCCTACTCTAGATCCATTCTATGTGTAGGTTCCATCAAAGAAAAGATGCAAAGTCCTAGAAGATATGTGCATGATGGATGAGTGGCGAAATTCTATTTGTAATGGTGTATCATTAAACATTGGTGCTTTAGCCAACTGATCTGCAATGACTTGGCCTTTGATAGCTTTCCTTTCAAAATATTCTATGTCAAATTCACTCAATAGCATCACCCATTTAGCTAATCTACCTATGAGGGCAGCTTTGTTTAACAAGTATTTTAATGGATCTATCTTAGCTATCAATTGTGTTGTATGAGCTAACATGTAGTGTCTTAGTTTTTTTGATGCAAAGATCATAGCTTGACAAGCTTTCTCAATCATTGAATAGTTCTTCTCATATGCTATCAATGTTCTGCTAATATAATAAATAGATCTTTCCTTCTTATTTTCATCATGTTGTGCTAATAATGCCCCCAGTGATGTATCTATGGTAGAGACATATAGGATCAATGGATTCCCTTGAATAAGAGGCATCAAAATAGGAGGATTTGATAGATATTGCTTGATATGATTGAAATCCTTTTCACATTCCTCGTTCCATGCAAAAGTCACACCTTTATGTAATGTCTTTGTGAAAGGTTGTGATATATCTGCTAGCTGAGATATGAAATGTCTAATTGATTGCACCCTTCCTTGTAAGGTCATCATTTGACTGATATTTTTAGGAGGTTGCATCTTCATGATAGCTTTGACTTTGGTTGGATCTACTTCAATGCCCTTATTTGAAACAATTTAGCCTAGAAGCTTTCCAGAAGTGACTTCAAAAGCACACTTTTTAGGGTTCAGTCTAAGACTAAACTTCTCCATTCTATCCAGAATTTTTCTCAAATCATTCAAATGTTCAAATCTTATCATTGATTTAGCTAAGGTGTCATCAACATAATCTTCCATAGTTCGATGCATCATGTCATGAAAGATATATGTCATAGCTCTTTGATATGTAGCACCAACATTCTTAAGGCCAAATGGCATGACATTCCAACAAAGTACCTCATGCACATGTAAAAGTTGTTTTCTCTTGATCTTCTGGAGCAATTTTAATTTGGTTGTATCCAAAGAAACCATCCATTAAAGAATACATTTCAAAGCCCACAGTCATGTCCACTATCATATCGATGTTTGGTAATGGAAAATCATCCTTAGGACATGCTTTGTTTACATCTTTGAAATCTATGCATAATCTGATAGATTTATCTAGTTTTGAAACTGGAACTATGTTTGAGATCCAATCTGCATAATCAATTACTTAGATAAATATAGCTTTTAGTAACTTCTCTAGTTCAATTTTTACAAGAAGTGCCACATGAGGATGCATTTTACGCAGCTTTTGTTTGATAGATTTTACTCTTGGAGATATGGAGAGATGATGCATGATCAGATTGGGATCTAACCCTAGCATATCAGAATACTTCCATGTGAAGTTGATTTTCTTCTTTGTTAGGAATGTTGTGAATGCTTGTTGCTCTTCCTCTGATAGGGATTGTGCTACATGAATCAGTTGTGGTTCCTCTATTGTACCTAAGTTGATAGATTGATTTTTTTCTATCAATAATGGAGATTTTTCCTATAAATGACTTAGAAGGACATCAAATATCTCATTCTTACATGCCTCAGAGAGGTTTTCACCTTCAGATACATCTTTTATTTTTACTATTTTAGGTTCTCAGACTGCCACAAAGTGGTTTCCATCCTCAGAACTCCATTTATTTTTTCTTTTATTCTTTTGATTGAGATATTTGATATCTGACTCTATTATGCTAATGCTTGGTTCACTGATGGAATTCATCATAGGTTCCACTGCATTGAGGTAACGGGAAAGGGCATAGTCATTTCGAAAGGTATAGATATCTTGGCTTAGATCAATAGACATCTAGTCAATAAGTTCTGGATGTTGGATAGTCAATGTAGGGGAGGATTGGGAAATGGTGTTCACACATATGGTGTTGTCATCATTGGTCCTAACACAACTCTCAAATTCAAAGGTGATATTACTCCTTAAAATGTTCAATTCACAAATAGTCTCAATGTCATTATTAGATCCCACTTCAGCCATAGGTGGATCAGAATTGTTAAGTTCCTCATTTTTCTCTAGACTTACGTCAAATTTAGGTGAACATTGGTGAATGACATCAATGTGTTTCTCAGTGAGAAGTTCATATTCTTCTAGAATACTCCCCATTCATAGTCATTTGATTCATCCTCTGATTCTTCATCTAGACCTTTGGGAAATCTAAGAACATGTGTAAAGTCAGGACAAATCCCCCAAGCATGATTTCCTTCTAAGTCTGATTTGAATTCATACTCATGGGATTCTATTTTAGAATCACTATTGTATCCCAAATTTTCAGCTATTGTGATAGGTTTACCTTCTTCTTGTTTAGTAGTAGGTTCTTGTGTAGCTACTACATTGATATCATCCTTAGGTTTTTCTTCATCTTTAAGAAGGTCTAGTATTTCCTAAGGTATACGTCCAAAAGGAATAAGCTCAGAGGTGTCTAAATCATCACTGTCTGATTATTGAGTTTCTTCCTTTAGCTGAGTTTCTATTGATGGTTCAATCTTTTCTAAGATATGTGGAGAATTTTTGCTGACATAAAAAGGCTTCTTTTGATATTCGAGGCCTATAGTATCTTTAGTCATTCTTCCACAGTGTTCAGCTGGTGATATAATGTCTTTGTCTCTTGTTCCTAGAGGTTCTTTTCCATTGTATCCCATTTTTTACATGAGTTTATGACCTGGTCCATAAGATTTGACAGGGATTTTAGCTGTTTTAGAGTCACATTTCTAAACTATCTAGGATTGAGACTCATCTTTGTATAACCATGCTAATATAGCTTCTTCTTCATCAAATTCTTGCTTGGACACTTTTTATGTGATAAAACTCCCATTAAATATAACTTGGGATTCTTTAGTTGTAGGTTTCACCTTGTCTAAAGGTTGTCCATAAGATTTTGGGGATAATGGGAGAGATGTGAGAGATAGGAATGGTTCCATAGTATATTCTCCCATACCTATGTCCTTAATTTTTACTTCTTTAGAAATGTCTTCCATCTTGGATGTAGATGCAATGTCTATTTTCTTGGTGAAAGATTCTCTATTATGTGGAACAAGTTTGTCAGCACTTTCTTTCAAGGCATTGCAAGATGTGGATATGTCAGCTGGTATTGTGATCTCTACTCCATCATAAGGAAACTTCACACATTGATGGTATGTTGATGGAATAGCTTGTATTTAATGTATCCAAGGCCTCCCTAGAAGAACTTTGTAAGCCAATGGAAGATCTAGAACTTGACAAGTGATGTCTTTAATAATAGGTCATGTTCTGATAGGTAGGACAATTGTTCCTTTGGAAGATATTTCTTGTTCATCATATGCTTTTTTGGTTATTTTCTTCTTAGGATCAATAGCATCTTTTGATAATCCCATTTTTGTGATTAATTTGTAAGAACTGATATTTAGACTAGTGCCTCCATCTATCAACACATGTTTGACACAATGGTTTTGAATCAAGACTTCAATGTGCAAGGGCTACTTATGTAGATGACTCAGTGAATTTTCATCTTCCTATGAGAAGGAGATATACTAGGGTGATGTTAGATGACCAACCATAGTTTGGAATCTATCTATATCAAGATTGTCAGGAACATTGGAACCGAGCAGAGCTTTATCCAGAATAGCTCTATGAGCAAGAGATATCTGAAGCAATTTAAACATGGATATTTTGGCATTTGTGTGTTGGAGTTGTTGGACAATACTGTATGATGTAGGCCTGGTCTCTTTAGGATTTGATGATTTTGAGATAGCCCTCTATTCAGAAGCAGCAAAAACATTGAAAGGAACCTTAGGGGCATTTGATGAACCCAAGTTTTGTCCTTGTAGATGTGCCTAAGCTTGTGATCGAGTTACTACATTTTCTGATTGATTATGTCTATCCTTTCTCACAATAGTGATGACATTGCAATGTTCAGATAAGTATGGTTCAACAATATTTATGACAGCATTATTTTGAGAGTAGGCGTAATTGACTTTAGCACCCATGTTAGGCTGAGAAGATGAATCTCCTTTACCATGTTTTGGAAATGGTTCTGTGAATGCTGTATGATCATTATTGGTTTTTTGACTGTCAATTACAATTTTTCCCTTATCAATTTTGTCTTGTATGAGATGCTTCAAGAGTATGTAGTTATTGGTTTTATGACCCTTGTTTCGATGGAAGTCACATAAATTAGTCTCTTTCCACCATTTTAGTTTAGGTTCAGGATCAAATGGTTTTATCTTAGGCAATGAGATGATTTTTTTTGCCAACAGAGTGTTCATGGAAGATTCTAAGGACTCACCCAAAGCAGTGAACTTGCACTTTGGTGTTGTAACCCATGGTTTATAGTCTTTCAAATTTTGAGATGGTTCAGATGCTTTTTGTTTAGAAGCTTTTATGGCTTGAGTGCCCATGGTGAGATTGAATGTCGGTGCCTTTGATGGGACACTGATGTGATCAACAACACCATCTATTACAACATTCTTGTTCTTGTTCCAGAATTTACCTTTGTCTTTGTTGTTGGAACTAGAACCAGATTTGTACTTCTTTTCCTTATGAAGTGATATGTCTCCCTTTTTGACAAGAACATTCTCAATCTTGATGGTATTCTCTACCATTTTATCAAAGGAGGTATGATTTTGCATTTGCAAGGGATAATTGAGTTCTAGAACCAAATTATTGATGAAGATTTCAAGTTTTTTAGTTTCTGAAATAGGTCGAGCATAGAGTGAAAACTTCTTCCTCCATTGTTTGAGGAAAGTCAGGAAGGGTTCTCCCAAGTTTTGCTTTAGATTGTAGATATCGATCATGGTGATCAAATGTTGATTTTTGTAGGATTATTGTTGATAAAATAGTTTGATCAACTCATCAAAGGTTTTGATTGTTGGAGGCATTTTAGAGAACTAATGAATAGCTGACCCTCCTAGAGATCGAGGGAAAAGATGCATTAGATAGGTAGGTTCATGCATGAACTCCATAGATTAAGTACAGAACTCTCTGACATGATCTTGAGGGTTAGAGTTGCCATCATACTTATCATATTTTGGTATCTCCACTCTTTTTGGGAATGGTGGCATGTACAATATTTTTTCAAATGGAAAGGGGCATAGAGCCTCCATGGAAAATTCTTTAGGTTCTTTCTCTTTTTCCAACTTGTTAAGCTTAACTTGCATGGCATGCATCTATTTCATCAAGGCTATGATAGGAGTTTCTTCTTCTTCAATGATGATATCTTCAACATTGAAGTTTGGAGGAATTTTGGCTGTTGAGCTAGGTCCAAGAAGTAGGCTTCTTTCTCTTCTTGAAAGAAATGTTTCATCATTTTTGAAAGTGTTCATCACTTCTATATCATTCAATTTCAGATGGAGTTAGTTTGGGATCTTCATGATTAGATTGATGGCCTTAGGATCCTTGGTTTCCTCCTCCTTGAGACATTGTGTTGTGATGAGAACTACCAGGGATTGATTGATACAGATTTTGTTGAGTACCTCTGTGAACTGATACAGGAGGGGTAATGTAACCACCTTTCAAGTAAAGATTACCAAGAACATATTCTACAAATTTAGTTGTATCATAGGGTTGATGAAATGTCTGAGCAATCATAGAAGATGCTACTAAAGAGAATCTGGGTTGTTCTCCTTTTTTTCTTTGTGAGGAAGCTCTAGTTTCCACCATTAACCTTGGGTGAAGCAAAAGAGAAAGATTAAGACAGTTGAAGAATGACTTCTTTCAAGAAGATCAAATGATGAAACCTTGTCAATATTGGATTGGTTGAAGATTGATTTGGATGTAAATGAAGGATACTATGCCCTAGATGTATGGGTAGACACCCAAAACATAGTGGACATGAGCTCGTAACACTTAGCCATTTTGTTGAAGACTCGATTGAAGATGATTTGAAAAGTTTTTGACACAAGATGAATGTGGTTCAAATTGATAGATCAGAAGACTGGATCAAACTCAAGAGACCACTTTTGGAAAAATGATTTGATTCTTCTGGTTTTCTGCTTTGTTTCTGACACAGTGAATTTTCTAACAGAATCTAGAAGTTGACTATAAAAGTTGGATTTCTAACAAATTATGAAGATTTTTGACAACTTTGTAAAATTTTGATACGAGTTTCTCCAGGCTCGTACGAGTCTGGGTTAGCTCTAGCACGACAGTTGACAAGGCTCATATGACAATTGACACCAGGATAAAATTTTGCTTGAATTTTATGACAACACTTGTACGACAGTATACAGTCTCCCCTACAACAATCTAGGGGTTCTGGTATGACAATTGGGAAAACTCGTACAACTTTCTGAGACTTCAGGATGAATTTTGACTCTAGAAAGGATTTTAGCTTCAGATTTGCCATTTTTCAATTTTTCAAGGTTTTCAGTATCAAATTGTTTGCAAAATTTTCTTGTCCAAGTTTGAAGATATGTGTAATAGTTCATCTTGGATTTGTTCATTTCAAGTAACCAAGTAGATATCAAGCACGTAGAACAACAAGCAAGGGAATTCAAGAACGTCTAAAAATAATGAGCAAGGGATAAAGCAACCTTGCACATAAAAAATCAAGTGACTTATTGTTCTAATCCTTGAGAGTTCTATTTGTGTATGTTCTCAAAAGTTTTTGCAATTACACACATAGTCCTAGAAAATGAAAAATTTGGCCTCACTAGGGTTTTTAGTAATGGTCTAATTCTACAACTTTTGTAATCTCAAGAGGGTGAAATCCAATCCAGGCACACTAGATTTTTGACATAGTCCAAGAATTTAATCAATCAGGAGCTGCTAAGGAGATCTAACAGCCCAACAAGAGACTACACCTATGGAGATTTCTTCCACAAAGACATTTATATAGCGGTTGTTGCTACCATAGAAAAAATGGCTATTACTACTTGAGGTTCCTTCCATGTGGTTGACCCAATAAAGGGAATGTCCACTATGGTTAACCCTCTCTAAAGGTGATTCACAAAATAGACCACATGGGGACTTGGTCTAGATTCAAGGATCTAACTTTTTGATACTACCCAAAAAGGGAGTAGAGCATAATCCTCTAGCCTTTTCACTTTTACCCAAACATAGTAGATAGATTATTTGACATGCTAAGAATAAAACCACCTCACCAAGGTTAGTGATGTCAACAACAATATCTATTGAGCTCTCTAAGTGGGACCAAGAGAGAACTTATTAATCAAAGTTGAGGACCAAACCAAGTAGAAGATGAGATAATCACAGTATCCTCCCTGCCTACAAGGGGATCTATCTTCGAGAAGAGCTTCACATGAAAAACAAGTGAATGAAGCCCACTCCCTCAAGAACTCCACAAATAGTATTCATAGGGTCTAATTACTATATGTAATAGATATGCAAAAAGCAAATCTATGTTCGTTTTAGATCCCAAAATTGAAATGTGATTTATGAAAGTAGTAAAGACACCCAAGCTAGATGCGTGAGATTTTTTTTTATGTCCCAAATCAAAATGTTATCAGATGCAGTAGAATACCTGAGTTCCCACACAATGTGCTTAGTAGATTTTACTTGATTTGAAATTTTGTTGCACTTTCCCATGAGCAAAAATAGCAAGTATCAATCATATTTAGAAGATCTCAATTGTTAGGGTTAGCTATCAGTCCAAATCCAAAATCATAATCTGAAAGACAAACTAAAAATCTAATACAATAATTGAATCTCTAGTAACAAAACTCGTACGACAGTGGGTTACCTCCCGTATGACAATCCGAGCATGATACGGTAGTGGGTTTGTGCACACACAATAAAGTAATCCTGAGATGACAATGTAGAACAATAGCCACGATTCTTGAAAATACCAACTATCATACGACAGTCAGGGGGACCTGGCATGACACTTTGGCAAAACTCATACGAAAAATGTATGGATAGAAAGTAAAAATTGTAGTTTTAATAGAAAATGATAGAAAATTGATAGAAATTGTTAGAAGATGAAATGGAAACTCATTTCAAGGCCCCATGGTAGGCACAAAAAATGTGTGTGTGAAAATTGTACCTAGCTGTGGACACAACACTTCAGTAAAACATTAGAGGTTAGCAAATCAAGAAATCTGCAAATAAATGAAATAAGCTAACCAGGCGATTTACTGCCTTTCATGTAGGTGCGAGTATAGTATTCTCAAATTTAGACTGAGATCAGTGATAATGCAACACCTAAACAAAGGATTTAAATGATTGAAAGATGTATGGAGGTGAATGTAGATTAATCTATTTTTTGGATTTTGTATGCAATAAGATGAAAAACTTGATATGAAACTAATCTAGAATGAATTGGAATGATATGAAAATTAATATAATCAATGATATTCTATGAATGAATGAATTCTATGAACCCTCAAAAAATATAACAAAAATCTCACAATCACCTTGTTTGCAAAAGCTTGATTCTTCAAATGCAAATTTTCTAGAGTAATGATGCAAATTCGAGGGATCCTTTTGTGAGGAGTTGAGCCTTGATTATATAGAAATCTAGGGCTTGAGGAGGCATTGAGAAAAGCCATAGATCACTCTTGATAAACTCAGGTTGATTTTTGAGTTAACAAGAAATCAGGAATAGATCAACTCATCAAATCATGCAAAAACATTTTTTATCTCAAAATAGAGTTTAGTTCACTTTTTCAACTCACAATCAGATGTCAAGTTTAGAAAGTTAACAAATTGAAATTGATAATTGATTTAAAGTTGATTGCTTTTCTAATTGTGCATGATTTAATATGAATTAATTTAAAAATAAAGTGATTTATTCTCAACTTAACTAATTTTGAGTTAAAACAATTGATTTATGGGTTAATCAATTATTAAATCAAACTTTTATTCCAAACTATATCATTAAATATTGACAACTGGATTTAATTAATTAAATAAGAATTTAATCAATTATTTGAAGGATTTTGTTAGTTATTGTCAAAATTAGGAATAAATATAATTAAATCTAATTAAATAATTAAGTGGCAGAATTAAACTTAATTAATTAAATATTTAGAATATTCAATTAATCAAATTTTAGGATAAATAATGATATTTATCACCAAATAATATTCAATTAAAGATAATTAGGATAATTAGGAATATTCCCCTATGTAGAATTAATATAAAATCAATTAAGGTTTCAATGAACTGATGTGCAGATGTGCCTTTGGTTAGGACTTTGGTGTCAATTTCATTTGATTTGACGATGTAGGAGGTTAATGAACCTATAGCCCATTTTGGGGGTATTACAGATAGGACCAGTTGCTTATCGTCTAGCTTTTCCACCGAGCTTGTCACGTATCCATGATGTGTTTCATGCTTATATATAGATGATGAGTCTCACATTATAGATTGGGATGCCTTGTAGGTAGAGTTGGACAGACATCTATCCTTGGAGCCCATTCACATTTTAGCCCAACAGACCCTAGCACTTTGAGGCAGAGAGATGGACTAGGTTAGGGTCTAGTGGGATTGTTATGATGAGGTCACAGCTTCTTGGGAGGATGCAACACAAATGAGATCATAGTACCCATACATTTTTGAGAAGTTCATTCCTAGAGGGGGAGGATGTGAAGCCTCCCCCGACCCATCATAGCACTATTGATACATTTGTATTTTGATACTTGATGATTTGAGATTTTGATGCACTTTTGATTGATTTGACAGTGACTTGTGTTATTTATGTCTTATGATGATTATACTATGTGGATTCTATTTATGATGTTGATTAGAACCTAGATCATATTTGTTGGTTATGTTATACTTTCTTAGATGTGTATTTTGATGAGAAAGACTTAATCATGGTTAGATTTAATTATTAAATGGATTGTGTCTTAAAATTTAAGAAATAATATTGATGATGTGTCATGATGATAGAATTCTACAAATACTATGTTGAGCATTACCTTAATGAAAATTGTAATTAGAAACTGAATTATGTATATTGAATAATGTATGTAATTATGTAATATTGAATTGTGTGTGTGTGTGTGTGTGTGTGTGTGTGTGTGAATTTGTTTCCTTGGACTACTGATGCTCAAGTTTAATATGTAGGAAAGAAAACCATGGAGCTATTTGGAGAATCAGGGCTAAACCTATTTACAATTGTGAAAAAACAAAGGTTTAATCTATTAAAGAGATTGAAACCTCGTAATGTGTTTTAGTTTGCAAATGTAATTTTAATGTATGTTACTAGATTAAACTCATTTTGTTATTTGGATATGTCACTTGTAAATGTGAAGTGTATTTTATGGTGTCACTTGACACTTGTGATGTCTATGTGGATAGTGACAGGTCAATTAGGGTTTGGAAAGAGTTACCCAACCTAATAGAATGCCTAATTAACTCCACTTGTATTTAGGTTTTATGTAGGGTTCATATTAAGTTGAAACTCGGATTCAAACTCAAGTTGAACTTTAGAGGAGTTAAAAGTGACCTTAGGGTGCATATTTGGTCAAAATTAGCTAACCATGCATGGGAGTACCTTGAGTTAGGGGATAGATTTTTCCTATGGGAAGGTCTAGATCACAATTATGGTACTCCAAAATGGATACTCTTCAAAAGTGGTGAAAATGGAGAAGGCCACATGCACTTGAGTTGTCCCACACTCCTTGCTAAACTCACCATCAAGAGGGGGGGACAAGAGGTAAGGCCAAAGACTAGTGGTCAAATCACATTTATTGCTAGATCATGAGTAGGATTTGGAGGTCTTTTTAGAGGGCTTTGTGAGACTTAGTGGTTGTTCACCTACTCTCTAATTTTAGAGACACTTAGGGTTTTGGTGTTGGGGAAGGAAGTCATAGAAAAGGGAAAAAGAGCTCTTCTCAAACCTCATTTACCATTTTCATTGGACCTTGAGTTTGGTGATCTTGCCATGCAAGAAACATCTCTTTGTAATTTTAGTTTTGATATTGTTGTGTAAAATGAATGAGTAGAAATGTATGCATTCTTGTTATGTAATTTGTAGTTTTTGTTGTTGGATATGTGTGGATATAGATTTTTGGCATCATTTTCTTGTTTTTTTTTTGGGGGTATGTTGTTCATGGGTGTATAAGGCATCACTCACCCTTGGGATGGAAGTAGTGGCCTTGGGTGAAGGGGTTAGTTGGGCTTTCCATTGAAGTTGAGAGCCTCTTCTCTTGGATAAGAAGGGAAATCTCATGGAGTATGGGCTCCATGAAGCCATATTTGTGACCTTATATTTGGGGGTGATAAGGGAGAAGTTTTGTGGATGAAAAATATAATAATGTAGCCTTCGGAAGATATGAATATCTCTTGGATGTGTATTTTCATTTGTAATGGCAATCTCCTCTTGATGATCCCACCTTCACCCTTTTTCAATGGGTTTATAGGTGACCCATTTGTGAAACCAAGTCTTTTAAGGGAATTCAATGTATTTTTGTTATATGAATGAATTTGTGAGAATTTTTGTTTGTGTGTACCCGTTTAGCCTTGGTTCTCCAAGCTCGGGGTGGTCTCTTTGAGACCTTGGATGGGAGGTGAGAACTCCATGGTATGCTCTCTTTATTTTCAAGTTTTTGTGGCCATGTTCATGTGGAAAGATGCTTGGGGAGAGTTTCCATTTTGGTGTCACTTTGGGAGAAAAATTTAATGTGTTGCATTTTTGTAATCATGAAATGGGAAACACACCATTTTGTTTCTTATATTGTACAAATTGTAATGTATATCAAGTTGTAGATAGAAATTTTCCGTATTCATTGTAGAATGGATTCTAATGTTGATATGATAAAAATGTATTTTACTTTAAACAAATGTAAAGCTCCATATTGAAAATCAATGAAAGAGAATAAAACTATGTTCACAATCTTTCCGTGTATTGCATTGAATTGATTCTTCAAAAGAATATTGTAGCACTCTCTCATTGGAAAATTTCATTAATATTTTGTGTGATTACTATTCATGTTGAAAAAAAAAGAGAGTTAAAAGGGTTTGATAACTTAGTTGTTTTATTATGATAGTAAAATTATTTAAAAGTCTCATTGTGGTCATTCTATAGAGTTTTATTAAGTCTTAATGTGAATTTAAATTAAAAAAATCAAATGCTATTGTATTTTTGATGACCTAAAACTAATTGAATATCTTGATGAACTAAAGAAACAGTGATCAGAGATCACTGAGCTATTAAAGTGATATGTAAGATGATTAAATCATTTAATATGTTGTCATTGATGTCAACTAGTTTTTTACTATACTTATCATGATAGTTACAAACATCTAAACATCTGTAGAAGGAATAAATGGTGAAGAAATGAGATGTATACATAAAGAAAAGATGGATATGACAGATAAGGATAAGGTATACATTGGGTAAATTATTGATGAGTCTATGGCATTATATTATTGACTTGAGCATGTTACATTATTCTAGTATAAAGAAGAGATCGAAATTGAACAAGTTAATGTGGTTGGTAATTGAAGATTTATGTATACACCTTCAAGTCAATCTTGTGTATACTGAGTGATAGTAATAACTAAGTTAGTTATCACCGACACATTCGGTATTAACCGAGTATGGATGAAAACATTAAATGTTATAACAGCCGACTAAAATTGATGAGCTGGAAATTGCTTATGATTCTGAGGTAAGAGATGAAGTTTGTTATAAGATCCATGACTAAAAAAATTTAGAGACGATCGAAGGGAAGGAAGTGAAACATGTTATTAACACATCTGTTAGGGAAGCTTGAAGCAACAAAATGGACGAAGAAGATTAGGAGGCAAAATTTAATGGCTAATATGAAAATGGTTTACACATCTATTTAAGAGCTATGAGATTCATTTTTGAACTATGTCGGATGAATAGAGACTGCAGAAGATTTTGCATGAAGACATTTTTCATGCATTCCTAATCAAACAGGTTACAGACAGAACTAAGTTGAACTGCTAACATAACTGAGCGTTAGAGATATATACACTGAGTGAAGTAAGTTGAAGGATATGATGAAGTGAATTTATTATTGATCAGATGAGTTATTTTGAGCTTAGCATAGATCTGAATACTTTCAAATTGAGTTGTATTTGAATTAGATCACTATTGTATCAGTTTAACCATTGTTACAATAAAATCACTTAATCAAGTGGACTTAACAGTCTTTTGTATTTCCATATGACATTCAAGGAATGTTAATTGTTTTCTTGTTGACCCCATAGTGAATGCTAGTCAAAAGTTAACTGTTAGTGATAAATCCTTTAACTAGGTCACACCTGACAGTGTGCATTGTAACCTTTAATAGGGTTGGCTCCTAACCAAACTCACTTCAGAAGAGTGAAATATTTTGGGTTACCAGTCCCAGGTGGTTTTTCCCTTAGCAAGGTTTCCATGTTAAATCTTTGTGATATGTGTTATTTGTTATGATTGTTTTGCTATCACACTTTACATATTGCATATTTGATTAATCAGTAAAGACAGTTTTAGAAATTACTGGTATTTGGTAAATGAATAGAAAGATAGTTAATTTATCTTATCGAACTAGTTGAATTGTTGAATAAGTTTGAAAATGTACATCTGAGAGATTGGGATTGTAGGATAACTGATTTGACTGATTCACCCCCCTCTTAGTTATCTAACAATTGGTATCAGAGCATATTGGTTTCTTGGAGGAAAGTTTCAAGGACTTGATAAAAATATCACAAGATGTATAAAAGGGAAGTGCCTAAGCTGAACAAAGATAACTTCTCAACATGGCAAAGAAGGATGAGGTTGCACATATCTAGAATTGGAGAATCTTCTCTTCATCTTCTAGACAATGGCTACATACAACTGGCTATTGGACTTTTGATAGTCAATCAGCTGAGAGATAGACATGAACACAATATAACTATGATAGAGATTGTTGTTGCTCTATCTGATGCAGAATTTGAAGATATCAAAGCATGCACTACAAAAAAAGAAATGTGGGACAAACTTGCACTAGTTTATGGTGGAGATGTAAATGTAATGAGGGCCAGATTTGAAAGCCTAAGAGGTAGATTTGATGATATGTAGATGAAAGAAGGTGAAAACATCACACAATACTCTAATCAAATCAAAGAGGTGGTCAATGCTATCCAAGGAGCAGGAGGTATTATTTTTTAAGAGACTATTGTAAGTAAAATACTGAGAACCTTGCTGCCTATCTATGCTATTTGAATCTTTGCTATTCATGACATGAGATCTGCACCTGGTAGTAATCTTACACTTGATAGTCTAATTGGTAAGCTAACTAATTTTGAGCTAAATAAATATGACAATAGTATTGTACTGAGTGTTGAGTCTACATTTATGTCATCCATAAAGATTGGTAAGTCTAACAGTAAGCATAACATAAAAAATTAAAGTGGCAATGACAGTGAAGATGAGCTTGATGAGCTTGAAGCACTTATGGCTAGGAGACTTCAAAAAGGTAAAGGAAGTTATAAAGTAAAGTTACCTTTAGCTTGTTTTAATTATAAAGAGATTGGTCATATTGCTGCTAGATGTCCTAACAGGAAAGATGAAGATAAAGACAATGATTGTTCTGGTGATGGAAAGTTTGGCAGAAGAGATAATAGGGGAAACCGACACTATGATAGAAGAAAAAATAGAGACTACAAATACAAAGGTAAGAAGACATGTTACCTTATTAGAGATGATGATAATGACATCGAAACTGATACTGATGACAAAATTGAAGTGGTATTTTTTCCAATGAAAGATGATTCAGAAGAAGAAGAAATGTATGTAGAAACAACACTTATATCTAAAGTTAACAAGAATGATACATGGATTATTGATAGTGGTTGTACACATCATATGACTGGTGATGAGGATAAATTTGAATACCTTGAACACTATAATGGAGGATCTATTAAAATGGGAAATGATGCACCTTGTCTAGTGAAAGGAAATTGATCTATCTTGTTGAATGATAAGATTAGATGTGAGAATGCATATTGGGTGAAAGGACTTAACTATAATCTGTTAAGTGTAGCACAATTGAATAATTCAGGTCACCAAGTTGTAGTTGAAAGTAGAAAGGTGAAAATCTATGATGAAACTAGAAAGCTAGTTGGTACTGGTGAACAATCCAAAGGTAATCTATTTTATCTTGACAATTCTCAAACTTCTTGTTTGTTGGCTAGAAATGAAGATGTGTGGTTGTGGAATAAGAGATTGTGTCATGAGAATTTTTATAACATGGTTAAGATCAGTAAGAAGAGAAGAGTTAGAGGTTTATTGAGTCTAACTAAACCTAACCATGTTATGTGCAATCAATGTCAGAAAGGAAAAATTACTAAATCTACTTTTAAAAGAAAGGAATATTCTTATAAATGTATTTTGGAGTTGGTACATACCAACTTATGTGGTCCTATGAGAACTCAGAGTTATTATGGTGAAAACTATTTCATTTTATTTTTTGATGACTACTCTAGGATGATGACAGTTATGTTTTTGAAAGAGAAATCAAAAGCTTTGAAATTGTTTAAGTATATAAAGCTAAATTTGAAAAGGAAACCGGGAAAGATTTAAAATGATTAAGATCTGATAGAGGAGGTGATTTTATTTATGTTGAATTCACTAACTTCTATAATGAGCATGGAATTAAAAGATGGGCTCCTACACTAAGGACTCCACAACAAAATGGTATTGCAGAAAGAAGGAATCGATCTATAGTTGACTGTGCCAAAACATTGATGATTGAGAAAGATGTTGCATAAATGTACTAGAGAGAAGTTGTTAGCACTGTTGTATACACCTTGAACCAAGTTCAACTAAAGAAAGATGCAAATAAGACACCTTATGAGCTATGGTTTGGCTACACATCGAATGTAAGTTATTCCAAAAAATTTGGAAGTAGATGTTACATTTTGAAAGATGATAGAAGTGGTAAATTTGTTTCTAAGGGTGATGAAGGAATATTTCTAGGATATTCTACTAAGAGAAAAGAATACAAATGTTTGAACAAGGCTACTAACAAAATTATTGAGAGTGATAATGTGAAAGTTGATGAGTTTGCTGAGAAGAATGATGAAGAAAGAAGAAAGGAACCAAAAGACTATGGTAGGTTTACATATGTTGAGCATCTAGACTATCTACCCAAGCCACATGCTAAGTCTACTGAGCTACATGAATATGCTACCGAGAATTATAAAATGCAAACTAAGAACTAGGAATAAGCTATCGAGGAAGAAAATGAACATGAACCAAATGATGAGCAAAGAAGAGAACAAGTACTAATGAGATTTGTTAGAAGACACCATCCATAGAACCAAATTATTGGAGACAAGAAAGCTGGCATGATGACACAAAGTAGGTTAATACAAAATACATGCTTAGTTTGTGAATTTGAGCCTAATAATGTTAGAGATGCACTTGAGAATGAGGAATGGATTAAGGCCATAAATGAAGAAATTGAACAGATAGAGAAAACTAAAACATGGACATTGGTACCGAGACCGAGTGATAAAAATGTAATTGGTACTAAGTGGATTTTCATAAACAAGTTGAATGAGAATGGTGAAGTAACTAGAAATAAAGAAAGACTTGTATACAAGGGATATGCACAAGAAGAAGGTATTGACTATGGTGAAACTTTTGCACCAGTAGAAAAACTTGAAGGAGTCTGAATATTACTTGCATATGTTGCACATAAAGGATTCAAAGTAAATCAAATGGATGTGAAATCAACATTTCTGAATGGAATTCTTGAGGAAGAGATCTACATAGAACAACCTAAAGGTTTTGTTGTGATACAGGAGCATCTCGGGTCCTTGGCAATCCTATGTCACCAAAAATATGTTTGAAGTTGTCTATGTTTCTTAGTTCCTTCTTTGACCTAGTCGGTTTAGTGTTGCTTGGTTTCCTTTGTTCACTGGTGTTGGTTGGTTATCTCTCTGGTGCTCAGTTATTTCCCTGGCACTTGGTGATGCTTGTCTGGCACTTGGTTATGCTTGCTTACCAAGTTGTTTATTTTGGATTCCTGTTGAGGTTGACTATTGCAATTAATTATGGTTGTTGATTTTATGATGGTATCTATCATTGGGAAGTGTGTGGACCTAGATCTAGCCATTCCTTCCATTGATGGTGGATCTGAAGGCTGACTTGTTTGGTAGCCTCTTGTATAAATGTAGTTGTTTAGTTAGAGTTTAGAGTCAATTTAGAAGAAGATAGAAGATAGAAGATTAGAGATTGTTGATATATCCTCACATGTTGGAGGACTTTTGTACTTGATTATAATATCTAGCCTAAACCAGGAAGGCCTTACAGCCCAGCATGTATGAATCAAATTGAAGTTAATAGATCAAAGTTACTACATTCTCTCTCTCACTTTTGTGTGTTGTTTCTTGCGTGTGTGATCTCTAAAAGGTAGATCTAGTTAGGATGTGCCTTTGACCCCTCTCCCCATCCTCCTTTTCTTTAGGTGGTATCAGAGCGAGGTGAGATCTAGATCTAGGTTTGAGGGTTCCTTCTTGTCAAACCCTAGTTGATTTGTTGTGGGGTAGTAGATTATGATCTGACTTGCAATTTTAGAGGGTTTCAAGATGGTTTGTGGGAGGTGAGATGCGAATCTAGGATTGGCAGACATGTTGAGACAACTTGTTGCTAGATTAGAAGTTGTTGAAACAGCCCATAGAAGAGGAAGACATCTTGAAGATGTTAGTGATGATGAAATTGAGGAAGAACAAGGTGATGTAGAACCTGCACTAGTGATGGATCAAGGTGAGGAAATATTGTTGAAGGCTTTGAAAAATCTAAAGTCTACACCACACTTTAATCCTCCTGAGTATAGTGGAAAATTGGATTCTGATGAATTGGTGGATTGGATCACTGAGATGGAAAAGTATTTTGAGTATGAGAATGTACCTAAGGAAAAGAAGGTGAAAATTGCAAGCACAAAGTTGAAAAGTCATGCATCCTTATGGTGGGAACATCTGCAGTTAGACAGAAAAAGGAAAGGAAAAGAAAAAATCAAGGTATGGAATAAAATGGTGAATAAATTGAAAGGAAAGTTCTTACCTTGTGATTATTAGATTAACCTAGTTAGGCAAATGCAAATTTTGAGGTAGAAAGATAGCTCGATAAAAGAATATACTAAGGAATTATATAGATTAGATATCAGATTTGGACATGATGAAGATGATGTGGAAAGAATTGCTAGATACCTAAATGGTTTGAGAGATTCCATCCAATAAGAAATCAGTTTGGTCAAATTGGAGAACATTGAAGAGTCTTATCAATTTGCATTGAAAGTTGAGGAGAAATTGAACAAGAGACATGAGAAAAGACAAAGAGGTAGAGGTGGTAGATTCCCTAGAGGAAGAGGTAGATCTTATGGTGAAAATAGTAGATCTGAACCTGAAAAGACAAATATGGACAAAGGCAAGACCAAGTGGAAAGGTTGAAGTTCATCTAGAGGCAGAGGTAGTAATGACCAAGGTGGTTATAACAAAGGTGGTTTCCGAGGAACTTGTTACACTTGTGGAGAAGGACATAGATCATTTGAGTGTACTCATGCAAGTAAGAAGGTTGATAACAATAGAAATGCTTTGTTGCAAGAAGAGTCATTGAATGAACCTGAGAAGGAAAATAACTTGATGGTAAGGAGAGCACATTGGAGTGAAAGTAATAAGGAAGATCCGGTAAGGAAAAGTTTGTTCAAGACTAGATGTAGAGTTTCTGATGAAGTTTGGAAGGTAATTATTGATAGTGGTAGCTCAGAGAATCTGGAATCTACGGAAATGGTCACAAAGTTGCAGTTGAAAAGGTTGGAACATCTGAAGCCCTATTAGATTTTATGGATCAAATATGAGCATACACTCTTGGTAAGTGAACAATGTTACGTGAATTTGAAAATTGGAAAGTACTATGATAAGGTGTTATGTGATATCATGCCTATGGATTGTTGTCATATTTTGTTGGGTAGACCTTGGCAATATGATAGACATGCTATATATGATGGGAGATTGCATAAATATACTACTTGGAGTAATGGGAGAAGACAAGTTTTGTTTCCTTTGATTGAAGAAGAACCTGTTAATAATATTTGTACATTTGTTAAAGTTTTCTTGATGGCAGGAAGAAAGTTTGTTAAGGATTTGGAGAAGAATGATGTATGTTTTGCTGTGATTCCTAACAAACTGAATAAGAAAATAGAGGATAGTGTTCCTGAGGAGATTGATAAATTACTCACTGAGTATAGTGAAATTATTTCTAATAATGTACTTGATGGTTTTCCACTGAAGAGAAGCATTGATCATTGCATGGATCTAATCCCTGGAGCTAGTTTACCAAATAAGGCACCACATCAGTTGACACCTACTGAGAATCAAGAATTGAACTGATAGATTCAAGAATTGTTGCAGAAAGGTTTGATGAGAGAAAGTTTGAGTCCTTGTGTAGTACCTTCTAAATTGGCACCTTTGAAGAATAGAGAATGGTGAATGTGTACTGATTCCAGAGAAATCAACAAGATAACAGTGAAATATAGGTTTTCTATATCGAGAATGGATGACATAATGGATAGTTTGACAGGAGAAAAGTATTTTACAAAAATTGATTTGAAAAGTGGGTATCATCAAATTAGAATCAAAGAAGGTGATGAGTGGAACACTGCTTTCAAGACAAAAGAAGGTTTGTATGAGTGCTTGGTTATGCTTTTTAGTTTAACTAATTTACCAAGTACTTTTATGAGGTTGATGAATGAAGTTTTGAAGAAATTCTTGGGTAAATTTGTCATTGTATACATGGATGATATTTTGATATTCAGTAAGACCAGAGAAGAACATTTGTTGCATGTTAAACAAGTATTGCAGAGGCTGAAAGAAGAAAATTTGCTGATAAATTTGAAAAAAGTGTTCATTCATGAAAGAGGAGATTGTGTATTTGGGATTTGTGTTTTTAGCTGATGGTTTCAAGAGGGATCTTGAAAAGGTTGAAGCTATTTTGAATTGGCCTATACCTGAGACTGCTAGTGAGGTAAGATCATTTCATGGTTTGGCAAGTTTTTACTGAAAGTTCATTAGGAATTTTAGTTCAATTTGTAATGCTATGACTGGGACTATGAGAGGAGATAAAAGAGAATTCAAGTGGACACATGGAGCTGATAAAAGTTTTGAGATCTTGAAGTAGAAGGTTTCTGAATTGCCTATTTTGGCATTGCCTGATTTCAATAAGGTATTTCAAGTAGAATGTGATGCAAGTGGAAGTGCAATAGGAGCTATATTAAGTCAAGAAGGTAAACCTATTGCTTTCTTTAGTGAAAATTTTAATGATGCAAAAAGGAAGTATTCGATGTATAATCAGGAATTCTATTCTATTGTTCCAGCACTGAAGAAATGGAGACACTATTTGATACCGAGTGAATTTTTTTGTATACAGATCATAAGGCTTTACAGTATTTGGGTAGTCAGAATAATTTTAATCAGAGACATATGAAATAGGTTGAGTATTTGTAGATTTATACATTTGTGATAAAGCATTAGAGTGGATTCACTAACCGAATTGTTGATGCATTGAGTAGAAGAAGATCCTTGATGACCAAGATGAAAATTGAAGTTATTGGCTTGGATGACATGAGAGATTCTTATGAATTTGATCCTGATTTTTTTATGTCATGGAGAAAGTGCAGCACCTATTCAAGCTCAACCGAGTACTAAATGGGAAGAATATTTTATTCAAGAAGGTATGTTGTTTAAAGGTATTCATTTGTGTATACTGAGAGGAGTAATGAGAACTAATTTGATAAAGGAGAAACATAGTAGTGGTTTGGCTGGACATTTTGGTGTTGATAAAACATTGAATTTTCTTAAGGAGAAATAATTTTGGCCACAGCTGTATAAGGATGTTCAGAAATTTGTGAAAAGTTGTGGAATTTGTCAAGTTGCAAAAGGAGTAAGTCAGAATACTAGATTGTATACACTGATTTATGTTCCTGAGAAACCTTGGATTGACATCAATGTGGATTTTTTTCTTGGCTTACCAAAGACAGTAAGAGGTAATGATTCTATATTTGTTGTTGTGGATAGATTTTCAAAAATGGCACATTTTATACCTTGTATAAAGACATCAAATGCAGTACATATAGCAGATCTTTTCTTTAAGGAAATTGTCAAATTGCATGGATTACTAAGGAGTATTATCTCTAACTGAGATAGTAAATTTGTTGGATACTTTTGGAAGACCTTTTGGAGAAATTTTCGCACTGATTTGAAATATAGTTCTTCATTTCACCCAAAAACCGATGGACAGATAGAAGTTGTAAACAGAAGTTTGGGAAATCTTTTGAGATGTTTAGTTGGAGACACACCTAGTAATTGGAATTCTATGTTGGCACAAGTAGAGTTTTCATACAATAATTCATTGAATAGGAGTACTGGAAAAACACCTTTTGAGATTGTTAATGGCATACAACTAAGAGGTATATCAGATTTGAGAGATATTGTTGATGAAAGAAAGAGAAGTGTTGAACGAGTAAAATTTGCTGAGTACATGAAGACACTACATGAAGATATGAAACATAAGTTGGAGAAAAGTAATCAGAAATACAAAGATAATGCTGATAGTTCAAGAAGACTTAAGACTTGTGTAGTCAGTGATGAAGTAATGGTTCATTTGAAGAGAGGTAGATTTCTTGTTGGAACATATGGGAAGCTGAAAATGAAGAAGTTTGGCCCTTGCAAGATTTTGAAGAAATTTGACAGTGGAAATGCATATTAGATTGAGTTACCTGATGACATGGATATATCACCTATTTTCAACATTTATAACTTCTATGAGTACCATGAACCTGATAAAGACATGACAATACTGATGGATTATCCTACCAAACAGATAGAAGAAGTTGAGTAGATTTTGGAGAAAAGAATTGGCAGAAATACAAGAGGAAAATAGTATATGGAATATCTGGTGAAGTGGAAGAATAGACCGATTGAAGACAGTTCTTGGATTTCATAATTTGAGTTGGATGCAACTTGGATCATACTTGCTTCATGATTCAGAGAATCATTTTCAAATAACCTCAGGTGTCTGATGCAGGAGCATCTTGGGCCCTTGGCAATCCTATGTCACCAAAAGTATATTTTAATTTGTCTATGTTTCTCAATTCCTTCTTTGACCGATTCGGTTCAGTGTTGCTCAATTTTCTTTGTTCACCAATGTTGGTTGGTTATCTCTCTGGCACTTGGTTATTTCCCTAGCACTCAGTGATGATTTTCTGGCACTCGATTATCCTTGCTTACCAAGTTTTTTATTTTGGATTCATGTTGAGGCTGACTCTTGCAATTAATTTTGGTCATAGATTTTATGATGGTATCTATCATTGGGAAGCATGTGGACCTAGATCTAGTCATTCCTTCTGTTGATGGTGGATCTGAAGGCTGACTTGTTCAGTAGCCTCTTCTATAAATGTAGTTATTTGGTTAGAATTTAGAGTTAGTTTAGAAGAAGATAGAAGATTAGAGATTGTTGTTAGATCCTTGCATGTTGGAGGACTTTTGTACTTGATTGTAATATATGTCCTGAACCAGGAAGGCCTTATAGCCTAGCATGTATGAATCAAATTGAAGTTACTAGATGAAATTTTTTTCATTCTCTCTCTCACTTTTGTGTGTTGTTGCTTCCACGTGTGATCTCTACAAGGTGGATCTTGATAGGGTGTTCCTTTGGCCCCTCTCCCCATCCTCCTTTGCGTCATGTTGATCCAAATAAGAAGAACATGGTATGTATAATACACAAAGCACTATCTAGACTGAAACAAGCACTGAGAGCATGGTATGAAAGATTACATGCTTATCTTATTAGTATTGGCTTTATGAGGACAAGTGACAATAGCAATTTGTACATGAAAGGAGAATCTGATGACAATATTTTGATTGCTGAAATTTTTGTTGATGATATAATATTTGGAGGACATGATATTATTTACAAATCTTTTGCTAATGAAATGAGAACAAAGTTTGAAATGTCAATGTTTGGAGAGATTAAATTATTTCTAGGTTTGCAGATTATACAACAAAATGATGGGATTTTCATAACACAATCAAAATAAATCAAGGAAGTGTTAAAGACTTTTGGCATGGAAGATTGAAAACCTTTAGGTACACCTATGGTGATAGGATGTAAGTTGACAAAAGATGATGAATCAACTGAGGTAAATTAGATACTGTATAGATCAAAGATTAGAAAATTGATGTATGTGGTACACAGTAGGCATGATATAGCACATGCAGTTGGGATTGTAGCAAGATTTTTTGCTAATCCTAAGGAATCACATATCATTGTTGTTAAAAGGATTCTGAGATATTTGAAGAAAACTGAAGACTATAGTTGATGGTACAAAAAGGAAGGCAATTTTGAACTCTAAGTTTACACTGATGTAGATTGGGCTACAAATATTGATGACCGAAAGAGCATAACTGGTGGAGCATTATTTTTGGGAGAAAGACTTGCAACATGGATAAGTAAGAAATAAGCATGTATATCTCAGTCTACTACTGAAGAAGAGTATGTTATTATTGATTTCAATTGTTCAAGTATTGCATGGATAAAACAATTATTGGAAGGAATGAATGAGGTGATCACTAATCTAGTGATTATATCTTGTGACAACACAAGTGCTATAAACATTTCCAAGAATCTAGTGATGCATTCTAAAACAAAGCATATATCTATTAAGTATCACTATTTGAGAGGAAAAGTACAAGAAAAGCAAGTGAAACTAGAATTTGTGAAGTCTAAAGAATAACTTGTTGATATATTTACCAAGCCCTTACCGAATGACACTTTTGAGTACTTGAGGACTAGACTAGGGATTTTTCCCCTGTCTATTGGTCACTAAGGTGATCAAGAGGTTGCATCAACCTATACTTTCTCAAAAAATCATTCATGTTGATGCATGTAGCTCACACTTTAGGATTCCTAAGGTTTTGAAAGATTGTAGAAGTTGGAACAGAGAATTGCATATCAATACATGAAGGTACTTGATCTAGACCAAACATTAGAGATCTACTTGGCTGCTGAAGAGTTGTTTATTTTCTTTTGGCATTTTTGTCAAAGGGAGAGAGATTTCTATGAAATATTAGAAACATTGAGAGAGAAAGAATCAAAGAACTAAAGAAGATCAAATCCGTAGGGAGAGTCTGCATGGAATATTGTTTGTAGTGATTAAACATATTAAATATCAATCTAGGGAGAGCTTACTGAGCTACAACATTTATCTATATAGTTGTAGAATAAATGTTTGGTATGGTATGTCATATTTCATTTTGTTTATGTTGCCATCAATGCCAAAGGGAGAGATTGATGACCTACAACTGATTGAATATCTTGATGAACTGAAGAAATAGTGATTAGAGATCACCAAGCTATTAAAGTGATATGTAACATGATTAAATCAGTCAATATGTTATCATTGATGTCAACTAGTTTTTTACTATACTTATCATGATAGTTACAAACATTTGAACATCTGTAGAAGGAAGAAATGGTGAAGAAATGAGACATCTACATAAAGAAAAGATGGATATGACAGATAAGGATAAGGTATACATTGGGTAACTTATTGATGAGTCTATAGAATTATATTATTGACTTGAGCATGTTACATTATTCTATTATGAAGAAGAGATCGGAATTGAACAAGTTAATGTGGTCAGTAATTGAATATTTTTGTATACACTGAGTCAGTCTTGTGTATACCAAGTGATAGTAATAACTAAGTTAGTTATCACCAATGCATTCAGTATTAACTAAGTATGGATGAAAACATTAAATGTTATAATAGCCGACTGAAATTGATGAGCTGGAAATTGCTTATGATTCTAAGGTAAGAGATGAAGTTTGTTATAAGATCCATGGCTGACAAGATTTAGACATGATTGAAGGGAAGGAAATGAAATGTTTTATTGACACATTTGTCGAGGAATCTTGAAGTGGCAAAATGGGTGAGGAAGATTAAGAGGCAAAATCTAATGGCTGATATGAAAATGGTTTACACTTCTATTTAAGAGACATGAGATTCATTGTTGAACTATGTCAGATGAATAGAGACTATAGAAGATTTCATGTGAAGACATTTTTCATGCATTCCTAAACAAACTGGTTACAGATAGAACTGAGCTGAATTGCAGGCATAACCAAGCATCAGAGATATATACACCGAGTGAAGTAAGTTGAAGGATATGATGAAGCGAATCAATTATTGATTAGACAAGTTATTTTGAGCTTAGCATAGATGTGAATACTTTTAAATTGAGTTATAGTTGAATCAGATCACTACTATATCAGTTTAACCATTGTTACAACAAAATCTCTTAACCGAGTGGACTTAACAATCTTTTATATTTCCATATGACATTCAAGGAATGTTAATTATTTTCTTGTTGACCCCATAGTGAATTATAGTCAAAATTTAACTATTAGTGATAAATCCTTTAACCAGGTCACACTTGACAGTGTGCATTGTAACCTTTAATAGGGTTGGCTCCTAACCAAGCTCACTTCAGAAGAGTGAAATATTTTGGGTTACCGGTCCCAGTTGGTTTTTCTTTTAGTGGGGTTTCAACATTAAATCTTTTTGTTATGTGTTATGTGTTATTTTTTATTATTGTTTTTCTATCATACTTTACATATTGCATATTTGATTAATCGGTAAAGATAGTTTTGGAAATTATTGGTATTCTGTAAATGAATAGAAAGATAGTTATTTTATCTTACCGAGATATTTGAATTGTTGAATAAGTTTGAAAAAGTACATCTAAGAGATTGGGATTGTAGGATAACTAATTTAACTGATTCACCCCCCTCTCAGTTATCTAACAATTTTAGCAAGCAAAAAAAAACAAGTGTAAAACAAGACAATAAGCCCAAATAGAGACCAAGAGGTCTTTGGAAAATGTATGGGGAAAAAAAATCCCCATACACTTTCCAATTTACCACAGTCAATATAATAACCCAAGTAATCCCCACTTGCACATACTAGCCTATAAAAAAATTACGTAGGGGAGAAACCAAATAAATAAACATTTAAATTCTTGGTAGACAAGTTGAGGGGTGGGACCCAACTAGATCGCCACCTGAGAGGCTTGAATAATAGTGTGTGTGTGTGTGTGTGTGTGTGTGTATACATATACATATACATATATAGATATATATACATATATCTACATATATATATGTATATCTATATATGTATATGTATATGTATATGTATATGTATATATGCATATATATGTGTGTGTGTGTGTATATGTATGTATGTATGTATGTATGTATGTATGTATGTATGTATGTATGTATGTATGTATGTATGTATGTATATATATATATATATATATATATATATATAATATACCCATTGGAATTAAGAGTTAAGTGTTTGTTTTTAAAATATATATATAATTAAAAAAAAATTAATATAACAAAAAAATAAACAAACAAAATTGGGAGGGGATTTGACAACCCCTCGGGCCATGCCTTATAGGCCATCGGCCTTGTCGTGCAGGTACCCGCTTGCTATAGTAGGGACGGGCCCTACCAAGGTAGGTGCAAGCCCTACCTAACAAGGTACCCACCTGTTGTAGCAGGTTGGGCCTATCATGGTAGGGTACCAGCTTGCCCAAATAGTTGAGCCCACCACATGTAATAGGAGTATTTTATTTAAAACAAAAAAAATTTCATTAATTAGTAATAGGAGTATTTAATAATTATTTAATGTTAATAAAGTTGTTTTGTAGTGCCTCCCTCATTTACCCCCTTGCGCAAATATCCTTATGGTGTGTTTTTTACTGTCATTCTCGAAGGTTAAGGTCATGTTGGTCCCATGTGAGGGAGAGTCTGCTAGGAGGATTATTTTGGAGTGTGTATCAATGTTCTACGTGAACTAGGAGACGTAGGATATGGTCTTGAATCACATTCTGGAGACCCTTAGAGCAGGGATTAGTCATTTAGGTGGATACAATGATTGTTACCCACATTATGGTCAATGGCAACATGAGATGCTCTTTGCCCAGATTTTCCTTATGTTTATCAGGAGTTTATCTTTGGAAGTCATGTCGGGTGTTTTAAGACATTCTATCTTGGTATTACCTTTCTGCATAATAGGCTCAGTAATTAGAAATTTATGTTGTTGCATTATGATTTGTGTCCTAGTGGATAGAGGTTTGATTACCATTGTGATGTACTCTTTTCATGTTACTTATACACTCAAAATCTTAGGATGCTCTATGTTTAAAATAAGGTTAATTGAATTCAACTTATCCTTGTGATAATACTATCAAGTGCACATTTTATAGAAATTGTATTTGAATAAGGTAGTTTAAATAATAAAAGGCTGAATATATATATATATATATATATATATATATATATATATATATATATATTCTAATGTAGTTAAACATTATTCCTGTGTGTAAGTAATTTCTAGAAGAAATGCAATAGGGAAGGTGTGAGTGTACCACTACTGAATGTTGAAATTTTTCTTTTTTGGATATGAATGCTTACATAAAGGACTATTTGAATTTATTTTATGTTGAAACATGTATTAATAGAAAAGTGATTATTAGATCCTGATGTTGAATGGGAGATTTCACATAGAACGATTTGATGTTATAATAATGCAAGAAAAGTGAATCATTTGAAATATAGCTTGTAAATAATTTAGGACTTATTTTCATGCTAGATTATTAGGTCTTGACTTATTGTATTGATGAATTATTTAATTTAGAATATTATGACATAATTTCATGTTTATACAAGAAGAGATTATGTGATGATGATATAGGACTTTTTTCATGCAATTTATTAGGTCATGAGCATAGTGATCGATGAATCTTTGATTTAAGTATGATACTTCGATGTTACATTCATGTTAGGAAAATTTATGAGAAATGATAATGATTATTATGTAGGTGAATGAGCATGTATCATTTTATTCTTGACTTTATATGCTTTAGAAATGCTATGTTGAAAATGATGAGAATTATTATGGAATGCAGTTAGAAATTTATGATGTTAAGAATGTGAATTATATATATATATATATATATATATATATATATATATATATATATATATATATATATATATATGATATTTGACATTTCATGAGCTACTAATATTTTGTCAAGTGTGTAGGTAAGACCATGGATATATCGGGGGAAATTAAAGATGGATATTTGTAAAATCATGTTAAGCCAAGGTTATCTCCAAGGGCAGAAATTAACCTCATTGTAAAGTGTAATTTTTGTGAAGTGATGCATGAATGTAATTTTTTATTATGTTTATTCTATTATATTTTTTTAGTCTACTTGGCATGCCATGTGTATTGTGTTGTAATGTGATTTATTTGTGGTGTCAATTGACACATGTCATGTGAGTTGGCATGCCCAAGTGTTAATGTGTGTGAGTGGTCTCTATTTTTAAGGGCCATGAGTGGGAATCTCTTTCATTTTCGGATTCAATCTTTAGGTGGTCTTTTGAGTGGCTTTTAATGACCATTTATGATAGTGGAGGTTAAAAATAGGCTACCCCATAGTGGTGCCATATGTTGGGGGTCAAATTTTGACCATTATGATGCATTTTGACTATTTTTACCCTTCCAAAAGATGCTCTTTTGAAAAGTGACGAAATTGGAAGAGGCATGTCAAGCCCACTCCTCATTCAAATTTTGAATTTGAATTTCCCTCTTTTGTTTGTAAGGTTTAGGGTTTGTCTTCTTAAGGAGATGGAGGGAAAATTGGTGGGTAATTGCCCACTCTCCAATTTTTGGAGACTTGAGAGTTTGTGAGATTGTGAATCTAGTTTTGGGTCTTTTGGAGGATTTTGGTTGTTGCATAGCAAAGGAGGAGACTAGTTGGAGAAAGCTCATCTCAACCTTCTTGCCATTAGCTTGGACTGAGGTTGGATTTTGAACACTCTATTATCTAGTGCTTTGTAAATATTTACTTTCATTTGATGTATGTATGCTAGTTTTTATGTATTTGAAATGTCTTCCTAGTCTATGCATGCATGTGATTTTCTATTCATTTATTTTGTTGTATTGTTTCCTTGGGGGTGTGCAAGGCCAAACTCACCCTTGGGAGGGAAGAGAGCCTTGATGGGTGAAGGGAAAAAGTTGGGACTACTCATCTAGTGTAGAGTCCTTCCTCTAGGAGGAAGGGGATAAGGCATGGATGTATGGGCATCCATGTTTCCATCCTTGTGTATATAAATTGGGGGTCATAAGGGTGTGCTATTGTGATGAATATGAGAAGGGGTGATGGTTGTTTCTATGGCCTTGTGAAGGCATTTTGAGTAGATTTTAAAGCCTTGTTGAAGGCTGGTTTATTCTTGTATTTTGGCATTCTCCTAGTTGAGTAGCTTCCACCTTCACCCCTACTATGGGTCCAATGTGACTCATGTTGTACAAGCCTTGGGAAAGGGAATTTAATGTTTATGTTTGTTGCTGGTTTTTGTTTGTATATGTGCTTGTTGAATGCATGTAAACCCCATATCCATCTTTGTTTCCCCTAGCTCGGGGGTGGCCATGAAATGACCTAGGTTGGGAGGTGAACCTTCATGGTCTACTTGGCTTGTGTTGCAGATTTTCTCTAAGGAAAGCTAGCTGGTTTCTATGGTGGATTTGGAAAGCTTGGATAATGGCCTATAGTGTTTATTGATCATGTATGGCTTCTAGCCTTATGAACAAATTTTAAAAGGCTATGTAAATGCCAAACTTGTATTGCGTCTATATAACTAGAACATTCTTTATCTCTCCTATGAACTTCTTGAAAAAAATCAAATTTGTAGAGAATCATGTAAATTTAATTTCTATGCATAAACAAGAAAGATAAAGTTGTTGTTTTTAAGTTAAATCTATATGAAAAACAAGAAGTATGGTATTTCATTTCTTTAAAATAAAGGGAATCCTTCTTGCGTTATTTTATTGGTATATGTGATATCATAGCAATGAAAGAGAGAATAAATTTATTAATGTTTTTTGCTGAGCTTTAGAAATTTTATTGCATGAAGAAAAGATTTATTGACATTTTATGAATGTTTTCAATGAGAAAAAAATGTTAAATCATTTTATTGTTTGGCTTAGCAAGTATAATTTTAATAATCATTCTTAAATGTTAGTATTAAACTTATATCTTGAGTCAGCCTTATATATATTATGTTTTGTGTATAAAAGAAAAGAAAATAGATTTATTAAAAAATTGTCTAGTAGCTAGTCTTTTTATATAACTATGTTAGAAATGTTAGATTTGTAAATTACTTTAAAAAAAATGGTCCTTATGACCTTTGTTTCTTAAAAAAAAATATAATATTTATACTACTATAAATATATTAATATATAAATTAGGGAAGATTTTAGTATTAATATATTCGTATAAATTTGAATTTAATATAAAAAAAAATTATTAAGAAATTGATCCCTGAAATTTCTTTTCATATTTTGAAAACCTTAAATTCTAAATTTATTAAATTAAGTAACATTTGTTACTTTTTAAAAAGTAAAATATTTATGAGCTTGCATATTTTTGTTGGGGCCCTGCCACAACCTTTTTGTTAAAAAGATTTCCTTTTTGATTTTTTCTTATTTTATTTTATTTTCCTTTAAAAATTAAAACCTCTTTCCTTTAATAAAGTTATTTCTAATTTCTTTTAACCTTGCAATATATTTAATAAAGTTAATTTTTGTTGATGTAGTTTTTTTAATGATAATGTTATTTTGTTTAATAAATTAAAAAAAATTTGTGTATGTAATGCTTTAAAAAAAAAAAAACACTTAGAGATATTTATTTAATTATTATTTTTCTAGTAGATGGCTATTTTATTCCTAACATAAACTTTTTATTCCAGAATGTAACTAAGATTTTTTTTTTAAATAAATCAATGTGAGTAAAATGGACACTCAAGTCCTTCCTTGATCATGCAAGATCGTTCCACTTTAACATTGCTCATATGCAAATTTGACATATACTAATTTTCTGTAAACATCATCTAGATTTTATTATCCTCTGGTAGACTTTTAAAATAAATCTGAGACAAAAATTTAAACCCTAGTTTTATCACCTAGATGAGTCCTCTATTGTACAACAGGTGTATACACAGAGGATCATTGTCGGTTCTCCAGTATACCTCTATAGCATCAACAAAGGTTTTCCTTAAACTAATTTAGAGTAAACTTAATTCCTTATGTCCAAACCAGAGACGCATGCAATGGGAAGCTCTTAGATTTTACCTTGTAGACTATGTTTTTTTTTTGAATGCTTGCAAGT
This sequence comes from Chamaecyparis obtusa, assembly GCA_027943335.1. Classification (NCBI taxonomy): domain Eukaryota; kingdom Viridiplantae; phylum Streptophyta; class Pinopsida; order Cupressales; family Cupressaceae; genus Chamaecyparis; species Chamaecyparis obtusa. The sequence continues at coordinate 1,892,021 of BSBK01000102.1, read as the reverse complement.
TTTGGATCTAGCCATCGTGAAGCCTGGATCCTTGGGTATATATACACAAGTACATATGAAAGTATACACACATTGAGTGTGTGTGTACATTCATGTTTACTTGGGTGTATATTCTGTCACTCCTCCATTTCTCTAGAACTTGGACAACCTGCAAACTCTAGACTTCTCTAAGGAAGAAAATGAAGGAAAAGCTGGAGATTAGGGTTTTAGGCCTGGCTTTATTTGGCCAAACCCTAATTTTTCTTTAGGGTTTTGGGATGACCTTTTTTTAATCTATTTCATTTAAATTCATTAAAATATCTTCTCCACTTTTAATTCTTTTAAATCCTTTAATATGAATTCCTCAATATTTATTATTTGCCCTTTTTGTAGATCCCTATTATTTTGGGATATGATTTGATTTTTTGGGCTAAGGTGTTTTCTAGATATTTATTTCTAGATTATTATTTTTGTGTGCACTAGATATTGGATCCTTTTAATCTTTTAAGTAATTATTTATTTTAGCTAGTGTAATTAAACATTTATAATTGTATCTTCTTTTTGTTATTTAATTATTTAATGATTCTTTGATATTATAAAGTTCTTTTATTTTATCGTGACCATTAATTCTTTGGGGGATTAATTAAATCTATAATTCCTAGGTGGACCTAGGTATGATGAAAATTCATAAAAAAATATTATTAATTAATAATTATGACACTGTCATAGTGATTTAAATTATTACATGTTATATTAAATTCTTTTTAAAATTCATCTAGGCGAGCTTATCTTTATTACTTAAATCTTTTAATATAGAATTATTGTCTTAATATTTGAGCAATTGACTTAGGGAATTCTTCCCTCATGACCTCATTGTTTAGACCTAGTTAATGGATTTTTGTTTAGCCTAGTACACCAGACATATAAGGGATGACAGCAAGCCAGCGCATGCCTCGAACTCCCCTTGTGAAGTGGGTACTTTGGTTAATGTTTTGTTCTTATACTTCTGTATGTTACCTTGTTTTGTGACCCTTTTAAAAAAAAAATTGTTGTGTGTGTTTTGCCCTAATTTTGGGCATGACATGTTTTGTTTAATTTATTTATTTATTTGAGTAATGAAAGGTTACAATTAATTTTATTTAATGTCTTATATATGACCTTAGTAATAAACTCATTAATCGGTCAATAATAAATTTGTTATTAATTAGTTATTGTGATATGTTAATTAAATTATATTCAAGTTCTTTTAAAATAGATATATATATATATAAATATGTCATTAATATTAATTTTATTATTTGGTTCAAAACAAAGTTTCTATTTGGTAAATAATATGTACAAATTAAAAATTATTATAATGTACTAACATTATATGCTTACTAATTAACTTAATAGTGGGCTAATACTAATTCAACTACTATATTAGTGGATACATGTAATTAGTATTTAGATAGCTCTGTTAATGGGAGGATACACTTATAACTTGTTAGTGTTTAATTTCACATATTTTTGTAATGAGTTTAATTGACACCATGAAAGTTGTCTAAAATCTTACCGATTTTAGAGATCAAATACCTTATGCCACCTATGACTTTACAAACTTTTAATTTAATGGAGTTCCTAAGGAAAGCGCTGATTTTTTCCCTTTAGCATTGCATATTCCATAGGTTGGGTTAAGTTCTAACGAACCATCTAGACAAGGAACCTTTTTATCCCATACTTGCTATTATGGTTTCTTTTTGTGTATATTTATTGCATAGTTATTAGTTCGATAGGAGTTTGCAAACCAACTCTCCTTAACCCATGATACTCTCGACATCCCTTTGTTCAACTAACATTTTGGAAAACCCTACCCTAAATTATTCCTTTTGTACCATCAAATAAACCTTGTTCTTATGTGTCAATTGGGGGTTAGTCAACCCTAACCTTATTGTAGAGGGAGGTTGGCCAACTCAACATGTGAGTGGGATCACCACATAATATTGTTGGCCATGATGCCCCTCACTTGTCTACACTACTATCCTATCCAACATGTTTTACCTTATTGGTTTTATCGTAGGTGTTTAAAAAAAAATGTGTGTTTTGCATAGTATGTTTGTGCATGATACAAGTTCTCCTTATCTTTTCTAATCCTCCAAAATAGCATCTAAATCCATGGTGAAACTAGACAAATTATCTGATTCGAACATCAACTCTTTACCTTTTCTTGTAGGGACACTTTCCATAGAATCCTTAAAAGTAGTTTCAACCTTTAGAATACTATTATCAAAATTATTAAGCTTAAGTAACCTTACCTATTAGTCCTTCAACTGTCACTTTATAAAATGTTCTCAGCTCATTAATTTCCAAAACTCTTATAGAATAAGTAGGCAGCAAGGTTCTTATTATCTTACTTACCATAGCTTCTTCTTCCATGGTACCACATGCACCTCTAATAGCAATAACAACATCTATGATTCTTGCACCATACTGAGAAATTTTTTCTCCTTTACCATTTTCATGTTGTCATATTTTTGTTTGAGACTTTCTTATCTTTCCTTTTGCAAATGCTTTTCACCTCCATAAAATTAAATTCAAGTTTCTTCCAAATCTCATAAGTTTTTCTAAGTCCTTTTACATCAATATATTTAGCATCAAAAAGGGTACTTACTATGGCTTCTTATTCTTGTGTGTTCTCTTGCTTCTCCTTCAACTGATCTATAGTTAGAGTTCCCTAAGGAAAAGTATACTAAGTTTCAACATTCTTCCAGTATTGATCACATGTACCTCTTATGTATAAGTCCATCTTGTCTGCCCATACTAGGTAGTTATCTTTCATGAACTTTGGAGCCTCCTTTCTAAACATCTTGTCAATCAGATCTTTACCTCAAGCAGTTAAGCTTGTCACTAAGAAGACCTATGCTTTGACACCAATTTTTAGAATAATCAGGCCCTAATATTACTAGGGGGACCCATGCCCTAATACCAATAAACATAAATCTGATCTAATAAAACTTATCCTTCAAATCTTTACTACATGCATGCAATAAGTAACCTTTACTTGTGACAAAACATACACCAATAAAATAAGCATCCACACAAATTCAACACATAACACCAATTTTTTTATCGTGGAAACCCAACCTGGGAAAAACCATGGTGGGGATGTTACTCACTAATAAAAATGCACTCTTTTGAAGCATGCTCAGTTAAGATCTTATCCCTGTTAAAATCTTACAATAAAGTTCAGTTAAGAATAGACCCTTTTAGGAGCTACCTTGTTAAGGGATTTACCTCTAGACCTATTAGGAGTTTTACCCTATTAGGAGTAGCCTTGTGAGAGGACTTCAAACACTAGCTAAAGTGCCACCCTATTAAATGATTTTTCAAAAATATGTGTTAGGATCTACCTAGTTAAGGGATTTTGACCTGCTGCAACTGTTAGGGAATAACAAGAAGATTGATATGGAAAATAGCACCAATAGATTTCTTTTATAGATCCAATTCATATAAAATTCAACTTCTACTTCCTCATTCAGGAAATCAACCACTAGCTTGACTGTACATACCATTCATAATCTCCATACTTGCAAATACAACTAGCAACAATATAAATATATATTTCACTAACTAGGTTGGCCAGGACTCAAATTACATTTGAATTTAATCATTAAAAATCATTCCTTTTCAATTGTTAAACTCTAAATGTGTTACCAATTAAAATCATTCCTTTTCAATCCTTAAACTCTAAATGTGTTACCAATTAATAATTACTATTTTAACTTCATGTCATCCTCCAAATCCATCGCACAATTAAGTTGACAAAGAAAAGTCAAACATATTACACTTCCCTAGGTTCACGCACCTCTTCATGAGTCATTAATCAAATTGGCCAATAAGATTCATACCTAACATTTCATATCACCTTAGACAAGTCATAACATATTCTATAATACTTAACCATCTTCATAAACTGATCCAACATCACCGATTAAGGATCTAACCAATTATTCTTCACTTTTCTTTTCCTTCTTCACTGTTTGAACTTCAGAATCCTGTAATTTTGTCCACCAATCACCAATCTTGATTTTATTGCACCAACATTCCAATAATTTCATCAAGATCACACAACTCCAATTGTAACACTTGATTTGATTCTTGTGGGACACACCGATAAAATCATTCTTCTCTATTTCTTGACTACTAAACCAATTCCCTATCTTCACCAAACTAACTGTAACTTGCATAATACTCATCATACACATACGCAATAATAGATATAGAAATGTACACATCCATATAGTCTTTGTGCCAAATTGCACACCACAATTCACAACATAACTCACAATTTATCATCTGCATCACAACTTGGTACATTAAGAACATAGTCAACCAAGAACACCTAAGTTGACATCAATGACAATATAGTAAATGACAAAACACATCATCAAGCCACCAACATACTTACTCATCTCATTTGCATCAATTATGCCAACACATTGATCATTTAGAAGTACTATTTTTAATCATTGAGTGTTTCTAGAATACTAAGGCTAGTAAAACCCTCACTAATTGAAGTTGCAATCCTGAGAATATGAATACTACCTTAAAGTTGGATGTAATGTCAAAAGTGAACACAAGGATCAAGGAATATAGACCCAAGATGGTCTAACTATTACTTTTGATAGTGCAAGTTGTCACAAGCATCAGGGCATGTAGAGGCAAAATGACTTGAGTGTTTCTTGTGTGACCCCAAAAAAAAAGATATGTTTGTTTGTATGCAATGAATGATGTTATGCACGTAATGACCCTTTATCTATCATATCCTTGGGCACATGCTACTAGTTGCACCTTACTAATAAATCACTCAATAAAATAAATAAGGAGATATCTCCAACCTCACCTTATTGTTCAAATAAAAATATTTGAGGTATGTGTGGTGTACCACATGAAATGGAGGCTCTTATCAGAGACAACCAATTTATTTTATGTTTGAGGATCATCAAAATAATCACCTACAAATACAAATCAAAGAAAACATCATGCCCCTTGTCATTACTTCTCTAGTCCATAGACATCCTTGAGTTTCTCAAAAGACATAAGAAGAAAAAATAAATGATAATAGACAATAGACAATAGACAATAGACAAAGAAAACTTCATATCTTACTCCTCATTTCTCTAGTTCATGGACATCATAAAGTTACTCTAAAGACATAATCACCATAGCTCAAGAAAATTTGTGTCTAGTTTCTATTTTGGTTTGATGTTTGTTTGGGAATAAATGTTTGTCTATTTAGTGGTGTTCCAAAACACCATTGATTGGGTGATTTTGGTTTTAATTTTTTTTATGTTTGTTGAGAAACACTATTGTTTGTTGACTAGCATTGAAAAACACCATTTGTTCAATGGATGTATACCTCCTAATGATTGATTCTGATGACAAGGAAGATGATGATGACATGATTTTATTTCTAAGAACTTACCCCCAGTTACATATGGATGTCCTAGGACTAAGACACAGACTAATTGCAAGCTATGATGGTAGACTTCTAAGCCTATTGATCTGTATAAGATTTTGAAAGAAAAAATATGTATTTACAAGTTGAAGCCAAAGAAAGCAAGATAGCCAAGTGACGCATTGATAGATGGAGTGAACAATTACAAGTAGTGCATGTTTACCAGGTTTTCACCACTTGGTAGAATTTCTATTTTTCTACCGAGTTACCTATTTACCAAGCCTTCACCAAGTCACTTTTCTTGTTTTCAATTTTTTTGTACTTTTTCTCTTTTTTATTTTTTTGTATCATCAAGGCACCTATTTTTTAGGTTTTCACCAAGATAGTGATTTTTTCAGGGCAGTTTCTGATGTTTTTGTTAGTATTAGGGTGCCTTTTTTCCAAGTTTTCATAAGGATACCCATTTTTTTAGGACATTTTACCATGTTTTTTCTTTTCTCAAGAACACTTTCTACTATTTTTATTTTCTTAGGATCAATATATGTTGTAAAAACTTATGACTTCAAAATGTTAGGTATATAATTTCTTCAATTGGATTATGTTGATAGGATCCAAAAGTAGATCTCCTTTAGGTGTTGAGAGTTTATAAGATCTAGAGCCAAATCTTGTTTTGATAACAAGGGGACCTAGCCAATTGGGTTTAAATTTTCCCTTATGTTCTATATTCTATTGATTTTTAAGGATTTTCTCTCAATACAAGATTTCCAACCTAAAACTCTTGATCTCATACTTTCTTGTTGTAACCTCTAGACATCCTCTTCTGATAGACACTCAAATGATCAATTTCCTCTTGTCTATGGTCATCTAACAATTCTAGCTCTTGAATTCTTTATATTTTGTATTTTTCATGCGTTACAATCCCTCTTATTGATACTCTTAGATATGCAACCTCTACTTTGATAGGTAAGACTACCTTTGATCCATAGACAAGAGCAAAATGTGTTGCCCCTGTTGGCATTCTGATGCTAATTTTGTAGGCCCGCAGTGTCAGATCCAACTGTACATACCAATCCTTTCTTAATTTACTGATCATTCTATGTAATATTATCAAGATTGTTATGTTTGATGCTTCAGCTTGTGCATTCCCTTGCAAGTAGTAGATTGATGAATAATGTTGTTTGATTTAGAAATTTTCACATAATTCATCCAATCCTTGTTTTTAAATTTCCCCCCATTAACTATCACAATTGAAGAGGGGATCCCATACCTACATATGATGTAGTTAAGCATGAACATAGACATCTATTTGTCTGTCACCTTGATCAAAGGAATGGCTTCAACCCACTTTGTAAATTACTTCGTGGCTTTGATAATGATCTTGTCTCTATAGGATGATGAAGGATATATCTTTCTAATGAGATCAAAGGCCCACTATTGAAACAACCAGTATGTAATGAATCATAATAACTCTCTTGGTGGAGCATGAATCAGGTTTCCATCTAAAAAATACTTTTTTGCAAGACTTAGCATATTGAATTGCTTATTTTTCCATGTTAGGCCAGTATACCAAAATCTCAATTGTTTCTTATCTAATGAAAGATCATTCAAATAAGATCTAAAAATACCTTAATGGACTTCTTATAACACACACTTAGAATCTTCTTGTTCTAAATAGATAAGTAAAGTACCATCTAGACTACACCTATATAGATCATTAGATATGATTACATAATGTGATGCAATGTAGATCAAATTTCTCTTCTCATCTTTGGATGGGTTATCAGGGATAATATAGCCTCTCAAATAGGAATATATCTGGTTGTATTAGGATGAATCGTGACCTATGATTTTTCATACTAAGACAGAATCAGGTTATTCATAGGCAAGATAAGGAAAGGAAGTCATAGATAAATTGTTGTTCTTAATTCTGGAGAAATGAGGGTAGGGTGGCCATGGAATCAACCACTTTATTCTCAAATCTAGGAATTTTTGGGAAAGTGATGCATAAAAAGTATTTCTTCAAATCGCCAATCATCCTCTTATAAGGCATGGGTATTTAATATTTAGTATAATATTGATCATTGATTTTAATTTATAATCATATGAGAATCACCATATGTAGTTCCATAATTTCCCATTCAATTGCCATTTTTATCCCATTCACTAAATCTTTATACTCTATGATTTTTTTAGTACAAGGAAATAACATTTATGCTTTAGGAATTGTGTATCCTTAAGGTGTTGTGAAAATAATACCAACTCATGACCCCTATTGAGTGAATGATCTATCAAAGAATATTTTCCATAGATACTCTATTAAGTGTATCATTTCTTCATCATGAAACTATATATTTAGTGGTTTATCATCTTGAAGTGGTGATTCAGCCAATTAATCAGCTATTACCTATCCCTTAATATATTTTATCTCTACGTACTCAATATTAAATTCACTTAAAATCATCACTCACTTTTCCAATCTCCCAGTTAATTATTAGAATCACAATGTCTCAAACAACTAAGAGGGGGGTGAATCAGTTGTTAACAAACTTATTAAACTTAACATCAAATATAATCTTATGCAAAATAGAATGCAAAACCACATCACATCATTAAACACAAGTGACACCAAGATTTGTTCTTGAGGAAAACCCTATTAAAGGAAAAACCCCAATGGGGATGACACGCACAAATATCTACATTATATGAATGAAACCCTATTAGGAATTCTAGGCTTGTTAGGAGTCAATTAATATAATAGGCAGGTCCCTGTTAAAGGACAAACCTTGTTAGAAGTCTCAAACCCTATTAGGGGTATTACAACTGGTCATAGGCCCAAATAAAATCAGAAGGTTACATCCACCTTTAATTCTTTATTGAATATAATTTAGCATACCTAAATTTCCTATTAGGACAATCCAATCCTTGTGCTCATATGCACAACCTTCTACTCTATTAGAAGAAAATATCATATCCTTCTAGCTCACATTTTATTGTTAGAATCCACACACCATATCAAGAAAGAAACCCCCCTTAAATAAAAGTTACAAATAATAATTTCATCTAGAGGTTGGCCATTATAGGACCTCATTGTTAGGATTTGGTAATACTAAGAGGGGGTGAATCGGTATTACAAAACTTATATAACTTCTTCAACCACTTAACAAATACAAAACTTAAAGAAAATATCTGTGCAAAGTAAACATACACAAGATAAGTCATAACACCATTATTTTGTTCTTGAGGAAACCTTGTTAAGGGAAAAACCTTGGTGGGGATGACACCCACAAATATTTGTACTATATGAATAAAACCATGTTAGGATTCTATCCCTATTAGAAGATGATTAATACAATAGGCAGGTCCATGTTAAAAGATAGACCTTGTTAAGAGTCTCAAATCCTATTAGGGGTATTACAACTAGCCACAAGCCCAAATACAATTAGTTGGTTACATCCACCTTCAACCCTTTACTAAATATACTTCATCATACCCAAATTGCATGTTAGGAAAATCCAATCCTTGTGCCTAGATGCACAACCTTATTCTATTTTAGAAGTAGATCCCATAGCCTTCCATCTTGCATATTACCATCACAATCCACACTTCATCTCAAGGAAGAAACCCTTCCTTATATATAAGTTACAAATAATAATTCATCTAGAGGTCAGACATTATAGGACCTCATTACATAACAAAAAACTACATTATCCAAGGTAAATATACACAAGTCATCCCTGATCATGTTTCAATAACTATAATTCACCCAAAGTAAGCTCCATCAGAAATTTAATCATAAATCAATCTTCTACATGTTACTCTTCCTAGTCGGGTCCAAAATACTTCCATGTTAGCAAAAACACCATAGATGATGTCAAAAATCACATGAAAAGGATGTGATCACAATGTATCTTCATCATGATGTCTTTTGACATTTCCCAAGCGTGCATACTAAAATTCATCGTCACACAATAGTTATATTCCAAACACTGCAGCTAGGTCTATGGAAACTCTCAATCTCTATTCCTACCATCAATCTTTACTAAAACAAGCATATCTCTATCCAATGATCATATAACCATCTATGGTCATAGCAATAATCTTTAGATGCATCTTAGAACATATCTCTAAGATTGCAAGAGCTAATGAATTGTACGATGTTCGTACCAATCTCTACAATATGTTTGTATGTACTTTCCAGCAATTCCTAGTCTTCATAATTGAATTTATGTTGACGTCAATGACAAAACTATTGAATGACAACAATTAAAATAATCTCCCCCTTTGGGATTTATGGAAACATATGTGAAAAACTATCAATCCAAGAGTACCCTTCTTAATACAACCTTCTCAATATCCTCTTCAAAGCTCCCCCTAAACCAATAGGGTTTTTCACTAATTGCTCTCCCCCTTTGACATCAATAGAAAAGAGTGCCAAAATAATATATTTCATTATTTCTATAAACCTTCAACTAGTAGGTGTAAAATCACCTTGATCTGATCAATTGTGCTTGATGCAAGAGCATCCTAGGTGTAAGAGCAATCTTGTATCACCCAAAAATATTTTTGGTTTCTTTTCAATAAGGGCTATTTTTGGAAATTTACTATTTTTAGTAAGTTTTTCGTTCGAGCTCAGAATGGTCTATTTTCTTTCCTAAAGGTTCATTTTGGTCATATCAGCCTACTAGTAAAGTTTCATTGGCAGATCGAGTCTAGTTTTGAAGATATTAAAAATTTTCGTTATTGGCAGCAAGGTACAGAAACTTTGAACTTAGTTTTGAAGGCTTTAGAGGCCTCAGATGAGGTCGAAACTTCGGCTGAATGAAGCTTTCTTAATTAAAGTGGTGTAGAGCACTTCACGCCCTTTCTAAAATGGGGTCATAATAGTCAATCGAGTCAATGGGTGATGACTTATGGTCTCAGGAAGTTGGGCCACCTGAAATGGCAGAAAATAAATTTCTTTCAAAATTTATGTTTGGGTTTCAAAAGATGTTTTGAGCTGACTATGATGTAATAAAATGAAAAATAAAATAATTCTAAGTTTGGTCGGCCTTTATGGCTAAATTTCTGGAACCTTCCCAAGCGGTGGAAAATTGCCTATATAAGGAAGGCTATAGTGTTGTCTTAGGTAGTTCAGGGCAATTCAGAGTAGTTTTGGGTAATTTGAGGCATTGTCCTATAGAATATTGTAAGGGAAATGCCCATGTGGCTTTGCATATTGTAATTCTAAAATTTGTAATTCCACATTTGTGGAGATAATAAGAAGCCCATTTTCTATTCTTGCAAATTGTTGTTGTTTCTCTATTTCTATTATGTGTTTTTGGTATTAAGGGGAGTACCCTTCATCAATGCTCTACCAACTACTCCTCCTGAGGAGTAGACCTCTACAACAAGTCCACAAATGACAATGCTTTGATAGTTAATGGTCTTGTGCACTTCTGCACTTCCTTAGTTACCTGTTGGTGGAGATCTGACCCCAAGTTTATCTCTGAAATATTCAAAGGTATCTTTACTTAATGTTTTGGTGAAGATGTATGTAATCTTCTCCTTTTTACTGATGTATTCAAGCTTCACCACTTTATCTATTACTTTTGTTACAAGTAGTGGCTTCTGTTGCACCAAAAGATTTCCCTATTAATGCCCGATACAACCACTAGACTTATAGAAGACATAGGAGGCTATTAAACCATGTCACAAATCCCGAGGGGAGTGCTAACCATTTTTTCAACAATCTCCCCCATAGCGTTACCTGAGGGGATTCAAACCTTTGACCAAGCTCTAATACCACTTGTTACAAATAGTGGTTGTCGTTGCACCAAAAGATCGACCTGTTAATACCTGATGCAACCACTAGACTAATAGAAGACATGGGAGGCTATTAAACCATGTCACAAATCCTGAGGGGAGCATTGACCATTTTTCCAACAACTTTATCTCTTAGAAAATGATACTTGATTGTAATATACTTACTCTTTGAATGCATCACTATGTTTTTTGACATATTTGCTGCACTTGTGTTATCACAACATATGATAACAATTTCTCTTGAATTCACACCAACTTCCTTCAATATTTTCTTTATCCTAATGACTTGAGTACAATTTATTGCTTCTGCAACATATTTTGATTATGTTATTGACTCTGATACACAGTCTTATTTCTTACTAAGCCAAGAGATCAATCTCTTCCCAAGGAAAATGTCTCCTCCACTAGTAAACATTCATACCATAATCCTAAGTCAATTGTGCCCTTGATTTATCTAAATATCCTTTTTACTAATGCTAAGTGTGTCTCATTTGGGTCTTCCTAGAATCTAGCAATAATTCCAAATGCATTAGCAATATCAGGCCTAGTATTTGTTAGATACTGAAGCCCTCCAATCAATGATTTCTATTGTGTCTAAGCTACATTCCCTAACTCATCTAAAATGGATAACTTACTCCCTATCACCATAGGAGTTCCAACTAGTTTACTTTCATCCCTACCAAACTTTTTCAACAACTCTTTTAGATACTTTGTTTGTGATATAAAAATCCCATCTTGTTGGAGATTTTCCAGCAAGCTAGTGTTGATTGTATGTTTGTCATTGATGACAACATATGGTAAGTAGTGTAAGATGTAGTTCTATGTAGAGAGATGTGAGAATATGTTGTTTGGATATGTTATCAGCATGATATCATAGATGCAAAGGTTGATTCTGAGTACATATAGTTGTGCAGTTATTTGTAACAGTAGTGTTCCTGACAATGTTGTAAGCAGAGTTTTATATGTAATTCTCAATATGGTTATGATGGAGCCTTGCACATTTATATTTGTGTTGTGGACATAATATTGAAGCTTCTTTCATGGATGTAGAGTTAGTTGTGTAGTACAAGTTAAATTATGATGTTTCTATTAGCCAATTATAGTTTCTGGAGTTTATCTCGTGGAGCCGACATTGTTTATATTGTTTCAATAGTTGCACCTATCATTATGGTATGCCTATTTGGTTTCATGTTTGGTTATGAGTTAAGATTGTTTGGTTAAGAGTGCATAACATATTTCAGCTTGAGAGTAAAGTTTTAGTTAATTTGGTGGAGCCAACTGTGTGAAGCGATGTGTCTACTCATATTGGGTTGCACGGTCCTATTTGTGTTATGTGCTTAGTATAGCTGTTGGAGATGTTTTTGGAGAATTATATTGTTTCTCTATTATGATTTCAAGAAGGTTCTAATAGGCCAACTTTTTTATATCATTTGGAGAAGGATAATTATAGCTGGTCAGTTGTGATCGCTAAGTGTGATTGAGAGTGTAGAGCAGAAGATGCGAATGTATTGAGCCAGTATAGTTGAATCAATCATCAGTTGAAGATCTATGTGAAGAAGAAGAGAGTGTATTCTATTCATTAGAACTGATCAAGATAGCGATTATATTTCCCAACTCACTGAGATCCATATATAGTGTGTATCTATTGTGTAGAAGGTTGCAACCTTCACCATTGAGTAGTGTGCTCCTAGATAGTGTGTCCTCAACTTTAACAAGGTTATTTGTAAAAGACTCCTAATAGGGTCTGACCCTTGACCAGGTCATTGTACTTCAAGCATTGTAAAGATCAACTCCTAACAGGGTTGTAATATCTTCTAACAAGGATCATTATACTCTAGTGTATCTTATAGTGGGTGCTAATTCCCACCAGGGTTTTTACCTATCTCGTTTCCCTGTAAACAAAATTGTGGTGTTGTGTTTAAGAGTTATCTTTATGTGTATTTGCTTAATGTTTTTCTATGCTAAATTAAATTGGATAAAGAATTGAATCTTGTAGATAACTGATTACCCCCCCTCTCAGTTATCTATTGGGACTATTCCTAACACATCTTTGCTCTATTTTATTTGCAATCCTAGGAATAAATTCATCTCCCCTATCATTTACATATCAAACTCATCTTTCATTTCTTCTTCAAACTTCTTACTCATAGCATCATTACCCCCAAAGATAATTTCATCAAAAAATACTTCTATTATCAAAGTACCTTCTTTATTGCATCTTAGATACAAATTACTATCTACACTACCCTTCTTGAAACCAAGATGTAGTAAAGACCTATCCAACCTTGCATACCAAGCTCTTGGAGCTTCCTTCAATCCATACAATTATTTCTTCAATATTCAAAAAATATTTTTATTACCTATCAAAGGAAAACCATTTGGGTGCTCAATGTAAACTTTTTCTTCCAAATCACCATTTAGGAATGCAGACTTGGTATCCATCTGATACACCTTAAAATATGTGTGTGTAGCATAGGCCAAGAATAACCTAACTACCTCTATCCTTATAACTAGTGAAAATTTCTCCTCAATATCAATTCATTCCTACTATGAATATCCCTTACACACTAATCTAGCTTTATTCCTAATCACAACTCCATCTTCATTCATTTTGTTTCTGAAAACCCATTTTGTGCCAATGAAATTCTTCTCTTTAGGTCATGGGACCAATTCCTAATTATTTATTTTCTCAATTTGATCTAATTATTCTCTCATTGCCTTAATCCAATTCTCATAACTGCAAGCCTCATCAGGTGTCCTTGGCTCACCCTGGGAGAAGAAAGAGACTGTGTTTCTGAACTATGAACTTGTCCTAGTACCTGTACTCTTGTATCCAATGATATGATCCTATGGATGATTCTTTGAAACATACTTAGGTTTCTTAAACAATTTTGGTTCACTCATATTTATATGTGTGTCACTTCCTAGAAATAAACCCTCTTGTGGTTGTTCCTGTACTTCTTCCTAACCTTTCCCTATTTGAAGCTTATTTTTATTTCTCTAAAACATCTCCTTTTCAAACCTTTCCCAATCTGGATCATATGGATTCAATTCCCATGTTCTTTCTTGTACCTAAAACCATAATTCTTAGGGTGTCTAGGTTGTTCCTTCTCTGACCTATACTATATTCATTGTGTATACTACAGTGTTCACTACTTCTCTCCAATGCATGTGTTTCACTTTCCCTTCAATCAACATTCTCCTTGCAGCATCAAGGACTGATCGATTTCTTCTTTCAAAAACACCATTTTGATATGGTATTCTAGGTTCATATGTTTGTCTCAAAATTCCATGTTCATCATAGAAAGGATTGAATTCACTTGATGTGAACTCAACACCTATGTCTGATCTCAAGCACGTTATCTTCAGTCTAGTCTCATTCCCTAATTTTTCCTTAAAGTGTCTAAATTTCTCAAAAGCTTCTGAGTTTTCTCTAATAAAACCAACCCACAATATTTTAGAGTAATCATCAATGAAAATTATAAAGTACCTATCTCCAAACTAATACCTAGTCTAAGTAGGTCCACAAAGGTCCGTATGAACAAGATCCAACTTATTCCTTGCTGAAAATTCTCTGCTCTGAAAACTACTCCTTTTTTACTTTCCCATCAAACATTCTATGCATGTAGTGTTAGTAGGCTTCAGAATTCTAGGTAGGTCTTTGATGGCATTAGTATTACTTTCTCTTACAATGTTATCAAAGTTGACATGACAAAATCTCCTATGTCATAAGCAACTATCATCAACCTTTGAAACAAAATAGCTTACTTCACTTGAGCTAAAATGAAATACATTACCTCTTGTCTGAATTCTTGTAGCAATCATATCTACTTTAGCACTTTTGATTGACCACTTTCCATCCTTGAATTCCAATTGATGACCCTTTTTCACAAATTGACCAACACTTAACAAATTATGTGTTAAACAACCAACAAGGCATACATCATCAATATTAGTTTTACCATCCAAAGTAATGATTCCAATCCCAACAATAGCTATAGGAGTATTGTCAAGTCTAACAACTCCACCATTATACATATTCAAATTTACAAATCTATTCTTATCTCTTATCATGTGTTGTGGACAACTATTGTCTATGATCCAATCATCCTTTTTTATTAAATGAGACACTAATACTTTTTCTTCTCTGATAGGATTTTCTTATTTAATTTCTACAAATCCAAGTGACTCATTTATATCATCATCATCATCAAATGCACCATCATTAGTATAGTAAAATTATTTATCCTTGATGTATTTCCCATATTTAGGCTTATATTTAGGAACTCTAGTTGGACATCTAGAAGAAAAATGACCAACCTTACTACAATTATAGTATTTTATGGGTAACTTTCCTTCAAACTTACCTTGGCCCCTTATTTCTCTTCTTGTGATCAACACTTATACCTTCTCATCAAAATTATTTTCAAGTCTTTCAATCTCTTCCCATTCATTAGAATAATCTCCCAATTCTTCATTGTACTTACTTGATTTTCTAGTACCTGCAAAATTTGTTCATGCATCTCTATTTTTGTGCACAATTGTCTTGAAAGATGTCTCCACCTTAGGTAAGGCATATTTAAGGTCTAAAGTCTCAAATGTAGTTAGTTTGGATACTAAAATTTCCCTTGTAAAACCTTTGTTCAATGGTATGACCTTGATGCAGGAGAATCCTAAGATTCTTGGCAATCCTGTATCAACTAAAAATATGTTTGTCCTTGTGTAACGCTCTACTAGGGAACCCAAAAGAAACTAACCTAGAACATGATACTAAGTTTAGGTGAATAATTTTTTTTTCTAAAGTTTACAATTAAGATATACAATCACATGAATGCATTAACCATTATCTCACATAACACACATTGCATACATAGGCTACAAAACTAATGGGTCCCATGACGTAGTATTACTTCCTAACATAACTCATTGAATAATCATCAACAAATGATTCCATAAATTAAATAAAACAATTACATCATATTGATTACATCTCATGAATAATCATAAATCCTAATAAACATACATCCACTACACATGTCCCAGGGTATGCAGTAATCACTCTAATAACTAAATTACAAGATCCAGATTAGGTATCACATACGATACCCTAATACAATATTTACAATAAGGAATACATAAATAAAGAACATCAAAGATGAAGTAACATAAGGAATCCAACTAAAAAGACACCATCAAGCACCGGTACCAGGACATCAAATCTCAAATGATAAAGAATCACTACCACCCCTCCGTGTAGAGGAGATAACATCGGACCCCAAATGGATAATCAAGTCAAATAAGGAAAAAACCACTAGGAAAGGAATCCTGATAGCTTACTAACTCAAGGTCAACCAAAGTAGTGAAAGGTATGACTCACTATTCCGGAGGCAACTGACATGTGTAGGATAACTAGACTATGTGTAGGAAGGTGTCATCATGTACGTCTAACCCTTGAGTCTTGTCCTGGTAATCTCTCTAGATCCCAGCACCCAAGTGACCATACACAGAATCAATGACTTCTCATATAGACGAAGCCATTAACTATGCTAGGAACACACCTCTCAAGGCGGCAAGCATCTTCTTCATTCCCACCTTAGTCTGAACTAGCACTAAAGCATGGGTGAGGAACTTATCTTATTAGGTTCATTTATTTCCCTTTAATAGATTAAGCTATCACTTGATTATAGATACTCACAATAAGTGATCCCAGCAACCACTTGTGGGCCCCGACGCTTATTGCAAGCCACCTCCTAACACATATCTAGGTAAACTACCCTAGGCTCAAAGATCTCTCCTAGATCAATCATAGGTAAAAATAGATAGTCACACATCCAGAATCATCATAGAAACCAAGATTGACTACATAACATATTCACTGAATCATAAAGTACAACAACAGCCTATAAGGCCAACTGGAAAAAGTATAATACACACTCGCACCAAACAAAGAAACAACATGAACAATAGACAATTCCTAAGCCTCTGTCTTTCCTAGGTCATCTAGTTCCCAAAACACTGACAACCCCAACATTTAGGAAAGATAAAAACCATATTGTGGAAAACAGCCAATTTTAGTATAAAATAATGCATGTACAGATGAAAAGATAATACACACATTTTTCACTTTAAGTAAAAGTCAAGTTTGGCAATAAAAATGCAACACATATTATACTTCATACTTAAACCAAATTTAAAAAATGACCCAAATTTATTCAATTGATTAAATCTAATTAAATACCCAAAAGTCATAAAAATTAACAAAGTTGACTCATTCCAATAAAACAATTATTATTTCAAATAATAATTAATATCATGTTTTATCCATATTAATAAAATTACCACTAAAATTTATTATTACCCAATAATAATAAATTGCTAATAAAATTTATTAATAAAATTAAACATAAAACAAATAAAACCCATAATAATAATCTTGTTAAAACTATTTAACAACTTTTAATAAATAAAAACTTTATTAACAACAAATCTAATTTAAACAAATTAATATACTAACCAAAATTTAATATAAAAACAAATTTTATTTTATTAATAAATAATAATAAAACAAACATAAAATTAAATTAAAATTTAAACAAATAACATGTGGGGAGGCCGTCACGGTTCCCTAGCCGGCTGGCACGACAGGCCTGCCACATGGCAGGGTAGGTACTGTCGTGCGGCAGTACTTAGTCTGTCGTGTGGCAGACTCTATTTGTCGTGCTGCAGTCACAAAGCCCTGTCATGGCCCCTTGGGAGATGGGGATTGATGAACCCCACTCCCATTCAAATTTTTTTTTATATTATTTTGTCTGCTCAATAGTTTCAACTATAACTAGTTTAATTTTTCATTTTCTAAGTGCCCTAGGATGAATTTTCTCCTGAAATTTCAACAACGTAACACTACTATGCCAAGTCACAAAATAAAATAAAAGACATAATTCAAAGAGTTTCCTAATTCCCATAATGAAGTATAATTGAAAGACAAATCCACATCCATAAATCAAATTGAGCACATCTAAATAATGATAATTTTTTAAATGAAGTTACAGTAAGATCAATTCAAACCCTACCTCAATCCAATGCTAGATACTGAAATTAAATGCCTGTTAGATGAATACAATCCAGAACTGCCAATAGAAAGCTCAACCTGCAAGCTCTGAGTCACAGTGCAAGAAATTTCCAAATCCAAAGAAAACAATCTTCACCCAGAAATCATGCACAATCTCCAAAAGCTCAAGAACACAAAGAAAGCATAAAACCCCCAAAAGCTCTCTCCAAAATTCCTCTCACCAAAACTGATTAACTCCAAATGAATGCAAAATCCCCCTATTAGGGATTCAACTCCACTAAACAAGCAAAACCCTAGATGACTCACACAAGGACTCCTAATCAAACTCTCTCACTTTGTTGAGAGAAATTCATATTTATTAATTAAAAATAAATATTTTTATGCACAACTCATATTAATCTCCAAAAGACAATTTGACTCCTTTTTGAAAAAAAATGACATATTCAAACTTAATATAACACATGCTAACATTAAAATCCATTATTAAATAATTTAATATTCCAACATCATTAAATCATGCAATATATTGATTAAATAACTAATGGTCAATTTCAAATATATTTTCACACAATTAAATTAATATCAAATATTCTAATATTTGATTTTTAATTAATTAATAATCATAAAATAACTTAGGAAATAAATTTAATATTATTTTCCAATTTTTTTATATTAAATTCCATAATAATAAAAAATCATAGAAAATCACATATGCAAACAGCAATAAATCAAGATCAACCAACAAACATGCAAACTCAAAGAAGGGTACCGCGAACTATCACCTTGACAAATTCGGATAGGGTAGTCAACAGATACTTATCCGATAATTAGGATAAATGGGTTTAGGATAGGGTTTTGGGTCCATCTGTTACCTCCTTTCTTTACCATTGAGACGAGTATATTTTTGGGCACGCTCACTCCTGTCAATTCAGGGAAGACAATGCCCTGTACCTACAAACCTATCATCACAAATCAAAGCATGTACATATAATAAATAGAAAATAATGGTAGGGTACTGTTGGTCATGTGGATCTTGACAAAGCAAGTAACTATGCCTCCGCCCTCTACCATACATGCACATAAAATAGATACATACATATGAACACCATACACGTGCTAGTATGGGGTAAGTACATCATAATCCAACTGAAACATAAGCATCGCATCATAATAACATTAACATCTAAATATGAGATCATATGACATCATAACATAATCATAATCATAATTCGAATCATCAACAATCACTGAAATAATAAGATCTGCACACATACATTGTGGCCTAAAAGAGTATGGCACTGAAAAAATGAAAGCAAACTATGGAGGTACTACATCCTCCCCCCCTAGGATTAGGCTTACTCCTGGAAGCCTGGAACAAGTAGGGATATGGATCCCATAGAACTAGCTGCACTGAAAGGAAACTAGACCAAAGATCACTGAGAAGGTCCCATTGGACCCTTTCCTGCCTTAGGGTTCGAACACTGAGGATCATTCCCAACTGCAAAGGTCCTATGAGCTCTGCCTGCATCTCCAACTGTAGGCTCAGAAGCTATTAGCTTCTGCCTGTAATACCCCAAAAATGGGCTATAGGTTCATTAACCTCCTATATCGACACATCGAACAAAATTGACATCAAAGTCCTAACCAAAGGCACATCTGCACATCATCGAATCTTAATTGATTATCATAAATTCTGCATCGGGGAATATTCCTATTAATATTTATAATCATCATAATTATCTTTAATTTAATGATTATTTGGTGATAAATCTCATTTATCCTAAGTTTGATTAATTGAATATTTTCATATTTAATTAATTAGATTTAATTCTGCCACTTAATTATTTAATTGAATTTAATTACATTTATTCCTAAGTATTATTATTTAAATTTGATAATAAATCAAAATTTCTATTATTAATTGATTAAATTCTTATTTAATTAATTAAAGCAAGTTGACATATTTAATGATATTATTTTTGGATAAAAGTTTGATTTTAATAATTGATTAACCCATAAATCAATTATTTTATTTTTCAAAATCAATTAAGTTGAGAATAAATCACTTTATTTATTTATTAATTCATAATTATCCATGTGCACAATCAAAGAGCAGTTAAACTCCAAATCAGAAAATCAATGCAAGTTATTGACTTTTTGGAACTCAACATCATTTTTGAGTTTTAAAGTTGATATAAACTTCTAATTTGAGTTAAAAAGTTGTTTTTGCATGATTTGCATATTTTTGTGAATTAAATTATCTTTATTTTTAGATAACTCAAAAATCAAGCTGAGTTAATCTGAGTGATTTATGGCTTTTATCCATGCACCTCTAAAGCCTTGGATTTCTATAAATTAAGGCTTCAGCTCATCTCATATTTTTGCACAATCACGTTGGAGAATTGGAATTTGGAGAATCAAAGCTTATTGCGAATCAAGGCTATTGTGACATCAATTTGTTTTTTTTTTACATTCATTTAGATTCATTTTCATATCATTGTTAGATCATTTAGCATATCATAGATCAATTTTCATATTAGCATAGATTTCATATCATTTTTCATATCATTGCATCTAAAATCCAAAACAAAAATAGATTAATTGCATTCATATTTTATATCAGTTTTGCATTCAAATCCTTCATTTAGGTGTCGTCTAGATCACTAATCTCGATATAAATCTGAGAACATCAATCTCGCACCTATTAGAAGGTAGTAGATCCCTTGGTTAGATTAGCTTTCAATTCATTGCATGATTTCAATTTTTTCTAACCTCTAATATTTTACTGAAGTGTTGTGTCTACAGATCAGGTACAATTTTCACACACACATTTTTGGCACCCACGGTGGGGCAACCCACCTTTACATGCTAGTTTTGATTTTTTTCGGGAGCTAAAACCCTAAAGTTTCAAAGATTTAATTTTATCTCTCAAAAGACTTAGATTTTTTCTCAAAAAAAAATTTTGCAAGTTGGACATATATTAGAGAAGCTATAGTAAAACATTTAGAATTTTCTGAGATGTTTTAAATTTTTAATAATTTTTTCTTAAAATTCCATAAAAAATTAATATCTGACGCAAATCAGCATATTTTTTGGAAATTTTATAGTTTTGGAAAGCTCTTTAAATTCTACAGGGGGTCCATTCTTTGTGTTTTAAATTTGGACACAATATAATAGCTCAAATAGTCAATTTACAAAAACTGGTCTATTTTGATCAAACGGGTCTCTAGGGCACAAATGAAGAGATTTTTCTAAAATTTTTACATTTTTGGAAAGCTCTTTATTTTTTAGTAGGGATCTCTATGTTAAATTTCTATTTTTTTACCCAAAATCATTAAAAAAAAAATAGATCTTGTTAACTAGGTCAAATGCAGCAAAAAAAATAAAGTTTTGTGATGGGTATGCACTTTTTTTTTTACATGGTTCAATGAATGATATGAGTTGTCATTTGGGTTAATTTCTGATTATTATTACTGATAATAATTGATTTTTAGAGCTAACCCTATGGTTTTCATAAGTTGAATATATGTTGCATATCTTGTTTGTTTGTTTGCTTGTTGGAGAGTTCGTCACTTGCTTGCATGGAAAAGCTCAACAAGAATTGCTAAAAATTAGGTAAAATCTACTAAGCGTGTTGCGAGGATCCCAAGTATTCTCCTTCATCTAATAACATTTTGATTTGGACTTAAAATAAATCTTTTATGTGTTTGGCTTGTGTGCATCTTTTCATCCTTTTGTCTATTTCTACACACTTGCATAATTGATACTAGGTTGTGACCCCTTAAGGATTCATTAAGTATTCTTAGATACTTGTGATTGATCTTGATTTTTATCTTAGGTTATTCGACTCACTAATCTGCTAACCCCTCATTCCACCCCCTGGTTGCAAGGTCAGCGCCACATTAAAGGGGAGGGGTCAACAGGACAGAAGCGTTAAGTGTTCCACTTGGCAACCCATTTATGCTTTTAGGAACTCACTTGTTTTCTAATTTGGGGACTCATTTTTAGCTTGTGTGAGGTGTTAAGTGTTCCACCTTGTGGACTCATCTCATATTTGTTTTAAGCGTTAAGTGTTCCTCTTTCTGCTTTTTGGGTACTTTTGGTAGATTTGCTTTTTGGAAACATACATTTGTGCTCACATAGTAATTAGGCCCTATGAACACTATTCGTGATTCTTGAGAGATTGGATTCCCAGTGAAATTCTTCTTGATGATAGAATCTTTGTAGGTAGGGAGGATACTTAGTGCATTTCACATTCAACTTGGTTAGTGCATCTTCTCTTATTGATCGATACATTCTCTCCCAAGAGAGGTTGATAGATCACGTGGGGTTGACATCATGAGCTTTGGTGAATCAAAATTGGTTAGTGCACCTTCTCTTATTGATCAATACATTCTCTCCCTGGAGAGGTTGATAGATCACATGGAGTTTGTTAGCGGTTTTTCTTCTATCCCTCAACTCTAAAAGAGAAACATGAAGACCAGACCCGGGGATTTTTGTCTAGCAACACAAATCTACTTGTTCATACAAACTGAGGGGCAAGAAAAGACTAATTAATGAGGATTTGATCCTCCTTCTGCTTCGAGTTCCACACACTCAGGCGGGTGCACCTAAAATATGATAAGATCTGCATACATATAACTCACTAGCTAAAACCCTTTATGCAGACATGAAAATCGGTGGATAATTCTTAGACTTATAAAACATGAGAGTCCAATTCAACCAGTCTTATACAGGATCCCACCTGTATGATCTGCTAAGAATTAGAAAAATGGCCAATGTGATAACAAAGATAAACTCCTTCTTCTCTTCGAACCCGGAGGCTCAAGTAGGCTAACCTAATGATTCACTCTTCAAGGAATCGACAAATGAATTGTACTTCTTGAATACAATCAAACATGAATGTGCATAACAATAGGAAAGTAAAATGATTTGTAATTAATGTTTGATGATGAAAACTGTAGGACAAACAAAATACCAGTGCCTTATCTATTGGGCATCAGAGTCAAACAACCATGCATTCCCAGAAAAATTTAACTCCAAACTCAAAGAAACCAAGTGAAGTGCCTTACAAATCACTCTTCTCATTCCAGTTCCTAGACATCAAATTCATGTATAAATCTTAAATTCTCAAAGCCTGCACTCAAGATTGACTCTCTCCTTGAAAGAAACTTGAAAATAAGATCACAGCTACCTTATAACCAGTGCATCAAAATGCCTTACAAACTGATACACAAGAACTAAGACCAAATACACGAAGACATTAACCAGAACTGAATAGGGATTCCATTATTTTTCTATTAAAATTTCTCTGGTTCAACATATTTACATGACAAAGAAACACAGAGAAAATAAGAAAAAGGGCCTGAATCTTGTCTAGCAGCATAAATTTTCAACAACCTTGTTACAATGAGAAAAATCCAAGATATAGCAATTGAGAGTCCATTCCCAAAACCAACTGACAGCTGTCCCTCTTGCATAAAAATATCTTCAACATTCCTCATCTCCCTGCAACTGATTCCCAAACTGATCCACATTCTGCAAAAACTTCCAATCTGATCTGCAACCAATCTTGATTCCCGGATTTCAAACCTGAACTGCTCTTATCAACTACTTTGAAACTAAAAATAGTCATCACCATTGGAATCCTTATTCCGAGACCTTTTCGGAAACATATAACACTTATATGTTTTGTTAAAAAATGAATTTCCAGGCCCCTTTTCCGTGAACAGCTTATCTTTTAAATTTTTGAATTTATGCCCTATAGTCTAAACTATATCATTTCATAAATTCAGCTTTAATTTGCAATTTTATATCATTTTCTGCATATACCCACAGAATGCACCAGAAAGTGCCACTTGTCACTATCTCATTGCATGCTTAGACAAACCTCAAGTTAACCCACTGATTGGGAGAACTGGCGAATGACATTGATCTCCAAATCTCTGAATCTTTCTTTGACCATGGTTATCATTTGGAGAACTAGCGATTTGGAGAACTCGCGACTACATACTCTCCAATTCTCTGAATCTTTTTTTCACCATGGTTATCATTTGGAGAACTAGCGATTTGGAGAACTCGCGACTTGGAGAACTCGCGCGACCAAGTGTATTCTCCAATTCTCTAAATGATTTTCCTTAACTTTCAAGCATTTGGAGAACTAGCGATTTGGAGAACTAGCGACTTGGAGAACTCGCGACTTGGAGAACTCGCGACCAAGTGTATTCTCCAATTCTCTGAATGATTTTCCTTAACTTTCAAGCATTTGGAGAACTAGCGACTTGGAGAACTCGCGACTTGGAGAACTTGCGACCAAGTGTATTCTCCAATTCTCTGAATGTTCTCTCCTTAACCACTAGCATTTGGAGAACTAGAGACTAAGTATTCTCTAATTCTCTAAATGTTTATGACTTAACCACCAGCATTTGGAGAACTAGAGACTAAGCATTCTCCAATTCTCTGAATGTTATCTCTTTAACCACTAGCATTTTTTGCCAGCATTTTTATGCAAAATTTAATATTTTATGGTCACTGGCATACATCCCAATGCAATAGTTGTGCACACTCTTGAGAGCCTTCTTCTCTTTATTCATTTCATTATGTGAGTGGTATATCTTTTAAACACTTGAAATGGTCATTTCTTGAGCAATGTGGGATTAAACTTTTGGAAGCAATGCTGATTTTTTATTGCTGCGAGTACTCAGAGGACCATAACTTTTGATTGTCAAACTGGGTTTTTCTAAAAAAAATTTTGTACAATGCACATATTGTCATCTCAAACATATGTAAAATTCAGCCCGACCCAATTTGTATTTTTTGAGATATGATAAAAAACGTGACTGGCTGTATATTGACACTTTTTTTTTAACTGGCTCTTGCCTTCAACCCTTTTTTTTTATCGTCTTCTTCTTCACATGCTTTGCATTTGTCTATGATATTTGGCATCACAACATCACTTTTTTTTTATTTTCTCAAACTCTGAGACAAGACCTTGATGCATTGCCCTCTAGAAAACAACAATGATAAATGAACACCAGTAACACTAGCCATTTCTACGTACACAAATATCTTGTGCTCAATCTTAGTGATAACTCACACTGGCGACACACTTCTTTGCTCTCACACATCATGGCATTATCTTGTCTGGGCCATTTATTTCACTTTTACCCTTTGCAAAGATTGTCAAATAACATTAGCTGACATCCGGGAGCGGCCTTAAAAACTGGCCAATAGCTATCATAGGATCATGTCACTGAGTACACATGTTCACCTCCAACAAACAAATATGCATGTCAAAGAAGAAATTTCAAAGAGACTCGAGCCACAAGATAAAATTGACCAAAGTTAGCCACTTAAAACATTGCCTTTCTGCTCTATCTGAAATCACTTAAGTTGGCTCTAGAACTGGCTTTGAAAACTGACCAAATCACCTGAACAAATCTCACCGCGTGACTGACATAAACCTTGAGATACATAGAATCACCCTGCAAAATGGCATCCCTTGACTGTACCTGAGGTGAAAGTTATTAACCTCTGAAGTTTCCCTTTTCATTCTGCTCCTGCAAACACACTATCAGAACCTGATAAACTGCATCTGGAATTAGCCTTGAAAAGTGCACGAATGGATTGGCAGGATGCTCGAATCAGAATGAGATACAGTATAACTTGTTAGCAATACAGGACAACAAGAATTTTGACAATAGGATCATCCTGTGAAAATTTATTAGTAGGCAAAGAAGGCCTCTGACAAACTTGCAGAAAACATAACCGGGCAATTTGCACTTTTTGCAAATAGAAAAGGTCTGGCAAATTGACCAAATGAATACATCAAGAGCCACAATCTTATAGCATGGAAGTATTTTATGTCTACTATACACTGAGACAAACATACTGATGACCTGATCAACAGGGCATGAGTTATTCATAGTTGAAATAGGGCTCTAGAAAACTGGTGAATAACCAAACAGTGCAAAACACAAAAGCTGCAAATGGAATCAGCTTCAATTTCTCATCAGATGGATTTATCATAAGCTACAAACTGACAGGGGTAGAGTACAACTTGTCTATAATGTAGGGAAATGATTAAAACCTTTCTACCAATCCACCAGGTACAAGTTATAACATGTCGAACAGGGTTCCTGACAAAACTAGGAAAAGGGCCAAGTGCAAAAACTAGAAAACACCTCTGGAAGGGGATGAATAAACGGGGTCAAAACTTATCACATAGGCCCAAAACCTGACACATAGAGAGTATGAAAAGTGTACAACAAGACGCTAGGCTCATATTTTCATGATGCTCTCCAGGGTGCATTTTATTCAACATCAAAGTGACCCTTCCCAGTGAATTTTACACTTAAGCATTTTTTGACTTAGAGACCTCCTAGAAATGAATTGATGCAAACCCATTTGAACATGCCATCTAAGGACTCAAAAAAACTCAATAGGATGAAAGGCAATGGACAAGTAAATTTTTTGAAACCACCCGGAAAACACCCAGTTCCCACATGCATCCTGAAAGCAAAAATAATACAAATGCATGCTAATGTGTCCCATTACTCAAAATTTTTTAAGGGTACCAACAGAGTTGACATCATAGACCTTGGTGAAGCAAAACTTTGTCTTAGCGTGTCGGATTTATCTGCCTGCTTTGTTTGGGTTAAAAGTGAAAAGACATCAAAACCTTGGATCTAGAGCCAAGTCCCCTTGTGGTACAATACTGTGAGTCATCTTTAGAGAGGGTTAACCATAGTAGACACTCCCTTCATAGGGAAAACTACATTGATGGAACCTCAAGCGATAATAGCCATTTTCACCATGGTAGTGACAGCCGCTATGTAAATGTCCTTGTGGAATAAATATCCATGGGTATGGTTCATTGTTGGATTGTTAGATCTCCCTAGCAGCTCCTGAAGATTAAGTTCTTAGACTGTGTCAAAACACTGGTGCACCAGGATTGGAGTTCACCCCTTTGGATCATAAAATTTGCAGAGTCAAACCATTACTAAAAACCCTAGCGAGGCCAAATTTTCATTTTATAGGGTATATGTGCGTTATTGCAAAACATTTTTGGAACATACACAATTAGCACTTCTAAGGATTAGAATGAATAATTCACTTGATTGTTCATGCGCAAAAATGTTTTTGCTCTTGTTCATTGTTTTCAGACATGCTTGAAATCACTTGCTTTCTATTTTGTGTGCTTTTTTATCTATCTAGTTATTGAAAATGGACAAATCTGTTACAATCCTCAAATCTAGACATTGAAATTTGCAAATAATTCAAATCTGAAAACTCAAAATTTGCAAAATCTGAAGTAAAATCCTTTTCTAGAGTCAAAAGTCATCTAAGGAGGTTAGAAAGTCATACAAGTTTTCTCAAAGTGTCATTTCATTACAGCCCATCTGTCATATGATTGAGTACCCTGTGTCATACAAGTTTTCATGCCAGCAAATTCTCAAAGTCAAAATCTTGCAACTGTCGTATGAGATTTTCAAGTGTTGTTTCAGTGGCTACCCGCTGTCGTACGAGTTTTGCAACTATTGTTTCATAGCATACCCACTGTCATATGAGTCTGTAGAGTGTCATTTGGGAAAATTGTTAAGAGTTGTCAAAAAATTGTCAAAATTGCCAGATATTTAGCTTTTTCAGCCTAATTTCATAATCTGTCGAATGAATCACTGTGTCAGGAAAAGAGCAGTAGCTATTGAGAATCCAATCATTTTCCTAAAGTGGCCTTTTGAATCCAATTCAGCCTTCTATTTAATCGATTTGAGTCTTTATCATCTCGTGTCAAAACCTTGTCATAACTATCAATCTTCAATCAATCAATCATCAAAATGACTAAGTGTTGTGATATCTTGTCCACTATCTTTTGGGAACCTACCCATACATCTAGGGCACAGTATCCTTCATCCACGTCTAATCGAATCTTCAAATCAATCAAACCTTGACAAGGTTGCGTCATCTGATCATCTTGATTCAATTCATTCTTTGGTTATCTAGATCTTATTCTTTTGTTTCACTTGAGGTTAATGGTGGAGACTAGAGCTTCCTCTCACAAGAAATCTATCTCCACTCTTCAAACTCCAACTCTTGAGCAACTCATCAATTTTGGTCTTTACGAGGATGATGATCTTGGCAACTATCAATTGAAATCTGGTTACATACCTCCTCCATCAACTCACAGAGGTAATCAACATACCCCTCATCAATCTAATTCAGGGAGTCCACAAACTCCTACCATGTCTCAAGCAGGGAAAAATTTTGGCTCTCAAAGAGCTCAATCTCAACATGGTGCAGATCGGTAACCCACACCTGAAGAAATTACTCAATATCAAAATGATGATAACTTCAAATGAATGATGAAGCATTTTTTGAAAGAAGATAGAGAAGCATACTTTTTACAATTAGCTCATCAAGGAGCTAAACTTCCTCCCAACTTTAATGTTGAAGACATCATTACACATGAGGAAGAGAATCCACTCATGGCTATGATGAAACAAATGCATGCTATACAAGTTGAACTTAACAATCTCAAGAAAGAGAAGGAACCTAAAGAGTTCTCCATGGAGGCTCTATGTCCTTTTCCATTTGACAAAGACATGTACATGCCACCATTTCCAAAAAGAGTGGAGATGCCAAAGTATGATAAATATGATGGGCACTCTGACCCTCAAGATCATGTCAGGAAATTTTGTACACAATCAATGGAGTTCATGCATGAACCGACCTACCTTATGTGCCTCTTTCCTAGATCTTTGGGAGGAGCATCCATTCATTGGTTTTCAAAATTGTCTTCTACTATCAAAACTTTTGAGGAGTTGATCAAATTGTTTTATCAACAATACTCCTACAATATTCAGCACCCGATCACCATGATCGATATCTGTAATCTCAAACAATACCCAGGGGAACCATTCCTAACATTTCTCAAGAGATGGAGGAAGAAGTTCTCTCTATATGCCAAACCTATTCTAGAAATAGAAAAACTAGAAATCTTCATCAATAATCTTGTTCTCGAAATCAATTATCCTCTACAAATGAAAGATCATACATCTTTTGATAAGATGGTGGATAATGCTATCAAAATTGAAAAAGTGCTTGTGAAAAAAGGAGAAATCACACTTCAAAAAGACAAGTACAAATCAGGATCCAGTTCTAAAGACAAGAACAAAAATTGGAACAAGAATAAGGGCATTGTCATAGATGGTGTTGTTGACACTGTCTGTGCCCCATCAAAGTCACCAGCCTACAATCTCACTCTTGGCACTCAAGCCATTAAAGCTTTAGAACAAAAGTCTTCTGAACCATCTCCAAGGAAGCCAGAATACAAAAGATGGGATAAACATCGAAAGTTTACTCCTCTGGGAGAGTCTTTAGAATCAGCTATGAAAACTCTACTAGCTGATAACATCATCTCTTTACCACCAATCCGACCAAATGATCAGGACCTCAAACCGAAATGGTGGAGAGGAAATGAATTTTGTGATTTCCATTGGAGTAAAGGTCACAAAACTAATAATTGCTACCACTTGAAGCATACCATTCAAGATCTGATCGATAGTGGAGACATCACAATTAACAATCCCATGAGCAATAATGATCATACAGCATTCATAGAACCATTTCTGAAACATGGTCAAGAAGTTTCAACTTCTCAGCCTAATATGGGGGCAAAAGTCAACTATGCCTACCAAGGAAATAATGCTGTCATCAATATGGTTGAACCATGTCTCTCTGAAAGTTGCAATGTCATCATAATTATATGAAGAGACAAAGATCATTCCTTAGCTAACGTAGTTACTTGATCATAATCTCAAATGCATCTAAAAGGACAAATCCTAGATTCATCAAATGTCCCTAAGGTGCCCTTCAATCTTTCATCTGCTTCTAAACAGAAGGCTTCTTCCAAATCTTCCAATCCAAAGGATATAAGGCATACATCTTATAACATTGTCCAATAACTCCAACACACTAATGCAAAAATCTCCATGTTTGAGTTGCTTTGAATATCTCTAGCTCATAGAGCCATTCTTAATAAAGCTTTGCTCAGTTCCAATGTTCCTGATGACCTTGATTTAGACAGGTTCTAGACTATGGTTGGACATCTTACATCTTTGCAATATATCTCCTTTTCAGAGGAAGATGACAACTCCTTGAGTCACCCACATAATCATCCTTTGCATATAGAAGTCTTGATCCAGAACTATAGAGTCAAATGTGTGTTGATAGATGTGGACGCTGGCCTAAACATTTGTTCTTACAGCTTGATCACACAATTGGGATTTTTAGAATTGGCTATTGATCCTAAAAAGAAAATAACTATCAAAGCCTATGATGAACAAGAAAGATCTTCTAAAGGCACCATTATCTTACCTATCAGAGTGGGTCCAGTTATCAAAGATACCATCTGTCAAGTACTTGATTTACCTTTGGCCTACAATGTCCTTCTAGGGAGACCATGGATACATGAAATGCAAGCTATTCCTTCTACATACCATCAATGTCTGAAGTTTCCTTATGGAGTAGAGGTTACTATCCCTATAGATCTTAATACAACTTGCAATACATTGAAAGAAAGTGCAGATAAGCTTGTGCCTAATAACAGAGAATCTTCAATTGAACTAACTAAAGAAACATCCACATCTAACATGGAAGATCTTGCAAAAGAGGTCAATATCAAAGAAAATGGGATGGGAGAATATATTATAGAGCCAGTCTTATCTTTGACATCTCTCCCTATCTCACCTAAGTCTTACGGACAATCTTTCAAATTATCCAAGCCTGAACCTAAAGAACCTCTTGAAGCATATAAAAAAAAATTTGTGGCAGAACAAGTATCCAAGCAAGAGTTTGAAGAGGATGAAGTTGTGCTATCATGGCTATACAAAGATGAACCTGAATCTCAAGTTGTTCAAACTAGTGGCTCTACAGTATCCAAACTCTCTTCTAAGTCATATGGTCCAGGAGATAAATTAATAGCTAAGATGGGATATTCAGGTAAAGGACCTCTAGGAATCAGAGGAAAAGGTCTTGAGGCACCTCTCCCACATACTGGTAGAGAAAATAAAAACAAAGTTGGCTTAGGATTTAAGAAGAAACCCTATCACCTCAAAGGTAATTGTTCCCATGTCATAGAGCAGATCACACCAAGAGAACCTCTTCTTAAGAAAGAAGAAATAGAACCATCAGATAGTGATTCAAACAGCTCAAAACTCATCTCCTATGAAAAATTGCCTAAGGAAATCAAAGACCTTGATGATAAAGATGATCTAATCAAAAGAATTAATGTAGTAGAAACACAAGAACCTACTATCAATCAAGAGATAGTTGCAACACAAGAACCAGCTAATCTTGAAAAAAATCAAGAAGAGGGAAGTGGTAGTGATTTTGAGACAGATTCCCATGAGTATGAATTCAAATCAAAATCTGAGGGTAACCCTTCTTGGGGTATTCACCCCAACTTTACTCATGTTCTAAGATTTCCTAGAGATCCTGAATCAGAAGCTGAATCAAATGACTATGAATGGGGAGCCATTCTAGAACCAGATGAAGATGATCTTATTACAGAGAAACATGTTGAAGTCATTCACCAATATGCACCTAATCCCAATGTAAGTCTAGAGAGAAATGATGAACCTATTGAGTCTGATCCACCTATGGCTGAATTGGACTCCCACGATGACATTGAGCCTATTCATGAATTGAATGTCTTATATTGTAATATCACCTTTGAACATGAGCATTAGGTTAGGACCAATGATGATAGATCCATATCCATAAACACTATCTCCCAATCTTTCCCTACTTTGACTATCCAATATCTAGAACTTATTGATCAAACCTCCACAAATCCAAGCCAGGGTATTTATACCTTCTTGAATGACTATGCCCTTGCTTGCTACCTCAATGTAGTTGAGCCTATGAGGGCTTCCATCAGTGAACTGAGCATCAACATGACCAAGTCGAACATCAAATATCTTAGTCAGAAAAACAAGAATAAAAAGAAAAAGAAAAAGAGTTCTGAGGGTGAAAACAACTTTGTGCCAGTCTCAGAACCTACAAAAGTAAAAATAAAAGATGTATCCAAATGTGAAAACCTCTCTGAGGCACCTAAGGATGAGATATTTGATGTCCTTCTGAGTCATTTATAGGATAGATCTCCAGTTCTAATTGAGCCCACCCAATCCATCAATTTGGGTACAACAGAGGAACCACAATTGGTACATGTAGCACAATCATTATCTAAAGAAGAAAAGAAACAATTTACAACATTCATAATAGAGAAGAAGATCAACTTTGCATGGAAATATTCAGATATGCTAGGATTGGATCCTAATCTCATAATGCATCATTTATCTATAGCTCCAAATGTCAAACCTATCAAGCAAAAATTAAGAAAGATGCATCCTCATGTTGCACTCTTGGTAAAAGCTGAATTAGAGAAGCTCCTAAATGCTAGATTCATTCAAGTTATTGACTTTGCAGAGTGGATCTCTAATATTGTACCTATTTCTAAACCAAATGGCTCAATCAAAGTGTGCACAGACTTTAGAGATGTGAATAGAGCATGCCCTAAGGATGATTTTCCACTGCCTAACATTGATATGATAGTGGACATGACTGCGGGTTTCGAGATGTATTCCTTAATGGACGGTTTCTCTAGATATAACCAAATAAAAATTGCTCTAAAGGACCAAGAGAAAATTGCTTTCAAATGTGCATGGGGCACCTTCTATTGGAATGTCATGCCATTTGCGCTTAAAAATGCTGGTGCTACATATCAAAGAACAATGACATCGATTTTCCACGACATGATGCATCGAACTATGGAAGATTATGTTGATGATACTTTAGCAAAATCTATGATCAGAATTGAACATCTAAAGGACTTGAGCATGATCCTAGATAGAATGGAAAAGTTTAGTCTCCAACTAAATCCTAAGAAGTGTGCTTTTGGTGTCACTTTTGGAAAGCTCTTAGGATACATAGTTTCAAAGAAGGGCATTGAAGTTGATCTGGCTAAAGTCAAGGCTATAATAGAGATGCAACCTCCCATGAATATCAGTCAAATGAGGACATTGCAAGGAAGAGTTCAATATATCAGAAGATTCATATCACAGCTAGCGAACATATCACAGCCTTTTACAAAAACATTACATAAAGGTGTGACCTTTGCATGGAATGAAGAATGTGAGAACTTTAACCACATCAAGAAGTATCTATCAAATCCAATCTTGATGCCTCCTATTCATGGGAAGCCATTGATCTTATATGTCTCTGCAACAGCCACATCATTGGGGGCATTGCTAGCGCAACATGATGAAGACAAAAAGGAAAGAGCTATTTATTATATAAGCAGAACATTGGTGGCATATGAAAAGAACTATTCTATGATTTAGAAAGCTTGTCTCACTATGATCTTTGCATCATAGAAACTAAGACACTATATGTTAGCTCATACCATGCATCTAGTAGCAAAAATTGATCCACTAAAATACCTACTTAGCAAGGCTGCCCTCACAGGTAGATTGGCTAAATGGGTCATGCTTCTAAGCAAATTTTACATTGAATATGTTGAAAGAAAAGCTATAAAAGGTCAAGTTATTGTTGATCAACTAGCAGATGCACCCATGTTTGATGACACATCAATGCAAATGGAATTTCCAAACTCCTCTATTCTGCACCTATCTTCTAGAGAATGGCAATTGTTCTTTGATGGCTCCTATACACAGAATGGATCTGGAGTAGACATATTGTTCATAACTCCTCAAGGATACTCCATCCCAAAAGCATTCAGACTAAAGTTCCCCTACACAAACAATATTGTAGAATATGAAGCCCTTTTGAATGGTATGAAAATAGCAATTGAATGGAGAGTAACAAAGCTACACATTCATGGAGACTCTCAACTTGTTATTCATCAAGTCAATGATGTGTACCAAACTAAAGATGAAAAGCTCATTCCTTACAAGAGAATGGTAGATGATCTTAAGAAATATTTCATGTCTATCACATTTGAGAAAATTCCTAGAATGGAGAACAAGGCTGCTGATGCAATGGCAACACTATCTACTTTATTACAGTAGCCTGAACATGAGCTACACTATGAGTTCCTGGTGGAAGCACTCTCTTATCCTACATATGACTCCCCCAAAACCCACATAATCTACACCGTTG
Source organism: Chamaecyparis obtusa (assembly GCA_027943335.1). Taxonomy (NCBI): domain Eukaryota; kingdom Viridiplantae; phylum Streptophyta; class Pinopsida; order Cupressales; family Cupressaceae; genus Chamaecyparis; species Chamaecyparis obtusa. The sequence continues at coordinate 1,857,555 of BSBK01000102.1, read as the reverse complement.
TTGGTCATGATTCATCTAGATACAAAGACCTCTTTTCTTATCTCCAAGACCAAATCATTCCTGATACCTTCAACCACCATGAAAAGAGATACCTACCTTATTCGTAATGCCTCCCAATATGTCATCATTGGTCATGATCTATACAAACAAGGTGTAGATGGTACGCTACTTAGATGTTTAGAATCAGAAGAGTCTCAACATGTATTAGATGAAGTCTATGATGGTATTTGTGGGTCACACTCAAACGGTTTAACACTAGCTCAAAAACTTATTAGGGCTGGGTACTATTTGCCTGAAATGGAGAAAGAGGCTATCAAATTTGCTAAGAATTGTCAAAATGCCAAGTACATGGCAACTTAATTCATGCTCCAGGGAGGGATCTAATCCCCTTTACAACACAATGGCATTTCCATCAATGGGAATTTGATCTTATCGGGATGATTCATCCTCACTCTTCTAATGGACATACCCATATAATCACTACTACAGATTATTTTACAAAATGGGTAAAAGCAGTCCCTTTGACACAAGCAACTGGAAAGCAAATATCTATGTTCATATTGAACTATATCATATGCAGATATGGGATACCTCACTCCATAATCACAGATAATGGTGGACAATTCAAGAACAAAGACCTAGATGATCTATGTGCCAAATTCAAGATCACACAATATTGGTCTTCTATCTACTATCCACAAGGGAATGGCCAAGCAGAGGCTTCCAACAAAAATCTATTGAAGATCTTGCACAGAACAGTAAACAAAATTGGTAAAGACTGGCATCTCATGATTAATCCAGCTCTATGGGCCTACAAAACAAGTATCAGAACACCTATAGGGGCTACACCTTTCACTTTAGTTTATAGGTCTGAGGTGGTACTACCTATTGAGGTTGAAATCCCATCACTAAGAATCAGAATGCATGGTCTAGTAACTGATGATGACTACAGAGTGTCTAGGTTGCAAGAACTTGAACTACTAGATAAGCGCAGACAAGCAGTGTATGATCATCTTAGAGTATATCAGAAGAGAATTTCTAGAGGCTACAACAAGAAAGTTAGACACAAAGAATTTCAGGTTGGTGATCTAGTCTTGAGAGAAAATCCTAAAAATCAATCCCATCGAGAATGAAAGGAGAAGTTTGAACCCAATTGGCTGGGTCCCTTTGTAATCACTGCTACTTTTGGCTTTAGTGCCTATCAACTCTCAATGACTGAAGGAGAACAGCTCAGAGAACCAATCAACATTCTCCATCTAAAGAAATTCTACGCCTAAGGCATTTAGTCTATGGTAAAATGTCCTGAAAAAATATTAAAAATTGGAAAATGTCCTAAAAAAATGAACATCTTTGTGAAAACCTAGCAATAGGTGCCTTGATGATTCACAAAAAATATCAAAAATATCAAAAAAATTGAAAAAATGAAAAATACAAAAAAAAAAGTGCCTTGGTGAAAACCTGGAAATAGGCGCCTTGGTAGCAAAAATAGAATCTCTACCAAAATGGTGAAAACCCAGCAAATGGGTGCCACTTGTTTCAAAACACTCCATCTATCAGTGCAATCTTGGTCTTTCCCAGCTTTTAGTCTTGCTTTAGTTTGTACATATCTCTCAGTTTGTTTTCAATAAGTCAGTCTGTACACCACTCAGCTCAAGTGTCTGTATCCTATCAATGCTTAACACTTGGGGGCAATCAATGTCATATCCAATGGTCTCCCATGTATCTGAGATGTGTCATATCCAGTCAGAGTCCTTTTGAAGCTTCATGTGAGTCAGTCAGTTAGTCTTGTCTCCAGAAAGGATTTTGCATCTACATCAACATCAAACATCAAACTGAAAATAATCTGTGCTTTTTACATGCTTTTATCTCCTTGTATGCTTACTGATTCGCATTGAGATTTTTGCATATTGTGTCCCTTCGAGCCCTTCGATGATGTCCTTTATAGGATTTAGAGAGTGATGACTAGGGGCATAATCTTTTCTTTGTTTTCTTCTTGTATGTGAAAATCTAACAACTTTAGAAATTCTAGATTGAAATGGTGTCCGACTGTAAGAGCCTCTATCTCGCATTGGATGGCCATGCATACCTTGACCATTGATACCTAGAAAATTCAAGGAAGTTTGATCTAACTATTGTATTTTTGAGTGATTTCTTTCTCCTACTCTGAAATGTGATCTTACCTAAGGATGTGAATGATAAAGGGTCACTACGGGTAATTCACATTGGATTTAGAATGATCTCTTGACTGTTTGATGTGTTTGTCATGCAAGGCGTATTCAGGTCATCATGACATTTATGTTTTGATGCTTATAAAAATTGCTATATCAAAATGGACATGATATTCAGGTCATCCTGGTGTTTGTGCCTTGGTGCTTATATCTAATCTGACATTCCGAAAACAAAATCAATATTCATATGTCCATGGTTGCCTAGCCAGTGGGTGTTGTATTAATTCTTGCACATAAAAATTGATATTCATATGTCTATGGTTTCATAGCTAGTGGGCACTGTATTGATTTATCCAGTTACCTAAAAGTTCAATGATGATAACAAATCGACACATGATCAGTGAGTAGGTCCTAGGTCCAAGGGTTGCATTATCATCCTGCATGTTTCTTTGCATTTTTGCACTTTGCATGATCTCACAAATAGCTATATAAACTTCAATGCTTAAATGATTCTTCAAATCGCATCTTCAAATCTAACAAGAGCTGAATCTCACATGAAGGTTCCTCCAATGAAAGAGCAGGTAGAATCCTTTTTCGGGATCAAAATCAAAATCTGAGATCATTCATATTATTAACTGCTTGCATAATCAACCTTCAATCATCACAGAAATCTAGTATTCAACTTAACTAATTATCTTACATCAAACTATCAAAATTTCAACTTGGTCCACCATGGTCAACTCATGGCCAAACCTAGTCAAACTTGGTCTCCAAGACCTCTAAACGATGCAGAATGCATTCTCAGACGTGTATAACAACTTCTCCAATCAATTAACATGCTTCTAAACCATTCAACACTGACTTTTCTTGTCAGATTTTGATTTTAATCCCGAAGGGGGCATGGTATTGCACATCATTCAAGTCTGTAATCTAATTTGAAATCATATCTTTTTGGAAATCATATCTTCCTCAGTAATCAAGACAACAACCACGTCTAGTTACTGATTCATCAAAAAAGACCTCATTGCTCGGGGAAAATCTATCATCACTTGGGGCATATCAGATTCATCAAGATCCATATCAATCAGGTCTTCTCCTAATCTTGTAAACTGTATTAGTTTTTACAACCATCGGATCATTGTGTTCTTTCCTTGGTTCTTCGGCAACTGAAGGGTTCAGATGTGATACCTGCTAGTTCTACTAAGACAATCGAGTCTATAACCAGTCACTCACTTCTTCGCAATCATAAGGTTCAAAATCAGGCATTTTGACACTCTTTCACAATCATCGGTTCATCGCTGCTACAGTGAACATTATCTTTGGTCATTTAGGACCTATTATCTTCATATCAAATCAATATCAATCAGCTTCTGTCTCAAATCAATTATCAATTTCAAATTTGTTTCATATCTCTATCAAACATAGACTGTCTTTGAATCACTGTGCTTCGCACAGCAATTCAAAGAGGGGCAAAATGTAATACCCAAAAAATGGGCTATAGGTTCATTAACCTCCTATATCGACACATCGAACAAAATCGACATCAAAGTCCTAACCAAAGGCACATCTGCACATCATCGAATCCTAATTGATTATCATAAATTCTACATCGGGGAATATTCCTAGTAATATTCCTAATCATCATAATTATATTTAATTTAATGATTATTTGGCGATAAATCCCATTTATCCTAAGTTTGATTAATTGAATATTTTCATATTTAATTAATTGTATTTAATTCTGCCACTTAATTATTTAATTGAATTTAATTATATTTATTCCTAAGTATTATTATTTAAATTTGACAATAAATCAAAATTTCTATTATTAATTGATTAAATTCTTATTTAATTAATTAAAGCAAGTTGTCATATTTAATGATATTATTTTTGAATAAAAATTTGATTTTAATAATTGATTAACCCATAAATCAATTGTTTTATTTTTCAAAATCAGTTAAGTTGAGAATAAATCACTTTATTTATTTATTAATTCATAATTATCCATGTGCACAATCAAAGAGCAGTTAAACTCCAAATCAGAAAATCAATGCAAGTTATTGACTTTTTGGAACTCAACATCATTTTTGAGTTTTAAAGTTGATCTAAACTTCTAATTTGAGTTAAAAAGTTGTTTTTGCATGATTTGCATATTTTTGTGAATTAAATTATCTTTATTTTTAGATAACTCAAAAAGCAAGCTGAGTTAATCTGAGTGATTTATGGCTTTTGTCCATGCACCTCTAAAGCCCTAGATTTCTATAAATTAAGGCTTCAGCTCATCTCAAATCATCTCATATTTTTGCACAATCACGTTGGAGAATTGGAATTTGGAGAATCAAAGCTTATTGCGAATCAAGGGTATTGTGAGATCAATTTTTTTTTTTTAACATTCATTTAGATTCATTTTCATATCATTGTTAGATCATTTAGCATATCATAGATCAATTTTCATATTAACATAGATTTCATATCATTGCATCTAAAATCCAAAAAAAAAAAAGATTAATTGCATTCATATTTTATATCAGTTTTGCATTCAAATCCTTCATTTAAGTGTCATCTAGGTCACTGATCTCGATAACAATCTGAGAACATCAATCTCACACCTATTAGAAGGCAGTAGATCACTTGGTTAGATTAGCTTTCAATTCATTGCACGATTTCAATTTTTGCTAACCTCTAATGTTTTACTGAAGTGTTGTGTCTATAGATCAGGTACAATTTTCACACACACACACACTACCCTACAAACTAAGGATAATCATACGACTTATGACCTTGTTGGCCACAAGTGAAGAAATCCCCCTTGAACACTCTTCTCACTACAGGAACACTAGATTGATGGAAGCTACCTTTGCTAGCACTCTGAGTAGGCTGAACAAAAGAATGATCCCTACTCTGCTGGCCATTGCAGAAGTTCTTGGTCTGAGAACCACCACTCTGAGTAGAAGGAAGTGGAAGTGACTTAACCTACTAATTGTTTTAGTTACCTTTATAGAAGTTCAAAGACTTCTTGAAGTTCCCACCACCATGAGACCGATTCCCTCTAAAATCTTATCCTGAAGGGCCACCTACTGAAGTATCTGATTGTCAATCATGTCCTGAGACTATATTAGCCTCCTTAAGTGTAGCCTTAACAACTACCTCCCTGAGGGTCTTAGGCTCAAAGAGTAAAACCTCTCCAATAATACATGCATTCAGCCCCCTGACAAAATTTTGTACCAGTAAGGCTGTATCATGACCAAATCTGGCATATTGTTTGAGCTCAAAGAATTTGCACTCATATTCACTCACTGTCATAGTCAGCTATCTCAAATTATGAAACTCATCGGCCCTCTATTTCCTCCACTGGTCAGATAAGAAACATTCTCAGAAATGTTCCAAGAACAATTCCCATGTAACTGTGTCCATCCAAAGACCCAGCTTCTCGTCCTCAATTTTCCACCATACTACTGCAAAATCTATGAGTTGTGTCACAGCATATCTAGCTCTGGTGTTGCTGCTAAATGGGTGCATGGAAAAACTTTGCTCCAAGGCTATCAACCATGTCTCAACCTCAAGTCCTGTACCTTTCCCATTAAAGGGAATAGATCATCCCCTCATAAGATCCTGCATATGGTTTGTTGCTACCACTGAAGAATCCACAGTAAATTTCCTCTTAAGAGGACTCCTAGATCTTTCCCTCTCTCTCTCTCTCCTTCATTCCTCTGGGAATGATGTGAACCATCTTGATCTGCTCTATCCTGATCGGGACCAAGGCGAGCAAGGATTGCCCGCAAGAGCTATCTCATCTCAGGAACATCCTGACGATCCTCTCTCTGCTCACCCCTAGACTACTGGTGATGACTCTCTTGACTGACACTCATGGAGGGGCTAGGCTTCCTTCCCCTACCACATTTGCCAAACCTACCTCTACCTCTACCTCTGGCTGGTCTAGTTACAGGCATGATTCCTGCAACATGAAGAAACCAGCAAACACTCACGACATAGATCAAAACATAAACCAAGACAAGATGATCATAAAGTAATAGTCTAAAAATAGAATTGTTATATTTTTAAGTTTTGTTTCAAGTTTAAAATACACACAAAAAACCTAATGAGCATACATACCCAGAGTTCCCAGTGTAGAAACTCCACTCTGATACCAAATGTAACGCCCCACCAGGGAACCCAAAAGAAACTAACCTAGAACATGATACTAAGTTTAGGTGAATAATTTTTTTTTCTAAAGTTTACAATTAAGATATACAATCACATGAATGCATTAACCATTATCTCACATAACACACATCGCATACATAGGTTACAAAACTAATGGGTCCCATGATGTAGTATTACTTCCTAACATAACTCATTGAATAATCATCAACAAATGATTCCATAAATTAAATACAACAATTAAATCATATTGATTACATCTCATGAATAATCATAAATCCTAATAAACATTCATCCACTACACATGTCGCAGGGTATGCAGTAATCACTCTAATAACTAAATTACAAGATCTAGATTAGGTATCACATACGATACCTTAATACAATATTTACAATAAGGAATACATAAATAAAGAACATCAAAGATGAAGTAACATAAGGAATCCAACTGAAAAGACACCATCAAGCACTAGTACCAGGACGTCAAATCTCAAATGATAAAGAATCACTACCACCCCTCCATGTAGAACCACAAAGGTCTACCTCACCGTGCTGAGGAGATAACATCGGACCCCAAATGGATAATCAAGTCAAATCAGGAAAAAACCACTAGGAAAGGATCCTGATATCTTACTAACTCAAGGTCAACCAAAGTAGTGAAAGGTATGACTCACTATTCCAAAGGCAACTGACACATGTAGGATAACTAGACTATGTGTAGGAAATTATCATCATGTATGTCTAACCCTTGAGTCTTGTCTTGATAATCTCTCTGGATCTTGGCTCCCAAGTGACCATACACGGAATCAATGACTTCTCGTACAGATGAAGCCATTAACTATGCTAGACACACACCTCTCAAGGCAGCAAGCATCTTCTCCATTCCCACCTTAGTCTGAACTAGCACTAAAGCATGGGTGAGGAACTTATCTTATTAGGTTCATTTATTTCTCCTTAATTTATTAAGTTATCACTTGATTACAGATACTCACAATAAGTGATCCTGGCAGCCACTTGTCGGCCCCAACGCTTATTGCAAGCCACCTCCTAACACACATCTAGGTAAACTACCCTAGGCTCAAAGATCTCTCCTAGATCAATCATAGGTAAAAACATATATTCACACATCTAGAATCATCACAGAAACCAAGATTGACTACATAACATATTCACTGAATCATAAAGTACAACAACGGCCTATAAGGCCAACTGGAAAAAGTATAATACACACTCATGCCAAACAAAGAAACAACATGAACAATAGACAATTCCCAAGCCTCTGTCTTTCCTAGGTCATCTAGTTCCCAAAACACTGACAACCCCAACATTTAGGAAAGATAAAAACCATATTGTGGAAAACAGCCAATTTCAGTATAAAATAATGCATGTACAGATGAAAAGATAATACACACATTTTTCGCTTTAAGTAAAAGTCAAGTTTGGCCATAAAAATGCAACACATATTATACTTCATACTTAAACCAAATTAAATAAATGACCCAAATTTATTCAATTGATTAAATCTAATTAAATACCCAAAAGTCATAAAAATTAACAAAGTTGACTCATTCCAATAAAACAATTATTATTTCAAATAATAATTAATATCATGTTTTATCCATATTAATAAAATTACCACTAAAATTTATTATTACCCAATAATAATAAATTGCTAATAAAATTTATTAATAAAATTAAACATAAAACAAATAAAATCCATAATAATAATCTTGTTAAAACTATTTAACAACTTTTAATAAAAAAAAACTTTATTAACAACAAATCTAATTTAAACAAATTAATATACTAACCAAAATTTAATATTAAAAAAAAAATTATTTTATTAATAAATAACAATAAAACAAACATAAAATAAAATTAAAATTTAAACAAATAACATGTGGGGAGGCTGTCCCGGTTCCCTAGCCGGCCAGCGTGACAGGCCTGCCACACGGCAGGCTAGGTACTATCGTGCGGCAGTACTTAGTCTGTCGTGCGGTAGACTCTGTCTACCGTGCTGCAGTCACAAAGCCCTATCGTGGCCCCTTGGGAGATGGGGATTGATGAACCCCACTCCCATTCAAATTTTTTTTATATTATTTTTATATATAAACTTTTAAAGGAAACCTCCACTTTCATTTTTTTTTAATAATAAATTTAACTTTTCAAAAATCGTGCGGACTCTATCACATCAATTCCAAATTTACAATACACTTTTTAGAAATTGTAATAATAATTTTGTTTTAATCCACAATGAATATAGAGGGATAAAATTCATTTGATATGCGTTTTGGTTTATTTTATTTTATATACAAAATGGATTCTTTAATTTATTTTGTTTTTGATACAGACAGCTTATTTCCAAAAATGAAAATGTACAAATCCAGAACTTTATTTTCAGAAATGGAAATATGTGTAGACCACAAATTTTTGGTAGCATAAATTATTTTTCCCTTATGCTATCTTTTTCCCTCTTAATAACATTGAATAAACACTCAACCAATTAAAACAAAGAAGGCTAATTTTGTCTTTTACCAGTAATTTTTTTTTACTATATATTTTACACAGAGAAAGGGATTTTCACATAGAATAGTGAATTTTTGCCCAAATTCATTTTCTAACAACCCATTAATTTATTTTGTCTGCTCAATAGTTTCAACTATAACCAGTTTAATTTTTCATTTTCTAAGTGTCGTAGGATGAATTTTCTCCCAAAATTTCGGCAGCATAACAATACTATGTCAAGTCACAAAATAAAATAAAAGACATAATTCAAAGGGTTTCCTAATTCCCATCATGAAGCATAATTGAAAGACAAATCCACATCCATAAATCAAATTGAGCACATCTAAATAATGATAATTTTGTAAATGAAGTTACACTAAGATCAATTCAAACCCTACCTCAATCCAATGCTAGATACTAAAACAAAATGCCTGTGAGATGAATACAATCCAGAACAACCAATAGAAAGCTCAACCTGCAAGCTCTGAGTCACAGTGCAAGAAATTTCCAAATCCAAAGCAAACAATCTTCACCCAGAAATCATGCACAATCTCCAAAAGCTCAAGAACACAAAGAAAGCATAAAACCCCCAAAAGTTCTCTCCAAAATTCCTCTCACCAAAACTGATTAACTCCAAATGAATGCAAAATCCCCCTATTAGGGATTCAACTCCACTAAACAAGCAAAAACCTAGATGACTCACACAAGGACTCCTAATCAAACTCTCTCACTTTGTTGAGAGAAATTCATATTTATTAATAAAAAATAAATATTTTTATGCACAACTCATATTAATCTCCAAAAGAAAATTTGATTCCTTTTTGAAAAAAAATGACATATTCAAACTTAATATAACACATGCTAACATTAAAATCCATTATTAAATAATTTAATATTCTAACATCATCAAATCATGCAATATATTGATTAAATAACTAATGGTCAATTTCAAATATATTTTCACACAATTAATTAATTAATATCAAATATTCTAATATTTGATTTTTAATTAATTAATAATCATAAAATAACTTAGGAAATAAATTTAATATTATTTTCCAATTTTTTTATATTAAATTCCATAATAATAGAAAATCATAGAAAATCACATATGCAAACAGCAGTAAATCAAGATCAACCAACAAACATATAGACTCAAAGAAGGGTACCGCGAACTGTCACCTTGACAAATCTGGATAGGGTAGTCAATAGATACTTATCTGATAATCAGGATAAATGGGTTTAGGATAGAGTTTTGGGTCCATCTGTTACCTCCCCTCTTTACCATTGAGATGAGTATATTTTTGGGCACGCTCACTCCTGCCAATTCAGGGAAGACAATGCCCTGTACCTGCAAACCTATCATCACAAATCAAAGCATGTACATACAAAAAATGGCAAACAATGGTAGGGTACGGTCAGTCGTGTGGATCTCAACAAAGCAAGTAACTATGCCTCCGCCCTTTATCATATAGGCACATAAAATAGATACATACATATGAACACCATACACATGCTAGTATGGGGTAAGTACATCATAATCCAACTGAAAAGATGAATGTTGATGTTGGGGAAAAGATTTGGATCCTATGAGATCTTGTAGACTATTGCCTTCTTTGTATCTGGTTGTAACTGGGAAGGCCTTACAGCTTGGCACATTGCATGTAATCGATAATTTGATGAATAAAGACTTATGTTTGATTTCAGATCTGTTGTTGTTACTGTGTATTTTTGCTGCATATTGGTTTGGCTGCAAGGTCAGTCAGTCCTTAATTGGATCCACCAGCCTTGACTGCATCAGGTGGTATCAAAGCAAAGTTTATTCCTATTTGAGAGAAGTTTGTTCTTGTTGGAGTTGAGTGGATCTTGTGTATTTGTCTCTAGATCTTGATTTGAAGATGCCTCTAAGGAGAAACCTTGAGATCTCTAAAGAAGAGGAAGCTACTGGTGAATTATGTCTTGATGATTTTAGGGCTTTGCAGAAATAAGTGCAAGACCTACAAGAGGAATTGAGAAAGAAACCTACCTTGAAAGAGGATAGTGATGATGAATTTGAGGAAGATAATTTTGAAGAAGTTGTAGAAGAAGCTATGTCTAAGATTGGGAAAAGACGTAGGATTGAAGTTTTTGCATTCTTTGGAAGCCTTAGGCTAGAAGAATTGATTGATTGATTGGATCAATGAGATTTATGAATACTTTGACTATTAAGAAATAGAAGATCCTGATAGGGTTAGATTTGCAAAGACTAAGTTGAAGGGTCATGGAAATATTTGGTGGAGAGAAGTTCAGTTGGAAAGAGGTAGAAGAGGAAAAGAGAAGATCACTAAGTGGAACCGAATGGTTGACAAGTTGAAGAATCAATTCATTTTGGTGGATTATGAATTGGACATGTTTAAGAAGATGCAAGCTTTGAAGTAGACTAAAAAAATTGGTACAGGAGTATACCAAGGAGTTTTATAGAATCCTGATTAGGATTGGTCATTCTGAAGCTAATAAAGAGAAGGTTTCCAGGTATGTCTATGGTTTGAGACCTAGTATTTAGGAAGAGTTACTTATTGTGTGGATGAAAACAATCAGTGATGCTTATCAGATTGCATTGAAGATTGAAGAGAAGTTGAATAAGAAGTATGAAGAAAAATAGAACAATAGGAACTGAGGTGGTAAAACTGGTGAGACAGTTTTTGAGAGTAATGTGACAAAGAATCCTAAGTCTGATGTAGGATCTAGTAGTGGTCAAGTTACTAAGAATGTTGGATAGAGAAGATGGAAGAATGAGTTCACTGGCACCTGTTATAACTATGGTGAAGCTAGTCATAGAAGTTGGCAATGTCCTAAGAAAAGAGTTTCACTGACTGTTGAAGAAGATATTGTGAATGTTGAAGAAAAAGGTGAGACACTTATCACTAGGAGATTAGCTGCATGTGTCCATCAACTGGTGAAAAGGAGGAATTTGTTTAGAACTAGATGTATGTGCAAGGATAAGGTATGTAATGTCATATTTGATGGTGGTAGTTCTGAGAACTTTATTTCAGATGAAATTATTAGTAAATTAAATTTGGAAAGAAGGAAGCATCCTAATCCTTATCAGATTAGTTGGATACAAGATGTTTCTAAGGTTAGAGTTGAATAACAATGCTTGGTTATGTTTCAGATTAGATCTTACCATGATGAGATATTGTGTGATGTATTGCCTATGGATGCTTGTCATCTGTTGCTTGGTAGACCTTGGCAATTTGACAGGAATGTTTTCTTTGATGGTCATGCTAATACCTATGTAGTTAGGCATGAGGGAGCTCATCATAATTTGATACCTTTATAAGGAATGGGGGTTAAGGGATGTGGATTTATCAGGTATTGTCCTTATGACAAACCTCAGGAGTAGAGGGTTGATGGACCTATTCCTATGAAGTCTAGTTTGAAGGAGAAGGAGAGTGATATCTCTAAAGAGTTTGTTGAGATTAAGAAGCAGATGGTCTTGCTAGTAGAGATGGCACAATAGATGGTGACATTTGTGACATAGATAGATGAAGATGATACTGAGTTGATTAAGGAGTCCAGAGAGGAGGAACCTTACTGAGGCACTGAGGTGGTCAATAGTGGTCAGAGTCAGTTGCTATCAATTGCCGACCGGACGGATAAGCACAATGGAAGGAAAAAGGCTTTTCTACATGAGACAATGAATGAAGTGAAGACTACATGGGATGAAGGACAAGAAGAGATGTGGGTGAAGAATAGATTCGGCATACCTGTTCTAATTCCTTTGAGGTGTTCCTAATTTCCTTATGAGAAAATATTTCTCACCTGGGGTGTCTGATCCAGGAGCATCCTAGGATTCTTGGTAATCATGTATCAACTAAAAATATGTTTGTCTTTGAAGGTAGATTGTTATTTTGATCTCGGTTTGGTGGAATACTTGCTCAATTTGGAAGACCGGTTTCTTGATTTATATGATTACCAGGGTTCTCGGTCTCTTAAGAATGCTCGGTGCCTCAAGGCATCAGTTCACTAGTTCTCAGTGATAACTATGTTCCTCGATCATGCTTGGCATGGTTGGTCGACTCATGCTTGGTTATTTCCTCTGCTGCTCGCTATTCTTGCTTACTGACTGGATTATTTTGTTGGATCAGCTTGGCCAACTGGTGCATTTAATTTGGGTCGTGCTCCTTGTGTTATGGATTGATCGTTGGATGTGTGGGGACCTAGATCTCATGTATTGCATTCTTCTATGTAGATTTGGTGACCGTTGGGGCCATCTTTGAGAGTTTACTATTTTGTAAGGTTATGTGAGAGTCGACTAATGTTTTAGCATTTAATATTTGTTTGTAAAGGTTTATTATTTCATCAATCAACTTGTGGCTGGGAATCAGTATTTATAAGATGTTTGGGTAGATGTTTAGGGCATAAAATTTTTGGAGAAAAGGTTAGTAGCCTGTGAGCTTAGGAGCAAGAAGATTGCTTGGAAGTTTGAGTACAAGTTTAGATCTTTCCTAGGTGCCTACCAATGTGCTATGTGTTATAGACCTAGGCTAGCTAAATGTTGATGTTGGGGAAAAGATTTGGATCCTGCGAGATCTTGTAGATTGTTGCCTTCTTTGTATCTAGCTGTAACTGGGAAGGCCTTATAGCCCAACACATTGCATGTAATCGGTAATTTGATGAATAAATACTTCTATTTGATTTCAAATTTGTTGTTGTTACTATGTATTTTCGATGCATATTGGTTTGGTTGAAAGGTTAGTCGGTCCTTAATTGGATCCACCAGCCTTGACTGTATCAAATCTCCTCTATGGAATGCACTTTAGGTTTGTACGCTAGTTTCAAAGATCTCATAATATTTGAAATTACCTCATCCTTAGTCTAGATATCTTGTTGTATTGAAACATCTTCTTTTCCTCATCAGTTGTGGCAGGGTCTTCCAACTCATCTTCAATCTTGGGTTCTCCATCTTTCTTGGTTACCATCCAATAATCCAAACCCAAATAGAAAAAATGAGTCTTCGTCTTGTCCTTCCCTACATCAAAAACTTTTGCATCAACCTTGGGACTTTCTTTCTTGAATTAATACATTCTGGATCTTTTCCTCAAGCGGTCAAGCTTTCTCTCTGAGGACCAATAGCTCTGATACCAATTGTTAGGATTTTGTAATACTGAGAGGGGGTTGAATTAGTATTTAAACACTTATATGAATTTGTCAACCACTTAAAAAATATAAAAATTAAAGCCAATATCCGTGCAAAGTAAACATACACAAGATAACTCATAACACCATTATTTTGTTCTTAAGGAAACCCTGTTAAGGGAAAAACCCTGGTGGGGATGACACCCAAAAATATCTGCACTATATGAATGAAACCTTATTAGGAGTTATAGCCCTATTATGAGTTGATTAATACAATAGGTAGGTCCCTATTAAAGGAAAGAGCCTATTAGGAGTCTCAAACCCTTTTAGGAGTATTACAACTGGCCACATGCCTGAATACATTCAAAAGGTTACATCCACCTTCAATCCTTTAGTGAATATACTTCATCATACCTGAATGGCCTATTAACACAATCTAATCCTCATGCCTAGATGCAAAACCTTCTTCTCTATTAGAAGAATATCTCATAGCCTTCCAACTTGCATATTATCATCACAATCCATACTTCATATAAAGAAAGAAACCCCATCCTTATATACAAGTTACAAATAATAATTCATCTATAGATCAACCATTATAGGACCTCATTAAATAAAAAACAATTACATTATCCAAGATGATGATACACAATTCATCCCTAATCATAATTCACCCAAATTCAGCTCCATAAGTAATTCAATCATAAATCAATCTTCTACACGTTACTCTTCATATTCTGCTCTCAAATACTTCCATGCTATAAAACATACCATAGATTACATCAACAATCACATGAACACATTGTATTCATAATGTATCTTCTTCATGATGTCTTCTAACATTTCTAAAGCGTGCATACTAAAATTCATCATCACACAATAGTTATGTTCCAAACACTGCAACTAGGTATGTGGAAACTCTTAATCTTTGTTCCTGCAACCAATCTTTACTAAAATAGAATATATTTTTCAAATGATCATATAAACATCTACAGTCATAGGATTAAGCTTTAGATACATCCTAGAACATATCTCTAAGCCCGCAAGAGCTAATGAATCATACAATGTCTGTACCACTCACTACAATCTGCATGTCTATATTGTCCAGCAATTCCTTTTCTTCATAACTAAATATATTTTGACATCAATGATAAAAATATTGAATGACAACAATTCCAACACTCATTACGTAACAAATAATTACATTATCCAAGGAAAATACACATAATTCATCCCTGATCATGTTACAATAATTATAATTCACCCAAAGTCGGTTGTATGAGTAATTCAATCATAAATCAATCTTCTACACGTTACTCTTCCTAGTCAGCTCTCAAATATTTCCATGCTAGATAACATGCCATAGATTATGTCAACATTCACATAAACATGTTGTGATCACAATGTATCTTCTTCATGATGTCTTCTGACATTTTCCAAATGTCCATACCAAAAAAAATTATCACACAATAGTTCTACTCCAAACACTACAACTAGGTCTGTGAAAACTCTTAGTCTCTGGTCATGCAACCATTCTTTACTAAAAAAATCATATCTATGTCCAATGATCATACAAATATCTACAGCCTTAGGAATAAGCTCTGCACAAAGTCATTAACTCACAATAGTTCTACTGCAAACACTACAACTAGGTCTATGAAAACTCTTAGTCTTTGGTCGTGCAACCAGTCTTTACTTAAAAAAGAATATCTATGTCCAATGATCATATAAACATATTTGGCCTTAGGAATTATCTCTTCAACCATCTTGAAACATAATTTATAATCTTGCAAGAGTTGATAAATTTTACGGTGTCCATTGATGGAAACATACGTGAAAAACCATCAATCCAAGAGTACCCTTCTTAATACAACCTTCTCAATGTCCTCTTCAAATCTCCCCCTAAACCAATAGAATTTTTCACTAATATCTCTCCCCTTTGAAATCAATGGAAAAGGGTTCCAAAATAATATATTTTATTCTTTCTATAAACCTTTAACTAGTAGGTGCAAAATCACCCTAATTTGATCCATTATGCTCTGCCAAGTACTCCCCCTGAGGAGTAGACCTCTACAACAAGTCCACAAATAAAAATTCTCTAATAGCTTATGGACTTGTGCACTTCTACATTTCCTTAATTACCTTTTGGTGGGGATCTAACCCCAAGTTTACCTATGAGATATTCAAAGGTATCTTTACTCAATGGTTTTGTGAATTTGTCATATATCTTCTCCTTTGTACTGATATATTCAAGCTTCACCACTTTATCTATTACTCTATCTCTCATAAAATGATACTTGATTTCAATATGCTTACGCTTTGAATGCGTCTCTAGGTTTTTTTACATTTTTCTGCACTTGTGTTATCACAATATATGATAAAAGTTTATCCTAAATTCAAACCAATATCTTTTAACATTTTCTTCATCCAAATGACTTGAGTATAATTTATTATTTTTGCAACATACTTTGATTCTATTGTTGACTATGATACATAGTCGTGTTTCTTGCTAAGCCAAGAGATCAATCTCTTCCCAAGGAAAAAGCCTCTTCCACTAGTGTTTTTCCTATCATCTGCGTGTCCTTCCCATTCTACATCAGTGTAAGTTACATTTAATGAAAAGTTATCTAACCTATAATATCACAACATAAAGTCAATTCTTCCCTTGAGTTATCTGAACATCCTTTTTATTACTACAAAATGTGTCTCCTTTGGATTTTCCTATAATATAGCAACAATTCCAATTTCATTAGCAATATCAGGCCTAGTATGTGTTAGATACTAAATCCCTCCAATCATTGATCTAAACTATGTCTAAGGTACATTTTTTACCTCATCTGAAATGGATACCCTACTCCCTATCACCATAGGATTTCCAATTGGATTATTCTCATCCATGCAAAAAAAACTAGCAACTCTTTTAGATACTTTGTTTTTTTATATCAAAATCCCATCTTTGTTTTGATTTGTCTGTAGTCCTAGGAAGAATTTCATCTTTCCTATCATTGACATCTCAAGCTCACACTTCATTTATTTTGCAAACTTATTACTAATAGCATCATTACCCCCAAAGATAATGTCATCAAAAAATACTTCTATTATCAAAGTGCCTTCATTATTGCATCTTAGATACAAGTTACTATCTGCACTACCCTTCTTGAAACCAAGATGTAGTAAATACTTTTCCAACCTTGCATACCAAGCCCTTAGAGCTTGCTTCAATCCATATAATGCCTTCTTTAATCTATAAAACATATCTCTATTTTCTTTCAAATTAAAACCATCTGGCTACTCAACGTAAACTTCTTCTTCCAAATCACCATTTAGGAATGCAAACTTGACATCCATCTAATACACCTTAAAATCTTTGTGTGCGGCATAGGCCAAGAATAACCTAACTACCTCTATCCTCACAACTGGTGCAAAGGTCTCCTCAAAATCAATTCCTTCTTGCTATGAGTATCCCTTACACACTAATTTCTCTTTAATCCTAATCACAACCCCATCTTCATTCATTGTTTTTTTGAAAACCCACTTTGTGCCAATGACATTCTTTGCTTTGGGTCTTGGAACTAGTTCCCAAGTGTTATTTTTCTCAATTTCATCTAATTATTCTCTCATTTCCTTAATCCAATACTCATCACTGCAAGCCTCATCAGGTGTTTGTGGCTCAACCTGTAAGATCAAATAGACTACATTTTTGAACTATGACCTTGTCCTAGTACTAGTAATCTTGTCTCCAATGATCTAATCATGTGGATGATTCTTTGCAACACACTTAGGTGTCTTGAACACTTCTATTTTAATCAAATTTATATATATGTTACTTCTCGGTAGAAAACCCTCTTTCTATTGTTCTTGTACTTCTTCTTGACCTTGCCTTATTTGAAATTGATTTAGATTGCTCTAAAATATCTCCTATTCAAACCTTTCCCAATCTAGATCATAATGATTTAATTTTCATATTTTTCCTTGTACCTAAAATCTTTCATCAATTCTGACATTCACACTCTCAATCATTTTCTTATTTCTTAGATTGTAACATCTATATGCTTTTCTTTTAGTGGAATACCCAAGAAAGATTCCTTCATCACTTCTAGCATCAAATTTCTATTTTCCATCATCTCTTTTGATAAAACACTCGCTACCCAAAATTATGAAATACCTAATAGTAGGAGTTTCACCATACCATAATTTATAGGGTATCTTTCTTGATTCTTCTCTAACCTATACTATGTTCATTGTGTATACTGTAGTGTTCACTACTTCTCTCCAATTCATGTGTGCTACTTTCCCTTCAATCAACATTATTCTTGCAGCATCAAGGACTGATTTGTTTCTTCTTTCAATAACACCATTTTGTTGTGGTGTTCTAGGTGTAGATGTTTGTCTCATAATTCCATTTTCATCATAGAAAGTATTGAATTCACTTGATGTGAACTCACCACCTATGTCTAATCTCAATAACTTTATCTTCATCTAAGAAAACCAACCCACATCATTTTAGAGTAATCATCAATGAAAAGTATAAAGTACATGTCTCCAAAGTAAGACTTGGTCTAAGTAGGTCCAAAAAGATCTATATGAACAAGATCCAACTTTTTCCTTGCCAAAAATGCTCTGCTCTAAAATCTGATCCTTGTTTTCTTTCCCATCACGCATTCTCTGCATGTATTGTTAATAGGCTTCACAATTCTAGGTAGGTCTCTGATGGCATTAGTATTACTTTTCCTTACAATGTTATTGAATTTTACATGAAAAAATCTCTTATTCCATAACCAACTATCATCAACCTTGGAAAAAAAATAGCTTAATTCACTTGAGCTCAGATGAAATATATTACCTCTTGTTTGAATCCTAGTAGCAATCAGGTCTCCTTTAGCACTTATTATAGACCACTTTCCATCCTTGAATTCCAACAAATAACACTTTTTGACAAACTAACCAACACTCAACAAATTATGTGTTAAACCATCAACAAGGCATACATCATCTATATTAGTCTTACCATCCAAATTAATCGATCCAATCCCAACAATATCTCTAGGAGTATTGTCACCTAGTCTAACTACTCCACCTTTTTATATATTTAACTTTATAAATCTATTTTTATCTCCTGACATGTGTTGTGAACAACCACTTTCTATGATCCAATCATCCATTTTGTTAACATGAGACACTAATACTTTTTCTTCTCTGATAGGTTTACCTTTTATAATTGCTACAAATATAATTGATTCATTTATCTCATCATCATCATCAAATGCATCACCATTGGCATAATATCATTCTTTATCCTTGATGTATTTCCCATACTTAGACTTATTCTTAGGAGCTATAGTTGGACATCTAGAAGAAAAATGAGAAACTTTACTACAATTAAAGAATTTTATGGGTAACTTCCCTTCAAACTTACCTTAGCCCTTTCTTTTTCTTCTTTTGATCAATGATAAGACTTTCTCATTCACATTGTTTTCAATTTTTTCAGTCTCTTACCATTCATCAACATAATCTCCTAACTCTTTGATGTAATTACTTGGTTTTCTATCACCTACAAAACTTGTTCCTACATCTCTATTTTTTTGCATTGTTTCCTTGAAAGATGTCTACACCTTAGGTAAGGCACCTTTAAGCTCACAGGTCTCAAATGTAGTTAGTTTAGATACTAACATTTCCCTTGTGAAACCTTTGGTCAGTGGTATGATCTCCTCTATGGCATGCACTTTAGTTTTGTACGTTGGTGTCAAAGATCTCAGAATCTTTACAATGACCTCATCCTTAGTGTAGGTTCCTCCATTATTCTTGATTCATGTTACAAATTTTGTAACCCTTTGAACAAAAATCCTTACTATTTCATCTTCTTTCATATGAAGTGTCTCCATCCTTGCTCTCCAATTCTAAATTTTGGCTCCTTTAGTGTATGTATTTCCTTCATATAGTGCTGACATTATTTCCCATATATCATGTTCCTTGTACAAATCTCTGATCTCATAGAATTCCCCATTAGAGAATTCACTTATCAATGCTTCTATGGCTATCACGTTGTATTGAAACATCTTATTTTCCTCATCAATTGTGGCATGGTTTTCCAACTCATCTCTAGTCTTGAGTGTTGCATCTTTCTTTGTTACCATCCAATAATCCAAGTCCAAATAGAACAAATGAATCTTCATATTTTCCTTACATGCATCAAACTTGGGACTTTCTTTCTTTAAGTAAGACATCCTAGATCTTTTCCTCAAGCAGTCAAGCTTTCTCTCTAAGGACCAATAGCTCTGATACCAATTGTTAGAATAGCAATGTCTCAAACAAATGAGAGGGGGGGTGAATCAGTTGTTAACAAAGTTATTAAAATTTCCACCAAATATAATCTTATGTAAAACATAATGCAAAACAACACCACATCATTGAACACAAGTGACACCAAGATTTATTCTCAAGGAAAACCCTATTAAGAGAAAAAACCCGGTGGGGATGACACCCACAAATATCTGCACTATATGAATGAAACCTTGTTAGGAGTTCTATTCCTATTAGGAGTTTTTTAAAACAATAGGTAGGTTCCTATTAAAGGATAGACCCTGTTAGGATTCCCAAACCCTGTTAGGGGTATTATAATTGGCTACAATCCCAAATGCAATCATAAGGTTACGTCCACCTTCAATCCTTTACTAAATATAATTTATCATACCTGAATTGAATGTTAGGAAAATCCAATCCATTTTCCCATATGAAAAACCTTCTTCTCTATTATAATTAGATCTCATAGCCTTCTACCTTTCATATTACCATCACAATCCACATACCATCTCAAGGAAGAATCCCTCCCTTATATATAAGTTACAAATAATAATCTCATCTAGAGGTCGGCCATTATAAGACCTCATTACATAATAAATAATTACATTATCCAAGTAGAAGACACGCAAGTTATCCTTGGTCATGTTACAACAATTATAATTCACCCAAAGTCATCTCCATCAGTAATTCATTAATAAATCAATCGTCTACATGATACTCTTCCTGGTCGGCTCCTAAATATTTCCACGCTAGCAAACATGCCATAGATGATGTCAGCATTTGCATGTACATGCTCCAATCACAATGTATCTTTTTCATAATGTCTTTTGACATTTCTTAAGTGTGCATACCAAAATTCATTTTCGCACAATAGTCCTATTCCAAACACTGTAATTAGGCCTATGAAAAATCTCAGTCTCTAGTCCTACAACCAATCTTTACTAAAACAAGAATATCTATATCCAATGATTATATAAACATATTTGTCCATAGGAATAAGCTCTACACACATCTTGAAACATATTTCTAAGCTCACAAGAGCTAATGAATCATAGGACATCTATACCACTCTCTACAATCTGCCTATCTCTATTTTCTTGTAATTCCTAGTCTTCATAACTGAATATATGTTGACATTAGTGATGAAACTATTGAATGATAATAATTCCAACACTAATATTGTGCTTTTCAACAGATATTTCAATGGATGAATCTTTTTTATCAGCTTCACTAAATGAGACAACATGTAATGTCTGAGCTTTTGTGATGCAAACACTGCTGCTAAGCAATCTTTCTCAATGATGGTATAATTGAGTTCATAAGATACAAGTATCTTTCTAATATAATATATTATTATTTCCTTCTATGTTTCATCCTTTTGTACTAGTAAAGCTCTCAGAGATATTGTAGTTGTAGATATGTATAATAATAGAGGCTTTCCATGAATAGGAGCCATCAGTATTTGTGGATTTTCCAAATACTCTTTAATCTAATTGAATATATTTTCACATGTCTTAGCCCACTTGAAAGTGACTCATTTGTGCAATATTTTTGTGAATGGTTGTGCCTTATCAACTAGCTGAGAAATGAACCATCTGATTGATTGAAGATTTCCTTGTAAAGTCCTTATTTGACTGTTATTCTTAGGAGGTTTCATTTCCATGATTTCTTTCACCTTTGTTGGATCAACTTCAATTCCTTTAGCTGAGACAATAAATCCTCAAAGTTTCCTAGAGGTCTCTCCAAAGGTGCATTTTTTTGAATTGATTCTTATATTGAATTGTTCTATTCTCTTAAATATCTTTCCCAAATATGCTATATGATTTGTCCTGTTAACTGATTTTTCCAATTTTTCATCTCGATAATCCTTCATATTCTTGTGCATCATGTCATGAAATATATTAGTCATTTCTCATTGATAGGTTGCACCAGCATTTTTTAGCCTAAATGGCATTACATTCCAATAGAATGTTCCCCAACAACATGTGACTATTGTATTTTTTTGGTCTTCGGCTACTATTTTGATTTGATTGTATCCTAAGAAGCCATCCATTAGAGAGTACATTTCATATCCAGCAGTAAGATCAATAATCACGTGAATATTTGGAAGTAGGAAGTCATCTTTAGCATAGGCTCTATCGAGATCCAAAAAATCTAAGCACACTCTAATGGATTTGTTAGGTTTTGAGAATGGGACAATGTTATAAATCCATTAGGCGTAGCTTATTGCTTTGATAAAACCATCTTTCAAAAAAATTTCCAATTCTTCCTTGACTAGAAATGCCACATGTGGATGCATTTTCCTCAGTTTTTGTTTTAGTAGTTTAACCCCATGGGTTATAGATAAATGATGGATTATTAGATCAAGATCTAGGCTTGGCATGTTGGAATAGGACCACGTAAAAATTATTTTCTTCTCCATGAAGAACTTTGTGAACTATTTAAAATAGAACTAGAAGGTTTAAAATATGATTATGGTTCCATATGACCTAGGAGAGGTTGGTACATCAGCCACATATCAAGTTTTTATTTTCACATTCCTATACCCTTGATTTTTTTTCAAAGTCTCTTATTGTAGAAGCTCTAGAGATTTTAGTTTGTTGATCTTTTTGAACATCTCTATTATGTGGGACTATGGTGTTATAAACTTGTTTCAATGTGTTGCAAGAATAACCAGTATATGTTGTTATGCTTACCTCTACTTTTTTTATGGAAATTTCAAACATTGATGGTATGTTGATGGTACAGTCTACATGTCATGAATCCAATGTCTACCCAATAGGATGTTGTAAGCTAGAGATAAATCAAGCACTTAAAAATTTACGTCACTCTTAATGGGTCCCACTCTAATAGGTAATGAACCAAACCTTTAGATGATCTCTTCTCTTCATCATATGCCCAAATATTTCACCAAACTAAAGGTACAAATGTTCAAACTAGCACATCCATCTATCAAGATGTGTTTGACTTGGTGTTTATGGATCAATACATCTATATGAAATGGCTAGTTGTGTGGATGGATCAACGTCTTGTCATCTTCCTATAAGAAACATATATAATGTGGTGAGGTCAAGTGGTCGACCATAGCTTGGAACCATCTTATATCTAGGTCTTTCATAACATTCATTTCAAAGAGTTCTTTCAAGAATTTCTCAATGTGATGGTGAGATCTTAAGCAATTCCAAGATAGAGATTTGCACAGGAGTATGTTGGAATTGATCAACCAAGCTATAATTTGATGAGGATGATGATGATACTAGCTACTTGGATGTTGAAGTCTTTGATAACATTTTTGGTTGTTTTTATGAGATTCCTTTGAGAGTGACCTTGGATTGATTTCTAGTCACCAAATTTGAGGATTCATATTTGTCTTTGTCTTTGATAATTATAATTTTAATTGACTGATTGCATGACTCAAAAAAATGGTCATCATTCCACCATTTAGGTTTGATTTTTGGTTCCCATAGTTGTGACTCTAGTAGAGTTATGATTTTATTTTCTAGAAGACTTTTTAGTGCTGCTTCAAGTGGTTCTCCAAGAGGAGTGAACTTTCCCTTAGGTGTTGATACCCAAGGTGCTTTGTCTTTGTTTGAATTTTGATTGCTTTTAAAGTTGGATGTAGTATTAGGAATTATTTTAGCAGTTTGAATGCTACTTGATAAATTGGAGACTGGTTTGATGTTAGATGATTCCACAACTCCATCATTTACTACATGTTTATTCTTTTTCCAATAAGTATATTTGTCTTTGTTGTAATTGGAATTGTTGGAGAATTTTGTGTCTTTGTAGAGAGTGATCTCTCCCTTTCTCATTGAGACATCTTCTATTTTCATGGAACTATCCACCATTTTTACAAAACTAGATGGGCATTGCAATTGTTCATTTTTTAGATTAGATTACTAATAAAGATATCCATGTTTTTATTTTCAAGCATTTTTCTTGGATATCTTGTGAAGATCTTCCTCTATCTCTAAAGGAATGTGATAAAAGATTCGCCACTTTTTTGTTTGGTGCTGCAAATGTCTAGCACTATAACCATGTGTTCAACATTGAATGAGTATTGTTGGATGAACTATTTAATCAAGTATTCAAAGGATTTTATACCTGGAGGCAGCTTGGAGAACCATTCCATGGCTTTCCCTCCCAAACTCATTGGAAATAGCCTCATAAGATAGGTCTAATCATGCATGAACTCCATGCTAAGAGTGAAAAAGTCTCTTACATGGTCTTGAGGATATGTATTTCTGGTGTATTTATCATATTTGTGTATGCCTGTGTTAGGGGGAAATAGTTTCATTTACAATGTTAAATTAGATCAAGTTATAAATATAGGAAATTTTAATTTTATTACTTTTTTCTTTGATATATATGATAGACTTAGATAAGAATTATATTCTCAATCTCTTTCAAATATTAATGATATTATCTATGTGATGATGCATAACTATATGAGAGAACAATGATTACTAAGAGTAAGGATGATATATTTCTTTCCACTTGAGAAGGCTTGATTTATATCTTTTTTGTAATTTGTAATAACACTTGTAGATTTCTGTATTTTCCAAGTTACTCTTTCAATGTATATATATATATATATATATATGATATAATGGGACATGTCTCCCATAGGGACATGACTCTACATGTAATTTTCTTGTGTAGAGACATGTCTCTATGTGAGACATGTATCTTGATAATTATTTTAATCATTAATTTGTTACTAATAATAAATACCATTGAAGTGATCAATAATGATCGATTTACAACTTAATAATGATGATGCAAGATAACCGATATAATAATAAATTCACATATAATATATGACAATGGAAGTTAATATGGGCATCAACTATGATGACCAAAGTTGATACTGACTGTGATTGTCACAGTCGATATGAATATCGATGCTCATAATATTTATTGATAGCAATGATGTGTATTGGCTGATAGTGGTTATCGGTTGTGATAACCATAGTCCATGTTGACCATGATCATCAGAGTTGATACCGACTATGCCTTTATTGATTCTTGCATTTTCATTTAGTGTTGGTTTCATTGATTATTAAGTTGATTCTCATAATTGACATTATAGTCGATGTCACACATGAAATCTTGTTTAGTGTATTATCATCATTATATATATGTGACAACTATTTATTATTTATAAGTATATATGTATATATAATATATGTATATGTATAATATATATATTATGTATGTCATCTCAATAATTGTCATCAATATTAATAATGCTTCATGATAATAGAGGAGGATAGATATCAAATGTTTAAGGCTGATAGGCCACTCAAACATTTGATTTCATCTATTGGAATCATATGATCGAAGCTACAATCATTAACATGAAAGTCTTTTTCAAAAGGGAAAGGACATATGTGATCAAGTGAATATTTCTTTGAGGGTATGTCCTCTTTCTTAAGATCTTTGATTTTTTTTGTAGAGCGTAGAGTTGTATGGAGACAATAGATATAGGTTTTTCTAGTTCTCTCATTTTCAATCAATCCATGTCAAAATATTTAGGAAATTTAACTCCCATGGAAGCTACATGATTGAAATACCTTTCCTTGTCAATATTCAGGATTCTCTCCACTATCTTTTGGAACCTTTTTCTTTTTTCAGATTTCCTAAAGTCAACTTCAGTTGGCTCTTCATCACTATCAGAACAATCATGATTTCTATGATTACTATTATCACTTTGATGATCACAATCATGATTTCCTCTCCAATAATTATCTTCACATGACATATTTGGAGTAATTTGAACCTCTTGATTTTTTGGATTGGGTTATTCTTGATCAAATAAAGGGTTTATTCTCAATGTTTGTCTATGATCAAAGGTGATCAATTGATGATGACATGTGTTGTCAGGATCTTGATCAAAAGTGTACTTATTAGACATTATGTTAACCATGAACTTTAGATGACTTAACTATAATCACAAGGTTCAATTATTTGATGTATAATTTTTTGATGATGTATGCAATATTCATCCAAGAATTAATTCTTTTGAAAGGATATTTGATGTGATTCAGGAAATCTTGGGAGAGGGTTTGATAATCCTTGATGGAAACTCTGGCAATAAGATGTTTAGAGTGATAAGAAAACACAATGACATCAAGGATGATTGATAAGGACAAGGACCAATTGAGAAAATCTGATCACAAGAGGCTAGATAATATCTAGATTTCCAAATTTTGAGAATATGACCTAAAAGAAGACTGAAATGGGTATCCATATTACTAATTAAGTTTGACAAAAAGTTTATAGAATTTCCCTCTTCCCCCTATACAATCTTTCCCATTTGATTCAAGAAACAAACCAAGTACAATCCTAAAAACTAGATACAATTCTCTATGGAAGCCTATATGATCAAAGAACCAAGTACGATTCTCTTAGGACTTTTATACAAGCAAAGACATGACTAGAAGATACAAAATTGTATACAATATTTGGATAAATTAGGTATGACTAAATGTATCAAGTAATATGACTCTGCATACCAAGTACAACTCAAGAAGGGGTCTTATACGATCCAAGAACTAGGTATGAGAAAATACTTAGTTTGGTACAATTTTTTAGCCAGATGAGGTATTTTTCCAATGATTTTTCAAGTTTGGAATCCTTGATTTGTCAGTTTCTTTACAAATGAAGGATATTTTTTCAATGTCAGTGACCACACATGCAAGATAGAAGACACAATTGTCAAGGGTCGAAAGTCCAAACATCAAGTGTATGTTCTTTGGTCTCAAAGAAGGCATGATTTCCACAAGTTTAATGCAATTAAGACATGATCAAGCACACTTTATCCCTAGGAAATTGGATGAGTAATCAAAAAATTTACCCACTTATTGGTATTCCTTTAGCTCACATAGTCATGTCACCCCCTAAAGAGTGCATGTGTTTTTCCCTTTTGTGAGAGCTATACATAATATGGTCAAAGGAGACTACATAATGCAACCTACAATGCCATATTAACTACTTTAAAATTCTCAAGGGAATATATATGTTGAGTGTCTTTAGGAAAGATTCTTCCCCCTCCTTGCACAAAGATAATGATACTTTTGGAGATGAATATGGAAAGCCACTACTCTAGGGTATCTAGTTAGGTCACCCATTCAAAAATATCTTATGAATGCCAATACAAGGCCTCATGGTAGTATAAATTCTATTTAGGTCATAATGACATAGTCAAGGCTGGTGGATCCAATTAAGGACTGACCAACCTTGCAGCCAAACCAATATGTAGCAGAAATACATAATAACAACAACAAATCTAAAATGAAATAGAAATCTTTATTCATCAAATTACCAATTACATGCAATGTGTCAAGCTGTAAGGTCTTCCTGGTTACGGCCAATTACAATGCAAGTAATAGTCTCCAAGATCTCGGAGGATCCAAATCTTTTCCCCAACATCAGCATTCAGCTAGCTTAGGTCTGTAACACATAGCACACTAGTAGGCACCAAGGAAAGATCTAAACTTGTACTCAAACTTCCAAGCAATCTTCCTTCTCCTAAGCTCACAGGCTACTAACCTTTCTCCCAACCATATCATGCCCTAAAAAACTACCCAAACATCCTATAAATATTGATTCCTAGCCACAAGTCAGTTGATGAAACAATAAATCTTTACAAACAAAATTAAATGCTAAAACATCAGTTGGCTCTCACATAGCCTTACAAAATAAATAA
The DNA here is from genome assembly GCA_027943335.1 of Chamaecyparis obtusa. Lineage (NCBI taxonomy): Eukaryota > Viridiplantae > Streptophyta > Pinopsida > Cupressales > Cupressaceae > Chamaecyparis > Chamaecyparis obtusa. The sequence continues at coordinate 1,829,592 of BSBK01000102.1, read as the reverse complement.
ACTCTCAAAGATGGCCCCAAACGGTCATGAGATCAACATAGAAGAATGCAACACACCAGATCTAGGTCCCCACATGTCCAATGGTCAATCCATACCATGAGGAGCAAGACCCAAATTAAATGAACTAGTCAGCCAAGCCGATCTGTCCAAATAATCCAGTCGGTAAACAAGAACACTGAGCAACAGAAGAAATAACCAAGCACAAGTTGACTGACCATTCCAGGCATGAGTGAGGAACACATTTATCACTAAGCACTAGTGAACCAATGCCTTTAGTCACCAAGCATTCTTCAGAGATCAAGCACCCTGGAAACCACGTAAACTGAGAAACCAGTCTCCCAAACTGAGTAAGAACTCCACAAAACCAAGATAAAAAATAACAATCTACCTCAAAGACAAACATATTTTTGGTTGATACAGGATTGCCAAGAATCCTAGGATGCTCCTGCATCAAACACCCCAGGTAAGAAATATTTTCTCATAAGGAAATCAAGAATGCCTCAAGGGAAACAAAATAGGTATGCCAAATCTATTATTCACCCATATCTCTTCTTGTCCTTCATCCCAAGTAGTCTTCACTTCATTCACTATCTCATGTAGAAAGTCCTTCTGCTTTCCACTTTGTTTACTCCTTCTGTCGGTAATTGATAGAAACCAAATCTGACCACTACCGATCACCTCAATGCCTCAGTAAGGTTCATCCTCCTCAGACTCCTCAATCAACTTGGTATCATCTACATCTCTCTATGTCACAAATATCACCATCTATTAAACCATCTCTACCAGCAAAACCATCTATCTCTTAATCTCAACAAACTCTTTAGAGATATCATTCTCCTTCTCCTTCAAACTAGACTTCACAAGAATAGGTTCATCAACCCTCTACTCCTAGGTTTTTTCATAAGGACAACACCTGATAACTCCACATCCCTTAACCCCTATCTCCTGTAAAGGTATCAGCTTATGCTGAGCTCCTTCATGCCTAACCACATATGTATTATCATGACCATCAAACAAAACATTTATGTCAAACTACCAAGGTCTACCGAGCAATAGATGACAAGCATCCACAGGCAATATATCACACAATATCTCATCATGGTAAGATCCAATCTGAAACTTAACCAAGCATTGTTCTTCAACTCTAACCTTAGAAACATCTTGTATCCAACTAAGCTGATAAGGATTAGGATGTTTCCTTCTTTCCAAATTCAATTTACTAACCATTTCATCTGAAACAAAATTGTTAGAACTGCCACCATCAACTATGACATTACATACCTTATTCTTGCACTTACATCTGGTTCAAAAAAAAAATTATCCTTTGCACTAGTTCATGAACACATGCAACTGATCTCCTAGTGACAAGACATTCACCCTTATCTAGAACATTCTCAATGTCTTCTTCAGCAGCTAATGCAACTCTTTTCTTAGGACACTGCCAACTTCTATGACTAGCTTCACCACAGTTATAACAAGTTTTGGTGAACTCATTATTCCACCTACCTCTCTATCCAATAGTCTTAGTAACTTGACCACTACCAGATCCCACATCTAGCTTAGGATTCTTTGTCACATTACTCTCAGCAATGGTCTCACCAGTTTTACCACCTTAGTTCCTATTATTATGTTTTCCTTCATACTTCTTATGGAGCTTCTCTTCAATCTTTAATGCCATCTGATAAGCATCACTAATTGTTGACATCTGCACAGTAAGTAATTCTTCCTAAATACTAGGTCTCAAACCATAGACATGCCTAGCAACCTTCTCTTTATCAGCTTCAGAATGACTAGTCCCAATCAGGATTCTATAAAAATCCTTGGTATAATCCTGTACTAATTTGTTAGTTTTCTTCAAATCTTGCATCTTCTTAAACATGTCCAATTCATAATCCACCGAAATGAATTGCTTCCTCAACTTATCAACCATTCAGTTCATCTTAGTGATCTTCTCTTTTCCTCTTCTACCTCTTTCCAACTAAACTTCTCTCCACCAGATATTTGCATGACCTTTCAACTTAGTCTTTACAAATCTAACCCTATCAAGATCTTATATTTCTTCATACTCAAAGTATTCATCAATCTCATTGTTCTAATCAATCAATTCTTTTGGCCTAAGGCTTCCAACAAATGCAAAAACTTCAATCCTAGGTATTTTTCCAATCTTAAACATAGATTTTAGAATTTGATTCTCCTCCGAATCTCTAGCTTCTTCTATAGCTTCTTCAAAATGATCTTCCTCAGATTCATCATCACTATCCTCTTTCAAGGTAGGTTTCTTCTTTCTCAACTCCTCTTGCAAATCTTGCACTTATTTCTGCAAAGCCCCAAAATCATCAAGACAGAATTCACCAATAGCTTCCTCTTCTTTAGAGATCTCATGATTTCTCCTCGGAGGCATCTTCCAATCAAGATCTAGACATGAACACACAAGATTCAATCAGCTCCAATAGGAATAGACTTTTCTCAAATAGGAACAAACTTCACTCTAATACCACCTGACGTAGTCAAGGCTGGTGGATCCAATTAAGGACTGACCGACCTTGCAGTGGAAATACATAATAACAATAGATCTAAAATGAAACAGAAGTCTTTATTCATCAAATTATAGATTAAATGCAACGTGTCAGGCTGTAAGGCCTTCCAATTATAGCCAATTACAATGTAAGTAATAGTCTCCAAGATCTCATAGGATCCAAATCTTTTCCCCAACATCATCATTCAGCTAGCCTAGGTCTGTAACACACAGCACACTGGTAGGCACCCAGGAAAGATCTAAACATGTACTCAAACTTCCAAGAAATCTTCCTACTCCTAAGCTCACAAGCTACTAACCTTTCTTCCAACCATCTCATGCCCTAAAAAAGTACCCAAGCATCCTATAAATACTGATTCCCAACCACAAGTCAGCTGGTGAAACAATAAATCTTTACAAACAAAATTAAATGCTAAAACATCAGTCAGCTCTCACATAGACTTACAAAATAAATAAACTCTCAAAGATGGCCCCAAATAGTCATCAAATCCATATAGAAGAATGCAACATGCTAGATCTAGGTCCCCACATGTCCAATGGTCAATCCATAACATGAGAAGTGCAACCCAAATTAAATGCACAAGTCACCAAAGCCGATATGTCCAAATAATCCAGTCGATAAACAAGAACACTGAGCAATAGAAGAAATAACTAAGCACTAGTCGACCGACCATGCCAGGCATGACCGAGGAACATAGTTTTCACTGAGCGCCAATGAACCGATGCCTTCAATAATTGAGTGTTTTTCAGAGACCGAGCACCATGATAACCACATAAACTAAGCAACCAGTCTCCCAAACCGAGCAAGAACTCCACCAAACCAAGATCAAAACTAACAATCTACCTCAAAGAAAAACATATTTTTGGTTGATACAGGATTACCAAGAATCCTAGGATGCTCCTGCATCACATAAGATACCTTTTCGCTTTTATATTTAACTCAAGAAGGTGTTTTATTATAGTGTGTGCAAGAGCTTGGCTTTAGCTTGTTCCCACTTAGGTTGTTCCCGTGAGATTTTTTCCCCATGATAGGCCCTCTACCAAGTAAAATGAAATCAAAATGGATGAAAAATAGGGGTTAGGATTTTTTATTGTCTTCAAGAGGCAAGAGCATACCCTCCTACCATAGTTTCTTCTCCCAAACACTCAAAATACGTGTTTATTTTCCTAGATTCCTTTCTAAGTGAAAGATTAAGCAAGTCTAGGTTTTTTATTGTCTCGTAAAGATAACAAAATACTCCCCTATTACTTAATAAGCCACTACAAGTGAACCTTGTTAAGGTTCCTAAGAAAATAATTAAATCAAACAAGTTGTTTGTTTGTATCTCCTTCGCACCTTGCAAGCATTAGTAGCTTGAGTTTTTCAATTCTTCATCAAGAACATCTTGTAGACAATAGTAGGCTCTTTACAGTCACCAAAATAGAGAATTCAACATTAGACATCAAGGTTAGTACCAAAATGAACTTTCAAAATTAAACCAAAATGATATTTTCCCTAAACACATAATCATATGATTCCCTGATGGATTCCATATGACTTTTCTCATATATGAGCTAAGAACTGACCCTATATGATCAATAGTGCCAAATATGATCAATTAAGACCCCTCGTACGATCAATAAAAAAATGATTAAGGATAGGGGTTCATACGACTCCATATACCTAGTGTGTACTAATGAAAGTACCTTCATAGGGTTAGCTTAAAAATAAATTAACAAATAAACTAAATTAACCACAATTTAAGAGCTATTTGATAAGAGATACTGGCAATGAGCACTCTATGGCTCTCTATTTAGATATGCTAGTAGTAAGCTCTTAGCAAGCCTCCATTAGTGATAGCTCTAAAATGAGAAAATGATAAGATATTAAACTAATTAAGCCTATTTCAAAGAAACTATTCTTAATTAAGCCTAAAATTATCTTTCTAGCTCAAATTCTCAATAAGTTTGATACAATTCTCAGATATGTGGATTGATTTCTCCTGATTTTGGTCTTGCTTTTATAGATTTTTGCAAGCATAGGAGGTGGAGTTGAGTTAATCATGGTTGATTTAAGTTTAAGTCCATGGTTTAATCTTTAGGGACAATTTAAATGGTTTTCCCTCAAATCTTAGGACAAAGAGACAAAATGAGTGGTCAAGATTCTCTCACCTTATGAGTGATTGAGATTCAATTTTCTTTTGATCCATGTAAGCCCAATCCTTAATTCCTATTGGTTGAGGTATTTTCCTCCCATGTGGTGGGTGAGGGAAATTAGGAATTAAATAATTGAATTTAATTGATTTGTTTAGCCATGTGTAACCCTTAAATGGGTTGATTTGATTTTTAATTGAACTATTCAATTAATTAGATTAATTTCACAATTAATTGATTTATCTTGATTTATTTTATTTAAATTGATTTATTGGCTTTTGATTTTTCAATTAATATTGGATTTTGGCTTGATTGCAATTAATTCTTTGATTTTTCCATAGTTGCTCACTTCATTTGATCTTGACCATTTTTAGGTGATTACAAATGTCCCTCTTTGAATCGATGTGTGAAGCACATTGGTTCAAAGAATGTCTGATATCTTGATCCAGAGTCCTGATTAACTGATGTATGATTTTGATCTTGATGATTGATTCTGGTACTGATGATAGATCCAATGAAGTCTCAATTGATTGATGTCCATGATGCTTGTTTTGATGATAGATTTCTGATATGATGCCTGATTTGACCTGATTTGATGTTTTTGATGCCCTATTGATAATTGCGAAAAAATTTACATTGAAAGATTATGCCTCTGATTTGATTATGTTGATGATGTCACTGATAATCCGAGTGTATGTATACCCCCTCAGAAATGAAATGAAATGAAATTTGATTTTGGTGAAGAATTTTGCATTTTTTATCATTTTCGTTGAATATTTTTAGTAATGTGTTGATTTCCATGTCATTTCCAATATTTTTTTATGATGTTCTCATGATAAATGCCCCTAATTTGGTTGATTGGGTGTTCAATTTGGGTTCTGGGTCTTTTTTTTGATAAAAAGTGCCCCTTTTTAGGTCAAAATGGCTATATATAGGGGTAAAAAGTCATTTTCACTATTCATTTTCATCTTTCCTTTTGACTTTTTTCTTCTGACCCCTCTGAGACTTTCACGATGGTGGTTCCCTATCACAAGCACAGATTCAAGCACGGTCATTAGTATTAGTGGCTAGGCAACTATGGACCTCTGATATATACCCCTGAAAACCTCTTTTGTCCATTTAATGCATTTAATTTCTAAAAAATTAAATTTTTATAGGAAAAAACCCTATTTTTTTCCTTTTTTAAATGAAGTTGCGTGTTTAAGCATTCCTGCAGCAAGTATACCCTTCTTTCACCGCATCCGCAATTTTTTGCAATGCATCCAACCTTTCCTGTTGCACCTCAAAAACATGCCCTAGGTCAAGATTTCACTTTTACTACTTTCTGTAGAGCGTGCAAATTCTTTTACGCTTTTTAATTTTTTAGTAGCGCGTACAGGTAATCCTGTAGTGCTTTCAAAATCTTGTTGCGTGTACACATTGTTGTTGCGCATTTGATAGTTTTTATTGCACTTTTAAACTTTGAAATAGTGCATTTGTGTTTCAGTGCGTACAATTAGTTTAATGCACGCACATACACCCCTTTCTGCAGTTTTTTGAATATTTCAATCAGTTTTCCTACTTGTTTGATTTTTTTGATCGGTCGATTGGCTTGGGTAATGAATCTTATGTTAAAACAAGTCGTTTGATGTCAGTTCTAGTCATGTGATGCTGAATTTTGATTGTCAATCCTAATTGGTTGGTCGATTGTGATGATGAATTTTTTGTCTTCTTTATATAGAATTAGGAAAATTGATAGTGGTTTGATTAGTTTTTGGATATCGATTGACTTGTGATGATTTAACATTTAATCATTTTGATTACTGATATATTTTAACTTGCTTCTACAGACTCACCTTTGGAAGTTAGCCATCTGAGGGTTGTTTCCTTTACCATTCAAGATGATCGATGATCTCAATGGGAAAGAGCATCGGATGATCGGTTAATGTGGTCTATCTTTTCTACTTTTTCTACCTCGATTCTGAGTGAATCGAGGGCTTCTTACAACTATGAAAAAGAAGTGGCACTCTGACCATAACATATTCCATTTATCAATGGGTGAGATGACCATCACCTCTAAGGATGTGTACAGACTACTTCAGATCTTGACACATGCGAACATCATTTACTATGACCAGGTGTATGATGGAATTATTTGCAGGTGGTTGTTTGGCGACCCTACTATTAGTGATGATAGCATTCTCTGGGTGCAGTTCGATTCATTTCCTATCCTTTCCATGGTACTTGGAATATTGGTCGGTGGTTTTCTTGTTCTTGATCGACAAGGTCATGGATTCACAGTTGTCTAGGGTCATATCCTCCAGGATATGATAGGTCACCCCCACATATTTGATTAGGGTTCCTATGTACTTGCGTAGCTCTATGATGAGTTCAATGATGTTGTTTATAGGCACGGGGATACTCTATCTGCAAGAGTATTCCTCTGGCAACTTTGGACCTAGGAACATCTCCCTATTATACATCTAATTGTTGTGCGGAGACACGATCCCGGTTGGCCATTTTCTTTTATATACAAGGGTATGGTTGTCTAAGCTCATTTGGGCAAGCTTGATTATTAGTGGCACATTATTGATGATATCGATTAGGTAGTATGGAGGTTGTATCTAGGATGTGAGCCATGGGAAGAGGATGCATTAGATCCCTTGATGGATGATAGGGTGTACTCCATTTATTAAAGAGAGATTATACTTTTTTAGGGTTCTTTGGTAGTTTGGGCAACCACAGGGCATGCCACGGGGATTGGAATTGTATGCTAGATTATAGGTTGAGAGATCCCTTTGGGATCCTCAGATCGATTATAGGATAGTACACGATGATCTATTGTCCCTCCCTCATTTGGACTTGGATATGACAGAGCATATTGTTGGTGCTGGGATGACGGATGATTATGCATAGTGGTTCTTGTAGAACCCATTCCCCAGATTCACCAATCCTATCGAGCCAATGCCTGGTATTGATGATCGATTTGATGATGATGATGGTGGTGATGGTGGTGGTGGTGGTAGAGGTGGTCGTCATGGCAGATGAGCTAGTAGGGCTAGGGGGGTAGTAAAGTAGTGATTCCTATTGTTATTGCCCCTCTCTTGTTAGAGGTGGTGTTTGGATGACAGGTGGTCAAGTATGAGTTCGAGGTGGCCCCTTCTAGGCTCTACATTAGGTTCTCTATGATAGACTTGGAAGATAGGTTCAGCATAGAGTTTGGGTTTTTAGACTGATTTCCCCTTAGGTTGTTGTAGGCATTGACACACAGGTTGTGCAAATTTAGGTTGATTAGGCTACATAAGAACATCGAGCTCCTCCTCCTCTGGATCCTCCTTCCTCACAGGCTCCATCTTCTTCTTAGATTCCATCTTCTTCTCAAGCACCTCCTTCCTCTTCACATGCACCTCCTTCTTCATAGGCACCAGCATAGACATCTAATGTTTGGTCCTTATAGGATGAGTTATCAGAGATTTGATAGCAAGTTACTCATTTGGGCATGATGATGCAGATCTTTATGGCTTCTATGAGTTGGCATGGGTTACAGGCTAGTTCAAGCTGAGGTCCTGATACAAGTCCAGGAAGGCATAGTGTTGTGGGTAGCGCAGGCATTAGCAGTTGATTATATATGATGAGCCTCTTTATTGATGTATATTATGATTCAGACATTGTTCATTCTATTCTTTTATCAGATGATGTTCATTATGTGATCAATAATTTTATGTTTTGGACTCTAATTTATAGACTTTGATGATACCATGGACTTTGATTTCTTTAATAGTTTTACTTTATGTGATCTCATCATGTGTTAGATTTACTTTTTAGATGATTTATGATATGCAGTTCTATATGATCTATCTCTATATGATGTGTTTAATTCTTTTCAAATATAGTTTATGATATGAATGCACATGTTATGCTTAGTTATGAAAATGGATGTCTTATTTATGACCTAGAATAGATGGATGCATTTGTTACATGATTTAATGATGTTATTTATTTCTTTAATGTTTTAATGATATGCAATGATGTGAATGGATGTATTTTATGATTTTTGATTTTATGGATAATGTATGCAATCCAATATGATAATATGGATAATGAATGAGATGAAAATGCAATGATATTATGAAATGTATGAGATGAAAAATGTAAATGCAATGAATGGATTTTAATGTACTTATATGATTTAATGAATTTAATGATTAATGTATGCATTTAATGATAGATAGATGCAATTAACCTATTGGATGTTGTGTATTAAAATGTTGACACACTTCTATGAGTCATTATATCTAAGATTTCTCAAGAATGAGATCTCAAATGGTGACTCATAGCTCTCTATTCATGGAGTGCAAGGGTGTATAATGGAGGCCCTCAATTTAGACCTATTTTGTGCCCATGCAAGTACACCATAAAATGAGAGATTCAAAGAGGAAAAGCAAGAATACTAGTCTCCATGATCATCAAGTTTGTATGCAAATGAAAATGGAAGCTATTATAAATGATAACAATGCATGAAAGAAAACTAATTTATGAAAGGAAATTCTTATGCAAGATTATTCTATGAAAGGAAATATGAATCTAATCTAATATGCAAGTGCAAAAGTAATCTAAATGGATTGTCATGGAGGCATGAGAGAAGAAGACAAGAAAAGAGAACTTTCAATATTCAAGCTCAAGTGCTCAAATTTTCTTCCAAAATCACTCTCCAAACCTGCATAACAATAACATAAATCTTGATCTCTAAAATCTCCATGCATAAAATGAGAAAGAGAGGGCTCCTTATAAAGGATTTAGAAATAAATGGACGGTCAAGATTAAGAGGCAAAAAAAAAAGAGCAATGGTGGAGATTAAATCTTGGTTGATCCATGTGCTCAAGATTCTCAAGAGGCAAAATCAATGGACATGGTTAAGAGGTAAAAAGATGTGTGGAAGAGATTAAGAGGCAAAAGGAGATTCCACTCATCTTGGAAATTGTGCATTCAATGTGTAGACAAAAAGCCTTTTTCTTTTTCTTTTTATTTTATTATTTATTTATTATTTTTAGCAAAGTGGTTTTCATTATTTAATTAAAAGATTTTTTATTTATTTAAAAGAGATTTATTCTTTTAATTAAATGTGGCTTAGGATAAAATGATTTTATTATTTAATTAAAAGATTTTTTATTTAATTAAAAGGGAGCATGTTCTCTTAATTAAATAAAGGTTAGGATAAAATGATAAAACCTTAGGAAATATTGAAATATTCAAATTAATTACGATTTGATCAAGGAAATTGATTTGAATTGAAAATATTGCAAAGCATTGATTCAGGAAATTGATAAATTGGTGAATGGGGGCCCAAAGTCTAGGCGACCATTTTAGGGTGCATACATTTGCTCCTCTTTGACTAATGTGTGATCTTCATGGGAAAACATGTAGTCAAAGAATGAAGTTGAAATGTGAGACCAATTTGGGATCACAAAACAACCCAGACATGTGATTGATGAATGGGAACACACCAAGACAAAGATAAGCTGATTGAAAAAGACAAGGCCAACACCCCTGTAAATAGGTAATTGTCAAGTCTCAAGCAAGGTTTCCCCAAGTGAAGCAATTGATAGGATTGATAAAGTTGAATCAAGGATTGAAGTTTGATAGGTACTGCCCCCTCATGATGGAAATTGAAATGAGATAGAGGAGAAATAGTAAATTGATAAATTTGATCAAATCGAACTAAAAATAAGGTTCTTGATTGAAGATAAAAGATATAAGGATCACAGAACCAAGGTAGTTCATTAAGCATGAAATTTTATGCCCCAAGGTTGAATTAGAAGAAAAGAAGTGGGGTGAAAGTGAATGGAAGATAGTAGTTTGGAAGAGGTGAAAAGAAATGGAGAGAAGAAAGAGAATTTGCCTCAAGAAAGAAGATGCCTCAAAATCAATCAATTATTTAAGATAGAAAATTTTGATTGAGATCATGAAAGAAGATAAGGAAATGAAGATCAAAACATGACCACAGTTGATTAAAAGTCCAAAAGAAAGATGAATGAAAACCCTCTCAAACTCTTAATGCAACCTAAAAATGCAAATTAACATGAATTTTAACAATGCAAGCTACATGAAAATGCAAAGGTGTACTTGCAATAGAGCAACTGTAACATAGGATTTTGTGTTCATCATTCATTAGATAATGTTAAGGAATTTATTTTCATCATTGGGCCATTATTAACGGATATCGAAAAATCACACAATCATCACTAGTCACAAGTGCAACTATGAAGATATGAATGTGATTCATATTAGATTGGAATGTGGAAAGATTCTAACACAAGCATAAAAGACATAAAGGTCAAGATGACTTCGATGTTAGCTTACCCAATTTAATGTAGCAAAACCATGCTCTCATCAAGGCAAAGATGTCAGGATGACCACAAGAATGGTTGTGCAAAAATAGTCAAGGATGATGTCTCAAATCTCCTAAGTGTTTCAAGGGAACAATAAGAGACACTCAAGAGGTTCAAGACCACACCCACAAGGAGAAAGTAAATAAAAACATGCCTCATGCCCCAAGTCCTCTAGTTATGCATCCCGGAGAGACTTATTAGACAAGGAAACTCAATGAAAATCAATAACAATCAGAACACAAAGAAAAGATCATGACATAGCTCAAGCATTAAGTGTTATGTTTAAAAATTTAAGTGTGTTAACTAATACTGAGTTCTGAGGATAAGGATCGAATGCTTGCAAGAAGGTAAGATCACATGAAAAAACTGGGCAAGACCAAATCGATAAGTGTTGAAAAACACTCAACGTTAGGGGTTGTGTTAAAAAACACAGTTGGGGTGGTGTTGGAAAACACCATTTGCGAGGTGTCCTAAAGACTAACGCATCCAAGAGACCAAAGCTAACACAATTATGCCCCCTAGATAAAGACAAAGACCAATTCCAAACCAAGGCAACAAGGACAAGGCATGATGGATAAATGCTAAGTGTCGAGGACGTGTGCTGAGAAATAAAGGTGTAAAGGCCTCAAGTAGTGGCCATTTCTAGGTTTTCACCACTTGGATTTTATTGCAATTTTTTTTTTCAGGACTTTCTATAATTTTTTGTCTTTTTGCTACCAAGGCGCTTATTTCCAAGTTTTCACCAAGACACTTTTTCTATTTTTTTGAATTTTGAATTTTCTGATATTTTTGGTATTTTTGGAATTTTTTTTTTTTTGAGATACATCAAAGTGCCTATTACTAGGTTTTCACTAAGATGATCATTTTTTCAAGTCATTTTCTAATTTTTAGAATTGTTGACAATATATCATTTTTGGGGGATTTTTTCAGGATCAATAAGTATGTACAAAGGATGCCCCCAGATAGAATGGGCATCAAACTCCCAAGTAAGATCACATCATGTAGTCCCAATCTCTAGCAAGGTGGAGAACAAGAGGGATTAGCAAGCTGGTGGAAGAGATAGAAGACAAGAGAATGAAGGAGAATGAAGGGAAGAAATCCTCAAGGGCAAATTCTTCAAGAGTACTCAAGCTAGTGAAAAATTGTCAAGTAAAGCACATTTGGACAAACAATGAAAGGCCAACATAGGATAAGTCACAAAAACATAATGCAAAAGAAGGAAAGGATTCAGTCCAAAGGAGTAGACATGTCAAGAGGCTTCATAGCATCATGTTTTACTCTTTTTTATTAGATCAAGACCAAAGGAGAAAAGGATAGCGAAAGGCTAGAATGAATGGAGGAAAATAAATATGAAGGCTAAACATGAATGGAATGAAAGAAAGATCATCATAAGATAGCTCACAAGATAGCTAAATGTTTGTGTATAGGTCAACATTGTCAAGATCAAAGAGAGAAGATGAAATGGATGAAATATGTAGAAGAACTACACATGATGCCTGATTTTTAGATTTTGTTCACGGTACTTATCCAAGGCACCATAAGGGAGTGGTTTTCACCATAGGATGAATTTATTTCTCTTTACTTTTGCTACCAAGGTGCCTGTTTCCAGGTTTCCACCAAGGCACATTTTCAATTTTTTCATTTTTTTTATGTTCTTTTTGAATTTTTCTATTTTTTGAATTTTTTTTTTTGGAAGAAGGCAAGCGTTTTATATAATGCTCCTTAAAAGGATAAACCATGATATGCCAAGCATTCAAAATGATATGCTCAAAGATGTTGATAGGGAAAGGAAGATGGAAGAGAAAAATGGAGGATAAGGTTTTATGTAAAGCAAGTGAGGTTGGAAGATAAGAGGAATAGGTAAATGAGGAAAAAGGATAGAAGGTAGAAAGATAATGAATGGAAAGATTTTGAAAGGGTAGATGGAAAGGAAGGAAAGATCAACATCAACACACACCTTGAAGGGTGGCGAGAGGATGGAGAAAAAGTGAATGAAAGAATACATGAAGGAATATGGTGAATGGATAGCGGAGGTTGTGGTTTAGGCTCATGGAATGGAAGAATGTTTTTGGAAGAAGATGAAGTGGAATCCTTTGGAAACTTGAATGTCAACTTCACTTGTTGCTCAACATTAGACTCTTTCAAGAGAGACTTTGGAATCCATATAGTCATAGGATTTTCATTTATTTTTGATGATTTAGAGAGAATATATTCAATGATGGATTTTGGAACCCATACTTGTCTTGTAGTTTTCTTCTTAGATATCTCTTTTGACTTTATGCCTCCATGTCAATTAGAGGAGACATGGTGATCTTTTTTTTATGGATTCTTGTATTGCTTCTTTTTCTTGTATTTAACATTCAAGTTACTTCCAAAAGACTTGGGACTTGTGGAAGAAGAAGGAGGATATGACTGGTTTAGATGGGTGGGTGGATGAAAAGGATTCAAGGGTATTCATCTATGTTGATCTTGAGGAAAGATAGGAGATGGAGGGACATAAGGACCCAAGATGGATGATGAATTAGGAGAGTTAGGAGGGGAAAGTGAAGGGACATAAGGGCCTAAGATGGAAGGAAGATGTGAAGCCCTTAGTATTGGTGGAGGAGGTCTAAGGATGGATGTGGAAGATAAAAAAGGATAATCAATAAGTTCATCAACATCTATATGACAACCAAGGACATCAGCATCTTTAGAGTGAGCATTAGGATTTGCAATAGGATCATGAACATCTTGAATTATTGGCAATTTGGCTAATGTGGATGCATAGATGTTGTCATTATGGCAACATATGATCTCTATTAAGAGCACAGAATCTGGAATGCAAGTATGCAAAGTTGAAGGAAGAAATTGTCTAAGTTTGGATATAGTGATCCTGACAGAGCACCCGATGAAGATTTAGTTGGCGACGTCCACTGGAGCAATTTTTTTATTTTTGTAGTTAACTGAAGCTTCTATAGATTATGAGGATACCCCATCTTAGTGCACATAAAGTTTGGATTAGTACAAACAAAGTTATTCAAAGTTTACCGAAGACAGTTTTGTAGACAGAGCAGTTTTGGAGACAGTTTTAGCAAAAGAGTTAAGGGATTATTTTTGCTTGTCAAAATAATGACTTAACATTATTAAGGGATGACATCCTAGATGTTTACTCTTGGATAATGATTTTGGATTCCGACCATGTAAATTTTTTATCTTTAATAACTCATATATTAGGCATACTTGAAATGTAATGAAATAGAGAAGCGATATGTAAAAAGAAAGAAAAGATAACTTGCGATAGTTGTATATTGTGATAGCAGAAAAGGCTATTGATGCAAAGTTGTAAGCAGTACCATATTATAGTTAGAAACATTTTTCTATTACCTATTTGGGCAGTGAGCTCAGCTGGTGATCAGGTTTTGTAATCTAAACTCCTAACAGGGTTAAGGCTTCTAACAAGGCCTAAAGTCCTTTAACTAGGACATATCTACTATATATTGTAAATTAACTCCTAACAGGGTCCAATATCCCTAACAAGATACTTTTGATTAGTGATCTTTGTGGGTACCATCCCCACTGGGGTTTTCCCTTGGCCAGGGTTTCCTCGAGAACATATGATGTGTTATGAGTTCTTTCTATTTACTACTATGTTTGTTAATCAACTTGATAATATTTGTATGCACTAAAGTAATCTGTTATATCCATAAGTGGGCAAAAGAAAAATTTTGTGAAATACTAATTCACCCCCCCCTCTCAATATTTCCTATTTCTAACAATTGGTATCAAAGCACAGTTACTCAGAGAAGGAACATTCAAGGAAAGCTTAGTAGCTTGAGTAAGATCTCTATGGATATGGATCAACTTCAGAAGAATCTTGAAGAAGCTCTTGAACAGATTGATATGCTTACTAATGAAAGAAACTCCTTAAAAGAAAATATGAGGATGCAAAGAATGCTATTGACAAATTAAAAGGTAAGATTGAAGATCTGAAATCTGAAAAGAAATATGATATGCTTGTTGAAGATTGTGATGAATTAGAAAAAGAAAATGAGATCCTTAAGCATGAGTTGAAGATAGTAAATCTGAAGCTTAGTATGAAAGATGGAAATTTGAGATCTGATAATGAAAAATTGAAAATTGAGAATGAAGATCTGAGGTCAAGACTTGAAAAGGAAACATCTGAATCTAAAAAAGTAAAAATGCAGTATGTGGAACTTGAGAAGTATAATAAAATTGTGAAAGGTGAATTAACTCAATCTAAACAACAACTTGAAAGGCTATACTCAAAAGGTGATAAGACTGAAAAACAAATTTCTTTTGAAGAACCATTCTTTGATAGGACTGGATTTGGATATAGTATGTTTAGAACAAACCATGAAAGTAAGAAGCTAGATCTGAAGACATCTAAAAGTGTGGAAGAAATAAAGCTAGATGATAACACATTGGAAGATCCACCTAAAGAAGAACCACCTAGAGAGAAAGAAGGATCAAAGCAAGAAGAATCAAAATAGGAAGAATCATCTAAAGGTATGCAAAGAGAATTCAAAGGTAGATGTTTTACTTGTAATACTATTGGGCACATGAAGAAAGATTGCACAGGTAAGCAATTTAAATCTTTTAATGGACATTGTTATAATTATCATAGTTTTGGACATAGAGCTAACGAATGTAGAAGACCTAAAGTAATTTTGAGTAATTATGATAGAATGATTGGGAATACTAACAATGCAGATAAGAAATATATTGAAGAAATGAATCAAAGAAAAGTGGTAGTATGTTTTAGATGCAACAAAGTAGGATACATTGCTAGAAATTGCAGGTCGTAGATTAACCAGCAAGGATAGAGATTTGGAAACAATGGAATCATTTGTTAGACATGCAACAAGTTTGGACACTCAACAAGATTTTATAGAATGAACAATGGAGGTTATCATCATAACCCTACCCCTAGGAACAATGCAAGAAGGAATGAAAATGCAGGAAATAAAGAGAAAGGTTGTTGTAGCAATAAAGATGAAGTAGAATTTGACAAAGGCACAGATCAAGGAGGCATAGTTAGCACTAAAAGTAGTCAGGAAGGTAATGTAACCGATGGTAAGGATGAATCTTTACCTGACCCTTCTTTATGTACTTAAATTATGTAAGTTTCTATAGTTTAGGACTTAGGATTAGTGTAGATTAGGAATTTGAATGAGTTAAGTTTTGCATAGTTAGATGTAGGTTTATTATATTGTACTAATGCTATGGTTAAGTGCGCAAAAGAAAATATTGTGTTTTGCGAGGTCGCAGAAAGTTTTATGATTGTAGGTTTGCAGAATCAACTTTTTGAGGTTTTAGCGGCAAAATGAATGAATGCGATGTCAGATCAAGTTAATGTGAAGTGTTATAAGGTCAAAATCAAAGTTATTATGATTACAAAGTGATTGAAAAGAGATTTGAAAGAAGAAAAGTGAATTAAGGATGATTTGAAGAAGTTTGGAAGTAGTTTGCAGCGACGATCATACCGAAAACCCTAGATTTGCAAAGTTGAGGTATTTCTTGATCTTTAATCAGTTGATAAGATGGATATTTCTATGGTTCATAATGTTAAGGATAAGAATAGACCAAAGATTAAGAAAGAACCAGTAGAACCAACTAAAATTGATGATAGTTTAGCATTATCATCCGTACCAGACGGAGTATTGCACATTGAGAATGTTAAGGGATATTTAGGTTGTAAGTTTGAAACTTTGGGAGATGCAGATTTTAGTGATGATTACAGGAAATTGTACAATCAAGACATGTCAGTTAAACCAGCTTATGGGCACTTAGAGAATAATGAAATTATCAAATATTCCATGAAGTATGAATTCAATGATGAGGAATGTACCAAAATCATTTTAAGTAGAATCCACAATGGGAAATTCTGGATGGAGGATAGAGTTATTGATATAACTGCTGACCCAATTCATGAAGTTACAGGATTATCTAAAGTTGGAGAGATTCCACTAAATGAAAAGAACATGAGAAAGATTGTTTTAGATAACATTGGATCTAGTTATAATGGTAGAGGAATTGTGATAAGCAAGATTAAAAAAGATGATGTTAGGTACCTTTGCAAGATCCTAACAACTAAATTCTATGGTAGTTCAAGGGAAGATGACATGGCTGCAGGAATGATTCATGTAGCTTATCTTATGTGTGTTGAGAAGAAACCAGTAGACCTATGTGAAATCTTGAAAATTCAATTATTTGAGAACTTAGAAAAGATTAAGAAGGCTAAGTACACTCAGTTTAGGTTTTCATCTCTGATAACCTATATGTTTTTCCATATTTTGAGAAGATTTCCTTATACATTTGATTGGAGTGACAATGTGAACACAATGGAAAGAATAAACTCAGTATACATGAAGCACCTTTTGGATAAAGTTAATGACAGTGTGAAGCTTGTATTGAAGACTTTTCAAAATATTGTTAAGAACAAGTCAAGGATTCCTCAATCCTTAGTTGAAAAGCATAAAGATGACATTTGTTTTATGGTTGACACTGATTTCACCTACATTGAAGTAGTTGAGCCTAGAATGGAATTCATAGACCCTCTTGGCTATGAAATTCATAAAGGCTTAGGCTCTTTAGGTTTACCATTATTGAAATTTTTTGTAGCCAAGTGAAGGTTAGCTTGAGTTTCTTTAAGAGGTAGCCCTTGAGGATAACTATAGGGAACTACATGAAAAGTATTATAAACTTTGTTAAATGAAGGATTTGTGAAAGATTTGAAAGAATTGGAAGCTTTAGGAAATGTATGGGTATTGGAGGAAGTAGGGGATGGAAGGGAACCATCACAAGACAAAGTTCCATCATTAACATAATCTTTCTCGAGAGTGTAATCTTTATTTTCAGCATGAGAGTTCTTAGAGGAGAGATTCTTATAGTATTTACATTTATAATCAACACGGAAAGCTTTCTCTTCCTCAATAGAAGTAGATGTATCATCTAGGTATTATTCACAAAAATCATCAAAGTCTCTTTCAAAATTAGAATCATATGGATCACCATCATGATCTATCCAATGTGACGACCCATTTCCAGTAAGCATGAGCACACAACTAGGAGGATTCTTAGGAATAGAGGTGTCATAGATATCACTCCATTGTCTATCATATAGTCATCAAAGATGGGCATGTCACTCTTCATGGAAGAGGTATCACAAGGGTTGTCATGTTGCTCATTATGGTATGTCTTGAGAAGATAAGTAAGACTCTTGGGAGAAGTAGAAGAGGAACGAGATCGTGAAGAAGAGGAAAGTGAAGACCTAGTGGAGGAAGAAGACTTGGATAATGATGAATGTGAATAATGTCTAGAAGAGTCATGGTAAGACTTGGAAGATGAGGAAGGATGAGAAGACTTAGAAGATGGAAAATGTTTGGAAGAAGGAGGTCATGATAGGATCATGTGTATGATCCTAGCAAAGGTGTCTGATTCAATCAATTTTTATTTTATTTTTGTCTTAAGTTTATCACTCATGCAATATCTAAGACTATTGGAGGAATAAAACTCTTCGAATTGAGAAATGAGTTCAAGATCATCTATTTTCAAGACAGGGTCCATAACAATATAGTTGAAATTCATGGTTCTAGAAGAGGAGGAATCAAGCATGGAAGTCATAGAAGAGTTGAATAGAAGAAGGTAGACTAGATAATAAGAGGAAAAGAATCAAGAAGATGTGAAGAGTTTAGGAAGAAGAGGAAGAAGCATGAAAGAAGAAGAGAAAGGATGATAATGGGAGACTAGGAAGACATGGGAGATGTGGAAGAAAGAAGACCAAGAGTCATTTTGTCCAACTTGATACCATTTAAGTTCATTTGGATGTTGAGAAACATGTCATAGCACTTTTGGGGAGATCTTTGAAGTTTTTATCACTTGGGAACTCAGATTTGTTTGTTTAATGTGACCAACTAGATGCATTAATAGATTCTTATCATTAATTAGGCACGCAAGCAAGCAATCAGGGAGTTCAAAAAAATAAGTGTCTTCAAACAATGAGCAAGGGACAAAGCAACCTTGCACATGAACAAGAATAGTGACATAGTATTCTACTCCCTAAAGATGCTATTTGTGTATGTTCTCAAAATGTTTTTTAGTCATGCACATAGTCCTAGAAAGAAAAATTTGGTTGCACTATGGTTTGTAGTAATGGTCAACTCTGCAAATTTTGCAATCTCAAGAGGGTGAAATCCAATCCAGGAACACCGGGGTTTTGACACATTTGAGAATTTAATCAATTAGAGATGCTGAGGAGATCTGACAGCCCAACAAGAAACTACACCCGTGGAGATTTCTTCCACAAGGACATTTATATAGCAGTTGTTGCTACCACGGCAAAAATGGCTATTACCACTTGAGGTTCCATCCACATGGTTGACCCAATAAAGGGAGTGTCTACTATAGTTAACCCTCTCTAACAAGGAAGACTCACAAAATGGACCACATGAGGACTTAGTTCAGATTCAAGGATTTGAGTTTCTGGTAATACCCAAAAAGGGAGTAGAGCATAATCCTCTAGCCTCTTGACTTCACCCAAACATAGAAAATAGATTCATTGACACGCTAAGATTGAAACCGCCTCACCAAGGTTCATGATGTTAACAAAAATATCTATCGAGCTCTCTGAGTGGGTCCGAGAGAGAATGTATCGAGCAATGTTGAGGACCAAACCAAGTAAGACCATGAGATAGTGACAATATCCTCCCTACCTACAAGGAGATCTATCTTCGAGAAGAGATTCACATGTAAAATAAGTGAATGAAGCTCACTCTCTCAATAACTCCACAAATAGTGTTCATAGGGCCTATTTACTATGTGAAACATATATGCGAGAAAGTGAATCTATGTTCTTTTTAGAGCCCAAAATTGAAGTGTGATCTATGAAAGTAATAAACACTCAAGCTAGACACATGAGAGATTCATTTTATTCCCAAAATCCAAATGTTATAGAGATGCAACAAAATACCTCAAATCCAAAGCAACGTGCTTAGTAGATTTTTGTTGAGCTTTTTTTGTGCAAGCAAGCCATGAACTCTCCAACAAGCAAACAAGATATGAAATGTATATCCAACTTATGAAAACCCTAGGGTTAGATCTGAAAATAAATTGTTAGAAGTAATAATAGCCAACAAATAATCCAAATGACAACTCATATTATGCATTGAACCATGAAAAATAAGTGCATACTCATCACGAAATTTTATTTTTTTTGCACTTGACCTAGTCAACAAGATTTAATTTTTTTGATATGATTTTGGACACAAAAATAAAAATGAAAAATAGAGACTCTACTAAAAAATAGAGAGCTTTCCAAAAATGTAAAAATTTTAGAAAAATCTCTTCATTTGTGCCTTGGAGACCCATTTTACCAAAACAGACAAGTTTTTGTAAATCGACTATTTGAGCTATGATATTGCATCCAAATTTAAAACACAAAACATGGACCCCCTGTAGAATTTAAAGAGCTTTCTAAAAATGTAAAAATTTCTAAAAAATATGTTGATTTGTGCTAAAAATTAATTTTTTATGAAAAATAAAGAAAAAATTATTTAAAAAATTCAAAATACCTCAGAAAATTCTATATTTTTTATTGAAGCTTCTCTGATATGTCACCAACTTGCAAAACAAATTTCAGACCAAAAATCCAAGTTGTTTGGGAGATATGATCAAATCTTTAAAAATCTAAGGTTTTAGTCTCCAAGCAAATCTACACAAGGGGGTTAGCTCCAAAAACTAACCAAAACCAGCATGTAAAGGTGGGTTGCCCCACGGTGGGTGCCAAAAATGTGTGCTAAAATATTGACACACTTCTATGAGTCATTATATCTAAGATTGTTCAAGAATGAGATCTCAAATGGCAACTCGTAGCTCTCTATTCATGGAGTGCAAGGGTTTATAATGGAGGCCCTCAGTTTAGACCTAGTTTGTGCCCATGCAAGTACACCATAAAATGAGAGATTCAAAGATGAAAAGCAAGAATGCTAGTCTCTATGATCAACAAGTATGTATGCAAATAAAAATGGAATCTATTCTAAATGATAACAATGCATGAAAGAAAACTAATCTGTGAGAGGAAATGTTTATGCAAGATTATTCTATGAAAGGAAATATGAATTTAATCTAATATGCAAGTGAAAAAGTAATCTAAATGGATTTCCATGGAGGCATGAGAGAAGAAGACAAGAAAAGAGAACTTTCAATATTCAAGCTCAAGTGCTCAAATTTTTCTCCAAAATCACTCTCCAAACCTACATAACAATAACATAAATCTTGATCTCTAAAATCTCCATGCATAAAATGAGAAGGAGAGGGCTCCTTATAAAGGATTTAGAAATGAATAGACGGTCAAGATTAAGAGGCAAAAAGAAATGAGAAATGGTGGAGATTAAATCTTGGTTGATCCATGTGCTCAAGATTCTCAAGAGGCAAAATCAATGGACATGGTTAAGAGGCAAAAAGATGTGTGGAAGAGATTAAGAGGCAAAAGGAGATTCCACTCATCTTGGAAAGTCTGCATTCAATGTGTAGACAAAAAGTCTTTTTTTTTTTATTTTTTTTTTATTATTTTTAACAAAGTGGTTTCCATTATTTAATTAAAAGATTTTTTATTTATTTAAAAGAGATTTATTCTTTTAATCAAATGTGGCTTAGGATAAAGTGATTTTATTATTTAATTAAAAGGGATTTTTATTTAATTAAAAGGGAGCATGTTCTCTTAATCAAATAAAGGTTAGGATAAAATGATCAAACCTTAGGAAATATTGAAATATTTGAATTAATTACGATTTGATCAAGGAAATTGATTTGAATTGAAAATATTGCAAAGTGTTGATTCGGGAAATTGATAAATTGGTGAATGGGGGCCGAAAGTCTAGACGACCATTTTAGGGTGCATACAGATGCAAAGTGCTTTAATGATTAATGAAATCACCTAATGATATGATCATTAATGATAAATGATGGACTTAATGCAATTTGATGACCTAATGCAATCTAATGATACACTTATATTTTTTAATGTAATTCAAATTTTAAATGTCATGAACCCTAAATGAATGCAACTTAATGAATAATGCAATGACCTAATGATATAAGGTGAATGCAATTTTAATTAACTTCATGCAATGCAATTATATAAAACTTAATAATATAATATAATGCAATGAAAATGTGGTGATCGATGTAATAATGCAATTAAAATGATGAAATATATAATGAATGCAAACTAATGCAATGCAATTTAAAATGAATGCACTTTGAAGAATGACCTAAAATGAATGCAAATTACATGATGAATGTAACTAAAATGCAATGTGATTTAATAATACAATTAATCTAATGCAATGCACCTTATTCTAAGTTGAATTTGATTTTTATTTTATTTTTTGATTTCCAACATATTCTATCACATAACATAATGATGAAATTTTCAATTTTAGTTTACTCCACCCCTTCTTTTCTTTTTCAAATCATTTTTCAAGATAAGAATCCATGCAACTTAAATGCATTTAATCTAATATGGATGCAGCTAGCTATCACTATTCATAATTTAGGAGCTTATTTTCATCATTGAGCAATTATGAGACTTGAAATTGGCACAATCATCACTAGTTCAACTATGATGATATGAATACATTTTCCTTTCTGTGTTGCATTCCCAATGCTGGTACAACTATCACTGATTGAAATTAACCACGAGAGTCTGAATACGGCTTTCATCAGATTCAATGTTGCAAGTGGATTTTGGTATTATGATATTGAACATCAAAATATCCAAGGTATCCTATTGCATAAACAAATAGAGATCTTGGTTTTTCCATATATACATGTCCTCAATGATTCTTTGATGATCATGTCATTAGATGAATGATACATATTTTAAAACCTTGATTTTAAAACACTCATGCAGAAATCAATAAAATATCATGCTTTCATCATTTCTTATCTAGTCCAAGACTTCATCAATTTTCTAAAAAGACATGATTTCATCAATCAAGTAATCACTTAAAAAAAAATTCCATGTTTTTCAAATCCATATTTCAAGTATACTTCCATCCATTTCATATTTGATTTTTCATTTTAATCCTGATAAAGGTAAGGTCATTGTGAGATCATGGATCAAAAGTTTGCATTGTTGAATCAACATTGGGATTAGGATTGATCGTCTAAGTGTTTCGCTTGTAATTTGATGTATTGATTTGTGTCAATTGATGTTTGTTTGATGAATCCTTCTTTCCTTTACGATAGATTTTTCCCCCAATTTGATGTCATTGCGTTTTTGGACTTGGACACTTTTCAAACCTATGATGAAAGCTTTAGGTATTTGCAAATGCAATTCTAGGGTTTTATTATGCAATATGTACAAATGTTGGTGAATGCAATATCTACAAGGATTTTGACTAGGCATGAGACCTGACTTAACTTTCAATGGTGCCTATTTACGAGGTTTTCACCGATTGATTTGATTTTCTCTTTTTCTCTCTTTTTATACTTTTTTTTTGCCTACCCAGGTGCCTATTTGCTAGGTTTTCACCAAGGCACTCTTCTTCTTTTCCTTTTTTTTGTATTTTTCTCTTTTTCAATTTTTTTTATTTATCATCAAGGCACCTATTTGCTAGGTTTTCACCAAGCCAACATCTTTTTGAGAATCATTTTGAATTTTTTTTGGATTCCTTCATGCCCAATTTTCCACTATTTTTTTATCTTTTCTTCATTTCTAATTTTTTTCTTCTTTTCTATTTTTCAATGTTTTTGAATTTTTTAGGATCACTTTTGACTACATGCAATAAATAGGATGCTTCCTCATCTAATTTTTTGATACACTTTTTCTTTATACCCTTTCGATTGCTTCAAGTGTAAAACCTTTTCAACTGTATGTTG
Source organism: Chamaecyparis obtusa (assembly GCA_027943335.1). Lineage (NCBI taxonomy): Eukaryota > Viridiplantae > Streptophyta > Pinopsida > Cupressales > Cupressaceae > Chamaecyparis > Chamaecyparis obtusa. The sequence goes on along the minus strand of BSBK01000102.1, from coordinate 1,805,673 downwards.
TTGATGGGTTCTTGTAGCTCCTCTCCATCACAATCAGCTAGTTTGTATGTACCTATTTCAAAAGAAGAAGTAATCACAAAAGGCCCTAACCAGTTTTCTTCCTATTTCCCTTTTTCTCTCTTTCTGCTTGATTTTTAGGGTTTTCTTTCAACACTAGATCACCTATTTGGAATGTCTTTGGTTTGATGTGTATGTTATAATTCCTTGACATTCAATTCTAATACACTTTAAGATGTTTGAAGGCTTGTTGTTGTCTTTCATCTAGCAACTCCAATTCTTGCAATCTAGCAACCCTATAGTCTTCTTGACTTAGCAATCCATGTAGTGAAACTCTTAAGAATGGGATTTCAACCTCCAAAGGCAATACTACTTCAGCTCCATAAACCAATGAGAATAGTGTAGCCCCTATTGGCTTTCTCACACTTGTTCTATATACCCATAGGGTAGGATTTATCATAATGTTCCAATCTCTACTTGAATTATCCATTGTCTGCTTCAATATTTTCAAGATGTTTTTATTAGTAGCCTATGCTTGTCCATTACCTTGTGGGTAATATATTGAAGATGAATGGTGTATCATATGAAATTTTTCACATAATTCTTTCAAGTCCTTGTTCTTGAAATGTTTAGCATTATCAGTTATGATTGCTTGAGGGACACCATATCTACAAATTATGTGGTTCAAAATGAATATAGAAAAGAAAAATGTGGCAATGGATAATGGCATAGCTTCCACCCATTTGGTGAAGTATTCAGTTGTAGTAATAATGAACTTATGACCATTTGATGAAGGTGGGTAAATCATCCCTATTAAATCCAACCCCCATTGATAAAAGGGCCAAGGTGTAGTCATCGGATGCAGTTCTTGAGCTGGCACATGAATCAGGTTTCCATGGTATTGACACTTCTGACAAGTCTTCATAAAGTGACATGCATCTTTCTCCATAGAAGGCCAATAATATCCTATCCTAAGAAGTTTCTTTGCTAAGGTTAACCCATTTGAATGTGACCCACAAATTCTTTCATGGATTTCTTGTAAAGCTGAAATTGATTCATCCTCTAAACACCTCAAAAGCATTCCATCTAGACTTTTGTGATACAATTTTTTGGATACAAGGGTGTAACAAGAGGCTTGTCTTAAAAGTTTCTCTTTTGGTTTCAGTTTTGGTCCATAGGTAAATTTTGTTCTTTTAAGTACATCTAAAATGGGTCCATACCAGGGTGAGTCATGTCCCACTAATAATAAAATAGTGTGAGGATGGGAAGGGTCAAATTTGGGTTGTCCCACTTCTTCTACCAATAATTCATATCTTGCGCTTTGGTCTGGCATTTGGAGGAGTGAAGCCAATGTAGCCATGGCGTCTGCTACTTTTTTCTTGTCTCTCGGTACTTCCTCAAATGTGATCAATATGAAATACTTTTTAAGATCCTCTATCATATTTTTGTAAGGTATCAATTTGTCATCTTTGGTTTGATATTCATCATTTATCTAATTAATGACTAATTGAGAATCTCCATATATCTCCAATCTATCACCTTCCATTCCAAAGCCAATTTGATGTCAATGACTAATCCCTCATATTCAACTATATTATTTGTACATGGAAATAGTAGCTTGTATGATTTAGGGATTTTTTATCCTTGGGGAGTAATCAATAGTATTCCTTCTCTTGATCCATGTTGGGTATAAGATTCATCAAAATATAATTTCTATGTTTTTGCTTCAACATTTATTATCTCTAAATCTAGAAATTCCACCTGAATAGGATCTTCATCTTCTAACGGTCCCTCTGCTAGTTGGTCTGCTATCACTTGGCCTTTGATTGTCTTACTATCAACATACTCTATATCAAATTCACTCAACACCATGACCCATTTGGCCAATATTCCCATCAAAGATATTTTTCTTAGAAGGTACTTTAATAGATCAATTTTTGCTATGAGTCTAATTTTATGAGATAACACATAATGTCATAGCTTTTGTGAAGAAAAAACTATGGAAAAACATGCTCTTTCGATAAATTTGTAATTCAACTCACATTTTACCAAGGTACTGCTTATGTAATAAATGGCCTTTTCTTTTCCATTTTCATCCTCTTGAGCCAAGAGTGCCCCTAAAGCATGTTTTGTCACTAAAATTTACAAAATCAAGGGCTTTCCTCTTATTGGTGGTATCAAACTAGGTGGATTCATTAGGTACTTTTTGAGTAATGTGAAAGATTCTTCACACTTATCATCCCATCTAAATATTGTGTCCTTGTGGAGGAGTTGAGTAAAAGAATGGCACTTTTCCGCTAATTGTGCTATGAACCTTCTAATTGACTGAATCCTCCCTTGGAGTGATCTTATTTGGCTTATATTTCTAGGTGCCCCCATTTTTATTATTTCTTTTACTTTTGCGGGGTTTACCTCTATTCCTTTAGCTAAAACTATCTATCTTAGAAACTTTCCTGATTGTACCCCAAAGGCACATTTATTTGGATTGAGTCTTACTTTGAAATGCTCCAACCTTGTGAATATATTCTCTAAAATACATATATTTTCTTCCCTTGAATGGGATTTTGCAAGTATTTCATCCACATAATCCTCTAAGAGTTTATGCATCATATCATGAAATATGGTAGTCATGACTTGTTGATATGTTGCTCCTACATTTTTAAGACCAAAGGGCATAACATTCCAGCAAAATGTCCCCCATGCACATGTGAAAGTTATTTTATCTTGATCTTCAAGTGTGATTTTAATCTAGTTTTAGCCACTAAATCCATCCATGAGAGAGAACATTGAGTGACCCCCTGTCAAATCCACTATAGCGTCTATACATGGTAAAGGAAAGTCATCCTTCAGACATGCAATGTTGAAATCTCAGAAATCTATGCAAATTCTAATGGACTTGTCTACTTTTGAAATAGGCACAATGTTTGATATCCACTCAGCATAGTCGATGGATCTTATGAATCCCACTTTTAGTAACTTTTCCAATTCCACTTTGACAAGAAGTGCTATGTGTGGGTGCATTTTCCTCAATTTTTGTTTAACTGGTCTTACTCCTTTGATATTTAAATGATGCATTATCAATTTTGGATCTAGTATGGGCATATCATCATAGGACCATGCAAAATTTACTTGCCTTTCCTTGAAGAATTTTATGAACTCATCTTTTTCTTCACTTGATAAGGATGTTGCTAGATGTATAACCTTTGGTTCTGATTCTGATCCAATGTTGACTTTCTCTATTGGTTCTATCAAAATAGGTGACCTTTCCTCATAGCTCTTAGGAAAAGTATCCAACCTCTCTTCCTTCTGTGTCTCTATTAGGTTTTCACCTTTGGAAATGTTCTTTATTTCTTTCTCTTTTTTATCTAATTCTGACGCAAGGGAGGATGGGGAGAGGGGCCAAAGGCACACCCTAACTAGATCCACCTTGTAGATATCACACATGGAAGAAATAATATACAATAGTGTGAGAGAGAATGTAGATACTTCCATATATTTACTTCAATTTGATTCATACATGTCGGGCTATAAGACCTTCCCAGTTTAGGCTAGATATTACAATCAAGTACAGAAGTCCTCCAACATGTGAGGATCTACCAATAATCTCTAATTTTCTATCTTCTATCAAAAATGACTCCTAAATTCTACCCAAACAACTACATTTATACAAGAGGCTACTAAATCAAGTTGACCTTCAAATCCACCATCAATGGAAGGAATGACCAAATCTAGGTCCACACGCTTCCCAATTATAGATACCAACATTAAATCTGTGACCCAAATTAAATGCACAAGTTAGCCTCAACAAAAATAAAAAATAAAAACTCGGTAAGAAAGGAAACCAAGCACCATACAAGCATCACTGAGTGCCAAGGAAATTCACCACGTGCCAAAGATATAACTGACCAACACCGGTAAACAAAGGAAATAGAGCAACACCGAACCAACTCGGTCAAAGAAGGAACTGAGAAAAGAAGAAAACTTCAAACATCTTTTTGGTGACATGGGATTGCCAAGGACCTGAGATGCTCCTGCATCAAATTCTTCCACTTTGTGGTTTTCACCATTAGATTCTTTCAATTTTTTATTCTTTAAATTTTTTTCTCTTATATCTGAACTAATAGATTGGATACTTCCCTTCATCACTTCTTCTTGATATAATTTGGTAGAAGAAGGTTCAACCTCATTTAGGTATTGGGACACCAATTTTTCATTCAGGAATGTGGGAAGGATAGTAGGTTCTAGGGAATCCCATTCAATGAGTTATGGATAAACAAGGGATAAGGGATCAATGTTTCAGTTTGGCTTGACGAGACTTAAGGACATGACCTCATTGGAAGGTTAAATAATTGTATCACTTAAATATATATCATGCACTTCTTCCAAGTGTTCTAGATAACTTGGGTCAAAATCCTCCTCACTTGAATCTTCTTGGGTTTCTGATGGGTAAAAATATCTTAGATTAAACCTAGTACTAGATCCTTCTATAATAGGTATACATGATGGTACATAGGGTTCTCCTACCCATTGATAATCTTCCTCTTCTTGATTTGGTGCATTTCCTTGAGCCTCTTGACTAGAACTCAAATCTTGATTAGAATTGGATCCTGAAGTTACCTCTTGTTCTTTACCTTTGTTAGGAGAATAAGTGTGAACTACATCCACTTCCTTATCTTGGAAAGATTCACTATAATGAATCCCACTCCCACTTGTTTGATTCTTCATCACTTTGTGAGTCTAATTGTAGAATTTGATCATAAACAATAGGGTGTCTCTTTTGTGTGTATCCTTGTTCAAGATACCCCAATCCTGACTTCTCCTTGCTATCCCTCCAAGACATTTCGATGGGCTCAATTAACCATTCATTTCTTGAACCCAAAGGTCCTTATCCTTTATAACCCATTTTTTTTATTATTTGAAAACCTTTTCCATATTGATGAGTAGGAATACTAATGTTTTGGATTCATTTCTCATGAGCACTTGACTCATCATCTTTATATAGCCATTTCAGAATTTCATTATCCTCTTCATCCATGGATGCAGAAGTACTAGCCAGGTTACAAAATGGTCATTGTATTTATGGGGTGTATGTAGGCTAGAGGTTTTTCCATGGGATTTTGGAGATAAGGGTAGATCAATCATAGATAAATAATATTCACCCACACCCTTTTATTTGATTTTGCAATGTTTCTCAAAATTCTTCATCATGCTATCCATTTTTTGGTAATGAGCCTCCTTGGTATGTATTTGAGTAGATTTTTCTTCATTTTCTTCTTCTTTATTAGCACTTTCCTCACTAAATTTCTCTTTTCTCTTAGTTGATGTAGCTAAGTTAGTGGGAATTTGATGATTTTCAATAATAATGTCTTCTTCCTTTACGTTTTCCTTGCCTTTTAAGGATGGAAGATCCTTTGAACTTTTTCCTTGTTCTATCTTTATCAACATAAATCCTTCTGTATTATGAGGGACCAATGAATCATTTATGTGTTTGATGTTATTATAATATTGGAATGGATTTAAATCTCCACTCACCATGACTTCTTGTCCTATATATAGAAATTTCAAGCATTGATGGTACATCAAGGTTACTGCTTGCATTTCATGTATCCATGGCCTTCCTAGTAGGATATTATAGGTCAATTTTAGATCTAGGTATTGATAAATGGTCTCTTTTTGCATAGGACTTACTCTGATAGGGAGTACTATTATTCCTTTAGAAGCCCTTTCTTCATCATCATAAGCTTTGATGGTTATTTCTCTCTTAGGGTCTATAGCTTCCTCAGAAATCCTAAGGCTTTAACAAGGTTAAACGTGTAGATGTTTAGGCCGGATCCTCCATCAATGAGGACTCTCTTAACCCTATGCTTATGGATCAATGCCTCGATATGCAATGGAAAGTTTTGTGGATTATTTAAGGACATATCATCTTGCTCAGAAAAGGATAAACAATGGGGTGCAATAAGGTGTCCTACCATATTTTGAAATTTGTCCGCGTCCAAATTCAAAGGTACATTGGTTTAAACAAGGGCCTTTTCCAAAATCTCTTTGTGAGTAGGTGAAAGTTTGAGAAACTCCAAAATGGAAATTTGCACATGGGTTCATTGGATTTGATCTACCAAATTGTATTGTTTTGAAGAAGGGGATGCTTGATTAGGTAGGATGATTCTAGGGGCACCTCCTGATAGTGTGATTTTCAATGCTTGCCCCCTACTCACAACATTAGATGCTTCTTCATTTTGTTTTTCCTTCACCAAAATCACATTGATCATATTTTCAAAACCACTTAAGGAATTTATGGTGTTGTCATAAGTGTGGGAAAAATTTACCTTTTCATTACCACTCTTGTTATTTTGGTTGGCATTTGATGTTTCCCCCTTTTCGTGATTCAAGAAAGAGTTATTAAAAGCTATGTGATCTTCATTGTTTTGAGGTCCTTCCACCTTTATGGTACCATCATCGATCAAGTCTTGGACTGAATTATTAAGCTTCATGCACTCATTACTTTTATTTCCCTTATTTTGATGGTACTCACAATGATCTGCATCATTCCACCATGTGGGTTTGACTTGGGGTTCATATGGCCTTGATTCGGGTAAAATAATGATTTTGTTGGCCACAAGTGTTTTCAAAGCATTTTCCAAAGGTTCACCTAGGAATGTGAATTTCCTTCTTTGAAATGAAGGGGTAAACAATTTAGGCTTGTTTGCATTTGAATTGTTGAAAGGATTGTTTTTGGTGTTGTTGTTGTGGAAAGGAGCTTTGGTCATTTGATTGACATTATGTGTTTGATTTTACCCACTCAATAAGTTAAAAGGAGTAGCCTTTAGGTTGTGTTCTTCCACAACTACATTTTTTTCAAGGTTCTTATTGGGTTTTTTCAACCATAACCTTGGTTTGTCATTGTTGTTGTTGGATCCCTTATTATTATTATAATTATTTAAGTTATTATTGTTTTTAGTGTTGGTATAACCTTTGTTTTCTTTGAATAGTCTAATCTCACATTTTTTTACCAACACTTCTTCAATTCTTGTCCCATTTTCAATGATTTTTTTGAATGTGGGGGGAAATTGAAGTTGGAGTCTATAGTTCATCTCCATCTTTAGTTTGTTCATGAAGATCTCCATCTTTTCTTTTTTAGGTATACTTCGTGGGTATCATGCAAAAACCATTCTCCATCTTTGGAGAAACCCAAGAAAAGACTCACCATCTCTTTGTTTTGTGTCGCATACGTTGAGCATGGTGATTTCATGGTTTATGTTATAAGAATAGTGAGTGACAAATTTAGAGGCTAGCTCTTCAAATGTTTTGATTCCTTGTGGTAACTTGGAAAACTACTCCATGGCTTGGCCTCCTAGGCTTCTTGGAAATAGCCTCATTAAATAGGTGGTATCATGCATAAATTCTATACTCAAAGCATAAAATCCTCTTAGATGGTCTTGGGGGTCTGATTTACCCATGTATTTATCATATCTAGGAAAGACCACGTTAGGTGGGAAAGGTACGATGACCAAATTGTGATCGAATGCAATTGGGCATAAAGCCTCAATGGAAAAGGTCTTTGGTTCGGCTACCTTCTTTATGGTGTCAATTTGTGCTTGAAACATTTTGAGTTGTATATTCATCTCACCTAAAGGATTATCCTCTTCCTCATCTTTCTTTAATGTTGCAATATCATAATCATGAGGAAGTTTGACCCCCGATTGGGCTAAGTTAAGTAAGTATCTTTCCTTATTTATTTCTAAAAGTTTTTCTGTTATCTCAAGGAATTCGGGATCTTGGGTTGCCCTATTGGCTCTTTCTTTGGTTGTTTCTTTTGGCCCTTTGTTTGCTTGGTTAGTTTTTTCTTGGTTTTTTGCTCCTTGATCTTCATTGTTTCCCCCATGAAGATAGTCATAAAATTCAGTAGTTTTATCCATTCGATTGACTCTTTCCTCAAATAGGTTTGGGAGACTATCGTCTTGTTCTTGAGTTTTGATAAAAGGAGTTTGAAATAAAAATTCAGGAACCTCTTTTTTTGTGCAAGTTCTATCTTCTTGTAAAGATATTTAATTTATGTGATTATGTAAAAACTGACATCAACAAAGGTTGGATTCAAATTGATTTTCCCCAAATTTGGTGATTGTTCTTTTAAGAAAATATTTAAAAATGTAAGATGATTTTCAATGGATGTTTCTCACTTGTTATATATATCTTCAAACAAAGCAATCAAAAGTGCACTTTTCTTTTTAACCCTCTAAACACAAAGTGTTTGAAATGTATTGAATGTAATCATGGGTTTTTGAACAATAAGTAACTCCAAGCAATCTACCTATTTGTCAAATTGGTTCGTAAACATGGTTCTAAATAGGTAGGCTTTCTAAGTTGACAAGGTACTAATAATGATTATGTTCAAAAGAAATACCAAGTTTCATCCCACAACAATTAGGGGCTTTCCCCCACCAGTATATCAGAGTTTTGCGCAATCTTGAAGGACTACTCGAGGAATTTCGATGCTTGATATCCTTTTGTCACTCACCCCATTAAGGATGAATATGTTTTATTTTATAGTGGGTTAGATTATTGGGGAAAAGGAAATTGTGTCCCACTTTGGTTTGTCCCTCTCACCGGCCTCGTTAAGGTAAATTCTCAGGAGGTGAGCCCACTATAGTTCTAGCATGTTCATTTAAAGAGAATAAATGAAATGAAGAGATAAGTTTAGGATTTTGATTCACTAAAAGGTCAAGAGCATATCCCTACTATTCCTTCACTCCCAAGCACAATTAAAAATTTTCATTTAACCAAACCATCTAGACTAATGGGAATCAAGTATTTCTACTTTCCTCCACAAACAAGGGGTTTCGAATTTAATGCTTGTTTTATTCCTTAACCTTTCTTTTAATCAAGGAACTTGGTAGGTTTGACATTTTGATTCACTTGAAAAGTGAAGAGCATAGGCCTATTACCAAATCCCTCAAATAATAATAGGCTATTTAATTGCTAAATTCAAAGTGAAAATGCCACAATTTAAGCAAAAATTCACAAAACTTTAAAGCTTACCTTATTTTGAAGCTAGCAAAGGCTAGGGACATTTTTTATTAAAATTTTCATGATTTAACTCACCTAGTGGTGATTGTTCTAGCTCCTTTTCCTCCTCTTCAAAATTGTTAGTTCAACACAACCAAGAAAAGTGAAGGAAAACAAGCAAAAATGAATTTTAAGCCTTTAGTTTTCAATTTTAACCAAAATGATCAAGGCAAAAAAATCCAATTCAAGGATAAAAATTTTGATTTGTAAGCATCAACTACTTGCAAATAATGTTTGTAATCCTTACCTTCCTGCTTGGAATCCTCCAAAACATTGTTGGCGTGGTTGATGTTTTCTTTGTTGATCCTTTTTGCTATGGCCTTGTCTCCACTGTTATTTCATGTCTCTAGTTTTTTTACTTTTCTATGTCCTACCGTCAAAAAAATACAAACAACACATTTCTGATTGTCAGATTTATCAAATTATGAAAACTATCAAAAGCGTAGCAAAAATGCTTAAATGTGCTATTTAAAACCTTGAATGCATAGCATAATAATTTAAATGCATAGAAATAGAATTTAAATGTATTGTTTAATGAATCAAATGCTCATAAAGAAAACTTTAAATGCACTACAGGATTGATTGCATGTGTTGTGGAGTCAAGGTGAAAGCGCTGAAAGAATTAAAGATAGGAGATAGAAAGTATTGGATGTGTTGTTTCACTATGTAAAGGCACAAAACTTTATCTCAGATGCACTGATTTAGGCCTTGGATGCGCTGCAGGAAGTCTCAAATGCACAACTTCACCTAAAAAATAGACTTATTAACAAGAAAATCCTATAATTCTAGCAAATTTTCTAAAATTTAAACAATTGAGGTATAAACCCCCACAGTGGGTGCCATTTTGTGTACTAATGAAAGTACCTTCATAGGGTTAGCTTGACAATAAATGAACAAATAAACTAAATTAACCACAATTTAAGAGCTATTTGATAAGAAATAATGAAAATGAGCACTCTATGGCTCTCTATTTAGATATGCTAATAGTAAGCTCTCAGCCTCCATTAGTGACAGCTCTAAAATGAGAAAATGATAAGATATTAAACTAATTAAGCCTATTTCAAAGAAACTATGCTCAATTAAGCCTAAAATTGCCTTTCTAGCTAAAAAATTTAATAAGTTTGATACAATTCTCAGATATGTGGATTGATTTTTCCTAATTTTGGTCTTGCTTTTATAGATTTTTGTAAGCATAGGGGGTGGATTTTAGTTAATCATGGTTGATTTAAGGTTAAGTCCATGGTTTCATCTTTAGGGACAATTTAAGTGGTTTATCCTCAAATCTTGGGACAAAGAGACAAAATGAGTGGTCAAGATTCTCTAACCTTATGAGTGATTGAGATTCAATTTGTTTTTGATGAAAGGTGCTCCCCTTAATACCACAAACACATAACAGATATAGAGAAACAACAACAATATGCAAGAACAGAAAATTGGCTTCTTATTATCTCCACAAATATGGAATTACAAACTTTTAGAATTACAATATGCAAAGCCACATGGGCATTCCCTTACAATATTATTTAGGACAAAGCCTTGAACTATTACCCAGAACTATTCTGAACTGCCTAAGACAATAATACAGCCTTTCTTATATAGGCAATTTTCCACCGCCTGGGAAGGTTCCAGAATTTTAGCCAATAAGGCCGACCAAACTTAGAATTATTTTATTTTACATTTTATTACATCATAGTCAGCTCAAGATAACCTTTGAAACCCGAATAGAAATTTTGAATAAAATTATTTTCTGCCATTTCAGGTGGCCCAACTTTCGAAGACCATAAGTCATCACCAGTTGACCCGATCGGCTATTATAACCCCATTTCAGAAATGCCACGAAGCACTCTATAGGCTTGACCAATGCAAGCACCCATCACCCAAATTTTTTACTTCATCCAGGGCCTCTAAAGCCTTCAAAACTGAGTTCAAAGTTTTTGTACCTTGCTGCCAATATCGAAAATCTTCAATATCTTCCAATATACACTTGATCTGGCAATGAAACTTTACTGGCAGACTTATATGACCAAAATGAACCTCCAAAAAAGAAATCAGATCATTCTGAGCACATACAAAAATTACCAAAAATAGTAACTTTCCATAAATAGCAACTCTGCACAAAATAGCCCTTATTGAATATAAAAATAGAAATATTTTTTTTTGGGTGATGTAAGATTGCTCTTACACCCAAGATGCTCCTGCATCAGACACCCAGGGTAATTTGAGAAGTGACCCTGTCATGACTTAGGTGTGCAGAGGAAAACCAAGATGGCTAACCTCCTCCTTTGTCAGCCATGATGAATCTTCAACAGGTCATCCTTTCCACTTGACCAGATATTCTTCATATGTCCTGTTCCTTGTGCTTCTGCCAACATGACTGTCCAGTATATCTTCGATCTCCTTAGTGTCTGAACTAGTTGCTGGAATACTCCACTGTGCTGTTGTGATATCATCTTCAACACCTCCTTCATGATACTCTGTCAGATCTGAAATGTTAAACACTGGTGAAATATTTAGCTCAGTAGGCAATTCTACCTCATATGCATTTCCTGAATCATGTTTCTTCAGTATCCTACGTGGTCCAAACTTCTTCATTTTCAGCTTGTTATATGTACCAACTGGAAACTGCTCCTTCCGCAAATGAACCATGACTTCATCACCAATCTGAAATTCCTTATACCTCCTTTTCTCATCTACCTTAGCCTTATACTGCGCATTCATCTTCGTAATATGCTTCCTCATCTCCTCGTGGATGTTCTTCAAATGTTCTGCAAAATCCTCAGCACTACTTATTTCTCCTTTATCTATCTTCCTCAATTCAGATGCATTTCTTAGACTACTTCCATATACAATCTGGAATGGTGATTTACCAGTGCTCCTATTGACAGAATTATTGTATGCAAATTCTACCTGTGGTAAAATCAAATCCCATCCTGTTGGCTTATCTCCAACCAAACATCTCAGCAAATTTCCCAAACTTCTATTCACCACCTCTGTCTATCCATCAGTATGTGGATGATGTGATGAACTAAACTTCAAATCTATCTTCAACTTCTTCCACAATGTATGCCAGAAATATCCAACAAACTTAGTATCTCGATCTAAAACTATGGTCTTTGGTAAACCATGTAGTCTCACTACTTCTCTAAAAAACAATTCTGCTACATGAATAGCATCATTAGTCTTCTTGCAGGGAATGAAATGTGCCATCTTTGAAAATCTGTCAACTACTACAAAAATTGAATCATGTCCCCGCTGTGTCCTCGGTAAACCAAGAACAAAGTCCATACTGATATCCTCCCAAGGCTTCTCTGGTATAGGTAATGGTTGATACAACCCTGTATACTGCTTCACTCCTTTTTCCATCTGACATACTCTGCAACTCTGTATAAACTTCTTCACATCTTGCTACAATTGTGGCCAATAATAATTCTCACCAACCAAAGCAAGGGTTTTATCATGACCAAAATGTCCAGCCAATCCTCCACTATGCTTCTCCTTGATGAGATTCTCCCTCATAGAACTTCATGGAATGCACAACTAACTCCCTCTGAATAGCATATCATCTTGGATGATAAAATCCAGCCATTTCATCCTGTCTAGAGTAACAGGTTCTGTACAAACTTTTCAAGCTTCACCAAAATCAGGATCCTCTGGATACAAATTCTTGAGTTCCTTGAACCCAACCACTTCAATCTACATTTCTATCAGCAATAGTTTCCTTCTGCTAAGAGCATCTGCAACCCTATTAGACTTTCCACTCCTGTGTTTCAAAACAAATGTATAACTTTGCAAAAACTCAACCCATTTCAAATGCCTTTGATTCAATTTTCCTTGACTATTCAAATATTGCAAAGCTTGATGATCAGTATACAAAACAAACTCCTTAGGAAGTAGATAATGTCTCCACTTCTTTAATGCATGAACTATAGCATAAAATTCTTGATCATAAACAGAATATTTCCTCTTGGCATCATTTAACTTCTCACTGAAATAAGCAACAGGTTTACCTTCTTGGCTCATAATAGCTCCTATTGCAGTACCACTAGCATCACAATCTACTTGAAACACCTTATTAAAATCTGGAAGTGCTAAAATAGGTTGTTCTGTAACTTTTTGTTTCAACAATTGAAAACTCTTTTCTGCCCCATTAGTCCACTTAAACTCTTTTCTATCCCCTCTCATTGTTTCAGTCAAGGGTCCACAAATACTGCTAAAATTTTTGATAAACTTTCTATAAAAGCTAGCTAGACCATAAAAATATCTTACCTCAATAGCACTCCTTAGAGTAGGCCTTTCAAGGATAGCCTGTACCTTCTCTGGGTCTATTTTTAGACCTTCTACTGAAACTACAAATCCCAAATACACTAACTCTTTCTTCACAAAACTGCACTTCTTCAAATTAATCAACAATTTCTCATCTCTCAACTTCTCAAACACCATACAAATATGCATCATATGCTCATCCAATGTCTTACTAAAGATCAAAATATCATCTAGGTAAACAATGACAAACTTACCCAAAAATTCTTTCAGAACCTCATTCATGAGCCGCATGAAAGTGCTCGGTGCATTGGTTAGCCCAAAAGGTATGACTAACCACTCATATAGTCCTTTCTTTGTCTTGAAGGTAGTCTTCCATTCATCTCCTTCTCTGATATGAATCTGATGATATCCACTCTTCAGATCTATCTTTGAAAAATACATAGCTCCCCTCAAACAGTCCATAATATCATCCATTCATGGCAATGGAAACCTGTACTTGATTGTGATCTTGTTTATTGCCTTAGAATCTATACACATCCTCCATTCTCCATTCTTCTTTGGTGCTAATACCGTTGGTACAACATAGGGACTCAGACTCTCACGGATCAATCCTTTCTGTAACAGTTCATGTACTTGTCCGTTCAACTCCTCACTTTCTGTAGGTGTCATTCTATGTGCTGCCTTATTCGGCAAACTCACTCCTGGGATCAAGTCCATCTGATGACTGATCTTCCTGACTGGTGGTAATCCATCAGGCATGTTATCAGATACAATATCCTAAAACTCATTCAACAAATCTGTAACTTCTACAAGAACATCTTCTACTTCCCCTTTACCAGCTTTTGGAATTAAAGAAAAACATACATGCTCATGCCTCATACCATCTAGGAAATTTCTTCCATCAACAAAAGTTATCCTTGCATTACCACATACCTTTTCTTCAGTCTCCTTCAATGGTTTTAGCTTATGTCGCACTCCATCCTTTGTCAGGGAATAGGTATTTGCACAACCGTCATGTACAACACATCTGTCAAACTGCCATGGTCTACCCAACAACATATGACATGCATCCATAGATATGATATCACACAATACCTCATCTTGGTATCCTCCAATCTTGAACTTCACCAGGCATTGTTCATTGACCATGACCTTGTGGTCATCCTATACCCAGGCAATCCGATATGGATGTGGGTGTTTCTATCTCTTGAGCTTCAACTTTGTCACCATCTCTTCTGACACCAAATTATCAGTGCTTCCACTATCAATAATCACATCACAACATTTACCTTCACACTTGCACCTGGTGCGAAACAGGCTCCTCCTTTGCTCAGGTTCATTCTCACCACTCAACAGGACTCTTATGTTAATCAACGTTTCTCCTCTTTTAGCATCTTCAAAATTTAATGATCTGACATCTTCATCTACATGTGCAACTCTGGCATGGCCTTCATTTCTCCTGTCTATTCTGCCTTGGCACTGAGGACATTCAAATGCCCTATGACCTTCTTCTCCACAGTGAAAACATGTTCCATGGAAGCCTCCTCTTCTAGATCCTTGTCCTCTTCCTCTTCCTCTCTGATCTCTATTATTCTGATCCTAGAAATGATTGGAATGATTTCCTCTTTGATTTTGACTGCTACTAGCCTCATCCTTCTTTTTTAGATCTTCATTTCGGCCACCATATGACCGTCCACCAGATCTTCCACCACGACCTCTTCCATTTTGTCTGCTCTCAAACTTCTTGTTTAGCTTTTCCTCTACTTTTAGGGAAAACTGGTATGCCTCCTCAATACTGTTCATTTGAACCAGATTCAACTCCTCCTGAATGCTTGGCCTTAACCCATTAAGGTATCAGGCAACTTTCTCCTTATCAGCTTTTGCATGGCCTGTTCTGATGAGGAGTCGATAGAACTCCTCTATATACTCCTGAACAGATCTTCCTGCTTGCTTCAAACTTTGCATTTTCTTTAGTAGGTCAAGCTCATAATCAACAAGAATGAACTGTCACTTCAATTTATCCACCATCCGATCCCATCTTGTGATTTTATCTTTCCCTCTTCTATTTCGCTCCAACTGAATTTCTTGCCACCATATCTTCGCATGACCTTTCAGTCTGACCTTCGCAAATTTGACCCTATCAGGATCCTCAACATCTTCATACTCAAAATATTCCTCACATTCATTGATCCAGTCGATCAATTCTTCTGGGTTAAGATTTCTAAAAAATGTAGGAACCTCAATCTTAGGTCTTTTCCCAATCTTAGAAATGGCCCGAAAAAGTCTTTCTTCCTCCTGGTTCACAATTTCAGCTTCTCCTTCTTGATATTCTTCTTCGGCTTCATCCTCGCTTTCATCTCTGACATTAAGATTCATTCCTCTACGAATCTCTTCTTGCAATGCTCGCACTTGTCTCTGCAGCTCTCTAACCTCAGGTGTCACAGCACCAGCTCTTCCGCCACGTTCTCTTCGTGGAGGCATTTTCGCGATGCACACTGAAACCCTAGCCACGATCCTGGTGCAAACTACCTCACAATCGGCGATCTATTTACACACTCAAGAAAACTTGGCTCTGATACCACTTGATGAAAGGTGCTCCCCTTAATACCACAAACACATAACAGATATAGAGAAACAACAACAATATGCAAGAATAAAAAATTGGCTTCTTATTATCTCCACAAATGTGGAATTACAAACTTTCAGAATTACAATATGCAAAGCCACATGGGCATTCCCTTACAATATTATGTAGGACAAAGACTCGAACTATTACCCAGATCTACTACCCAGAACTATTCTGAACTGCCTAAGACAATAATACAGCCTTCCTTATATAGGCAATTTTCCACCGCCTGGGAAGGTTCCAGAATTTTAGCCAATAAGGTCGACCAAACTTAGAATTATTTTATTTTACATTTTATTACATCATAGTCAGCTCAAGATAACCTTTGAAACCTGAACAAAAATTTTGAAGAAAATTATTTTTCGCCATTTCAAGTGGCCCAACTTCTGAAGACCATAAGTCATCACCAGTTGACCCGATCGGCTATTATAACCCCATTTCAGAAATGCCACGAAGCGCTCTATAGGCTTGATCGATGCAAGCACTCGTCACCCAAATTTTTGACCTCATCTGAGGCCTCTAAAGCCTTCAAAACTGAGTTCAAAGTTTCTGTACCCTGCTGCCAATACCGAAAATCTTCAATATCTTCCAATATACACTTGATCTGGCAATGAAACTTTACTGGTAGACTTATATGACCAAAATGAACCTCCAAGAAAGAAATCAGATCATTCTGAGCACATACAAAAATTACCAAAAATAATAACTTTTCATAAATAGCAGCTCTGCACAAAATAGCCCTTATTGAATATAAAAATAGAAATATTTTTTTTGGGTGATGCAAGATTCCTCTTACGCCCAAGATGCTCCTGCATTAGTTTTTGATCCATGTGAGCCCAATCCTTAATCCCTATTGGTTGAGGTATTTTCCTCCCATGTTGTGGGTGAGGGCAATTAGGAATTAAATAATTTAATTTAATTTATTTATTTAGCCATGTGTACCGCTTAAATGGGTTGATTTTATTTTTAATTAAACTATACAATTAATTAGATTAATTTCACAATTAATTGATTTATTTGATTTAAATTAATTTATTGGATTTTGATTTTCAATTAATATTGGAATTTGGCTTGATTGTAATTAATGCTTTGATTTTTCCTTAGTTGCTCACTTGATTTGATCTTGATCATTTTTAGGGATTACACCTAGTATGATCTTTAAAAACAAATACAATCCTGGATCACCTTTGTATGATTCTTTTCTCACAAGGAACCTGCAAGAACATAAAATGGCTAGAGAAATGATAAAAATATAGGGCTTGAGCCCCATAGTGGGTGCCAAAAATGTGTATGCAAAATATTATTTGTTCTGATTACTAGAAAAATAGGTTTTGAAGGGACCCGAAACCCTTTACAACTTAAGTTTCAATAGATCAAAAATATAAGGCATAGATAACAAAAAAGACCAACAACAGTGAACTACCCATACTAGGGGCTACAAAGCTAGCAAAATAGCAAAAGACCAGCTAAAAAGATAGCAGAGACAACAAAAACACCAGCAAGAGCACCAGGTTAAGCATCCTCATCCAGAATCCCAACTTTATCATCTAGCATTTTCTCCATCTTAGCCTGGATGTTATCCATCCTGCCAATAACACTTTTTAGTTCATCCAAATTGTTCTTGATCTTAGGAGAATTCTTCTTTCCATGGGTCTGAGAACTGGGGCCACTACTGTCCAGCAGATGAACATTCTTACTGTCTAGAAAAATATTATTTGTTGTCCTCCAAACATAAATACTTCAATATATCATTATATCATTGGTTAGTCAAAGAATATATCAATTGAAAGCATATAAAACCAATGGAAAATGATATATTTCTTCCTAGTTATAATAAGTATGATCTAAATAGATGTTTTATTCTCAAATTATCAGCATAGATCAATGATAATGAAATTCTAAAATGGAAGATCCTAAGCTATTACAATGTAATTTAGTAGGATAAACATGATTCTAGCTAAGAATTTGAATGCAATTGTGAAAGCTTAACACTAGAATGCTATGAATTTAGCTTCTACATGATTGATTAAACTAGGAATTGGATCTAAGATGCATAAATTAAATCTAAGAAGCTCTCAAAATGATGAATTAAACTCTAGATGAAATTTGACATTATCTCCTTAAGATGAATGAATGCTATATGATTTTATCCTTGAGTGAGTTTCTTTTATAGATTTGTGATTGATTTGAATGGTGGAGATGCATCCTTGAGGGACGGCTGAGATTGATTCTCAATTGATCCATGTGTTCAAGCTTCATTGGAAGGATTTAAGTGATTTGTCCTTTTGTTAGGTTAGTGTGTAATCAAGACAATTATTAAATCCTTTTAATTAATTAATCCAGCCACAGGATTTTAATCTTTGATTTAATTAATTAGGCTATGAACATCAATTAATTTATTGATTTGGATGGATAGCCTTTGAAGCTTGATTTTGAATTATTGATTTTTTATTAACTAAGCAAGTAAACTAATGAAATTTGTTAGCACAATCAGGTGATTGATTTGATTTGATGCTTTGATTAGGTTTTAGGGCACATTCAGTCAATTTAGGCCTTTTGATAACACTAGCCCATTTTTAGGTGATTAAACATATAGGTTCTTAGATTATCTTGGTTAGACCACCTTAATGCCATTTATCTTTGTCTCCTAGATGATACTCTCCCTCAATATATGTGATGGAAAAATACTATATTACATTTACCTCATGCCAACAAATAATAGTTAGTCCAAGTGATAGTCCTAAATGAGTTATTTTATTGTCATTGATTTTGATAGAGTCATAATGATTGTCAAAGTCATTTAGTAGAGAAGGATAATCAAGTCGGTAAAGAAAATAAGCTAGTCGGTAAAGGAAGAGACAATTTTAGTTAAGGGAATAAGAAATAGACACTAAGAAAGGTAGATTGAGCACCAAGAAGTTATCGAGTTACAATATTTACTGAATAGAGAGCATACATGATACCGAGCAGAATAAAATGTGTTACCAAGAAACACAGGCAGACATAAGAAGAATCTATAGATACATTGAATTTGGACACCGAGCAAAAATCATTTTATAGATCTTGAGGAGATTGTTTGATAATACATTGGAGATTTAAACATGATGATTTTTCATGATTACAAGGTGAGATCCACCAATGAAAATTAAATGTAATATATGCATGGGAAATGCAAACCAATGCTAGCATTGCTTAAGGAGAAGATTCTAGAATGTTTCCACTACTTCTAGATCTAGTATAAAAGATCAGAAAGATAAGATGAATGTATGTGTGAGAGCGATGGAAAAATTAAATAAAGAAGGTGATCAGTATAAATTTACATGTGAAGGTGATGAGCACAAAACCCACCGAATAACAGAGTAGTAAGAATAGAGTTGTGTTTGTGATTCATAGTTGAAGCTACCAAGTACAAAAGTGGAATTATGAGTGAAATATAGTATGAGGTAAATTTTTATTGATCATAATGAGTCTGATAAGAATATGTTGATGCAAGAATTATAGACAAGTTTATGTACTAATTAGTTATGTAATCAAAATTGTAAAAGCTCTTAACCAAGTAGGACCTAAAATTCTGAAATTATAAATCCTTTAACATGGTACATCTCTTAGATTAGATTTGTGAAATCCTTTAGCAAGGTAGACTTAATCAATATTTAGACTCTTAATAGGGTTAATTCTCTTAATCAAGTAAGCTATCAAAAATAGATAACATTGTAGCTCTAACCGAGCAAGATTTTGACTGCAGTAGTGAATTTTTGTGAGTGTCATCCCCACCGCAATTTTTTTCCTCTAAAAAGGATCTCTATGATACCAAAATCATGGTGTTATGAATTGTGTTTCATGATTATGGTTTACATGTTTTTATGTTGATATTGTTGGATATTGCTAATGCACGGAGAGGTGATTGAGTCATTTAATATGATTAATCACTATTTTACTAAATGGGCACTCATAATGTTGTCATTTGTGTTTTGTCACTAATGTCAACATATGTTTCTGTGAGGAGATCAGACTAATTATCACAGTGTATGGAACTATACAGATGTTTCAGATGCTATGAAGATAGATGAGAGTTCTGGAGGGTGTTGTGATCTTATATTTAAGATTGCATCATGTAATGTTTCATATTGGATGAGTTACAAATGTTTTGGTGAAGATTGGTCACTGACTATGACAGTGAGAAATGACAGAGTTAGTCTCTGTGTTTTGTGTATAGCTTACAGGAAATATGGAATCAGTGCATGCAAACTTTAGAGATGAAAGACAGAGGATTGAAGAATGTTCTATGAACTGTGCAAGGTATGGAAGGTAGGATGACATCAGTTGTGGTGTATGTTTTGAAAGGTGATCTATTTGGAAGTCGACTACAGAGATGTAGCGTGTATGATGAATGGTGAACTTGGATTAAGGATTTTAGTCCTTAATTGTTGTAATGTAATCATTGTGTACTTATTCTACATACCATGTGTATCTTAGCAAGGGTTTATGTAATTGTTTGTAATTAGGAAAGCCTTATGGGCCAACCTATTCATGATAATTGTAATAAGGTATACATGAAAGGTCTTTTCTTTGAAAAAGACATGGATGAGAAGAAGATGATATAGAGAGGTTGTGAAAGTTGTGAGCTTGTGTCTATTGTACATAGAGTAGAGGTTTGTTAGTGGACTTCATTGGAACTGATCAAGCAAAGACAATTGTTGTCGAATAGCTCAAAATATTGTGTATTTCTTCATATACACTTGTGTTGCAAACAGTGAGTTTTGAAGGTGGACTTAACCTTCTTTGGGCAGTGAGCCCTCCCTTTTGTTCTTGACTCCTAATAGGGTTTATCCTCTAACAAGGACTATGTACTGGAATGTTTCAATAAGCTCCTAACAAGGCTCTATCTTCTAACAAGGATAACTATACTCTCAGTACATCATTTGTGGGTGCTAATTCCCACTGAGATTTTTACCTTTAACAGGGTTTCCCCGAGACCAAAATATTGTGTTATTATGTTGGTATTCATTGTGTTCATTGGATCTGATATTGCTACTACTTAAAGTTTAAAGTTTAATAATCTTTCATACAATTGATTCACCCCCCCTCTCAGTTTTATTATGAAATTTTATTCCGAACAATTGGTTTTAGAGCAAGTGGTCCTTAGAGAGAAATCTTAATAGCTTGAGGTGATTCTAGAGATTGCATTCTATAGGAAGGATAGTCTAAAATTTGATCCTAAAAACTTTGATAATTGGAAGAAAAAAATGTGAACTCACCTATTTTGTTTGGGGATTGACTATTGGTTGATTACAAGGAACAAGGTGGCTATAAAGATCGAAGATGAATTGACAACATCTACTGACAAAGAAAAGAAGATATTTTAACTTAACATGATTGCAAGAAAAGCACTGATCAACACATTCTCTGAAGGAGAGTTTACTGAAGTTAAAGACTTGGATTCAGCATACCTAATTTGGGAAAGATTAGAAGCACTATATGAGGGACACAAGTATACCAAACAAGCGAAGTTACAAAACTAGAAGACAAAGATGGAGAAGCTACAAATGAATGAGGATGAAAGCATTAGGGCTTATGTTCAAAGGGTTACAGAAGCTTTATTTGGAATCAGAAACTATGGAGGCACTTATGATGAAGATGAAGTTATTGTGAAGATCCTTAGATCTTTGACACCTACTTACAAGTTCAAGACTGTGTCTATTCAAGAAACTATACCTCTGACTCTAAACTTTAATAGAGAGATGTTGATTGCAAAGCTAACTACCTTTGAAGCTATAGAATTAGGAGAGGTTGTACCTAAAGTTGAATCTACATTTAAGGCATCCGCACATGAGAAATTGTTTTCTCTTCCAAGCACTAGCAAAGAAGACCTAAAAGAAGATCTTGGTGAGTATGTTGAGGAATGGGAATAGATAATGGCAGAAGAAAGAAAGATGGATGAACTTGTTGCACTGATTGCTAGAAGAGAAAAAAGAGGTAAGGGAAAGTTTGAAGGCAAGTTACCCTTGAATGTTTTTCTTGCAATAAGATAGGTCATTTTGCATCTAGATGTCCTACAAGAGTTCCTAAGTAAAAACCTAATTTTGACAAGATTAAAAGGAACAAAGAATGTTATTATGCTAGTGAAGGCATCTCTAATGATGATGATTTAGATTATGAAGCAATCAGATTTGTTGCTATTAGAGATGAGCCAGTGCATGAGGAAAAAGATTTAGTATCTCATGTTGACAAGAAAAATGAATGGATAATAGACAATGGTTGTTCTCATCATATGACTGGAGATAAGAATAAGTTTTTTAAATTAGTAAAGTATGATGGTGGTGTTGTGAGGTTTGGGGACAATCTTCCTAAATCTATCATAGGAGTAGGATCTATTACTCTGGATGGAAAGACTAATACAGATAATGTACTACTTGTTGAAGGATTAAAACATAACTTGTTGAGTGTTGGAAAGTTAATGGATAAAGAGTTTCAATTAAGTTTGATCAATGGAAAATGTTTTATCAGAAGTAAGGCAGGTAAGATGATTGCAACCAGTACTAAGTCTAGAGGTAATGCATTTGAATTAAATACATCTAGAGCCTCTTTCTTTGTTGTGAAGGTTGATGATAGTTGGTTATGGCATAGGAGATTTTGTAATGTTAATTTTGATAACATTGTAAAGGCAAGTATGACTAATGCAGTGAGAGATATGTCAAAGATTGTGAAACCATCTAACACTGTTTGCAGAGAGTGTGTCATGGGAAAATAGAATAGAAGCAGTTACAAATGAAAATCATATACATTAAAAGAGAAGCTGGAGCTGGTACACATAGACCTATGTGGACCTAAAAGGACAAAATCATATTATGGTGAAAGGTATTCCATACTCTTTGTTTACAATTTTTCTAGAATGATGTGGGTCACTTATTTGAAAAAAAAAAAAAAGCATTTGATAAATTCAAGTTGTTCAAAGAAAAAGTAGAGAATGAATCAAGTTTAAAGATTAAGTGTTTAAGGTCAAACAGAGGTGGAGAGTTTACTTTAGACTTATTTAATTCATACTGTGAAGAACATGGATTAAAGAGACAGACATCTGCTCCTAGGACTCCACAATAGAATGGGATAGTAGAGAAAAGGAATAAGATTATACTTGATGCTACTAGGACAATGTTTCTTGAAGGAAATGTATCTCATGTACATTGGAGAGAGGTTGTTGGAACAGCAGTGTATACATTGAATAGAATTCAAATCAGAGAAGGTACAAGTAAGACTCCTTGTGAATTATGGTTTGATCATACTCCTACTATAAAATATTTCAAAATATTTGGTAGTGTAATCACCTAAAAATGGACAAAGGCAATTAAATGATAAATTGAATAAAATCAAAGCAAATCAAGGACATAATTGAAGCAATTGAATCACAATGCGTAATTAGCCAATCAAATCCTAATTCAAGATAAATCAAAATTGAGAGTGTTTTAATCAAATGCAATCAAATCAAAATACAATTAAATCAAATAATTGTATAGTCTTGGATTAAATCAAATTCAACCCATTCAAGGGGTACATGGCTAAAATAAATCAATTAAATCAATTAATAAATCTCAATTACTCTCAACAACCCAAAAGGAGAGGAAATTCAATTAACCAATGAGATTTAAGGAAAGGCATTCACATGGATCAAGCCAAATTCAATCTCAATCACTCAAAGTGAAAGAGAATCTTGTCCATCCATCTTGTCTACTTGTCCCAAGCTTTGAGGAAACAAACTTTGCATTGTCTTCAAAGGGTGGAACCAAGGACTCAACCAAGGCTTAATCATGATCAACTACACTACACCCCCTACCATTTCATAAATCTATAAAAGGAAGGCCTAAATCCTTCATAATTAACAACCACACATCTAATAATTGCATTGAACCTCTTGCAATTTGAGCTTAGAAAGGCATTTGAGAGCATAATTAGCATTTACTTTGATAATTTTTAGCAATAGCTTGTTTATCTTTATCATTCTCATTCTAGGATTGTCATTAATTAGAGCTTGCTGAGAGCTATTCATTAACATTCTTAGTTAGAGAGCCATAGGATGCTCAATAGATCATTATTTGCTAAATAGCTGCTTTATAGTGGTTGTATTTAGTTACTATTTCATTTATTGTTCAACCTTAATTCTATGAAGATACTTTCATTAGTATACAAAATGGTGCCCGCCTTGGGGCAGAATGCTTCACTTTACTAAATGCTCAGAATTATTTCATTTTTATCAAATTTATGCATGTTTAACTCTCAAGTTTTTCAGGAAACAGTGCTTTTGACAGCTCAAAGGGTGCTTCTGCACAGTTAAATGGTGCTTTTAAGCACTGTTTCGGCACTTTCACGATAAAGTTGTGCACCTTTGCATCGATCCATAGTGCTTTTGATCCTTCTATTTTCTATCTATCATTCTTACAGTGTTTTTGCATAGACTGATAGCACTTTTACCCTGACTATTGAGCACTTTTGCTCATTTACATAGCGCTTTTACATCATTTTTACCGCCTTTAATCAATTTTGCAGCACTTTTACAAATTATTTGTGCACTTTTGAGTTTACTGACAGAGTTAAATAGCACTTTTAAATTCAAAGGGCACTTTTAAGCATTTAAATGGTGCTTTTAAATTCAAAGGGCACTTTTAAGCATTTAAAGGGCACTTTTGCATAAACTGTGAATTTTTATTATCTGACTGTGGTAAAATGATTTTTATGACTCTGTAGGATGTCTGACCATAGAAAAGCAAAGAATCCAGAGAGCAGATTCAATAGAGAAGGAAAATCTTTGACAAGTAAGGCTTAAAATTCAGTTTGTCTTTGTTTCTTCAAATTTATCTTTGGTTTCTTCACTTTGGTTGGCTTTGTTGACTAACTTGTTGGAGAAAAAAAAGAACATTGGAAAGGAACTATAGCCAAGGTAAGCATAAGATCATGGAAATAACTCAAAAATGCCCCTAACTTTTGTTAGCTACAAGGAAAGGTAAGCCTTAAAACTTGGTGATTTGCATGCTTAAATTGTGGCTTTGTCCTTTCAAAATATAGTAATTTGGATAGCTTAAAGGAATAAACCAAACACTTAATTGAAAAACCCCTTGTTTGTAGAAGAGATTAGCAATACTCGATTCTCATTAGTTAGTGGGTGAGGAAATTGAACCTTGTTAACTATGTTTGTTAAAAAGTGCTAAAAAAAAAAAAAGTCTTTTTTGCATGCAAAGAAGAAACAAAAAATAACGTCCTACAGAGAATATCATGCTAGAACTTTAGTTGGGCTTGCCTCCCAAGATTTTCCTTAATGAGGCCGGTGAGAGGGATAGCCCAAAGTGGGATACGATTGCTTTTTCTATGAGAATCCAACCCACTATAAAAAGAAATGCATGCATCCTTAATGGGGTGTGTGACAAAAGGATTTTAAATTTTTTGAACTTCCTCTAGTAGTCCTTTTGGATTGCGCCAAATCGTACTTTTGTGCATGTGGGAATCCCCTTAACATACTTGGGGGATGAAAGTTTAAAGTCCATTTTGAACAGAATCCATATTACATCTTTGATCAATTAGCAAGCCTACCTCATTAGAGCCATTTAAAAGCCAAATTTGATCTTAGGTAGATTTCTTGGAAGAATTTCTTGTGATAATTGACAAAATCATTGTGTTGTGCTTGAAGATCTTTGATTACAAAAAGAAAACATTCATTAAGATCTAAAAATCAATTAACAATAAAAATTCAAGAGAATATTCTATTCACAAATGGAAAAATAAATGGAAACATTATCTAACCAATTCTCATTAAGAACATTGTTTCCTTACCTCTATGATCAAGAAAAACATCATGAACTCCATATCTTTGATAATTCAAAATTTGATCAAAAATAATATCATGAAAACCCTATATTTGATCAAAAATATCCTAATGATAAATCAGTATTTGATGAAGAACCTATTTCAAAATATCAATAGAATCTCATCTTTGATCAAGGAAATCAAGAGGAATTAGTCCCATCTCAATAATATTCATCATATGACAACTCTTTGGGAAACACAAATACATCCAAATATCCTTGGGATAGATCATTTACTCCTTTGGGAATTTCATATGAATCAGCTTTGGAAAAACTCCTTGAAAATGATCTCATCACGTTGCCTCAAATCACTTCATGCGGTTTTATCTTTTTGAGTCACTATTATGCATATCAAAGACATAATGAGCATGAAACTTCAAATTGCATGGAGTTCCAACATAAAATCCAAAATCTTATTGATGATGACATAATTGAAATTGAAAATCCTAATTACTCATCTAATGAAGATACTTTTCTCAAGCAAGATCAAACTTATGAACACGTGTCTAGTAGTGGTCCTCTTATAGCTTTCACCTATTCCACCATTCCTCCATTTCATATAGAAGAAAAGCTATCAAATATTCCTCCATCAAACAAAGATCCAAATAGTTTTCATAATGACTATGTATACCCTCAAGGGCCACCTCTAAAAGAGATCCAAGCTAACCTACATCTTGCTACAAACTTATTCCATGATTCAAAGGTTATAAACATCAAGAATTCATGTGCTACAATGCCTATCATTCCTATTTCAAATGAATCTTCATTAGTCATTCAAGAATCCCTCGTGCGGATCCAAAATCCTACCTTACCCTTAGAAGTCGCTCCATGTCAAGAGACTAATTCAAAGTGAAAAGAAACAAGTATTTTTAAGGATCAAGATCAAGATATTATCACTCCTTATCCTATAGTTGACCAAAGTCCCATACCCCAAGAGTCTCATGATGAACCCTTCATACCCTTCCATTTCTTTCAAGAAGATATCCTTCCATCTCAAACACCCCATATTCCTTCATCTCTTATATCTTACCCATCTCCTAAGCAAGATCAAGATATATCTTCCATCTCTAATGAACTTATTGAAAATGAGAGGCAAATTATTTTTCCTAGGCTATCAAAAGATCCTTGTCAAGATCAAAGTACCCTAACATCCACTTTTCATAAGCCTCCATATCTACCTCAAAATTATCCCATTATTCCTAATCTGATATTACATAAGAATAAATCCCCTCAAGCTTCAACTGCTCCTATCAAAGTCACTCCTATCAAAGCTACATATAAGCCTATTGGTACAAAGATAAATCCAAAAGATGAAAGCCTTGGCCATGAAGCTCAAAATAAAGATGTTGATATCCTACCCACATATCATTTATCTCCATTTTCACATAAGCATCATCCTTCTACATCCTCCAAATCCATCCTTGGTCCTTATATTCCAAATTTTAAACCTTCATATCTTCCCTCTATATTGGGTCCCTATATCCCTCCATCAACCTTTCCTACCATCCCTAGCCCATAATCCACTTACCCTATACCCTATCAAGATCAACAAAGACATACATTATTGAGAAACCAAGCACCCATCCATATGAACCCTCCATATGAACCTATCCATATGAACCATCCATATCAACCTTATTCATCCACCAATCCCAAGCCCTTTGGAAGAAATTTGAATGTGCAACATAAGAATCAGAAAATCAGGAATCCACTTATGTATGAAGATCACTATGTCCAATCTAATCGACATGTGAATAAAAGAAAAAAAGAAATATTCAAGAGACCACAAAGGTCCATCAAGAAAAAATAAAAATCAAAGAAAATATGGGTTCCTAAATCCCTCATTGAAGAAATGCATTCTAAATCATCCAAAAGGAAAGACAAATCAAAGAAAGTGTGGATTCCCAAGTCACTTTTGAAGGACATACACATGAAAGAGAAATCAAAGTTGACATTCAAGCTTCTGAAGGCTTCCACTTCACATTCTTCAAAACACATTCCATCTCATCCATCCATTTTGAGTCCTTGTGTCCCAAGATCCATATCCTCTTTTACATCAAAATCCCAAGCTATTTCACCCATTTTTCCTCCATTATTCCACTACCCTTTAAGGTGTGTATCGATGTTGATCTTGATAATACTTTGTATCCTCCTATTCATTATCCTTCCATTCCCTTTTTCACACCCACATATGGAAATAATTATTATCCTCTCATTCATTATCCTTCCATTTCCATTATCCAATCCATTTCATAAATCTTTAGCCACCCTTTACCTTATCCACCATATCACCTTTCCATCACCATATCAACATCTTTGAGCATAACTTTTAGCGGTCTTGGCCCATCATATCATACCTATCAAGGAGTATACAAAGAGCATGAGGCTTGAGTCCATCCAAAAAGAGAAAAAGAGAAAAAAAAAAAAAAAAGAAGAAGAAGAAGAAGAAAAAGAAAAGAAAAGAAATCCATCCTATGGTGAAAATCACTTCTTGTGGCATCTTGGACAAATACCATGATGAAAACTTGGCAAACAGGCGTCATGCGTAATTCCTCTCTCTTGCCTTCTACACTTGGGGGCAAGTTTCATCCATCATATCCTCCATCTTTCTACCATTGATCTCACTTGCATCCGTACTCCATCTTTCACCTTTGATCTTGACAAGGTTGAACATATCTATGAGCATTAAGTATCTTGACATGAGTTATCCTATCCATCAGCCTATTCACTTGTTACATTCATGCTACCTTATCATGATCTTGCTTATCCTAAAGCCACCTTAATTATTCCTAAGAAGCCTTCCCATAATCCAAAACCATTCACTCATAGCCTTCACCACCCCATTATCATGATTGTGTGATCCTATCCACATTGATCCCTTGATCTTGATCCAAATGAGAAATAAAAGAAAAAAAAAAGGTTATAAAAAGTCTCTTGATATGTACACTCCTTTGGACCATTGTCATGACACTAGGTCATTATTCCATATGCTATCCAACACCACATCATTGGCCTATATTGAGATATTATTTTTCCCTAGCTTGGATAATCTTGGGGAGATGGTCCTATGGGTAACACACTTGCTTCATCCATCATTGCTTATTCATTGGTGAATCATCAGTTTGCAAATCCATCTTTCATGTCCTATACCTTGCTAGACATTGGGGGAAATTCAATGTGATCTTGCTTGAGAACTAGTGATCTCTAAAAATCTAAAAAGGTGAAAAAAATTTAAAAATCCAAAAACATCAAAAAAATTTTAAAAATCCAAAAACATCAAAAATTTTCTAAAATCCAAAAACATCAAATTTTTTTAAAAAATTGAAAAATATCAAAAATCTCTAAAAATCAAAAAAAAAATTGCAAATCTTAAGTAAACACTCAAAAGTTGTGTGTGATGATGATAATCACCTTCATGAAATTAAGATCAAATTAGCAACAATTCTAAAGTAAATACAATGCAAATCTATTTAAAAATGAAACTAAGATCTATAGCATCTCATGGCTCTCTAGAAAGAGGTGGTAAGTGAAGCTCTCAGCTCAAATTTACACTAGTGACACTTTTAAAATGAGAATGTATGATGTTTTATGCTTCTACAATGCTTCTATGATGATGATTCTAGCTCAAATTGACAAAAGTATAATGCAAATGCTCTAAATGCTCTTAGAATGCTCTTCAATTGCCTATAGTAACAATGTTTTGCAAATGAATTTATAAGATATCAATTTCTCTCAAAATGCTTCAAATGAATTTCTAAGATATCAATCGCTCTAAAAAATTGCAAATCTTAAGTAAACACTCAAAAGTTGTGTGTGATGATGATAATCACCTTCATAAAATTAAGATCAAATTAGCAACAATTCTAAAGTAAATACAATGCAAATCTAGTTAAAAATGAAACTAAGATCTATAGTATCTCATAGCTCTCTAGAAAGAGGTGGTAAGTGAAGCTCTCAGCTCAAATCTCCACTAGTGACACTTCTAAAATGAGAATGTATGATGTTATATGCTTCTACAATACTTCTATGATGATGATTCTAGCTCAAATTGACAAAAGTATAATGCAAATGCTCTAAATGCTCTGAGAATGCTCTTCAATTGCCTATAGTAACAATGCTCTGTAAATGAATTTATAAGATATCAATTTCTCTCAAAATGCTTCATATTTGGACAAAAGGACAAGATTGAGTGGTTGAGATTGAAACTTTAGAATGAGTGATTGAGATTCATCCTTTTTGAGTGATTTGTGTCTTTTTGTCCTCAATTCTCATTGGTTGCTCAACTTTGTTGAAAGATATTAGGAATTATTAAATTCAATTAATTAATTAAATTTATCCATGTAAGGGTAATAGGTTCATTTTGATTTTTTATTTAAAACAATTATACAATTAATTGATTAAAATCAATTTTGTAGTGTTTTTCACCCCTTTAAGCTTTGATTTAATTATTTAACCTCATTATTTAATTTTTCCTTTTCTTTAATTGATTTTGTCCAGCTTTATTTAATTATGTCCATTTTAATTGATTTGATCCCTTTTTTATTGAATTAGTGCATTTTGATGATTTTAAGCCATTTTATTGATTTTTGCAATTTAAAAGCACTTGTCCATTTTTGCGTGTCTAAAAATGCCCCTCTTTGAATTGATGTGTGAAGAACATTGATTCAAAGATTCTTTTAGTCCTGATCGCTTTTTAGGTCCTAATTGCTAATTCATTGATTCACTGATTTGCTGATTTACCACTGATATGATATGATTGCTACCACTGATACAAAAAAATTTGATGCCCCACTGATTCCAATGATGTTTGATTTCAATTTCAATTTGATACCCTGATGCCCCCTCAGAAATTAAAACATATTGATTGCTTGATTTGAAAATTTTGATGATGTTGATTTATATGTTTTCATTTTTGAAACATCTTGATGATATGCCGATTTCAAATAATGCCCTAGTTTGATGTGATAGGTTGATATATAAAAACCATGATTAATAAATTTTTGTTGATGTCTCTAGATGAATGATTGAAATTCCAAGATAGCTAGGTCTATTGTAGTTAAGAAAACAAGTGATTTAGGATATCAGGATAATGGTACCAATGAATGTGATTTGTCAATCTGATAGAATAGTAAAACTGATATGGGATAACTAATAGGTAGGTCATCGATAGTATTGATAGTGATAATTCACTCTCAGGACATAGAGACACGAACAAATGGTACTAGGTGTGATTGCTTGATACTTTTGATAGAATTGATTGACTTGAGATAATTCCTTGATATGGTATACTGATATGATTCCTTTGCTTTGCCGACAGGCACATTTTCATAAGTTATAGGTACGGTCCCTAGCTTCTTGGATATTAAATTTATGGATCTTCCTTGTTGTTGATTTTATATCATGTTGATGTTTATTGATCAGGACTTAGATGGATCATTTTGGTATTGATATTGATATTGTATCTTGATATATAGATTGTTGGATCTTTAACGTTATTGATGAAGGGTGCTCCCCTTAATACCACAAACACATAACAGAAATAGAGAAACAACAACGATATGCAAGAACAGAAAATTGGCTTCTTATTATCTCCACAAATGTGGAATTAAAAACTTTCAAAATTACAATATGCAAAGCCTCATGGGCATTCCCTTACAATATTCTGTAGGAAAAAGCCTCAAATCATTACCCAAACCTACCCAGAACTGCCCTAGACAACACTATGGGCCATCTTTATATAGGCAATTTCCACTGCCCGAGAAGGTTCCAAAAATTTAGCCCTTAGGGCCGACCAAACTTAGAATTATTTTATTTTACAATTTATTACATCAAAGTCAGCTCAAAATGACTTTTGAAACCCAAACAGAAATTTTGAAGGAAAATTATTTTCCACCATTTCAAGTGACCCAACTTCCGAAGACCATAAGTCATCATCAATTGACCCAATTGACTATTATAACCCCATTCTGGAAACGCCATGAAGCACTCTACAGGCTTGACCTGCGCAAGAGCCCATCACCCAAATTTTTGACCTCATCCGAAGCCTCTAAAGCCTTCAAAACTAAGTTCAAAGTTTCTGTACCCTGCTGCCAATACTGAAAATCTTCAATATCTTCAAAACTAGACCTGATCTAGCCATGAAACTTTATCGACAGGCTGATACGACTAAGATGAACCTCCACATGTGAAATCAGAACATTCTGAGATCATATGACCAACTTACTAAAAAATAGCAAGTTTCCATAAATAGTAGCCCTACACAAGATAGCCCTTATTGAATTCAAAAACAAAAATATTTTTGGGTGATGCAAGATTGCTCTTACACCCAAGATGCTCCTGCATCAGTTATGAACATTGATATGATGATATGGACTTTTCCTTGATCCCCCTTTTTGATTGATCAAGATAATTAACTAAAACCCCTTTTCCCTTGGAAAAATAACTACAAACCAATGCACTTAATCTAACATGAAAATGCAATGCAATCAAACATGATAATGCAATGCAATGCAACCTAGTGTCACCAGCTTTTAGCAAAGAAATGCCATGGAGATAAATTTTCATCATTGAGCATTGTGGGACTAAAAAACAAGTACAACCATCACTGACCACATCATGATGATATGAATACCACTTTATTTCACATTTGGTAACCCCCTTTTTGGAAAACTAGTACAACCCGCACTAGTTGAATGCCAACTATGGGAGTATGAATACCAGTTTCAATGGATTCAATGTTGCATAAATAAACAAAGGTCAACCCTCCACCCTACACAAAAGTCCTCAATGGTTCTTTGATGACCATGTCAGTAGACAAATTCACATAAGTTGATGGATCTTCCTCAAGACAGTCACTCAAAGGCAAGAAAAATATCATGTCTCCATCATCGCCAATCTTGTCGAAACATCATCAATTAGCTAAAAAGATGTGATAAAAGTCACTTCCATAAAGATTATCAAAAAGAAAGCTTCAAGTGTTTTGCAATGTTTCATGATTTTCAAAAAGTATTTCCAAGCATTCTAATCTTTAAAGTGTTTTGTCAATTGTTAATCCCAAATAATAAAGTCAATGAAGGCTCAAAGATCAAGTTGTAGGATCCAATACTTGGTTGTGAACAATGATATCCATCAAAGGTTCAACAAAAATATCTCTTTTCTGAAGCTTTGATAAGTCTCTCTATGATGTGTGACCGATAATAGCACTATTGAATCCATTTGAGTTTAATGCATTGCATCATGTGAATTGATGTTTGTTTGTTGTAATCCACGGATTAAGATCCAATGCCCCTAGTTGGATAGGAAAAATGTCAGACTTGGGCCAACTTCCAAAATATAACAAAAGCTCGGTTCATGCAAGATATAGCTCAAAGAACTTTATGCAAGAAATTACCAACTCTCAAATAAGATCACATTGATTTGCCCCCAATGTCTAGCAAGATATAGGACATGAAGGATGGATTTGCAAGCTGATGGATTAGAGATGGAAAGGCCATGATGGATGAAGCATGCGAATGTGACCCATAGGACCCTCTCCTCAAGAGTACCCAAGCTAAGGAAAAGTGATATAGCAATGTGAAGCATGTTTTGGATAAGCCATGGAAGCCAATGATGTAGTGCTAGATAGCCTATAGGATAATGATCTTCTGTCATGAAAATGAGGGATCCAAAAGAGTGGACATGTCAAGAAGTTCTTGATAACAATTTTTGTATTTTAAGTTCTTCATTTTGATCAAGACCAAGGATCAATTTGGGTAAGATGTGGATAAGATAACACAATCCAGGTAAAGGGGTTGATGTAGGCTATGAAGGGATGTTTTGGGATTATGAAAAGACTATCAAGGAATAATGAAGGTGAATTTGGGATAAGAAAGATCATGGTAGGGTAACATGGATGCAACAAGTACATAAGCTGATGGAAAGGATAACGGATGTCAAGATACTCAATGCTCATGGATGTGTTCAACCTTGTCAAGATTAAAGGTGATAGAGGAAATATGGATGAAAGTGAGATAAATGATAGGAAGATGGAGGATAGCATGGATGAAACTTTCCCCCAAGTGTGGAGTGCAAGGAGGAATTACGCATGACACCTATTTACCAAGTTTTCATCATGGTATTTGTTTCTCTTTACTTTTGCTACCCTGGTGCCTATTGCTAGGTTTTCACCAAGGCACTTTTTTTCTCTCTTTTTTTCTTTTCTCTTTTTTTTCTCTTTTTTTTTGTATTTTTCAATATTTTCCCAACATCAGAATCTTTGGACAATGCTCCTCTGAAAGATATGTTGTAATAAACCATTGGGTATGACTAGAATGCTCAAAGATATTGATAAGAGGGATGGAAGTACAGAAAGTATGCATTGAAAAATGAATGTGAGGATAAGAAGAAGGTATGTTGTAGATGGAAATGTTGGCAAGATAAACTTTGACACACACTTTAAAGAGTGGTGGAATGATGGAGGAACAATAGATGAAGGAGGTAAGGATCTTCTTGGGGTAGTGGATTTTGGGATATAGGAACCCAAATCAGACTTGGAAAGTGGAAGATGTTTGGAAGGAGATGGAATGGAAGCCTTTGGAAGCTTGAATGTCAATTTTGATTTTTCTTTTGTGTGGAAGTCTTTCAAAAGTGACTTGGGAATCCACATAGTCTTTGATTTTTCTTTCTTTTGTGATGCTTTTGAATGCATTTCTTCAATGAGGGATTTAGGAACCCATATTTTATTTTTTTCTTTTTGCTTGGTGGACCTTTGCGGCCTTTTCGATATTTCATTCTTCTTTTCATTCACATGTCGATTAGATGGGACATTGTGATTTTTATACACATATGGATTCTTTGATTTATGATTTTTATGTTGCACATCAAAATTCCTTCCAAAAGACTTAGGAATTGTGGATGAATAGGAATAATATGGAGGGTTCATATGGATTGGTGTTTGGACATTCTTCAAGAATGTGTGCCTTCGTTGATCTTGATACATGGTAGGGTAAGTGAATGGAGAGCTAGGGATGATAGGAATGGAGGATGGAGGAATATATGGACCTAATATGGATGCAAGGGATGAAGACTTTTGTTTTGGGACATAGGAACCCAAAATGGATTTGGAGGATAATGAAGGCATATGGTTGTGTTTGAATGGAGGGATATAAGGTGTGAAAGGGATATCAATATATTTGAAAGGAGATGCATTGCCCAAGTTCACATCTTTAAGATTTATCTGTATGCCAATAGGCTCATGAATAGCTTTGATAGGATCAACTGAAGCTTGAAGGTATTTATTATCATGCAAGGGATTTGGAAGAATGATGGTTTCTTGAGGTGAACATGGAGGAATATGACAAGGAAATAATAGGATGCTTTGATCTTGACAAGGATCTTTGAATGGTCTAGAGAGGGTATTTTGCTCTTGATTTTCAATATGATCATTGGAAATTATGGAAGTGATATCTTGATCTTGCTTGGGAAGTGGATAAAATATGGAACTTGGAAGCGTACTTTATTCTTGGAATGGAAGGATATCATCTTGGAAGACATGAAAGGATGCAAGGGGATCATCACAAGGTTCTATGGATATGGGACCTTCATCAAATATGGGAGGGGATTGTATATAATCTTGATCTTGATCTTTATCAACATTTGTTTCTTTTCTCTTTGGATTATCCTCTTGACATGGAGCCACTTCTAAGGACAAGGTAGATGTTTGGATATGTGTGGGGGATGTTTGGAGGAATGATGTGGGATCCTTTTGAATGGGTATAATAGGCATTGAAGCACATGAAGCTTTGGGTTCCAAGATCTTTGAAGCATGGAAATGATCTGCAACAAGATGTAAGTTATCTTGGGTTTCTTTTAGAGGTAGCCCTTGAGGGTAAACATAGTCAACTTGAAAAATGCAATCATTAGGCTCACTCTTTGATGGAGAAATTTTTGATAGTTGTGGAGCTTTGGGAGATGAACAAAAGATGAAAGGAGTACAAGCTATGGGAGAAGCCTTGCCAGATAGAGGTTGTTGGGAAGCTTTGTGAGATGGACAAAGGATGAAAGGATTACTCTTGCTATATAGAGGTTTGTGCATTAGATCTTGCTTGAGACTCTGAGAGTGATATCTTTCTCTTCATACTCTTTATTATCTTGATCACAAATAGGATGATGTTGCAATTTCCTTTAATCCAAGATATATTTGTTTCTCTTAAATGCTTCTTTTTGTGAGGAAGATGAAGATATAGATGGCCCATCATTATAAAGAAAGGGACACCTTGATCTTAACGATGACTTTTTAGATGATGTCTCTTTTTGTTTTTCCTCATTCTCCCTCAAGGTTGATGTGTCAAAATCATGAGGAAGCTTAGCTCCTACTTGAGCTAACTTCATGAAGTATGCTTCTTTATCCCTCTTCAAAATTAATTGCATTATTTCCATAAATATGGGATCTTGGATTGCTTCTGAAACTTCTTCTTCAAACACCTCATCATTTTGATTCCAATGGAGATTCTAATGTGAGGAAAATGAAGATATGGATGGCCTATCATTATAAAGAAAAGGACACATTGATCTTAATGATGGCTTTTTAGAGGATGTGTCTTTTTGTTTTTCCTCATTCTCCATCAAGGTTGATGTGTCAAAATTATGAGGAAGCTTAGCTCCTAATTGAGATAACTTCATGAAGTATGATTCTTTATCCCTATTCATAATTAATCCCATTATTTCCATAAACATAGGATCTTGGATTGCTTCTGAAACTTCTTCTTCAGACACCTCATCATTTTGATTCCAATGGAGATTTTGATCTTGATTTTGATAATTATGCTCCATAATAGGATTGATTCATTTCTCAAATAGTTCCATCATTATAAATCTTTTTCAGGAATATGATCTATTTGTTGTACTGATGAGGAATATCTCTGAAAAGGGTATCCCAAAATGATGTCAAAATCTTTCCAAACCTTCAAGAGATGTTCACTATTTTCCCTTCTTTGTTTCTGGGCATCACTTGCCTGAGTGTAGGTGTGACTTAAAATATCATACGCGTGAACTGGAATTGAGTTAGGTAGCACACTATAGGTATACAGGTAGCACTTTGCTAGTGATAAGAAATTTTCCAATTTTAACAGGCATAATTCAATATATTCTAGGTGTGACTTCCTTGTTGATACGTATTTTCATAAAATTCACAGGCGTGACTTTGCCTCTAATAGGCGGTATTGTTTTGTGCATAGGCGGCACTTTGCTGACCAGTTTGTAAAAAATTTTATTTTTTAAACGTTTAAGATCAGATATGATGAAATTTTCTTGTTTGAAAATAGAAGACAATCGCAACACACACATCAATTTTTCATCATGTCCCTAAACACACTAGAGTGTATATTCTTGATCGTTTCCACAAGTATAACACAAGAAAGAATTCCAAGCAGCCTACCTAAAGTCAAATTTGGCTCTTAACATTTTGGCTCTAAAAGGTGGTCTTGCTACTTATCAGGTCTTATTCAACAAATCCATTCTAAACTATGCCAAGTTCTTATACCCACTTGTGGGCTTCCCACACGCACCAAGGTATGATTTTGCATAATCTGTTAGGACTACTAGAGGAAGTGAAGACACTTGTACACAATCTAGCCACTTCCCTTTTAAGGAAAAGTGTATTTTTATTATAGTGGGTTGGATGTTACCGTGGCAAAGGTAGTTGTCTCCCACTTGGGTCATTCCCTCTCACCATCCTCGTAAGGAAAATCTTGGGAGGCAGGCCCTTTATTGCTCTATTTTAACTAGCATGTTCATATAAAGCAAGGAAATTAAATTAAGAGTAAGCTTTTGGGAATTTGGTTCACCTAAAAGGTGAAGAGCATATCCCTAACTTTCTCTTAGTTTCTCAAACACTCAAGTAACAATGTTCTTTTTCAATCTCCTAACAAAGAGATTCTTGTAATTGAGGTGTTTGGTCAAATTCCTTATTTTAATTAAGCTAGATTCAATGAATGCCACAATTTAAGCAAGTGCAAGCTTGATTAGATGAATACCTTTTCCTTTGTAGCTAGCAATGGCTAGGCACTTTTTTATGATTTTTGCCTTTTATCTTGCTTTTTACTCACCTAGTGGCGATCGTTCCCACTCCCTCCTCCAACAAGTTAGTCCAACACAACCATTCAAAATGAGGGGAAACCAAATCAAAATTTATGAAGCGAATAATTATGTATGAACTTTAAGTACCTTATTTGCAAATTTTCAAAGAAAAACTTGAACTAAGGACTAAAAATCCAATTGAGAGAAACAAATTTATTTTTGTAAGCTTCAATAATTGCAAGATAGTTCTGGAATACCTAATTTTCCTCCTCTTGTGTTGTCTCAAGAATAGCCTTAATGTGCTCAAAGTTCTCCTTCTTGATCTTCTTTGCTAATGCTTTTTCTTCTTGATTAAACCTACTTTTTGGCTTCTGGACCTTTCTGTGCCTGCTCATTTACAGTCAAATCATGCAAATAGAGAGTTAGATAAATGATTTGATCAATTTAACAGAAAATAAAGATAGCAGATAGCAAGCAACATTGTCCAGCTAATATCTGTGAACAAATTGTTAGCAGGCATAACTTTAAGAGTCACAAGCGTCACTTAAAAGTTAGTACGCGTCATTAAAAAGTTAGTACACATCATTTAAATGCTGGTACACATCATTTAAATGCTGGTATGTGTCATTTAAATGTTGGTACATGTCATTTAAATGCTGGTACACATAAACAGTTTATTGCTAAGCGTAAGCAGTATTGAAAATCACAGAAAATGATTGATCTTAAGCGACAATTTGACAACAGTAAGCGTGAGTTGTCAGATTATAAGTGTGACTATTATTTAAAATTGTGAAGCAAAGCGTGAAGATAGGTGATAACAAATTTTAGTAAAGCGATACTTCCTGAGTCACAGGTGTGACTTTAAGCATAAAAGGCTGAATGCTTTAATCTCACAAGCTTGAGCTTCTGATTCACAAGCAACTGTAGAGAACTCAAGACCATATAAAAGTTGCATGCTAGGCATGAATCTTCAGATAGCAGGCATCAGGATAGAGATCTTAAGCAGTAGTAAAATGACTGCAGGCATGATTAAATCTCCCATAAGTGTGACTTCACTTGTTTCCTACAAAATATTCACGGAAAATAGACAATACAAGCATGCAAATTATGATGAAAATGATAAAATGAGGCCTAGTGCCCCACGGTGGGTGCCATTTTGTGTGATGATGATAATCACCTTCATGAAATTAAGATCAAATTAGCAATAATTCTAAAGTAAATACAATGCAAATCTATTTAAAAATGAAACTAAGATCTATATCATCTCATGGCTCTCTAGAAAGAGGTGGTAAGTGAAGCTCTCAGCTCAAATCTCCACTAGTGACACTTCTAAAATGAGAATGTATGATGTTCTATGCTTCTACAATGCTTCTATGATGATGATTCTAGCTCAAATTGACAAAAGTATAATGCAAATGCTCTAAATGCTCTTAAATGCTCTTAGAATGCTCTTCAATTTCCTATAGTAACAATGCTTTGCAAATGAATTTCTAAGATATCAATTTCTCTCAAAATGCTTCATATTTATAGTAAATTCCCAAGGGTAGGAGGTGGAGTGAAGTAATCATGATTTACCTTAGGTTGAGTCAAATACTTTACTTTGTTCATAAATGGGGGAACAATTTAAATGTTTGTCTCAAAGCTTTGGACAAAAGGACAAGATTGAGTGGTTGAGATTGAAATTTTAGAATGAGTGATTGAGATTCATCCTTTTTGAGTGATTTGTGTCTTTTTGTCCTCAATTCTCATTGGTTGCTCAACTTTGTTCAAAGATATTAAGAATTATTAAATTCAATTAATTAATTAAATTTAGCCATGTAAGGGTAATAGGTTCATTTTGATTTTTGATTTAAAACAACTATACAATTAATTGATTAAAATCAATTATGTAGTGTTTTTCACCCCTTTAAGCTTTGATTTAATTATTTAACCTCATTATTTGATTTTTCCTTTTCTTTAATTGATTTTGTCCAACTTTATTTAATTATGTCCATTTTAATTGATTTGATCCCTTTTTTATTGAATTAGTGTATTTTGATGGTTTTAAGCCATTTTATTGATTTTTGCAATTTAAAAGCACTTGTCCATTTTTGTGTGTCTACAAGTTGCATTGCCCAACAAAACACTATCTTTTCAAATCAAACTGGGGGCACCAATCTGAATTCAATGAGCTTAGCAAAGAAGACATGAGTTGGCTCAAATCATTGCATCAAAATGGCTACACTTGAACTTCATGATCAATATCACATTTCAAATATCCAAATACTTGATCTAAACAACAATATTTGACAAATCAAATCAAAATCTTCAAACAACAAATCAAATCAAAATCTAAAAGGCCTAAACATAACTAAGGATCAAAGTGGATGAAGTTTTTGAAATATGGATCTTCAAACAAAAGCAAAAATGTTCAAAGTGTTACTAAATTTTTGGAATCATGCCTTTTTAGCAAATCGATGATGTCTTGGACTAGATGAGCGATGATGAAGACATGATATTTTCTTGATTTTTGCTTGAGTACTTGTCAGGTTGATTCATAGCAGTATGCAAGTTTGTATAATGACATGATCATCAAAGAATCATTGAGGACATTTGTATATGAAAGGGATCGATTCTTTGATTGTTTACTTGCAATTGCTAAAATATGAGGAAAGAGGTATTCATATTATCATGGTTGAACTAGTGATGACTGTACCAATTTCATGTTCCAAAAGCTTGATGATGAAAATAAGCTTCAAAATTATGAATAATGACAGTTAGCTACATACATCTTAGATTAAATGCATTTAATGTATTTTCCTTTCTTAGCTCAAAAACAAATTGCAAGAGGAAAGCTAAAGGGGGTAGAGTTATCATCATCAAAAGACCAAATCAAGATACATCAAATGATCAATGATATCATCAATGGTCCATCATCAAATTTCTTGAAATCTACATCATCAAATGTCCATCAATGTATAATCAAAGTCCTGATCAACATCATCAAATGTCTATCGATATCATCAAAGTCCTGATGAACATCATCAATGTCTGAAGTATCCATCATCAAAAGTCATGTTCAATCTGATCATCAAAGGTACATCAACATCACCAAGATACATCTTCAAATGTTTGATCCATCAAATGATTCATGATACATCAATTAAATCATCAATAATCAATCATTCTAATTAACTAGGGGCAACCTAACTCTATCCATCACCTAAATATATACTTGCACCTACACCAACAGATGACCCTTCTATCAATCCTTAATTTTGCATCATGAGAACATCCAATCAACTCCATATCAAAAAAAAAACATCTAATCATATCATGTATCAAATATCAATCAGTCAAATCATCCAATTGATCATCTAGCATCAATCAAGTTATCCTATTATCCATTTTTTCATCTTGAGCACATCAAATCTCCTAACTCTAAATCGTGAGGAAGGAAAATCATTATTTTGTCTCTCTAGATCTTGAGAACAAAATATCAACCCATCAACTTATCCTATAAAATTGACATCAACATCAACCAAGTGATTATGATTGCCATCAAACGATACCAAACCATCATCAACTTATCTGGAACATCAACATCTTATCAATCAAATCTTTTCTCATCAAATTCTCTCATGATTGGGGCATTTTCAAATTTCTATATCTGGAAACAAATCAAAATTTCCCAATCTCAACCAAATCAGCCACAATCATTTTTATTCCTTTCTCGAGGGGGCATGCAATCATATCATCATCGGCTTAATCAAATCAAAGTGAAAGCTTTTATCAGGAATTTTTTTTTAATCAATCAAATGGGCCATCGCATCAAGAAATCAATCATCAAATTAGGGATCACATCAAAATCTTCATCAAATCAAACATCGTATCAAAGAATCAATCATCAAAATGATCATCAGAATAATCATCAGAGTACCACATCAATTGAAAACAATATCATCAAATATGCATCAATCTCATATCAGATATCAGGATAGATG
This sequence comes from Chamaecyparis obtusa, assembly GCA_027943335.1. NCBI lineage: Eukaryota > Viridiplantae > Streptophyta > Pinopsida > Cupressales > Cupressaceae > Chamaecyparis > Chamaecyparis obtusa. The sequence goes on along the minus strand of BSBK01000102.1, from coordinate 1,763,839 downwards.
ATTGAAAGACATCAAAAGATCAACCATCAATGAATCAAGACCTATCATCAAGAAAGATCAGAGTATTCTTTGAATCGACATGCTTCACACATCAACTCAAAGAGGGGCATTTGTAATCACCTAAAAATGGACAAAGGAAATTAAAGGATAAATTGAATAAAATCAAAGCAACTCAAGGACATAATTGAAGCAATTGAATCACAATGCATAATTAGCCAATCAAAATCAAAATCAAATCCTAATTCGAGATAAATCAAAATTGAGAGTGTTTTAATCAAATGCAATCAAATCAAAATACAATTAAATCAAATAATTGTATAGTCTTGGATTAAATCAAATTCAACCCATTCAAGGGGTACATGGCTAAAATAAATCAATTAAATCAATTAATAAATGTCAATTACTCTCAACAACCCAAAAGGAGAGGAAATTCAATTAACCAATGAGATTTAAGGAAAGGCATTCACATGGATCAAGCCAAATTCAATCTCAATCACTCAAAGTGAAAGAGAATCTTGTTTGTCCATCTTGTCTACTTGTCCCAAGCTTTGAGGACACAAACTTTGCATTGTCTTCAAAGGGTAGAACCAAGGACTCAACCAAGGCTTAATCATGATCAACTACACTACACCCCCTACCATTGCATAAATCTATAAAAGGAAGGCCTAAATCCTTCATAATTAACAACCACACATCTAAGAATTGCATTGAACCTCTTGCAATTTGAGCTTAGAAAGGTATTTGAGAGCATAATTAGCATTTACTTTGATAATTGTTAGCAATAGCTTTTTAATCTTTATCATTCTCATTCTAGGACTGTCATTAATGGGAGCTTGTTGAGAGCTATTTATTAACATTCTTAGTTAGAGAGTCATAGGATGCTCAATTGATCATTATTTGCTAAATAGTTGCTCTATAGTGGTTGTATTTAGTTACTATTTCATTTATTGTTCAACCTTAATTCTATGAAGATACTTTCCTTAGCATACTAGTAGTAAGTGTTAAAAATAGGAAATATTGAGAGGGGGGGGTGAATCAGTATTTCACAAACTTTTATTCTTGCCCACTTATGGATATAATAGATTACTTTAATGCATACAAAGCATAAGAAACTAAATAGCATACACAATAGTAAATGTAAAGAACTCATAACACATGATATGATCTTGAGGAAACCCTGGCCAAGGGAAAACCCTGGTGGGGATGGTACCCACAAAGATCCACTAATCAAAAGATATCTGATTAAGGATGTTGACCCTGTTAGGAGCCTATTACAATCATATAGTGTATCAGTCTTGATTAAGGGACTATAGGCCTTGTTAGAAGCCTCAACCCTGTTAGGAGTTGTAGATACAAAACCTGATTACTAGATGAGCTCACTGCCCAAACAAGTAATACAAATGTTTACTAATTACAATATGGTACTACTTACAGCTTCACATCAACAACTTTCGCTGCTATCACAATTTACATATATTACATGTTACATTTCAAGTATGCTTGGTACATCTTTATTTATACAAGATACAAACATAATATCTTTCTCTTGTTAGCTTGCATATCTTTATCCAAGAGTAAACATCTAGGATGTCATCTCTTTATAATATTAAGTCATTATTTTGACAAGCAAAATAATCCCTTAATTCATTTGCTAGTTCTATCTTCAAAACTGCACTGTCAGCTGTACTCTATCATTGATAAAATAGTCATAACTTTGTCTGTACTATCCATACTCTTTTGCACACTGAGATGGGGTATCCTTAGACACCATAGATTCTATGTTCAACTGTGCAAACTCTGATCATGCTCCAGTGAACATCGCCAAAACAAACTGTATCGGGTGCTCTGTCAAAATCATTGTTTCATACTTAGACAATTTTAGTTTGTGATCTTCCATACTTTCTAGCTTATGTGATCTTCATAGGGAACATATGTTTCCATAATGACAACATCTATGTACATACCTCAGCCAAATTGCCAACGATAATTGTTATATCAAGAGAGATGATGAGATAAGGAAGTTTGATGCTAGAAGTGATGAAGAAATTTTTCTTGGTTACTCCATTAAGAGAAAGGCTTACAAATGTTTCAATCTGACATTGAGGAAGATGATTGAAAGTAACAATGTAAGAATAGATGAAAAGTTTCAGATACAAGAAAGAATGTATGACAGTAATCAGATTTCAAAGATAAAAGAAACTACTACTACAGAAGGAGAAGAACGTGTTGAGGAAGAAAGTGAAAAAGAGGTTGGTGATGTTGGCACAAGTGAGGCTGTTGAGACTCCTAAAACACCAAGGTATGTAAAGAATAATCATCTTGAAAATCAAATTATTGGCAATACTAATCAAGGAGTACTAACTAGATCAAAGGTTAGAGAAGAAATTTGTTTGATTTCTCAAGTTGAACCAAAGACTACAGATGAAGCATGTAGAGATGAATCTTGGTTAAATCCTATGAAGGAAGAGTTAAACCAGATAAAGAAGAATGACACTTGGAAATTTTTTCCTAGGCCTAAAAATAAAAATGTAATAGGAACAAAATGGGTTTTTAGAAACAAAATGAATGAAGCAGGAACTATTGTAAGAAACAAAGCAAGACTAGTATGTAAAGGATACTCACAGCAAGAAGGCATATACTTTGAAGAAACATTTTCTCATGTTGCTAGAATAGAGGCAATAAGATTATTCTTGGCTTATGTTGCACATAAGAACTTCAAGGTGTATCAGATGAATGTGAAATCTGCATTTTTGAATGGGGATCTTGAAGAAGAAGTATATATAGAACAACCTGATGGATTTCCTCTATGAGAGGATAGAGACATGGTGTGAAAATTGAAGAAATATATGTATGGGCTAAAGAAAGCTCCTAGGGCTTGGTATGCAAGGTTAGACACATACCTACTTCATCTTGGATTCAAAAAAGGTAATGCGGACAATAATTTGTAGTTAAGAACTAGTGAAGATGGAATCCTGATAATAGAAGTCTTTGTGGATGATATTATCTTTGGAGGTAATGATGATCTGTGTAAGAAATTTTCTAAGGAAATGGAAAGTGAATTTGAGATGTCCATGATAGGAAAAATGAAATTCTTTCTTGGATTGGAAATATCTCAAAATGAGAATGGTATATTTATTTCTCGACCAAGTATCTCAAAGAAATGTTGAAGAAGTTTGGAATGGAATACTGTAAACCAGTAGGAACACATATGGTGACTAGTAATAAGCTAACAATTGATGATAAATCAAAGAATTTTTTTCAGACCTTATATAGATCGATGGTTGGAGGATTACAATATCTGACCCACACCAGACCAAATATTTATAATGTTGTTGGAATTATGGCTAGATATCAAGAAGAACCCAAAGAAACACACCTAGCTACTGTAAAAAGGATATTCAGATATCTGAAAGGAACCATAGACTATAGCTTATGGTATGATAGAAATTATAGCTTTGAACTTCATGCTTATACTAATGCTTATTGGGCAAAAAATATTAATGACAGAAAAAGTACTAGTGGTGGTGCATTTTTCTTTGGGAAAAAGTTGGTTTCTTGGCTAAGAAACAAAATTGTATAGCACAATCTACTATTGAATCAGAGTATGTTGTTGCTGCCATAAATTGCACTTATATTGTTTGGATGAAACAAATGCTGACAGACATTGGAATAACTTTTGATGAGCATGTGGTTATCCATTGTGATAACACCAATATAGTGAATATGTCCAATATAGTGAATATGTCAAAGAATCTGGTGATGCACTCTAAAACTAAACATATTTCTATCAAGTATCACTTCTTGAGAGACAAGGTGGCAGAAAAGGAAATAAAACTAGAATATATTAGTACAAAAGAGAAGATTGTAGACATCTTCACAAAGTCACTACTGAAAGATACCTTTGAATATCTCAGAGGTATGCTGGGGGTTCAAGCCCCTTATGGTCAGAATTAAATGATGCAGAGATGCATCAGTCTAGAGGTTTTCAGAGCCTTATCATAATCTGGACTAGATGTAGGGATCTACTCCTTAGGGGGAGTGATTGTGGAAGAAAGATGTTGGAAATTAGTTGATGACTCATGGCACCCTTTTCCATTGTTGTCAAAGGGGGAGTGTTTCTATGAGAAAATCCCTACTGTATGGGGAGATTGTTTGGTTATAGAACTCTGGATTGATATAACTTTGGGATGATGAATTTTCCCATATGTTGACATCAATGCCAAAGGGGGAGATTTTTAGATATTGCTAATGCATGGCAAGGTGATTGAGATATTTAATATGTTTAATCACTACATTAATGAATGGGAACTCATACTATTGTCATTTTTGTTTTGTCACTGATGTCAACATATGTTTCTGTGAGGAGATTAGATTGATTATCACATTGTACAGATATTGTATGGATGTTTCAGATGCTGTGAAGATAGATGAGAGTTTTGGAGGGTGTTGTGATCTTATATCCAAGATCGGATCATGTAATGTTTCATATTGGATGAGTTACAGATGTTTTGGTGAAGACTGGTCACTGACTGTGATATTGAGAAATGACAGAGTTAGTCTCTGTGTTTTGTGTATAGCTTATAGGTGATATGGAATCAGTGTGTTCAAACTTTAGAAATGAAAGATAGAGTATTGAAGAATGTTCTATGAACTGCGTAAGGTATGGAAGGCAAGATGATGTTATTTGTGGTGTATGTTCTAAAAGGTGATCTATTTGGAAGTCAACTACAGAGATGTATCATGTATGATGAATGGAAAACTTGAATTAAGGATGTCGGTCCTTAATTGTTGTAATGTAATCATTATATACTTGTTCTAGATACCATGTGTATCTTAGCAAGGGTTTATGTAATTGTTTGTAATTAGGAAAGCCTTATGGGCTGACCTATTCATGAGAATTGTAATAAGGTATAAATGAAAGGTCTTTTCTTTGGAAAAGACATGGATGAGAAGAAGATGATATAGAGAGGTTGTGAAAGTTGCGAGCTTGTGTCTATTGTATGTAGAGAAGAGGTTTGTTGGTGGACTTCATTGGAACTAATCAAGCAAAGACAGTTGCTACTGAACAGTTCAAAAGATTATGTATTTCTTCATATACACTTGTGTTGTGAACAGTGAGTTCTGAAGGTGGACTTAACCTTCTTTGGGTAGTGAGCCCTCCCTTTTGTTCTGGACTCCTAACAAGGTCTGTCCTCTAACAAGGACTATGTACTGTAATGTTTCAATAAGCTCCTAATAGGGCTATATCTTCTAACAAGGATAACTACACTCTTAGTACATCATTTGTGGGTGCTAATTCCCACCAGGGTTTTAACCGTTAACAGGGTTTCCCTGAGACCAAAATATTGTGTTATTGTGTTAGCATTCATTGTTCTCATTGGATTTGATATTACTGCTACTTAAAGTTTAAAGTTTAATAATATGTCATATAATTGATTCACCCCCCCTCTCAATTGTATTGTGTATTGTTATTCCTAAAAGATCTATGCAATATTATCTATTTGGTGAAAAGTTAGTAAAATGGATGATAAAATTTGGAGTATTGATTCACCCCTCTCCTCTCAATACTTAACTTTCCATAAATTCATTCAACACCAAGTCCTTATTGAAAATTATATTCATGAAATATTAAAATACCAATTACATATATTATCTAAAAATATGGCAATGTCACTCTTGCATCCTCCTACAGCCAAGGTTCCCTATTATCCTCTAGAGTAACAACTAGATTCTTAGTGATGATGCTTATTTACATGAAATGTCACCACTCTCTCTCTCTTGAACTCTTCATAAATTGAAAAAAAATGGAACACTGTGATGGCATCACAACCAACTACTATTGTTAGGGTTGACTCAAACAAGGATTTGCATTTGATCACGGAAAGACACAATAATGATAGAGACCTCCATTTTACTCTAAGGTTGATCTAAGGTGTGAAAGTCCCTTATATGTTACAAATAGGAAGATTCCTAAGGCAAGTGAGAAGGGGAATGGAAAAACCCTTGTGTAGGACTTGGTGCTTCTTACAACGTCGTAGAATCTTTAGCATGCCAAATCCTTGCTCTAAATTGATACGGGAGATGATATTTTTCATAAAGTAGACATGAATCAATCTTTCTTTCTAAAGCATGGTCTAATTAGCACATATCGTGGGTTGTGGTTGAGTCTAGAAGAGATATAGAAAAGGATTTCCAACACATGGAGCCCCATTTTGGAGGGATATATGTAGATCTACCATTGTGCACGAGGGTTTTTTGGTCTACTATTCATTAATACAAGGGATCATTTTACTATCCCAAAAAGATTACTAGTGGGATTGTGAGTCCTTGAGCACCTGCTAATGTTGAAACCTTGGCACTCTATATTTGATCTAGCTATTGAATCCTTCCCTACAGTTCCAATTTTGGTAAGGCTACCAAACCTTCTCCTATAATATTGGTTTTATTCATGTTTTGAAACTATTGGCAATTTGTTGGGAAAGTTTTTAGGGGTTGATGAGGGATCCTCAAGTTTTTTCACACAACATATGTTACATTTTGGTGGAGATTGATATCACCAAAAATATCACTCAACACAAAAAATGGATGTTTGACTCAAATTGTAGATTATGAAGGTATCTCCTTTTAGTGTCATAGATGCTTCAATACTCGACATGTTGTTTCTCAATTTTCTAAACAAGGAAATGACAACTAAACAACATGGTATAAAGAAATCTCACTACACCATTACTTAGTGGAAAGGGAAGAGCCAAATCTAGAAGGAGAGACCATCGTTGTGGATCCCAAATTATCCACCAGGGATGCAAGTGCATGACTTCACCTATAAAAGAATAACCCTTACCAAGAATGGTTGTTGATTATTCTCCAAAGAGAAGTGATAGAGGAAAGATAACAAAATTTTGAATAAGGTGTTGATTGAGCATATTGAGAGCTCAAGAAATATGTCTTTGGTTAAAATTAATGGGTCTCAATGGATGATAGATGGGTCCTTATGAATGCTAGATGTGTGTTATAGTTCTAGGACCTCAAGATATAACTAGACACTACAAAAAAAAAGAGATCAAGTTCAACATGTAGTTATGCTCCACACTATAGATGGAGTGATTTCCTAAATTTTATGTATGATGGTGATTTGGGCTTCCTAATATCATGTTAATGGATGTTGAAATATCTATGTTATGAGTTTGTGTAATACTTTTTATCATTTTTAATTAATTTAATGTGTGTAACTCACACATTTTGTTAGCTGATTAAAAAATATCAATTTCATATGATCAAGAACCTTTATTAGTTCATATTGACACAAATTTATAATTATCATTTTTTTAAAATTATCAGATTAAATCAAATCATTCCAAAAAGATACCAAACTGTTAAATTATTTTAATATCAAATATAATAGTTTAATTTTTAGTGCTTTCACTTAAAAATATTAGTTGTGCATCTAATATTAATCAATTAATATGAGTGAGTAGATTTACACATTCCAAAATATATTTGTTTATTGTTTCTAGATTTAATTGTGTGAGTGTTTGATCCAAAAACACTCACACAATCAAATCCAAAAACAACATACATAGATCAATTAATAATTTTAATTTTTTTGAAACTTGATTAAAATGGGATGTAACACAATTTAAAACCAAATGAATAATAAACAAATAAATTGAACTATAGACTAAGATAATGGGTCAACTCATATACAATACAACTAAATATGATTAAAATGAAAAGTTTATAGAAATCTTAGCCATGTTGGCTAGAAAATAGGGTACAAAAACTAGTTCAAAGAAGGTCCATATCTAACCAAAAAGAAGAGACTAGGTGTTATCTTTGAAAGATTAAATATTGTCTAGGGATATTATTTAAGGGACACATCCCCTCTTGTAGATATAAGTAGATAAAAGAATCTATTCACAAGAAGGATGGTTATATATGGTGATGTATAAGGGATTGTATGAGTGCATATATAACATAACGACATACAAGGAATATAATACTTGTTGATTATGAATGTAAATATTTTTAAATTTTAATCTAATGTGTATATGTGGTGCTCTTATTATAGTTTACTATTAATCAGATATCTTTCCATATTTGTCTCAATATGATTGAGTTCATGGTATAAAGGCTACACCACCAAAAATCCTTAGGGAACAAATTTACAATTTGTAATCCCTTAGGTTTCTTGCTAATAGTGGTTTTTTTTTCAAGACCCTAGTTAGGTTTTGTTGAGGGTAGCTAGGAAAATTTTCAAATTTAAACCTAGTATTGGATTAAGAAACATATGTAGATGTTGAACCTGATATGATAAAATAAAATTATGTCCTCTCTATCTTTACCCAGTGAGATGGTGTTAGGTGTGAATGAGGTGGGAAAGGGGAAGGGGGAAAAGGTTTGCAAGGAGATATAAAAGGATGTAACTATTAAGAAAAGTTACTACATAACTCTCATTGGGAAGAATAAAAGATTAATGGAATATCAAACTAAAAACACCCATGGTAAAAGGATACAAAATTAATTCAAGAGAGATTAACAAGAAAATTGATTTGGAAAGAAAATGAAGAATATATAGCTATTGAATAGTGAAGAAAATTATGGAAAGAGGGAAAATGAAAATTGGAGATGAATGGAGATGACCACAAAATTGAGGTTGGAAAGAGAAGAAAATAAAGTAGGAATAAGAAAGAGAAGACCCTAGATAAATAAGTCTATTACTAAAGAACAAAAAGGTTGAAAAATAGTTTTAATAAGATCATTCATAATCAATTCTCCATGACATGAGAAATTTGTATCATAGAGGCTCCTACTCCATCAAAACCTTTCTCAAATCCTAAGCAAAAACTAGATTTGGTTAACATAATATTTAATCTAGTTAGGAGGTTTAGAGATTTCCTAAATGTTTTGGCTAAGGTCCTATCTTTGAATTATGACTATTTAGAAAGAATGGTTAATCAAAGGATAATAAAATTAAAGGAACACAAAGAGAAGGGAAAATAATTTAATTTAATTATGCTTTAAGAAGTATGGCCTTTAAAAAATTAGATTTCAATTATAAAAATTTATGGAGAGAAGATATGAAGATTCGCAACCCCTAGAGTAGACCTTGTCCCCCTTAAGGCCTAAAAGTAGGAGAGTTATTGTAGAAGTAGAACCAAATAAAATAGAATAAAAGGAAGAAATAAGCAAGAGAAATAAGAAGTAGGAGAAGAACCAAATGTCCTTAGATTCATATATTAGGAAACTCATATTTTCTCCTAGACTTGAGAGGGATAAGGGAAGATCAAAAAATCCATATAATAGAATAGGTAAGGAGACTAAGCAAGCAACATTGGTACTAGGAAAGAAACTGGAGAAGAATCCCAAACCAACACAAAACATCAAACCAAAACAAGACTCAAATACCATGGATACAATACTTAAGATCCCTATTTTGAGAAAATATATCATAGAGGCTTTAGAGCACATATTCCTTTAGGTTTACATATTGGAGAGTTTTAAATTTGTAGGGTCATTAAGAAAAGAAGAACTAGAATGGTATATGAAAAATTTCCCTTAGCATGTGGCCACATGGGATGAAGTGAAGGCTAATTTTTTATCTATCTTTACAACACCAAACATTCCAATATAAAGTGTCAGCTAGATGATAAACCTAGTACAAGGAGACACATAGTTATTAAAATTTTATGCTAATATATTTAAACAAGTATAGAAAAAAAATTGAATAACCTTTAACAAAAAATAAATGATAGAATAGTTTATCCCTAGATTGCATAAAGACATATGAGAAGGATTAGATGGAGTAGTATTTGTTAAATATATTGACCTAATTTCCATGGCTTACTAGATCAAAGCACAACCATAAAATAGACCAAAATAAGATATAATTGTGGAAGTATTAGAAGATCAAACTAAAAGTGCAAAAACTTGTACTTTAATAGGAGATTAGAGCCAATGAGCCTAGTGAGCCTAAAATAATTTGGTCTATGTATTGTAATAGGGAAGGAAACATTTGGAATGGATGCCTCAAGGACAAAGAAGAGAAAACACTAGCTACAATAAAATTAGTAATATCTAACTTTATGTACTATGTAATTTGCCAAGAATGGGACATACATCTAGTAGAAGATTGTCCAATGAAAAAGCCTCTAGTCAAAGATGGAGGAAACCTAGGGTATCAATAAAATCAAATTTTTCATATTCATAACTATAGTGAAGATAAGAATAATGATTACAAATACTAGATACCACCCTTGTAATATAATGAAAATACATGTGTTATGTAGAATAATAAACAACAAGGATATTTGGATGATAAAAAACAATAAAAGTATAGAGGAGGTAGATGAAGTGACTAGAAAAATAGAAGAAGATATGAGGTAGCTTGTTTTAATTATGGGAATATGGGGGATTATGCCTCAAAATGTTGGGCATAAAAGAAAAAAATGTGAATTTTGTAGGAGGATTCCCATGATCTCTTTACATGTGAAAATGCAAGAATGTTGTACATCAAAATTAGAATGTGAACCAACCTTCCTGTAGTGATGAGATATAGAGACAAGAAATGGTGATTTGGAGGTTAAGACAATAAGGGATTAGAGGTTTTCATATAACAAACTTGTGGTCCTCATATACTTATATAGAGTAACATTATAGGAAAGAGATGGTAATGAAGAATAAGACGAAGAAGAGAATATAAGGAAACATAAATGTACATGTTGTTACTAGAAAAGGTATCAATACTAGAGAAAACAAAAAGAAACAATTAGTAGAATATTGATAAAAGGAAGGATATAAGACAAAAGAAGAACAAGAATAAGAATCAAAATACTTCAAACCTTGTAAGAATCAACATGACAAAGTTTTAGAACAAGCAAGACAAAAAATCATCTAGTAGAAACATGAGGTGGTATGATGTTTACTTATGTCAAAATACTAAAATATTTAGCATCCCTTGCAAGAAAAAAATATCTAGCAATGTTAAATTGAAGCAATGGGGAAAGTATTGAGAAAAAAAGGAACAAGTTAAAAATTTATAGAATAGGAAAGACAAATAGTCATCTTGCAGCAATAAGAGGTGGTAGGATGTTTTATTAAGTTAGAATACTAAAATATTTATAATCCCTTGAAAGACAAAAAGATCTAGCACAATTAAATTGAAGTAATGGGGAAAGTATTGAAACAAAAAGAACCAAGTGAACTAGTTATCCAAAGACCAAAATTGGAATAAAAGTCCTGTATTAATAAATGCCAATTTAAATGATCACAATGTCAAATATCTTATGGTGGACATTGATGTAGACCTAAATACCATTCAATTAACTACCTAGGAGAAGTTGGGAAGGCCTAAATTAATTTAAAATGCTAATTATTATAATCCTTTTTGATGGGTATGAAATAGAAACTCTTGGGACATGGAAAAACATGGAGGTCAATGTGAAAGGGATAAAGCAATGTGTTGATTCTGAGGTGGATGTGATGAAGGAGCCCTTGAATATATTAAAATCCTTATTGGGAACAAGATGGTCTATAAATTCTAATGACATTATAGACTTTTGAAAAGAGGATATTTCATTTATAGACAATAGAAAAGTTGTTAATATTCCCTTAGGATAACTAGATTTTAATTCATATGTAGAAGAAGTAGCATAGGGTAGTGAAGGGGAAGACAATACTCAATATTTGAACTTAAAAATATAGGAGAAGAAGGAGATATAAATAGTGAATGAGAACCAGAACTTGAAAGTGATCATTGTAATGCCGATAGTAATGAGGTACTAGAAGCATGGATAAAAAGTGAACTAGATTTAACATCCTAGATAGTCTATGGATAGTTTATAGATTATAGAGACCATTAGTAATACAAAACAATACTAAAACTAGAACAAAGAATCTTAAACAATCAACAAAGAATTGAAAGACTAAAACCTTTAAGTTGTAAGTGAAAGGCAAATGCAAAATTACAAAAAAATAAAAATACCAAATCATGATGATTTTGGCTGAGTAGTAAAATGGCTATAAGAGCCCTAATAATAAGAAAAAGTATCACTTGATCCAAACATGAGTCTAAGTAAACTATTCCTGATGGAAATCAATGAGATAGACACTTAAACTCTAAAAGAAACAACAAACCTTAAATAAACCCAATATTTCATAATGAAGAAATATGATAACAATGAACTGATGTAAGAAAACCCACATGTAAAATAGTTATACTATAGTGTATTATAAAATAAAGTATAAAAATAAAAGCTAGATAATCCAACCATGGAAAACAAGCAAAAAAACTACAGGAAATGATAAGAAATGATGACAATAAAAAATGCTACCACTTAGTAAAATGTTATAAAACCCTCACATCCCCATTTCACACTCACTTTCTCAAATTATCTTCCTTTTAATCTTACGATAATCATATTACTACACATCTATCTCCCTCATGCTTTCACTCACATAACCCCATCTATTATACCCCATCTCAAAATCCATCTTACAATCATGGTAGCCTTTATCCTTGTTTCAACTCTAGAAAATCCTCAGCAATGAATAATCAATTCACTTATAAGACAATTTTGGAAGACTTGGATAACACATTTTTCAAGTTTCCCAATTACGGCATTTACACAAAAGACGTACAAAAATACATACGCTCTCTCTAGAACTGACATATCACAATGCACTCAAAGATCTACACAAATAATTACCATGATAGGGGAGAAATCAATATGCATTAGAGAGTATGACTAAATAGGAGAAATGAAGCTCGATGTTTGAAGAGGATTTATAAAAATTTACAAAGAATAATATGTAAGTTAGTTACATGATGCATATATGTATTCAGACAAGCTACATCAGATCATTAATGAGGTCATCCAAGTTGTGACCTAATAACTAGTAGATAAAGTAGTCTTACTCAAGAAGGGAATGAAGAATGATAAGCTAAAAAAACTAATCAAAGATACATTCAATGACAGGAGCCTGAGTATTAGAAAAATCACAAATAAAGTGGTCTTGTATGCCACTAAAGTCATAGCTTACAAATACACCTTATGAACAAGGAGGACTCTATTACATTGTTGACTATCTGCACAACAAATTATATGTTGGAAGGAAAAAAATTAACCTATGTGATATCTCGATAATAGAGCTTCTAGAAAATGCATCTTGGACAAAGTAGATGAGTTACCAATTTTGGTATAACAAGTTTAAATTTCTTGGCTATTTACTTTATAAATGAACTCCCACACTATGTCGTAAGAGTATGGTATACAAACAAAATACTAACCACCCAAATTTTAGATTATGAAAGAATTTTTCTATGTCCTAATACATGTACACAAGTTTGTTGGTAGATACTTTAAGGGTTTCCTAAGGAAGATGTAAGAACGATGGAAAATATCACATAAAATAGTTTAGAAATATATAGACAACATAGTTTTCAAAGTGGATAATGATGTCATCATAATGAATGTATTGGATCCACAAACCCCATATATAATCTCTATGCCTTATGAGTTATTCGATGTAGAAGTAGACTCATACACACAAGGGTTTCTTAGATTACCCAAGGATCTATAGACCCAAAGAAACCAAAATTCTAATGGGTTATTTTACTCACTAGCCAAAGAGAAAGAAAAAAAGAAAGTAGAAATGAAGAAAGAAAAGTAATTAGAGAAGGTAAAACAATCCCATGAGGAAGAGCCAAAGAAGCAAGTGGAAATTGAGCCCGCCCCTTGGAGGTCCAAAAAAATGTACTTCCATGCCCCTTTTACAGCACTTGAAAAAACCATAGGTATCAAGTTGATTGAAAATAATTTAGAGACTATACCAGATAATGAGGAGACATCTAAAAGAGAAACATTAAAATTCCTACTCTAGATGAGTTCCAAGAAGAAGTGAAAAAAGAAGAAAAATCAAAAGGATGGAACTAGAGACAGAAATAGAAACTAAAGAATATGTTCAAACTATAGGAGAAAATACTATTGAATCATGGAGCTCATCCAAAGTCCCCCCATTAATGAAGATCAAATTTATGGAGGCTTGTATGATCTAAAGGTGTTTTCCAAGACATTAAAGAAATACTTGGTCATGTTGTTATCTAATAAAAATATTATAGATAGAACCTTTATTTTTTTAATGATGGAAAATAAATACACTCTAGAGGACTTTATGCAAAGTATTCTAGACCAAATAGAAGCTCCAATGAAGCTCTCAAGAGAAAATACACTACAATAAGAAGAGAACTTAAAATAAATGGACATTCAAACCATAGCCCCAACTATGAAACCTCCTTAATCAAAGAAGTACAAAAATGCATAGACTAAAAAAATATGGACTAAACAAAGAGTATATAAGTTTATGTTGGATAAACTAGAAGTGATACAATAGGTGCAACTATAAATAATGGAGGTGATTACCAACACACACGATCAATTATGAAAAGAAGCATAACCAAAAGAAATAAAGAAGTTGTAGACCCTCCACCTCATTGGACTGAGACAAACTCTATGAAATCTACAACATCTACATTTGCAACTTCTACCATGGACCACACAATAAGAAATACTTGACCAGTGGAATCACCTTAGCTATTTTATATTACAATAATCCACAACCAAGTATATATAAGGAGCATATCTCCCTTGCAAAAGTTTTATTTATGCGATGTTTTTCACTAGATTGCCCAACATGAAGTTCTACAACAACATGTGAAGACAACAGAAAAAATAGAAGAAGCAATTAAGGAGATAGAAAACAAGTACCCTTACTTGAAAGGGACCCTTCTCAATCATATTTGGCCCAACTAAAAGCACAAATAAATGATTTGTTAGGAGAACCAACTCTACAAAAGATAAGCTCAAATAGGAAGAGCGAGAAGAGTTTGAAACAAAAAAAGAAGGATAAAGAAAAGAACTGGTGTGTCATGCTCCACACTACATTGGAGTCCCAAATAAATGAAATAAAAAATATAGATGTCAAAATCAATTGATTGTATCAATAACATTTTCAGTGGCCAACCCTTTTGAGCCATGTCATGACTTGAATGAATAATTTGGAATGCAGATCCTCTAGGTCTCCAAAAACTATGATACCTTAAACCACTTAATGGACATCAGAGTATTAAAATCATGAATATTCATAATTAATATCAATAGATCTAAGAGAAAAGAGATAATCTCATAAAATATTGTAGAAACTAAGAGAGCTTGTTAGCCTACACCTAGTGTCAATTCTCAAAATTCCAAGTTTGCTAAACTCTAAAAGTATGCCAAGCTTTATAATCAATTTCAACGATCAATTTTGGCCAACTAATGGAATAAACCAATTTGGTTTTAATTCCCTTCACTTATGGTTATGCTAGACCAAGGTGGGTATACCTTATTACAAATTAAGGATATTAATCTCCTTTTGAACCATCCTCTACCTCAAACTGGCATAAGTGTTTCTAGTAAATCACTATATATACTAAACTGCTTTCTACTTCTATCTCTACAAATAGAAATAAAATTGAAATGAAATTTGATCAGTTCCTTCCCGCTATTGGGAAATAGATTCAATCTCATATCCCCTCAATGGTTTTGCATCACCCTTTCAGACAATTTTTAAATTCACACCTTGTGTGAATCTGTCAATTATTTGAAACATTATGCATCAACTTGTTTACCCTTATTATTATGACCTATATGCATGAGTTTAATCTCTCCTTGAGAGAACCAAGAAGATAAATCATACTAAGATACTAAAAGTTCTCTAACCAATTTGTCCAGAATACCCTTGATACCCAAATTGATATAAATAAGAAAGTCATGACTCATAGGAAACATCAAATAATCTCTGCTAGTTGAGCCAATATGACAGGTAGAACCAATCTTGAAAATATTTAATTGTATCTCATTACACACTAGAAAGAAGATAAAACTTAGGTATAGGTCTTTTTACAATTATATTACAATTTTTTGATGTCCCCCATCTTGATTCCCTCTTATAATGCTAAGGAATGCTTCATATGGTTTCATCTTTTGGACAAAACTATTTAAAACATAAAGCTATTTAATTTTCCCCTTCAAATCAATCTTGATGGATTTTAATATGCATTTCCTATGAATAATTATATCATTTGCAACAAAAAATGTATGCCTCCATGTAAAAGTTTCCCTTAATTCTTTAATTTCTCAAAACATATTTTCTTGGTTATTTCACCCTTTTTCATCTTAAGTGAAAACAAATCTTTTTGTTTCTAGTAAAAGATTTGTTTGTAGTCCTTTATGAATCTTTGAGAGAAATACTTTCCTCTTCCACCATTTACTTCAATTTTTTATTCTTTGAAAATATTTTTATCATTCCCATATAATACCATAGTTCATGGTCTTGATGCTTAAGATTTTCCCCTTTATTGATGAAATTCATTCATTAAATATCTCTACTCAACTATAAATTGAACTGCTAAGTTTTTCTTTGTTTGATATGCCTTTTTCTTGAAAACATTTAATTCCCCTAGTGAAAATAGAATTTGCAGATTCATCAAAATTTTAAAATTTTACTAGTTGTGTGAAAATACTTTATTTTTAGTCGGGTACTTGTAATTGCAACATCTTTTCACTTAATTATCCACTTGCACAATGTTGTGTAAATTTATTAGTACTTGCCCATAGGCTATGTACTATTGTAATGATTTTTGGATTTCTTCCTTTAACTAGTGATTAAAACAAGTTATTTAAACCAATCATAATTTACCATATTTTTTATTTTGTTACAAATTCTATTTTTCTATAGTGTCAATGAAATATTTTTAACTTTATAAATTGTAAAAATTATTTATTGATCATTTGATTGGCTTAATAGGTTTGAGTCTTATACATGAAAATTATAGAATGTAACAATTATTTTTACACTTTCAAAGCCATCTTTCATTATTCTCACTTACTCCAATAACAATACACTAAATAGAATTAAATAATAAATAATGTATTAAATATTAAATATGCTTTCATAATATAATAATATTTTTAAAATGTATGTAATAGTTTACATTATATAAAAATTAAATTAAATTTATATAATACTCAACCAATATATTTAATATAAATTTATAAATTATAAAATGTATTATTAATTCTTTCTTTTTAATTTGATTTTCTTTTATTCAATAAATTAATTTATATAATAGTATATTAAAATTAGAATTATATTTAATATTTAATTATAATTAAAAACTATACTAGAGACAAGTACTAGCCACTACGTGGCACTTGTTAAATTTGTATATGCCCTACCTTCTACACTTTTCAAACCTTCTCCTTCTATATGCCTAGCAATTCATTTTCCACCATATTCTTTTATGATCTACATATAAATGTTAGCATGTGCGCAACAAAGCTTCATTAATTCAAAACACTTTTCCCTTTTATTCCTAGAGAGAAAAACTTGTCGAGGCACTTTGTTGAACAATTGATTGTATTTTCTATGACTGTACATCTTCGATACACACAAACCATTCCACACTACTAGAATATTTCCAACCACAACATGCATTAGCTCTATAGTGTAATGGCTCTTCTTCGTAACAGTTGTCAGTCTATGAAGACCAATCCTTTTTCTAGTCTGCAATCGTAGCTATTTAAACCATTTCATATTCTCCTTACTGTGATGCCAAATATATCTTTGAGTTGCAGCACTATAATATCTCAATTGGAAATAATAAAAGTGATATCCTCTGCTTGAAGAGTGGACATAGTCCAGTAATGGATGAACCACTATAATTTGTGTGTCTCTATCTCTGTGTTTTTTATCTTTGTATTTCTATTATGTTTTAATTTATTTATCTAAAGATTTATTTTCAACAATTGGTATCAGAGTTGGGAAAGCTCGTTTCTTTATTTTTTTGGAAATCAATGAAGATTTCTCGAAATCATGGATGAGGTAGACAAATGGAAGATCAAAAAATTTGCAGGGAAAAATTTTAGGCTATGTAAAGTGCAGATAGAGTCACTACTGGTCAAGCATGATCTATCAATTACATTGCTTGGAAAAACCAAGGGTAAAGGATCTTTAACAGATGAAGAATGGGGAAAGATCGATCAGAAAGTGAGAGCAATGATTTTCCTATCACTCTCAAGCAATGTGCTCTTCAATGTTTCGACAGAGGTGACAATGAAAGAGTTATGGGATAATTTATCTTCATTATATGAGATAGCTTCAACATCGAACAAGGTATTCATCATGAAAAAGTTATACAATCTGAAAATGAAAGGAGTGATATCGAATCATCTCAACGAGTTCAATAAATTAGTTACTTAGTTGACTTTGGTTGTTGTAGGTGTCTAAAATGCAATGTCTAAGAATATCAAACCAAGCTAGCATTCAACAAAATAATCTAAACAAACACTTATGCTAAGACCCACAAAATGAACACAAAACCAAAGGAATGCAAACCTCACAAACCCAAGAAATCTCCAAGTTGTAGAAGATTTGTCCAAAGATTGGATGTGTGCTCATAAACTATGCTTCAAGCTTCAAGAGAGAAATGGGCATAATAACTTTGCTTCAATGGTGGATGAAAATGAAGGAGGAGAAAGGAGGTATGAAATGGAAAGGAGGTATGAAATGGATGATCAAGATTAAGAGGCAAAAGGGGAATGAGAAATGATGGAGATGCATCCAAGAGAGAGCACATGGATTGTGCTTTCTCAAATGCATAGCATTGTGGCAAGTGTCACAATGGGGGAGGATGAGAGGAGAGGCCAAATGCTTGAGGGATGTGTCCACTTTGGAAGGTGTGAGAGGGGATAAGTGTGTAAGAGATGTGTAAGAGGCTTTTATGATTTGGCATTGGAGGATGTGGTGATGGTGACATGAGTTGACTTTGAGTTGGTTTAGCATTTCTTAATCTTGGATTATGATTGTGCAAATGTTTAAGGGGTGATTAGGCTTGGATTAGAGGGTAAGTGGAGGATTAGGAGGATGTGATGGGAGGAGAGAGAATGAGTGGAGGGTTGGATTAGCTAAGCAAGGATTATTAGCTAATGGAGGAGAATTAGGATTTTTAGAATTAAATATTTTATTTAATTCCAAGTGGGAGGAAAAAAGGGGTTTGTGAATTAATTTATTTAGATAAATGTATCCATTTAAATTAATAGAAGAATAGGGATTTAATTAATTATCAGACTATAGGTTTGTCATTTTGATAATTAATTGGACTATAGTTAATTAATTAAATTAATTAACTAAGGGATGACATAAATTAATTAAATAATAATATTTAATTAATAAAATGCCTTAGGAGAAGACTAAATAAAATTACCAAATAATGTAATCAAATTTAGGTGTCTACATTTTGTACCTCTTCGACATAGTGTTAAAATAACATTGTTTTGAAGATTTTTTTAGCAATAAATAAATGACACAAAGAATGGACTTGGTAGCAGAGATGCCCCAATTATGGGTTAGGATGGTTAGACAAGGTGATGCCCCCTTGAGAGGACGGCAGGGAAAGAAAAAGGGGCCTAGGTGGCGGCTCGAAAGGAAAAAGGGGTGAAAAATGAAAAGGTCGCTACAGGCAAGGAAAGAGAATGAATGAGGAAAAGAGAGGTGTAAAAGGCAATGAGGGATGAGATTGGGCATGAGGAGAAGAAATAGGGGGGAAAAAGGCATCCGAGGGTGAAAATGGGGGCTTGGGAGGGCCTTTATAAGGGCCAAAGGGGTCAAAATGAAGTCATTTGCACACCGAGAGCCTAAGAATTACAATTTTGGAGCTTTGAT
Organism: Chamaecyparis obtusa; assembly: GCA_027943335.1. Taxonomy (NCBI): domain Eukaryota; kingdom Viridiplantae; phylum Streptophyta; class Pinopsida; order Cupressales; family Cupressaceae; genus Chamaecyparis; species Chamaecyparis obtusa. The sequence goes on along the minus strand of BSBK01000102.1, from coordinate 1,744,081 downwards.
AAATGAGGATGAGATGGCATAGTGAGGGTGACTGACTCATCGATCAGACATTGTGAGATGCATACTACAGAGTGGAGGGCCTGACTGATAGCTAGGATCAAAAATCTAAGCTTTTTGTTAAGTTTTTCATGCATTTATTGTTAGTTTAAGTTTTAAAAATGGCATATTCACAAAGTGCACACTTGGCAGGAACGCACCTGCTCTAGCGAGAACATGTTCCTACAAAACAAGCATGGGGTGGGAAAATTGGGAATTGATGGGGTTTTTCATGGGAACGCAAAAATCCTAGGATCTGGTGCAAGACCATGATCTCACAAGGATTTCTTGCGGGATCGCGTTCTCATGGGCTAGGGCAGCGAGGTGCCAAAAAATGGCATTCTCGCGGGAGAGGGGGGAATTCCAAGTGGCACAGGAATGCATTCCCACATCATTGGGGGGGAGGGGGTTTGCAGGAATGGGGGATGGGATTCCCCTACAGGAATGCGGGGAAAAAGATCTCTACGGGAATGCGGGGAAGAAATATCTTGTGGGAATGCGGGAAAAAGGTTTATTGCGGGAATGCGAGAAGAGGAATTAGGTTTTTGGTATAGAAAAAAATTGACATATTGGCTTGGCTTGGATGTAGTGGTCAATTGATCGACTGATGAGTAAGGAGAGACACGCGACAGTGTTAATTATCATAGAGCAGTTTACAGTGGCAAACTGGACTCGAGTGGATGGGCTAGGACTGGGATATTTGGTGCGAATGTTGTGGAGGTGGACTTACATGGCTTTGGTGATAGTGCTCTATGAGCATTGGCATTCAGAGATGGGGACCTTTCATCTTCCCACCGGGGAGATGACCATGACTTTGGAGGATGTATATCGCATCTTCCAGTTACCAGTGCAGGGTACACCTGTGGTAGTAGGGGTATACACACAAGCACAGGTAGTGGCCCCACTATTAGGGCTAGGCATAGAGCCTATTTTGTCACACTGATAGCTAGCATTAGCACAGCATGCACCAGCAACACCATCAAGATGGTGGGTTCATTATTATGTGTTGGGACTAGTGTCGAGGTATCTTTCCCCAAACATAGGTGAGAGGAGCGTGACATTAGTGTTGATTCCTATGATTATTTAGATTATGGATGTAGGGGTACCAATAGAATGGGGGATGTTGATGCTGGTAGAGATGTATCGAAACCTACATTAGAAAGTCTACCACAGAGTAGGGATGATGGGGAGGATCTTTGGATTTGCCTCCCTCCTACAGGTTTGGGTGTGGGAGCACATAACAATGCTATGACCCTTACGTTGAGTGGATAGGTAGGTGGAGGAGCCTATGGCATATAGCTAGGGGGGTATGATTACGTACCTTGAGAGTAGGGACACTAACTTCTAGCAAGAGACGCTGGATGGCATACAGAATGGGATCACATGGCATCCAAACCTTGGATAGGCATCATGGGTAGAGGATGCATAGGAGCTACCTTACACCATGATGTCGACGCATCTCATAAGGTGGTGGGATTAAATTGTTGAGCAGTACAGGCCTAATAGGACCTCATGCTAGTTTAGGTTCAGGCAGGATATACCAGATGGAGAGTGGTGGTATTAGTGGGCTACCCGCGAGAGGATATCAGAGTTTGGGTCAGTGCTAGATAGGGGAGGGTTGTTGGCCGCTTATCAGGCCATGTAGTCATTTCAGTAGGATTGGGTTGGAGGGGTGGTAGATCCAGGGACTATGTCAGCATATGAGGTGTGGTTCTAGCCACCTAGGGTAGTAGGGAGGTCTGAACTACCAGATGGAGAGGGAGACACACTAGCTGTATATGGAGGCCGGGTAGGGAGAGGAGGGGGGAGGGGAGGAGGGGGAGATAGGGTGAGGATTGGAGGGAGGGATAGAGGAGGTAGAGGAGGAGATGGAGATGGAGATGGAGATGGAGATGGAGATGGGGATGGTATGGATGTGGATAGGGGAGGAGGACATATTCTCATAGGGCCACCACCACTAGGATCACCATCACTAGTGGGTCCACCACCCACAGTAGGGATAGGGTCATTGAGAGGTAGAGGGGATGACACAGCAGGGCACCTAGCCTCACTACAGGCTACACATGATAGGACTACGTAGATGCTCCATGATGTACAGGGGGAGAGGGATACTCTAAGAGCTAAGAGAGATGGTTTGGCGGGAGAGAGGGATGGGTTGATTCAAGAGAGAGATAGCTTGATTGTGCACTTAATGCAATCCATATCAGAGGGATTACTGATGGTGGAGGAGAGAGAGTAGCTATGGTGAGAGAGGGATGCTCTAGTGGTAGAGAGGGATAGCTTGCAAGCTGAGAGAGATGTTCTGCGATCAGAGTGGGACCAGCTACTGGGAGATAGAGACACCACCACACGGGGGTCCCAAGAGCTATCAGGGGAGGTATGTCACCTCCAACAGTAGCTGGTGAGATTGGTGGAGTAGATTGGAATCTACTGAGGTCTATATTATGTAGCGGTACCACTAGAGTGAGCATAGCATTATAGGGATCTAAGTCATCCATTCATCATAGGATGAGGATCTAGTGGGAGTCAGAGATCAGGGGCTAGCATTAGCCACAAGAAAGGGGCTAGTGGTAGCCATAAGATAGGGCAGGGGAGCCATTGGTCGGGCCACTCATAGAGTCAGCAACACTTGGCCAGTGGTTTGGTACAGATGGTGGAGGTGGATGGATCAAAGATAGGTACAAGGATGGAGATGGACATAGGGGCTATCCTAGTATCTAAAGAGGTATAGAGTAAAGGTGTATAGGGCACAATGGGCAAGCCACCAGTCTTACAGGTACCACTAGAGGTAGACCCCTTGGCTAAGGATTTTGATATGCAGCCTCCCTCAGGAGAGGCAGATAGGCAGTGATATGCTGCAGTTTTGATCATGTACTGTATGATTTATTCATTGATGGAGGGCATAGTCCCTATTGTATATGTATATCTATACTTTGGATTTGGTCATGGACTCAGACAAAATTTTATTCTTTCATGCTTTTGGGTTGGGACATGTACTTTATTCTTTACGATGATTTTGGATATATATATGATGAGCTAGGTGGGATATGATGTGTAATGTATGGATGTGTGGATGCATATGATGTACTGACATGGATGATGCAAGATGTGATATGCTTTCTATATGTTGTGAGATTGATATGTGTGCGATGCAAGATGCACAGTGTGTGGGATGATGCATGTTCTAATGACTTTGTGGATGCAGGATGTGATGTAAATGCTTTTAATGTATGATGCATGTATGTTATGATAAAATGCAGTGGTTTATGGATATGTAAAATGTCTTAACAATGCAAGATTAAATAATGACTTAACAATGCAAGATAACAAATGAACCTAAATGTATCTAAGATAACTTAATGAAAGATAGGAAATGAACCTAAAATAAACCCTAACAATGCAAGATTAAAATGAATCTAACATGAGATGAAAAGATATGAATGAACCTAAAATGAACCCTAACAATGCAAGATGAAAATGAACCTAGAAATGAGATGAAATGAACGAGCCTACAATGTACTCTTAATAATGCAAGATTAAAATGAATCTAATAGGAGATGAAAAGATATGAATGAACCTAAAATGCACTCTTAACAATGCAAGATTAAAATGAACCTAGAAATGAGATGAAAGGAACAAACATACAATGCACTCTTAACAATGCAAGATGAAAATGAATCTAGAAATGAATGCATGGTGATAAATGATATGACATGAAAATGGATGATATGCAGTGGATCTAATTAATGCAAGATAATGAATGAACGTAGGATGATATGACATGATGCAACCTAGGGTAGGGGTGGGAAATGAAATGCATGCATGTTAGGAAGGAAAATGGGAAAAATATGAATGCGGGTGGGAGATCGAGGGTGAGGTGTAAGTGGTGGTACAACATATCACTGCCTGATTGCACCTGCACTAAGGGAGGGAGGGGATGACAAGCAAAGGGGGATATTTGTACCATCACAATCCAAAGGTCAAGAATCATGAGGTGAGGGAGGTGGGGAAGTTTTCATTGTGATGAGGTGTTCATGAGGGAAAGATGGGTGAAAAATGGGATGCGAGAGAGATGTGAGAGAGATGCTTGTGAGGGATTTTTCTTTTTTGGGTGGTACTTTGGTACTGGATAGGGATGATGGGATCTTTGTTCAAATGGTTTATGGGATGGAGGATGCTTAGTGAAGCTTGAGTGCGGGGTGTTTCGAAGGAACACCACCATGTAGTTTGAGCACTTATTTAGCTATAGCAACAGAAGGGACTAACCACAATTACTAAGAACTTGAGGTCATGTCACTAGAATTGCATAGGACTGATGTGAAAAAGACATGCAAGGGTTGCCCCAGCATCATGTGTGCACCCCAAAGGATGCATGGTGGGAATGATGTAGGGGAACCCACAAGCAAACAACATTTCCCAAGTGCACCGAGTGACTCAAAAGATCACAAGTGAAACGTGCAAGGGTCATCTTTGACTGAATCACAGGTAGAAACAAAAGATCATGCCCAAGAATAATGCCTCCAATCATAGCACACGATGATATAAATGATCATGGCAGCCTTAAGGGGAGTAGTCAACTGAGATCACAAAATCAACTAAAAAGATAAAACAAGCAAACTAACACCAAAGTGATAAGACCAAAAGATGTTCTTTGCCAAAAGAGATCGACCAACTATGGGTGTTGGGATTAGATCAGACATGGAGGAAGGATACATCCTATAAGGACCTGGTTGATGGGTATTTTACTGCATTGGGAACTGTTGATGGGAAAATGAAACAACCTTTGGAGAATCACAGTGACACAGGATACTTGCTAAGGGAACATTATTGATATTGTGGTCATTGCGGGCCATGTGCTTTGTGATCAAAAGGTACTGCTGGGAGAGACCAAAACAATATCTACAAGATGGAGACACTATATACAGTGGGTATGTACAGCATTGTAGGAAGTAGGATAACGAATCTCGCATGCTGGCGTAGTGGGAATGACACCTTGGGAACAAGGGATGGGTGAAATGGAATGAAAAGTGGTGAATGGATTCGAATGGGTTGGGAATAGCATTTTGATAGATAATGATATGGTCGACTATGTATAGCACCTATTTACCAAGTTTTCACCAACATACTTGTCCAAGGTGCTTGAATTGCCAAGTTTTCACCATTGGACTGTATTTTTCTCTTTAATTTTTTCCATATTTTGATTTTTTTTTTGTTTCATCAAGGTGCCTATTTACCAGGTTTTCACTAGGATGATGATTTTTTTTCAGGACATTTTTCAATTTTGAGGATTTTTTCAGGACTCTTTATGATTTTTAGGATTTTTTCAGGATCATATTTTGATTTTTTTTGGATTTTTTCATCATATTTCATGGTTCAAGCATAGAATTGCTTTAGATGTATGATATTAATAGGATCATTAATAGGCTCCCCTTCAAGTGTAGAAAAATGATAAGCTCTAGAGCTGAAGCAAGTTATCACCATGTAGGGACCTAACTAGGTGGGCTCGAATTTCCCTTTCTTTTCATGATTTGCTTGTACTTTCTAGTTCTCTTTCAGGACTAGGTCTCTGACTTGGAACTATCGAGGGTGTACCTTTTTATTGAAGCTCCTTTTGAGATGGTTTTGGTACATGATCAAGTGGTCATAGGCCTATTACCTCTTTTCATCTAACAAGTCTAGCTGGGTGAGGTGCGCCATGCGGTAGTCTTCATCTGTGATGTAGTTCTTCATAGACACGCATAGTGAAGGGATTTTGACCTCAAGTGGTAGAACAGATTCAACACCATATACCAAGGAGTATGGGGTGGTGCCTGTGGGGGTATGAAATGAGGTGCGATAGGCCCAAAGGGTGAGATTGATTTGTAAATGCTAGTCACGGCTAGAATCATTGACAACTTTTTGTAGGATTTTTAGGATGGTTTTGTTAGTTGCCTCAGCTTGGCCATTTCCTTGTGGGAAATACAGGCTAGAAAAGCATTGGTGGATGTGGAACTAGTCACAGAGTCCTTTGACATGCTAGTTTTTAAATGGAGAGCCATGATCTGTGAAGATGGTGGAGGGGATGCCGAAGCGGCAAATGATGTGGTAGAGGATAAATTTGGAGATCTAGACACCAGTAGTTAAGTTGAGCGGAATCACTTCTACCCACTTTGTAATGTATTTGGTGGCTATTATGATGTACTTGTGTCTATCAAAGGAGTGAGGGTGGATCATGCCAACAAGGTCAAAACCCCAACATGAGAAGGGCCATGGAGGTGCAATGGGTTGCAAGTCCTATGCTGGTGCATGGATCAAATTGGCATGCTATTGGCACTGTAGACACTTTTTTACAAACTCACAGGCATCATGCTCCATGGTTGGCCAATAATACCCAACTCTAAGCAGCTACTTTGCAAGGATGATGTCACTCATGTGAGCATTGTAAATACCAGCATGAACCTCTTGTAAAGCCATGACAGCCTCATTCGAGTCTAGACATCAGGAGAGGATGTTATGATACCCCCGATGATATAGGATGTTGGCTACAAGAGTGTAGCGGGATGCTCTATGAATAAGGTTCTGGCATTGGGTGTTTCTGAGGTGAGGAGATGTGATACCATTCTTTAGATAAGCATGAATGTCATGGTACGATGGGGACTGGGGACCAACCAAGATGCATACCATGTTGGTAGCAGCATTCTCATAAATGGGTGTGTGTAGCTACTCAACTAGAAACTCATATTGCATAGCGTCATGGGGGATTTCCAATAGTGAGCCGATGGTGGCCATAGCGTCTGCTGCCTTATTTTCAAGTCTTGGCACTTGTGTGAACTGTATGCTGACAAAATATTCTTTGAGTTTATCCACAAGCTCTTTTTAGAGTAATAGCTTGCCATCCTTTGTTTGATATTCGTCGAGGACCTATTTGATGATTAATTGGGAATCATCAAATACTTGAAGTTCTATGATATTCCACTGGATAGTCATTCTGAAACCGGTGACAAGGGCTTCATATTTTGAAATGTTGTTTGTACTCATGAATCCTAACTTGAAGGATTTTGGGATGTAGTCCCCTTGAGGAGTTACAAAAAGTATCTTTGCCCCTGATCCATGTGATGTATATGAGTCATCAAAACATAACTTCCACCGAGGCTGCTCTTTGACCATACAGAGGTGTTCATCTAGGAATTCCATCACTAGAGGGTATGTGTCGACTAAGGGAGCCTCTGCAAGCTGATCGATAATAAATTGCCCCTTAATGGCTTTTCGATCGACGTACTGGATGTCAAATTTGCTAAGTAGCATTACCCACTTTGTCATTCACCTTGTGAGTGTGGTCTTTGAGAGTAAGTATTTGAGGGGGTCAACCTTTGAGATTAGCTTTACTGTGTGGCTAAGCATGTAGTGTCGGAGCTTCTAGGTGGCAAAGACCACTGCCAGGCAAGCCTTTTCCATTGGAGAATAGTTCAATTTATAGCTGACCAATGTATGACTGATGTAGTAAATGGCCCTTTCTTTTTCGTTGTCATCAAGTTGGGCTGGAATACCCCCAGCGCTGTCGTAGTGGTAGATATATACAAAATGAGGGCCTCATCTGGTGTCGATGGCACAAGGAAAGGTGCATTTTCTAGGTACTATTTAAGATTCTTGAAGATGCACTGGTAGATAGGGTCCCACTTGAAGGAAGCATCCTTTCTCAATAGGTGTGTGAATGGCTAGAATTTGTCTGCTAGTTGGGAGATGAACCTCCAGAATAATTGTAGTTTTCCTTGCAAGCTCCTCAAATGTCTAAGCATTCTGGGAGGAGGCATTTCCATGATGTCTTTTACCTTTTTGGGATCGATCTTGATGCCTCATCGGGAGACAATGAATCCTAACAGCTTCCCAGATGTAACATTGAAGATGCATTTCTTTGGATTCAGTTTTAAGCTATACTTGTGCAAATAGTCAAACACATCTTCAAAGGCATCAAAGTGTCTAGACGCTATTTTGGATTTTGCCAAGACGTCATCTATGTAGTCTTCCAGAATATCATGGATCATGTCATGGAAGATTGCGGTCATCGCTCTTTGATAGGTAACTCCTTCATTGTTAAGCCCAAATGGCATCATGTTATAACAAAATTTTCCCCAAGGCATAGTGAATGATGTCTTGTGTTGGTATGCTTCAGCTATTCTAATCTAATTATACCCTAAGAAGTCATCCATCAGTGACAACCTCTCATGACCCATAGTGAGATCTACGATCATGTCTATGTTGCGTAGTGGAAAATCATCTTTCAGACATGCCTTGTTAAGATCTCAGAAGTTAGTGCAGATTCATATGTCACCTAAAGGCTTGACGACCAGTACCATATTAGAGATCCAGTCTAAATAATCAATGTCTCTAATGATCTTAGCTTGGAGAAGCTTCTCGAGTTTTTCTTTTACTAACAAGGCCACTTTTGGGTGCATTCTTATCAGCTTTTTCTTGACTAGTTTAGCATCAGGATCAATCGCTAGATGATGGACAATGAGATTTGGGTCTAGTCCAGGCATGTTTTCATATGACCATACAAAATTTATGATCAATTCCCGAAGAAGAGTTATAAGGGCCAACTCTTTTGCCTCATCGAGGGATGCTGTGATATAGGTGATCCTTGGGATTTCTTTTGTGCCCAAGTTGACTGGCTTGGTCTCTTTAATGACTATGGATGACTGTTCTGATCGGTAATCTTGGATAGGAAGAAGAGGGAAGTCTCCATCCTCCAGTGCCTCAGAGAGGTTTTCACCGTCGGATACACCCTTTATTTTTACTATTTTTGAATCAGGATGCACCCCAGATGGGTTTTCACATGAGGATTCTTTATTTTCTTTTTTATTTTCATTTTTGTGGCTAGGGACTTCCTCTTCCCCAAAGTATCCTTTTGGGTTGAGCTGATATACTTTAACCAATTCTTGTCCCCATTCTGGTTGTTGATCTATGGTGCCCATGAATCTTAGGAGCACTGCCTCACTTCAGAACTCATTTATATGTACTACGCTTGGTTGGTCCCAGTCTATGAGGTCAGGATGAATGAGTGGGAGGTCAATGAGGTTGATGGCGAGTTGGCGAAGGGCAGAATTGCCCAGGAAGGTTTTGTCATCAAAGATATCATCATAGGACCATTTTTCCTCCTCTTTTGGAATGTCTTCAACTTCCATGAGTTTGTCTTGGATTTTCAGAAAGGTTACGTTGGATGAATTGGTGCCCCCAGTCATGGCATCAGGTCCTCATATGTGCAAGTGAGGGGGATCAAAGCTGAGACCTCAATTTGGTGGATTTTTAGAGGCCTCCATGGGATCTTTCATTCTAGCTTCATTGGGTCCCAGACCACCTCCTTGATAATCCCATTGTTCAGTGGCCCATTTGTATGGTATAGGATATTTTTCTTTGAAGTACCCAAGGAACTCAGCATCGGCAGGTGGGGGATCCTTGTACAACCATTGGTTGATATCGTGTGCCAACTCTTGGCCATTCAAAATTCCATTAGAGACAAAGGAAGATGAGCCCATGGTTTTGATTTTGGGACCTTCTTTAGGGGCTTTAGTCTGGTGGTTGGGTCGTCCTTGTGTGTGCGGGTCCAAGAGGAGCTCCCCTACTACAAAGGCATCGGTAACATTGTATTCTCCATAGCCTTTGTTGTTGATCTTGATGGAGGAAAGAGTGGAGGTGAGGATTATTTCTCGATCACAATGGGATCGACAAGAGCTAGTGATAGATGTGCCGATGTCAATTCTGGGACAGTGAGTGGAGTGGGGAAATGAGGCTTCAATTGTATGAAAGTATGCGAAAGGTTGGGGATCTATGTGGATGGTGATTTCAGTTCCTTGGTATGGGAATTTGATGTACTAATGATAGGTGGAAGGGACTACTTGGATGGAGTGGATCCATGGATGACCCAGGAGGATGTTGTAAGGGAGGTCAAGATCAACAATGTGGCATATTGTGTCCTGAGTGATGGGACCAATCTTGATTGGAAACAAAATAGTACCTTTAGAGGTACACTCTAGATTATCATAGGCCTTGATGGTGATCACCTCATGATAGATGTATGCTTCTATGAGGCCAATCTGCTAAAAAAATTTTAACATACAAATATTTAGGGTCGAACCATTATCTATCATGACCTGTTTGATGGCAAAGTCATTGATCATGATGGCAATGTGGAGTGGGATATTATGATCTAGTTCAACAGATGGCATGTCAGGTGTCTGGAAAGAGAGGGTGGATGGTGTGGATAAGTGCCCTACAAGGGTCTTGAATTGGATGGCATTGATGTCTGCAGGGACGTGGGCCTCTTGGAGGGCTTTATTAAGGACTTCCTGATGGAGGGGTGATGTGCGAAGGAGATCAAGGATGGAGATTTGTACAGGTGTGTTCCCAAGGTGTTCCAGGAGATTGTATTGTGCATTGGGGATGGTTGTTGTATTAGCACTAGCAACAGATATCCAGCCTCTACAAGTAGTAACGGCACATTAATTGTCAGCACCTCTGACATGGATCATGTTCATAGTAGGCTTGACCTGGGAGATACAACCAATGAATTTATCATAGTTGATGTGGGTAGTGGTATAATCTTTTCCATCACCATGGTCACCTTGTTTACCTTTACCTTGGTCTATGAGAGAGTTACCATTGACTGGGTTCTTTCTGGTGTTTTGTTTAGGAAACACATTTTGATAGATTTGTAGGTTGGCATTAGGTGATGTCTAGGAAGGGGTGTCAACTATGATTTCCTTTTTATCTATGAGGTCTTGGACATAGTTCTTGAGCTTCATGCATTTAGCGGTAGCGTGTCCCTTAACATAGTGATATTCACAGTACTCATTGTCCTTGTACCAGGCTGGCTTGGGTGTCGAATCATCAAAGGACTATGTCTATGGATATACAACCAGGTTGGCACTGACCATATGATGGAAGATAGCATCCAAGGGTTCTCCAAGGGGTGTAAAGGTGCACTTTAGGTCATTCTAGACATGGGGCTTGTTTCATCCTTGAGTAACAAATATAGCATTGGCTTGATTAGCAGGAGGCTGACAAGGTGGTTGTTGGTAGGCAGGTGCTTGTTGTTGATACACGGGTGTTGGTTGCTGATACACGGTTGTTTGCTGTTGATATGTTGGAGGAGCAGAATTAGGACCTGCGAACACAACTTGGACATTCCTAGTGTTTGTGGCTCCATCAATGACCACGTTCTTATTCTTGTTCAGTATCAAGAATGGTCATTGTTTGGTCTATCCTAAGAGCTTTCCTTATAGTGTTTGATGCTACCATCATCCAAAAGAGCTCACTCAATATCCATGCCTTTCCCTTTAATGTCTTGGTAAGTCTGAATGTAGTTCATCTTCATAAAATAGGATAACTTTGGATGCAGATTATCAATGAATATCTTGGCAAGGTGTTTTTCTAGCAGTTGGTATGACAATCTCATGGTGAGATTTTTCCATCATTGCAAGTAGTCAACCAAAGTTTCACCCCCCTTTTGCTTGGTATTGCATAGGTCCAATAAGGTGAGCTCATTCTCAATGTTGTGTGCATATTGGGATACAAATTTTTTTTAAAGCTCTAGAAATGTGGAAATAGACCCATACGGTATTTTATAGAACCATTCAAGGGTGAGCCCTCCCAAACTCTTGGGAAAAAGTCACATGAGGAATATGTCATTAAATGCCACCTCCCGTCATCCCATGTAGAACTCTTTGACATGGTTGACTAGATCACCCTTCCCTCAATACTTGTCAAACTTTGGTGTTTCAAAATGTTTAGGGAAGGGAATCATTGTGATCGATCTATTGAACGGATACGAACAAACTTCCTCTAACTTGAATGTCTTAGTCTCGGTACCAGCCTTAATCTCTTTGATGGCATTTCTCATTTCTTCCCATTCTGATTTGGTAGGTGCAAGAGCAGGTACTCCCAGTGATAATGGATCAGATGGTGCGGGTGAAAATGGAGGGATGTGTGGAAGATATGGTGAGCTAGGGAATGGGGATTGCCCGGCTGAAAAGGCCATCTGGAATGGGTTCTAGCTAACTTGTTGAGCAATGTATTGCTGGTGTAAGGTGGGTGCGTGTTGTGGAAAGGCTTGCTATTGCGAGATGAGGGAATTGGCTTGCGAATTCAGAAAGAATTGTTGATGCAGGGGAGGTTGGTAGGATGGTTGTATGGGATTGATGATGAGCTTGGACAATAAGATGGGTGCATACCCACATTGCTAAGAGGGGCGATGGTGGCTTGGGTGTGCACTATGGGTGGTTGCATATGGGATTTAATGGGATGGGTAGTGCCAAGCTAATGCGATTATGGAGGAATGGTTTTCTGAGTGACTGATGGCATGGATAAGTAGTTAGTGAATGTGGGAAAATTTGTCATGGAAGGATGTGGTTGTTGTGCTACTTGGGGGAAGATTTTTTGTTGAGGGGTTGTTTGGTATAGTTGGTCATGTGTAGGTATGCCCATGGCATTCATTTGTGCTTGGCTAAGGCTCCAAGTGGTGCCAAGCCTGGCTGGGTGTTGTGTTGCAGAGGTTGTTGCAAATGTGGGATTTTGCGATGCAAGGGGAGGATTCTAGGATGTCATGGATGGAATTCCTATCGTGAAAGTGACTTGCTAGGATTTTGCTTTAGTAGTGTAATACCCCAAAAATGGGCTATAAGTTCATTAACCTCCTACATCAACAAATCGAACAAAATTGACATCAAAGTCCTAACCTAAGGCACATCTAACATCATCGAATCATAATTGATTATCTTAAATTCTGCATCGGGGAATATTCCTAGTAATATTCCTAATTATCTTAATTATCTTTAATTTAATGATTATTTGGCGATAAATCACATTTATCCTAAGTTTGATTAATTGAATATTTTCATATTTAATTAATTAGATTTAATATTTGCCACTTAATTGTGTAATTAAATTTAATTCTATCTATTATTAATTATATTATTTAATTTTGACAATAAATCAAAATTCCTATCTTTAATTGATTAAATTCTTATTTAATTAATTAAAGCATGTTGTCATTATTTAATAATATAATTTTTAATAAAAGTTTGGTAAAATAGTTAATTAACCCATAAATTAATTATTTTATTTCAAAAATCAGTTGAGTTGAGGATAAATCACTTTATCTATTTATTTAATTCTTAATTATTATGCATATTCAAAAGAAACAGTTAAACTCCCAATCAGAAAATCAATGCAAGTTATTGACTTTTTGGAACTCAACATCCTTTTGGAGTTCAAAAAGCTAATCTAAACTCTAATTTGAGTTAAAAAGCTGTTTTTGCATGATTTTGAGAATTAACTATCTTTCATGATCAAATAACTCAAAAATCAAGATGAGTTAATTTGAGTGATTTATGGCTTTTCCCATGCACCTCCAAAGCCCTGGATTTCTATAAATTAAGGCTTTAGCTCTTCACAAATCATCTCATATTTTGCACAATCACGCTGGAGAATCGGAATTGAAGAATCAAAGCTCTTGCGAATCGACATCTTTGTGAGATCAATCTTATTTTTGCATTCATATTTCATATCATTGTTAGATTAGCATAGCATATCAGTTTTCAATAGCATAGATTCATATCAAGTTTTTCTCATTCTTATTGCATAGAAAAATACCAAAAAAAATAGCTTAATTGCATTCAATCTCATATCTAGATCAATTGCATTCAAATCCTTCATTTAGGTGTCGTCTAGGTCACTAATCTCGATAATAATCTGAGAACATTAATCTCGCACCTACTAGAAGGCAGTAAATTGCTTGGTTAGATTAGATTTCAATTTTGCACGATTTTGATTATCACTAACCTCTAATGTTTTACTAAGTGTTGTGTCTACAGATCAGGTACAATTTTCACACACACAAGTAGCAGATGTAGGGGGAAGAATTTGCATGGATTGAGATTGTGTAATGGCCTGGGTGGATGTAGATGGGGTAGCTTGTACTACTCCTTGTGTTGAAACGGGGGTTTGGTTTATGACGAGTGGAGGGACCATCTATGTAGTGGCCTGTGTGGGGGGTGGTGTTTGTGTGGCTAGCTATGTGGAAGCAGGTAGAGGTGTTGCACCCATAATGGAGAAAGGTGTGGTTTGGGGCGTGCTTTGGATGGTAGGAATCATTGTGCTAGGTTGCAAGAGATGTGAGATCATTAAGGTTGTGTGGGACACTTACATGATCGAATCATGGATTTATTGACCAATAAAGGGGTTAGCATTGGTAGAGATATGATAGGGTTTTATGGGATCAAAGGTGTGTAGCTATGGTGAAATGGGAGTACCCTCCTACACATAGTTTGCCAAGATGGCAAGATGATTTTGGGCAATGATCGCGCTTACCATTTGCGCATATCTTGGAAGGCACATGAAAGCCTCCATGGAGTTGGTAGTAGGTGTCTCACTAGGATCTTCCCACATGTTTTGAATTATTGCTTCTTGGGGGTCATACATCACCATCTCACTCGTGGACTCATTTGGGTCTGCCGAGCTAGTGGCCTGGTTGGAATCCATCCCTTTTCTTTTCTTTGATCATGTCACAATAGGCATGAAAATGCAAAGTCCTAAGATGAGGGATAATGCAGATGTATCAGAATGATGCTAGGGATGGGGATTTTTAGATCCAGATGAGGTTGATGATAACCTAGATGCAGGATGGTGGATGATGAAAGATCTTGATGGTGGATTTTCTAAGGGATCGTGATGAGCTACCTTTCCAGATGTGGATCAAAATATGTGAGATTGTCACCCTCGGATAGACTTGCGATCTTTGGATGATAGGATCCTTACTAAAGTGAGCCAATCTCTGGATCGAGATGATGAGGTCCACAAGAGCAAGTACTAGCTACCCTAGACAAGGCTTAGTCGAAGGGTGTGGCTAAGATTTTGATTCTAAGGATGAGGTTGGGAAAAATCAAGGTGAGTCCTCAGATGTGCTGAGGATTTTGGATGATGGTTCTAGGACTTGGATAGGAGGTAATGCTAGATGAGGCTACCTAAAGGATGATGCAAATGTTCCTATGGGACTATCTAAAATGAAAGGATGCTGAGATAACTTTGCAATTTTGAAAAAGGAGGAGATTGTGCCTACTAGCCTTTACTCTCTAATCTGACAAAGCGGTGATCAACTTGGATCTGAAAGGAAAACTATTTAATCCTTGCATTGTATTGTATGTTATCCAATTGGGTTTGGTACCTTTCCTCTTCACGGGCTATAGTGACAATATGCTAACAATCTTTAAGCTTTCTTTCTGTAACTTTCTTCTCTTGATATGCACATGGGATGGGTAACTTAGCTTTCTTGTGCTTCATAGTCTCGGTCATAGGTCATAAAATGCAGCTATTTTTAGGACACTAGATTAGATCAAGCTAGGAAGTGACTGCGGTAAGTATACCTAGACTTGGTTTCGAACAAAATGGGTTTTTCTTTTAGGGTATTGTCTTGACAAATAGTCCTCACAAGAGAAAAAGCAATCTTGCAGGAAATAGGTAGATGATCTCTTTTGGAAAAAGAACTTTGTAATTCTAATTTTGTGTATGTTCAATAGATGTTTTCACTGGGTCTGATCACTTTCAAGAACATATACAAGCAGTTCCTACCTATAAGACAGGCTAGTATCACAACCTTTACCCACAACTTGATATCCCCAAAAAGGAATACATATGGTGATTAATCTTCAGGTGACACAGGAAACCACTTGGGTCAGTCCTTTCACAAAGATTATCATACTTTCAGGAATAGATCAGGTAGGCTTCTGATTAATGGCTTGTAGTAAGGTCTGTGGTGTCCTCCCAATCAGTTTGTACACGCGTGACTCACTTAAGAGCCTAGTTGACCATGCCAAAATCATAGGAATATTCACCTACCTCAGGGTACCATCAACATGCCTCACCTGAGCTTGCAGGGATAAGGTGGGAGTTTTCTCAGCACCTTATTTATATATCTGCTGGGGAATTATCAGTTTGAGGTCATTCTCTAAAGAGGAAATGCTTCTCTCTAGGTAGGCCTTGCTAGAAGTGTTGTCAATTAGACTTGATCTTTCTCTTCACCCAAGATCTGTGAAGGCAAGGGGAGAGGATACAGATACAAGTGGATTGCTTCCACATTGCTTACTTTAACAAGGTTTATGCAAAAAATGAAAAGCTCTAAGGAAGTGTTGAAAAACACTCCTTCAAACACGTCAAGAAGTATTCATTCCAAATTGGACCTAGTTTAGGCTAAGTGTTTTCTATTCTAGAACATCAAACACTCATTTTTAACATGCAAGGTCCTTTTTGAAAAGTAAATGACAATGCTTGAAAAATAGAAATTGCTTTGCAAAAAAAAAAACAAGAAAAAGTGTTTACTTCCTCTTAGCATTCAAGATTTTTTTTGATAAATTTTTAAGCACCAAACAAAGTGTTCATTACATTGGTTATTCATCCCTTACCTATTCAAGATTGAGTTTTTATTGATTTTAAGCACCAAAACGAAGTGTGATATTTTCTTTGTTCAATTTTAACCTTTGTTCATTTTAATCCCAAATTGAAATGATGAAGTGTTGTTTAGCATACACTATTCTTTTTAATGCACCAAAACAAAGTGAGTTAATTCTGTTTTAAAAATTTAACCCATGTTCCTGCAAAGACCTACAAACCTGCAGCAGAAAAACCACATTCTCGCAAAGCCATATAGGCGTTCCCATGGACTGTCAGAAAAATCAAAATGATAGAATAATAAATGCAAATAGAATTTTGATACCTACAGACGCATTCCCGCAAGTCAAACAGCATTCCCGCAAGTCAACTATCAATCCCGTGTTGCAAGAATGAAGGTAGAAAACTCAAAAAAATTGACAGGGTCGTACAGCTTACAAATGGTTAACAATCAATCCCGCGGGTCAACAGCATTCCCACAATAGTCAAACAATAATCTCGCGTTGCAAGAATGAAGGTAGAAAATAAAAATAACAAAAAATACCTTTTGTCTTACAAGAAGTACACAGGCAATCCCACCTAGTCAATGCGCATTCCTGCATTGCGAGAATTTGATCCCACAAAAATGGGTACAATCAGTCATTGGTAAAGTCAGGATAGAGATTAGAAAAAGAAGGAAAAAGAAGTTTTCATTGTGGGAATGCATTCTCACAAATCTGTACAAGTGTTCTCGCAAAGAAATCAGCGTCCTTGCATCCGTACAAGCATTCTCACAAAACTATGGATTTTTCAGATGTTGCTGCTGTGTAAAATCTGAAGGTGGGAATATCTACACAAATGTCTCCTCTTCGGCCCTAAACCTACAAAAACACCCAAAAAACCCTTGCAATACACTCAAACAAAAAAAAACTTTCGTATTTGGGTTAGTTTTGCAAAGAAAAATAAGGAAGATAAAGAAAAATGACCCTTGAAGTGGATCCCATCGGGCGTGCCAAAATGTGAGTGTCTAAAATGCAATGTCTAAGAATACCAAACCAAGCTAACATTCAACAAAACAACCTAAACAAACACTTATGCTAAGACCCACAAAATGAAGACAAAACCAAATGAATGCAAACCTCACAAACCCAAGAAATCTCCAAGTTGTAGAAGATTTGTCCAAAGATTAGATGTGTGCTCATAAACTATGCTTCAAGCTTCAAGAGAGAAATGGGCATAATAACTTTGCTTCAATGGTGGATGAAAATGAAGGAGGAGAAAGGAGGTATGAAATGGATGATCAAGATTAAGAGGCAAAAGGGAAATGGGAAACAGTGGAGATGCATCCAAGAGAGCACATGGATTGTGCTTTCTCAAATGCATAGCATTGTGGCAAGTGTCACAATTGGGGAGGATGAGAGGAGAGGCCAAATGCTTGAGGGATGTGTCCACTTTGGAAGGTGTGAGAGGGGATAAGTGTGTAAGAGATGTGTAAGAGGCTTTTATGATTTGGCATTGGAGGATGTGGTGATGGTGACATGAGTTGACTTTGAGTTGGTTTAGCATTTCTTAATCTTGGATTATGATTGTGCAAATGTTTAAGGGGTGATTAGGCTTGGATTAGAGGGTAAGTGGAGGATTAGGAGAATGTGATGGGAAGAGAGAGAATGAGTGGAGGGTTGGATTAGCTAAGCATAGATTATTAGCTAATGGAGGAGAATTAGGATTTTTAGAATTAAATATTTTATTTAATTCCAAGTGGGAGGAAAAAAGGGGTTTGTGAATTAATTTATTTAAATAAATGTATCCATTTAAATTAATAGAAGAACAGGGATTTAATTAATTATCAAACTATAGGTTTGTCATTTTGATAATTAATTGGACTATAGTTAATTAATTAAATTAATTAACTAAGGGATGACATAAATTAATTAAATAATAATATTTAATTAATAAAATGCCTTAGGAGAAGACTAAATAAAATTACCAAATAATGTAATCAAATTTAGGTGTCTACATTTGGTATCTCATTAGATGATGAAATAAAGGAAATCTTATTATTATGCTCACTCCCAAACAGTTGGGAAGGTAAGAACAAGCTAAAATTTGATGAAGTTGCAGCCACACTACTTAGTGAAGACATGCGAAGGAAGCATCAAGAACCCTCTTCTAGTGATGCTCTAATAGTTGTGAGCACAAGCAATAGAGGTAGAAGTTGTGAGAGAGGAAGAAACAATAATAATAATGGAAGAGGTAGATCGAATCATCACTCAAAATCGAGAGGGAGAAATAACACTTGTTGGTTTTGTGGAAAACTAGGGCACACAAAGAAGCAATGTTGGAATTACAAGAAGGCTCAAAATAATGTTATCAATGATGGTGTTAATGCTGCAACTGATGGAGCTTTGGCACTTGTAGCTAGTGACACATATTCAAACTCGTGGGTTCTTAATTCCAATGCATATTTTCATGCTACTCCATGTCAGAGTGCTTTCACAAATTACCACAAAGGTATGTTTGGTAAAGTTTTTCTTGGGGATAACAAAGAATGTGATATTGTCAACAAAGGGGATATTTTATTATGACTGAAAAATGGAAGTAAATGGATTCTAAAAGATTTTAGTCATGTTCCTACACTTAAGCACAATCCGATTATAGTTGATCAATTACATACACAAGGTTGTAATGTCAATTTTGATCTCGCTTCTTGGAAAGTGTCCAAAGGTCAATTAATTCTAGCTAAAGGGAAAAAAACTAGGAGTTTATACACTTTAGAGTGCAATGGTGAAGTGGGAGAAGTCATGGTTGTTGCAGATAGCAATACTGAACTTTGGCATAAGAGGCTCGGTCATATCAGCAAAATGGGTCTTGAAGTTGTGCTTCGAAGAGACCAACTTTTGGGTCTTAAATCAGTTGATTTAGAATTGTGTAAGCATTGCCTTTATGGAAAGCAAAATCGCACCAACTTCGTAAGAACGAGTCATGAGAAGAAATCCTCTCCATTAAAACTTGTGGATTTCGATGTCTTTGGTCCTACAGAGGTAACATCTATTGGTGGTGCTAATTATTTTGTCACATTTCTTGATGATTGCACTCGCAAAGTTTGGGTTTACATGTTGAATAAGAAATTAGAAGTATTTTCAAAATTTAAAAGTTTTAAGGCTATGGTGGAAAATCAGATTGGAAGAAAGATTAAATGTTTACTAACAGACAATGGTGGTGAGTATTGCTCTTCGGAGTTTGATAATTTTTGTGTAGATCATTGTATTCAGAGGATTAAAATAGTCCCTTATACACCTCAAGAAAATGGTGCAGCTGAGAGGTTGAATTGAACTATTTTGGAGAGAGCTCGATGTATGTTGTCTAATGCTAGTTTGGGGAAGGAATTTTGCGTAGAGGCGTGTAATACAATGGTTTTAATAAATTGAGCTCCTTTTCCATGTCTGGATTTTGATATTATGGAAGAAAGGTGGACTGGTAAGAGAATTTCATTTTCTCATTTATGTATTTTTGGATGCGATGCATATGCTCACATTCATAAAGAGCAGAGAATGAAATGGGATTCAATCACCAAGAAAGTGATTCACAGTCGAGGTGTTGTATTCAATGAAAAGTCTTTCTCCAGTTTGCAAAATTAGAACTCTCCTTCTGATGATTTTATTAAATATGATCTATCTAATAATGGAAATCATAGGCAGAACATACCTCAGGTCACATTCCACCCATCTACAGTTATCCTCTCCGGCAATGCACACCACAACTCTTCCACAAATTCTCTACCATGCCCCATAACACTGCAGACACTTATGTCTCCTACACCATCTATGGTTATCATACAACCACTATTTTATGGCCCTGCATCTACATCTCTACCTATGTAGACTAGCCCTTACCAACGTGATAAAGGAGGAGAGCAAGCATCTACATCTCTATTTCCAATGCCTCTTAATGCACACCCACCTTTGCAGCCTTTGCTTACTCACCTCCTGCACATGGAGAACATAACGCAGACTCCTTCCTATTCTCTTTCATGGGTGGATGAAGGGCATAGTGTGCCCCTTGCGTTAGACTTCTTACAAACTACCATGTCACACATGGATACTACTCCACCAAATGTGACACATACGCAGCCACATATGGAGACTTTTGTCTCCTAATTAACTCCCACTTCCACAGTCCTCCGCACCTCCAATGAGTCTCCTACGGCATTCAAATTACCACAATAGTGGAATGTTAGTTAGACACCTGGCATTCAAACTACAGAGGTTACTGGCCCTCTTCACAATACAGACAATAATATGTGCATTTCATTGTGGAGATCTACCAGAGAGAGAAAACATCCAAGGAAGCTTGATGATTATGAACTTTTATACTCTTTGTGTTCTGATCAGGCAAAGCCACAAACATATAAGTAAGCATGTACTGGTGTTAATTCAGTGTTCTAGATGGATGCCATGAAAGATGAAATGGACTCTTTAAACACAAAGTAGATATGGGATTTGGTTCCTCTTCTACCAAATCGTAAAGCCTTGAAAAACAAATGGGTATTTCGCATAAAAGAGGAAGATGGAGGTTGAAAGAGATACAGGGCCAGATTGGTAGTGATGGATTCTCTCAACAAAAGGGTGTAGACTTTAATGAAATATTCTCTCCAGTAGTCAAAATGGAGACTATTCATTTGGTATTAGGCATAGCAGTAGCATGGGACCTTGAGCTTGAGTAACTCGATGTCAAAACAACATTTTTACATGGGGATATCGATGAAGAGTTATATATGGAGTAGTCGGAAGGATTTGTTAAATAGGGGCATGAGTATTTATAATATAGATTAAAGAGGATTCTATATGGGCTAAAGCAAGCCCCGCACCAATGGTATTTAAAATTTGATCACTTCATGACTCGGCAAGGTTTTACTCGCTATGAATCGAACCCATGTGTTTACTACAAATTACTTCGCACTAGTGAGTTTGTGATTTTTCTATTGTATGTTGATGACATGCTGACTGTTGGTAATAGTATGAGAGTCATTCATGAGCTGAAGCCACATTTGGCTCTTCATTTTTTCATGAAAGATTTAGGGGCAGCGAAGAGGATTCTTGGGATGGATATAATCCAAGATAGACATAAAAGAGAAATTAAATTATCTCAAGAAAAGTACATTCTTAAAGTCTTAGAAAAATTCAATATGTCAAATGCAAAATCAGTTACCACTCCATTGGCTGATCATTTTCAATTGTCTTCTAAAATGTGCCCTTCCACTCAGGAAGAAAAATATGAGATGGCTGGTATTCCTTATTCTTCAGCAATTGGAAGTTTAATGTACGCTATGGTTAGCACATGTCTAGATATTGCTCATGTAGTGGGAGTTTTGAGTGGTTTCATGAGTAATCCAGGTAAAACTCATTGGCAAGCAGTTCAATGGACTCTTCAGTATTTGAGAGGCACTTCCTCTCATGTTTTATGTTTTAATAGTAAGACCCCTTATATTTGCAGATATGTTGATTCTGATATGGTTGGAGATTTAGATACATGGAGATCAACAAGCAGCTATGTGTTTACTTTTGTCGGGGCAGTGATTAGCTAAACTTCTCGAAAGAAACAAGTTGTTTCTCTTTCCTCTACCGAGGTTGAATACATTGCTCTTACTGAGGTGGCTAAAGAGTTGATATGGTTACAATGATTGTTTGGTGAGTTGGGATTTAAACAATCCACCTTTACTCTATTTTCTGATAGCAAGAGTGTCATTCATTTGGCCAAAAATTTAGCTTTCCATAGTCACACAAAGCATATAGATACTAGATTTCACTTCATTCATCATGCTCTTGAAGAGGGAAGATTACAGTTAGAGAAGATTGATACGAAGGTCAATCTAGCTAATGCGATCACCAAGGTTGTACCTTGAGAGAAGTTTGAATTATGTAGAGCTTCTCTTGGAATTGCCACAACATAGCCATAAGCATTCCAAGTAGGGGATATCCTTCTATAGCTCTTATCACAAGAATGATTGGACTTCAAGTGGGAGATTGTAATGGCTCTTCTCCATAATGGTTGTCAGTCTGTGAAGACCAATCCTTTTTTTGGTCTGCAACCATAGTTGTTTAAACCATTTCATATTCTCCTTACTATAATGCCAAATATATCTTTGAGCTGTAGCATTGTAATGTATCAATTGGAAATAATAAAAGTGATATCCTCTGCTTGAAGAGTGGACATAGTCCAATAATGGATGAACCACTATAATTTGTGTATCTCTATCTCTATGTCTTTTATATTTATATTTCTATTCTGTTTTAATTTATTTGTTTGAAGATTTATTTTCAACATAAAGCCTCTTCAAAAAATAGTTCTATGTAGACCTTTAATCACATCATGATAAAGGAACATGTTTTTTAGAGACAATATTTCAAATAGCCTATATGCCTTGGCAACGCTTTTGTACTTTTCAAGCTTTGATTTTTATTTTAAAGCTATGAAAATGCTAATAATGGTGGTAGATTTTTCTTTTCACTATAATTCTCCTCTTGTAATGCTTAATTTCTATGTTCATTACTCATAGAAGTAGAGGTTCCCTCATTTATCTGTACACCCTCTAACTACTTTCCATTTTATAACATTTCTATTTGATCTCTATCAACTTCCTCATCTTGTTATGTGCCTATCATAACTGATAAAAGTCCATTTTCAAATATGTTTCAATGAAAAGGTTGTGGATTATTTTTTTTACACCTGCTAATCACATTTGTTTAAAACCTTTAATTTTGAATGAATCCACATTGCTCAAATTTTTTTAATGGCATTCAATGAGGTGTCATCTCTTGCCTACACTTCCATGTGTGCATACATGTCTTGCACTATATTTTCAAGTGCACTGTAAAGAGGTTCCATCTCTTTCCTACACTTTCATGTGCGCATACATGTATTGCATTGTATTTGCAAGTGCACTGTATAGAGGTGTCATCTCTTGCCTACACTTCCACGTGTGCATACATGTCTTGCATTATATTTTCAAGTGCACTGTATAGAGGCACCATCTCTTGCCTACACTTCCACATGTGCATACATGTTTTGCACTGTATTTGCAAGTGCGCTATATAGAGGTGCCATCTCTTGCCTACACTTCCACGTGTGCATACATGTCTTGCACTCTATTTGCAAGTGCATTGTATAGAGGTGCCATCTCTTTCCTACACTTCCACATGCACATACATGTCTTGCACTGTATTTGCAAGTGCATGGTATAGAGGTTCCATCTCTTTCCTACACTTCCACGTGCACATACATGTCTTGCACTGAATTTGCAAGTGCACTATATAGAGGTGCCATCTCTTGCCTACACTTCCACGTGCGCATACATGTCTTGCACTATATTTGCAAGTGCACTGTATAGGGTGTCATCTTATGCCTACACTTCCATGTGCGCATACATGTCTTGCACTATATTTTCAAGGAATGGTCATTTTCATTCCAAACTATCCATAGCGGCACAAGTAGGAAGTATGAGTTGCTAGTTAAATTTTCTTGAAAGTTTCTAAAGCCTTATTATTTGTCACATATCTTGTAAATGTGGATAAGTGATGTTGCGTTGATGTAGCCCCAAAAAACAAAGATTTATTGGATAATTTAGTTAGTTTTTTTATTAAACAACATTTTTTTTCTTTCTTCTTGTTGTTTTAGACTGTAATTTCTTTAAATATAGCCCTTTGTAATTCATTTTTGTAGTAGCAATAAAGATATACAATTTTGAAATTTTGAATAGAACACTTTGTTTAAATTTAGTTTATGATTTATTTTGTTTCTTGTTCATCATATCTATTGTTTTTATTTCTTATCTTTATGTTTGATTGAGTTTATCATTTGTCTGTTAGACATGGGGGTTCATTTTTTAATCTAGAATTGGTATCAGAGCAAGTATTTCTATTGGGTAAAATTTGTTTGTTGTTACAATGTCACCAAAGTTAATCATGTTGAATTCTAATAACTTTCCCATTCCCGAATTCAATGGAAATTAATATAATTACTGGTGTGTCTATCAATATTGCACCTGCATTTTCACATACAACACTTCAATAGGAAATTAAATTCAATGGTTAGTCAAAATATAAGTCATCAATAAATGCAAATAACCAATTGAAGAGCATCCTACTACTTCCTATCTAGAAAGACTATGATCATAATTCATTATTTAGGTCTCAGATTATGATCCTAACCAATGACATTACATTTATAGAATGAAAGATTCAACTTCTATAATGCATTCAAGCATATACATGAATGAATTAAGCTAACTCATGATAAGAATAATTAGTCTAAGATCAAAGAGCAATTAAGCTAGAATGTAATTGAGTTATTAAAATGATAGAATGTAGCTACTATGCATGGAAAAGTGGATGGATTGAGCTTTGAATGAGGCCTTTTTTATAGATTTTAGATCAATTTGGACAATTCAAATTGATTCATGATGAAGGTTTGATATCAATTCCCCTTTGATCCATGTCATTAGCTCTGATTAGCTAGATTCAAGTTAATTGGCTTTAGTGGGGAGGTGTATTTTAGAGCTTTTATTTAATTTTCTTCAATTAATTACCTTAGCCATGTATTTTAATGGGATTTATTTAATTGATTATTTCTAATGGTATTTAATAGGGTATTTGATCAATTAATGATGTTTGATGCTCAATTAGGGGATTTTGATGATTTTGATGAGTTATGTCAGTAATCAAATAATCAAACTAGCATAATTAAGGACTTGATCCTAAATTAGGAAAAATAGGGCCTTTGATTAGACTAGCCCATTTTAGGGTGATTACAATTGTCCCTCTTTGAATTGATGAGCGATCAGGGCATTGATTCAAAAAATAGATTATTTTGACTCCAAGAATGTAGTTTGATATGAAGCGATGAAACTATTCCTAATTTGATGATTGATAATTCCAAGATTGATAAAAAAAATCAATTTGATTGAATATGTACAACTATCGATTCTGAACTTGATTGAACAAGAACCGACCATACCGACTCTGGGCTTGATGGGACAAAGATTGATAAGAGCTAACCAGAATATTCAGTTTGATTTGGAGCAATGAAACCAAACATCTAAAAGATCATGATGATGAGAAATAAACAATTTTATTTAAAGCAACGAAATTGATCGATGTCAAAAATATATATTGAAATTGATTAATGTTTGTAAGATGTTTTGATTTGTTAGAATTTAATCTTTACTTGTACTAATGTAAGTAGGAGATTCTTATAGAATCCCTACACCTATTTTGTCTTCTTGTACAAGTGTGAGGATAATTCCTTTTATTGTAATTTATTTTTTAGTTATTCCTCCTTATGAGGAATCCTACACTTGTCTCACACACTAGTGATATGTGGCATACATAGAAATGGGAGTTACAAGTAACTCCTTTCTCACATCTCTATTAAGGGATATCTCTCTTCTCATTCTCTCATGAAGAGATTTCTTCTTCTTAATTATTGTATGAGCATTGCTCTCACTCTCTCTCTCGTTCTTAGGCATTTTTTGCCACTTTCATTAATTTTACAGGGGTTTTTTCATGCTTTTCCCCTTCAAAATCTTGTCTCCTTGTTGCTTATTTTTGGTGTATGCTCCTAGTTCTTGCACTAATTCATGGTAAATTTTCTTTATCCTTGCTCATTGATTAAACAAGTTCCTATCTGTCTCAATATTTTGTTATCTTTTAACATGGTATCAGAGCAGGTTGGTTTAATCATTTATTGAGTGTACAGGTGAAGGAGCTACCATATCTTGGAGCACTCCAAATTGGAGACTCTTGAGAGAGTTATCTTTTGCTAGTATTCTTGTTCTAATCTATTTAAGTAAAAAAAATCAATTTTTTTGGGGTTTGGCTGGTTTACCGCCAAACCCGGTTTATCTTGTTCGCTACTTTATTACTAACGTATTTCATTCAAATTCTTTGTTATCAAAATATCAATATTTTATCCTTATTTTGGTTTGTGCAGGTTATATTATCTTAAATTATTTTAAAGTAATTTATCTATATAGTTCTCATTAATTTTTTTTTTCTACTCTTCCTATGTTTGTCTCTAATTCTTATTCTTTGGATTCATTATATATCTCATAGTAAATCCTTTTTAATACCTTATTTGATAAAGTAAATACTTCATTTTCTCTCTTCCGGTTATAATATTAAAATTTTGCTCATTATATTATATATCAATGTGATTTTTATATTTTTGTTAGCTTTCTCTTTATATCTGTTCATATTTGCATAATATTCTGTTTCAAATTGTAATTAGTAGTTTCTAATTTCGAGCTCTTGCATGAATAGAATTATTTTCAAATTTCAATTAGTAGTTTCTAATCTTAGTTCTTGCAAGCATTTTTTTTGGAATATCATCAATTACATGCGCTTGGATTCTCTATTTGCATGTGTTTTTTATTAGTATTATCTGTTATTCTCTATGTATTGTTTTCACCTCTCTATTTTTTTGTGACATCGACAACTTTGCTATTGTGAGTTATCTGCTTTCGCTTTGTTTGTCGCCAACCTTCATTCTTTGTTATCGGGTTATTTGTATTGCATTGCTTTGCATTGATATCGCCTTGTCTATTGCATTGCTATCGCACTGTTCTCAGTGGCTGGAAAGGAGAGAGCCCATCCGATAGTTTTCATTATTTGTTAATGCATGTTTTTTGATTTTTTTTTATTTTCTTGCTGGTTGTACTTCATATCTATTTTTTATCGAGGGTTTAAGTTCTAGTTTCTTGTCATTTTCCTTTCAGATTCACGTTCTCTGCCTTCTTTGTTTTTGTATTGCTTGCAGCGCTCTGTGATTCATTAAAAAGAGCTACCATTTTTATGTTTTTTAGCTTTGTGCACCTTTGCAAAGTAGCCTTGGGTGGTTAGCGACTTTGCTAAGCTTCCATACTAGTTATTTTGTATTCTAATCATGTGCATCATTTCTTTTTATATCTTGTGCTATTGCGGGCTGCTTTTGAAAGTATAACTCTTCTTTTATAGTGTTGTATTTTGTTGTGCCTTTTTGTGAGTTAGTCATCCGCCATTCCATTATCTTTGTTTTCTTTCTCTTTATTGGAGCCGGTGGTAACCTAAACCAGCAGTCGCCTGGTGTTTTCTTTTTCAAGTTTCTTTTGTTCATTTTCTTACCTCCCCTTATCCAGTTCACCGATTTCGAAGGTAGATTCATTTACATCTCCGAGGTTGAGATCTCCGAGGTGTTCATTTGACTAGTTTTTTTTTGTGACTGCAATTTCATTTTTTTCCTCTTCGCTAGACCCTCGCCGTGGACACCAACTTTGGTGCTTTCCTTTTTTTAACCCCCTTTCCAAATCTATCTATCTTCCTCCACCAGCTTTAATCACGCTTGAGGGATTACCTCCACTGTACTAAATTTTGCTCTAATCAGTTACATGCATGAGCCCTTTTTATAAAAAAAAAATTAAATCTTCTCATTTATCTGCATTCTTTGTTCCTTATATTCGTTGTTTTCACTATTGTTCTAGTATTTGTTGCGTAGCAATTTCTAAGAGTTCATTCTGATCTATTTTTCTTGTTTTAGTTACTCCTTTGATAAGGACTTCAAGTATATTTTGGCTTGCAAGTATTTTGTTCCTTTCTTTTTTCTATTCTTCAACCCTTGTATCTGTCGGTTCTTTGTTTTGTTTTTGTTTTTTTATCGAGCTTGTGGGTCGATCTCTTATCTTAACTCCCACCCTATCCTCTTTATCGACATTAGTTTTGATATCTCTTTAGCAGCCATCTTCCTATATCTGTCACTGCTCTCATTTAGCTGCATTGAATTTTTCTATCGCATGAATAGCGGCTATCATCTTTTTTGGAGGGCATGCCTTGAGATTTTGCTTGTTTACGTCTTTTGT
The DNA here is from genome assembly GCA_027943335.1 of Chamaecyparis obtusa. Taxonomy (NCBI): domain Eukaryota; kingdom Viridiplantae; phylum Streptophyta; class Pinopsida; order Cupressales; family Cupressaceae; genus Chamaecyparis; species Chamaecyparis obtusa. The sequence goes on along the minus strand of BSBK01000102.1, from coordinate 1,715,763 downwards.
TTTTTTTCTAGAACTCTACTTCCTTTCATTTGATATTTTCTTAGATTGGATTCGTATTCGACCATTGAATGCACTGAATGTTTCAGTTTCCTCTGAATGCTTTGCATGTTTCGGTTCTTCTCTGCATGCGGTTTTTTATTTATTCAACTTCCTTTGCATGTTGGGATACCCATATACTTAATCATATATTAGTAAGAGAGCTTTTTATCTTCTGGCATTCATTTTGTTTGTGTTATGAAATCAATTGTGTATAAAGGAATTACAACAATATACAGCTGCAGTGCGGAAGTGCGGAAGGGTTTTAGTTTTTTGTAATTAGTTTCAAATCATTTTTTTATTCCAGATTCTATTCTAGCCTTTTCTCAGTTATATATTCTTTTATCTAACGGTTTTATTGCAGGGTTGGATTCTTCTTTACCTTTTTGTATATCTTTTTTGCTAATGTTTTCTTTTGCAAGTCTGACTCATTTTCTTCATTAACTCTTTTAGTATATCAGATTAACAACCATTTTTTTGTAGGTTGTACCATTTGTTTTCTCCTTAGAGAGGAAACTATTTTTAGGAGTCTTTTTTTTAAATTAATATAATATAAAGCTTTTTCATTATTTGTTAAATTAAGGAAAACTTTTTTTCCTCCTTTCAATTAGGGGGGGTATTTTTTTTTTTCCGGTACTATATTATTGTAATCATGTCTACGTCAATGCCTAAATTCAAACTCACTAGTTCCAATTATTCTGTTTGGAGGCCTTACATGTCTGATCTTCTAAAATCTCAACACTTGTTTGATATTATGTCTTCACCTAATTTGAAACCAACATCCACCACTCCTCAGGCTGACCAAGATTTCTGGCAGTTGAAAGATGAGGAAGCGTTTGGTCTAATTGGATTCTCACTAAATCCAGACTTATATCACCTTATCATTGATTGTACTAAGGCTCATCAGACTTGGCATGTCTTAGAAAGCACATTTCAAACTTACGAGAAACCTGTTCCCCTTATTAATCAAGCAAATCAAAACTTTACACTGCACTGTGACATTACGTATCCTTTAAATGATTTTCCTATTTGGGATGACCCATGTGATGATGTTTGTTTTGGGGATGATCCTCTTGCTTCCTATTTTCCTCATAGAGATAACTTGTTGTAGGTTGATGATGATGGTAATAATCTGTTTACTCCTCCTTACTCTCTTGTTGATGATATGTTTGACCAAGAAGAGGAAATTATATGTAACTTTATTAATACTTTGCAAGATATGTTTATTACTCAAGATGAAATTCATGTTGATAGGACTAATCCTATGATTCTTGTGGAGGTTACTGATGCTTCATATTATGATGATTACACTACAAATTTACCTTATGAAACTAAAGATTGCACTTCTGATTTTATGACTCATGAACATGTTCCAAATTTGGTTTATGCACCTGAAGATTGCCTTTATGATTCTTTGACCCATGGTTCTCAATATGATTTTTTCCAAAGTGTTACCAATTCAGCCCTAGGTGATCCCAATGATGGGCACTCTACTAGTATTTTTTGCCTTTTTGCAGGCTCAAGTATTGATTATGTTCCTATATGCTCCAAAGTAGATCATGAATTTTATGACACTCAAATGGTTCTTATGGAGGACCAACCTCCTTCCCTAAACTCTAATCTTCTTGATGATATTATTGATGGTGATTGTGCTTATGTATCTAGTAATAAATCTATTTCATTTAGAAAACCTCTTTATGATGAAATAACATTTGATGATTCGCATTCAGATTTTACTGATTCATTTTTAGGAGGAAATCCCAATTATGGGAGATCCCCTCATGGTTCTTATTTTTTTGTAGATTCAGGTGATCTTTCTTGGACAAGTAACAATTAACACTCTCAAAGTTTACTTAAATATTTGGGCCTATATCCACAAACACCTACACTCTTGCATTATGATAAGAAAAAGAATCCTACTTCAAGATCCCAGCATTTATGTTTGCACCATCACCTTATATCAACACAAAGTGAAGAAAATCAAGTTTTCCTCCTCTACTACAAGAAGGATAATCTAGTTGTAGATTTTTGTAATTACCCCAAGTAAAGATTAAAGCGGGGTGTTAGAATTTAATCTTTACTTGTACTAATGTAAGTAGGAGATTCTTATAGAATCCCTACACCTATTTTGTCTTCTTGTACAAGTGTGAGGATAATTCCTTTTATTGTAATTTCTTTTTTAGTTATTCCCCCTTATGAGGAATCCTACACTTGTCTCACACACTAGTGATATGTGGCATACATAGAAATGGGAGTTACAAGTAACTCCTTTCTCACATCTCTATTAAGAGATATCTCTCTTCTCATTCTCTCATGAAGAGATTTCTTCTTCTTCTCAATTATTGTATGAGCATTGCTCTCACTCTCTCTCTCTTTCTTAGGCATTTGTTTCCACTTTCATTAATTTCACAGGGGTTTTTTTATGCTTTTCCCCTTCAAAATCTTGTCTCCTTGTTGCTTATTTTTGGTGTATGCTCCTAGTTCTTGCACTAATTCATGGTAAATTTTCCTTATCCTTGCTCATTGATTAAACAAGTTCCTATTTGTCTCAATATTTTGTTATCTTTTAACATGATTAGACATAGATAATCAACTTGATATGAGTCTTGATGAAGTTAATTATCTGACAGTCCCCACTTGATGGAAGGAGACTGGCATGCCTCTGTTTAATTTATAAGACCAAGTAAATTGATATGAATCTCAATGAAATCACTCATTCCCAAATTGTTGATGTTGAATGATTGAAAAGCCTCAACTTGATACAGTTCATGATGAATTTGATGCCCCTAGTGTTAAAATTTAATTAGATTCAATGATTGAGTTGCTTTGATGATAGATAGAACAATTTTGATTTGAATCTCTGATTGGATTTGATAATAAACTAATTGATTTTTGTATGATCATGCCCCCTCAGGAGTGAAATCGAAATGAAAATTGATGTTTTCCTGATTTCAAGCATTGATATTGATGTAAAATTGATATCAAATATAGTTGGATCAGTGAGAATGTGTTTAGGATCAATTAGAATCTAATTAAAATTAATTATGTGCTAATAAGAACATAGTTTGACCACTTTAAAAGTGAGCTTTGACCAAGTTTGACTAATTTTTTACCACTATTTTAATGTGTTGACTTGATGTTGCTGATTGAAAATAGCTTTCTACAGCTTCTAGTAAGCTTTTGTAGTTTGTTTGACCAATTTTGACTAGCTTTGAACCCCATTTGAGAAAGATTTGACCAAAATTCAACATTTGTTGACTTTCAAATATCATTTAGAAATATTTTGGAAGCATTCTGCATCATCTATTTACTTGATCTAGCTCATTGCCCTTGGTCAACTACATTTTGACTAAAGTTGACTTTTCTACATATTAGGGTTGACTTTTTCTTTGTTGGCCTTGTTGACTAATTTTTGCCTTTTATTTTATATTTTGGTCCTGATATGTGCTTTGACAACCAATTATGTAGTTTAACTTGATTAGGTCAAAAAATTGACTTAATTACCATGTTTTGAAAAGTATAAGAAGGTCAAAGGTTACTTTTTATCTACTCATTGTGACTTTTCACTTTACTGATTTTAGAGCTTTGTGTTCGAAAATGGTGGTCCCAGTAGAAAAATGTCAATTCGAGCTAGTTCAAAGGCACCGACGACCCATGGAGTATGGTCCACCTATGAGTTGACCTTATACCTTGTCTTTGACTTTGACATTTTAGAAAGTGTTTTAATCATTTTATTGCATATTGAATTTTGAGTCGTAGCATGTGTCCTAAGTCTTTTTTAGCCATCTCGAGTCATATCCGATTTTGCCTCATTACCTAAGTTGTATCCCATTTTGGAGTCATTCTTAGGCTGTCTTGAGTCGTATGGTGTATTTTGTATGTTTTTCAACCTTGTTTTATTACATTCGTGACTCGTTCACTCTATTGGTCAGCTTGTGTGATTGATTTACTTGTTATTCCTCCTTTTTGCTTGTATATCAAACTGATTATTCCTCTTGTTGTCTTGATTATAGTGAGATCTTGATGTTGTTTCATTCTGGGGTTCATGACCGAGGGTCATGAGTATGGTGCCTCAACTATCTGATGAGGAGACATGTATCATTGCCAAATTGGGCTTCTTCAATTGTTTAGATTTTCCTGATATTTGGGTAAATAGAGGTTTGTTGACTACTATGGCCAAGAGGTGGCACTCAGAGCACAACACCTTTCACCTACCCACTAGATAGATCATAGTTAATCCAGAGGACATATGAAAGATCATTGAGGATCCTTGTGGTTGGAGAGATTATATATTTTGACTAGGATCCACAAGTCAGGATGGATGTGGCATGATGTTTTTTTCATGATGATGGAATAGTTTGTTGCCACATCACATGGGACCATAAGCATGACACTTATCTAGCACTTCCTTGGTAGGTATTATCAAAGGGGTTCTAGTTTTTGATAGAGGTATACATATTTTTTGTATGGTTGGGCCCAGATTTCGAAGGACATGTTGGCTAGACCTCAAAGATTTGCATGGGGGTCTTGTATATTAGCACACATGTATAAGGAGTTGCATGAGGTGGTTTATCAGCATGCTCATAGTATGACAACTGATATTTATATTTTATAGATTTGGGCATGGGAGCATATCCCTTTTATATGACCTATTGGAGAGAGAGAGAGAGAGAGAGAGAGAGAGAGAGAGATTTGGGATAGCCTTTTGCATATTTGTATTTTGGATATGTTTAGCAGCCTCACCTGGGCAAGTTAGAGTATTGGTCATAGATTTTAGATGATTGTATAGATGTAGTTTGGAGACCATACATACACTATGAGCCATGGATATCAAATCATTTTGAGGTTCCCTTTTTCTTTCAAAGTTGATATCTAATAGGCCACACCAAGTATATTATTGAGAGATTCATTTTTACTCAAGTATTACATCAGTTTGGGCATATTCAAGGGATACCACAGGATATGATTATTTATGCACGTATTCATGATGAGGAGTCTTCTTGGGGTACCTGCATTCCCTATGAGATTGTTTCTCAAGAGTAGCTTGCTCATATTGTTTGGGATTATCACATCATAATTCTTGATGCTTGGACGATTGCAAAGAACTAGATCTATTTAGAACAGCATCCATTTCCCAAATTGACAGCTTTAGAGGAGATATCTCCTTGCATTGATGACCCCCTGGACTATGATCTTAATGATATCAGATGACAAGTAAGAGGAGTTTGAGGTGGATGGAGAGGTGGTAGAGATCCTCCTTGATATGAGCATGGAGGGTTGGGAGTAGTCAGAGGTGATGGAGGAGGCGGTGATGATGAAGGAGACAGTGGTGATTATGGTGAGGGCGATAGAGATGGAAGATGTACTTGATTGAGAGTCATTTCTCCTTGATGAGACTACAGTCCATTTTTACCCTGACATCAGGAGAGACAACAAAAAGGATAGCAGTAGGAAGAAGGGGGTGGAGATGAGCAAAGATAGCCACTTGGACATGATCCACCTAGATAGGATGGTGATGCACTGATTCAATGTTGGCAATTGTTGACCGCCTAGGTGGCTACATTAGAGGCGCAACTGGCTAATAGAGACCATTAGATTCAGTAGTTGACTACCGAGAGAGATTGTGCACAACATGTAGTCACATACTAGGGTCAGAGGGTTTCATACTATTATGTGTTGTATATTGGTGTTGTTCTAGCTACTACGAGGGCATCATCATATTTAATGTTTGTTGCACAGTCAGAGGATGTTATTCCTCCACCTCCTCCCATTAGAGGAAATGTTCCCCCTCCTTCCCCTCATACTAATGTAGAGGGTGGGAGTGATTCTTGAGATTTTGTACTCTATTTTGATGGTTATGTATAGGATCCATTGATGTACACTAATACACTAATGTAGCACATTTTCTAAATTTGTGATATATTTGTACACTTTTGACTCATTCTGATATTTTGATGACCTGGTTGAATGTTGACATTGATATTGATTATACTCATGTGATGACATCATTGTATTCATTTATTGATATATGAGATTTACAACTTTGATTTTGACTTCTATATGGATATGCATATGATGGGTGTTTTTGTATTTTCTTTATGCACATGATGTATGGATGTAGTTACTATATGAATGTATGGATTACTCTCTTTTTATGCTCTTTTCTTATATGCATGTATATGAGATGCTATTATGTTATGCAATATGATGCCATGTATGGATTTCTCTTTTTATTATGATTATGGATGTATTGATGCAAATGATAATGTGATGATGGTATTAATATGATTATGCAGGTGTTTCTATATCAGTGAGAATAAGTATTTTGTCATTGATTGAGTTTATCTTGATTTGATTAAGTGGTCAAACTTGGATTTTTATCTCATCCTCTTCTTTAGATTGTTGATCTCTTTTATGATTAACCTGATTCAAAGCTCAATGTTCATAAGTTAGTACAACCTTCATTGATAGATTTAGTATTCATGAAGATATGAAAACTACCTAAATCAGATCGAATGTTGAAAGTGAACCTAAGCATCAAGGCATAGAGACCGAGATGAATTTTGACTTAATTCCTCTTTTTACTTTGTTAAACTCCTTTTGTTCATGTGCAATATAATGATATGTAACCCACAATGACCTTTTTATTCATATCCTTGGGTACATAATTCCACATGCATGTTACTAGGAAGTGTATTCAGGAAAACAAACAGACAAGGAGATTGTTCCAACCTCATCATAGCTTTTATATAAAGAGGGTCAAGGTATATGTTGCATTCTGATCGAGATGGAGGCTCTTACCATAAACACCTAGATTATATGAAGATTTAGGGTCATTGGATCAATCACCATAGGAAGAAAATAAAGAAAACATCATGCCCCCTATCCTTGTTTCTCTAGTCCTTTTTAGACATCATTGAGTTTCTCAGAATACATAACAAGCATCAATTGATAATAATAGACAAGAGACAAAGAAAATTCATATTTCCTTCCTTGTGTCACTAATCTAGGTACATCCTCAAGACATTTGAAACACATGATCAACACAAGTCATGATAAGTTTGTCTGTGATAGTTGGTATTGAGAAACACCTTTGATTGATTTTGTTTGTGCAAAGATATTATAACTCAAGCGTGTTCCTGTGCATACCATATTATTTTCTGAATGTGTCAGTTTGTGTTTACCTAGGTATGGTGTTTAGAAACACCTTTGATTAGGTTTAGTCTCAATGATAAGTGTTTGGAAACATTGTTGGCTTTGAGTATTGAGAAATATTGATTTGGTTTTAAGTTGGTGTTTTGATAGATTGGTGTTGAGAAACATTTGCAGATGTGTTAGTGTTAAGAAACACTTTTTCTAGTGACAAACTAGTTCTTCACCTAGAGCCACAGGTAACTGATATTGGTGAAGGGACAAATGACTGACTGAAAACCTCCTGAGATTGCTAGGAAAACTATCACCTAGATAAAAGCATCCTAGAATTCAGACATAGATCAATTCCAAGTTCTAATATTGATGTTTTAGGATTAATACATCATTAAATTGTACAACATCATGAACTAAGAAAGTCAAATAGCCAAGAATTATATTGATAGATGGGGCATTGATTAGAAGTAGCACATGTTTACTAGGTTTTCACCACTTGGCTGATTTCTATTTTTTCTACCAAGGCACCTGTTTACCAGGTTTTCACTGAGGTACCTTTCTCTTTTTTATATTTTTTTGTAGTTTTTCTATTTTGAATTTTTTTTCTTTGATTTGTCAAGGCACATGTTTACCAGGTTTTCACCAAGATGATCATTTTTTTAGGACTTTTCTGATGTTTTTGGATTTTCCACTTTTCTAGTATTTTTGCTTTTCTTCAAGATCATTTTTCACTATTTCTGAATTTCTTTAGGATCAATTTTCACTTTTTTGGATATCTTTAGGATCAATTTTTACTTCATAGATGTTGCCTCAAGAATTTTACGCATAAAATCATTTGAAGTGGAGAAGGTTGACTGGATGTAATAGGACATCTCCTTTAGGTTTAGCCAATTGATTGCACCTGATCCATAGGAAGTTGTGATAACACAGAGACCTAGCCAGTTGGGTTCAAATTTTCCCTTTTGCTCTCTATATTGTTGATTCTTTGGATTTTCTCTTAAAACCAGGTCTCCTACCAAAAATGTTCATGATTTCACCTTCTTGTTGTATCCTTTGGTTCTTTCTTGGTATACTTTGAGCTAGTCAAATGCATGTTGTTTGCATTCATATAGAAATTCAAGTTCTTTTAGATGTGAGATTATATAGTCCTCATCAGTGACTAGATTTTTCAATGAAACTCTCAGCGATGTAATCTCAACTTCAATTGGTAACACTGCCTATAAGCCATAAACAAGTGCAAACAGAGTTGCTTAATTTATTGTTAGGATGCTAGCACAATAAGCCCATAGTGTTGAATTGATCTCCAAGTTCCAATCTCTCCCTAATTTTCTTATTGTTCTGTGTAGGATCTTTATCTTGTTTGATGCTTCAATCTATTTTTTATCTTGAGGGTAATAGATCGACAAACAATGCTATGTGATCTTGAAGTGTAGACATAAGTCATCTATATCTTTTTTTTTGGATTTCCCTCCATTATTAGTTATAATTGATGAGGGTACCCCATACCTACAGATGATGTAGTTGAGGATAAACATTGAGACTTTTTTTTATGTAGCAGAGGCCAAGGGAACTACTTTGACCCACGTTGTGAAATACTCAATAGTCATGATAATGTATTTATGCTCATTGGATGAATTTTGATAAATTTTTCCTACCAGATCAAATTCACATTGTTGAAATGGCCAATGTGTGATAAAAGGAATTAACTCCCCAACTAGAGCATGTATCAAGTTTCCATGGACTTGACATTTCTTCTATGTTTTAGCATAGTGAATAGTATCTTTCTCCATTATGGACTAGTAATATCCCACTCTTAGAAGTTTCTTTGCTAATGAAAAGTCATTTGAGAGAGACCCACACACACCTTCATAGACCTCCTTTAATGTGTGATTTTACTCTTCATGTTCTAAAAATCCAAGTAACATTCCATCAAGAGAACATCTATAAAAGTCATTCACAATGATTAAATAGTGGGATATTGTTCTTATTAGGCATCTTTTCTCATTTTAATAATAATTTTCAGGAAAAGTTTGGTCTTTGAGATAAGAATAAATATGGTCATAAAGAGATGGTATTTGGGGTTCAATAGCACATATAATTTGGTAATCAAGAGAATCATAGGCTAGGAAGGGTAATTCTTCTACCAGGAAGTCATAACAAAATTGATGTTCCTCCAATTGTAACATGGATGCTAAAGTATCCATCGCATCAGTAGCTTTGTTTTCTAACCTTGGTATATGCTCAAATATGATAAACACAAAGTATTTCTTGAGTTCATCAGCCATCCTCTTTTAAGGCATCAATTTGTCATCTTTTGTATGGTAATCATCATTGACTTGGTTGATTATTAGTTGTGAATCCCCATAGATGTGCAACTCAACAATTTTCCATTATATAGCAAGCTTTAATCCATTAACCAAGGCTTTATATTCTATAATGTTATTTTTATAGGGAAAGATCATCTTATAATCATTTGGTATCTTATATCCTTGAGGTGTAATGAATAGGCATCCATCTCCTAACCCTTGTTGTGTGAAAGATCCATCAAAGTACATCTTCCATGGGTGCTCAGTGAGATGCATGATTGCTTCATCAGGAAACTCAATGTGTAGTGGTTTATCATCCATCAAGGGTGTGTTGTCTATCTGATCTACTATTACTTGTCCTTTGATTGCTTTCCTATAAATTTATTCAATATCAAAATCACTCAAAATCAGGACCCACTTCGCTAATCTTCTTGTCAATGTTGCTTTGTTCAAAAAATACTTGAGTGGATCTATTTTTGTAATTAGCTTTACCTTGTGTGATAGTATATTGTGTCTAAGCTTTTGGGATGCAAACATGACTACTAGACATACTTTCTCAATCATTGAATAGTTTAGCTCGTATGAGACCAGTGTTCTACTAATGTTGTAAATTTTTCTTTATTTGTTAGTCTTGTCTTCTTGTGCTAGCAATACTCCTAGTGATGTGTCAATTGTTGATATGTATAACAAGAGTAATTTTCATTGAATAGGAGCCATTATAATTGGAGTATTTTCTAAATATTGTTTTATTTTGGTGAAGTTCTTCTCATGTTGATCATCCCATGTAAATGTAACTCCTTTATGCATCATCTTGGTGAATGATTGAGCTTTGTCCGCTAATTGGGATATAAATCTCCTGATAGATTATAGCTTTCCCTCGAGTGTTCTAATTTGATTAATATTCCTAGGGGGTTGCATTCATAGAACTCTTTTCACTTTAGCTAGATCAACCTTGATGCCTTTCGTTGAAACTATAAATCCTAGTAGCTTGTCGAATGACACTCCAAATGCATACTTTTTATGATTTAATCTGAGTTGAATTTTCTCAATTCTGTCAAATATTTTCTTTAGGTCTTCAATGTGAATTGTTCTAATTCTTGAATTTTCTAGGGTATTATCATCAGAGTCCTCCATATTCCTATGCATCATGTTGAGAAATATTGTTATCATTTCTCTTTGATACATTACACTTGCATTCTTAAGACCAAACATCATAACGTTCCAGTAGAATGTGCCTCATGCACATGTGAATGTTATCTTCTCTGATCTTCAAGTGCTATCTTGATTTTATTATAATCCAAGAATCCATCCATAAATGAATACATCTCAAATCCTACTATGAGATCTACAATCATTTCAATATTTGGAAGTGGAAAGTCATCTTTCGAATGGGATTTTTTTAAGTCTCTGAAATCAGTGCAAACTCTTATGGATTTATCTACTTTAGAAACAAGAACTATGTTATAAATCCACTTTTCATCATCAATGGCTCTTATGAACCTATCTTTCAAAAAAATTTCTAGTTATGATTTCACCAGTAATGTGACATGTGGATGCATCTTCCTTAGTTTTTGTTTCATGGGTTTTACTTTAGGAGCAATAGACAAATGATGCATTATCAAGTTTGTGTCTAGTACAGGCATGTGAGAATAATACCAAGAAAATTTAATCTTATTTTGTTTGAAAAACATGGTGAAATGTGCCTTATCTTCCTCTAATAAGGACTAAACAATATGAATCATTTGTGGAGTTTTAGTTGTCCCAAGATTAACAAGTTGTGTTGGTTCTATCAGTACTAAAGATCTTTCTTGGAAATGATTAGAAAGAATATCAAGAGTCTCATCCTTTGGTGCCTCTTAGAGGTTTTCACCATTGGATACATCTATTGTTTTTACTATTTTAGATTCTAATACTACCACGATGTATTTTTCACCATCAGATCTCTTTTTTTTTTGTTTTTCCTTTTGAGACTAAGAAACTTGATATCCTCTTATGTCATGTTTACACTCCTTTCACTAGTGAAAGAGGTGAAGGGTTCACAAGCATTAAGATAACAAGCTAGAGTATAATCATTGTCAAAGGATAATAGGTTTGTGGATTCAGATTTAGTCCAGTCTATGAGTCCAAGATTCACCAAGGATAGGGATTCATAGGGTTCAAGAGATATCACCTAGTTATTATCAATGTTAGTGACTGGAAAGATGATTTCTATCAAGTTAGTTTCCAAATAATTGTTAATAACATTAAGGTCATGATCATCATTATCAGATTCAATGTTAATGTTATGTATTTTTAACCCAAATGACCTAGCATTAGATATTTCTCCTTCTTCAAACTAAACTCTAGTAGAATATTTGTGTATCACATCAATCTCTATATCTATAGTAAAATTGGAGAGTTTATCCCATTCATACTTATGTGAGTTAGTTTGACTATCATGTGATTTACCTAAGAAATAGACTATAGTCATTGGTGTCTCTTCTTCTTCATCTTCTCTTTTAGGATCCTGAGGCTCTTCTTGTGATTCTTCAACTGTTCGATTGTATTCTTCATCAGGATCTCTATTGTTTTCATCATGCTCTTCATATTTTGATTGAGTTTCTTGCTCATTTTCATTTTTAGGTATTTGTTCTTCATGGGATTCTTCTTGAGAAATATATTTTTGTGTCATTGTTTGTTCAAAATCTACTAGTCTATAAAAATCCCCTTGGTATTTTAGATTTTCTATTTGTATGTGTAACAATATTTCATAAGTCAAGTGGGAGATATTTGCTTCTTCCTCTTCACTTTCTTCTTCATCAAAAATAGTGTAGAAACTGAGAAACATAGTTTCACAAAATGCCAAGAACACCTGCATGCAAGAATACATGTTGCTAAAAGGAAGCCAGAGAAGAAAAAAAAGCAAGAGCTTGGAAATCTCAGCGGTGTGAGAGAAAATTGTATTCCAAGATGAAAAAATATAATTACAAGAGTTCAACCTATAAGGTGAACAAAAACCCTAAAAAGGAAAAAAGCTAGATTGCGCAATATAATTAATATAAAATATTAATTATATGCACCTAAAAGAAAGCTTAAGTGAAAGTAGAGTACGTAGACAACTTAATAATTAAATCAAAATGATTTAATTAATAAGTGAAGATAAATAGATAATCTAACACCCCCCCTTAAGCGAAGCTCAAGAGGTAAGCTAACCTAGCATAGCTATGAAAGCAGGAAAAAAGGGTCCCAGCAACAAGGCCTGATCAGGTACCCAGAACAAGGAAATCTCTATGAATCGAAGAAAAAGGAGAAAACCCAGTGGGAAAAACCCCTCTCCAAAAAGAGATAGAAAAAACATGCTAAAAAAAAACATGAAGGAAGGTAGGCCTCAAGAAGACCCCCCAAGGACAACTTCTGTCACCCCAAGCATAGAACGCAACTGAAGATAGCGTGGAGATGCAAAAGGTTTAGTGAAGATGTCAGCAACCTGTGCATCATTGGGAATGTACTCCAAAGAGAGAACACCATTGTGAATCTGCTGACGGATGAAATGCATATGAAGCTTAATGTGTTTAGTGTGTTGATGCTCCACTGGGTTGCGGGAAATGTGAATAGCACTCTGATTGTCGCACCACAGAACTATGGGATGATTAGGAGGAAACCCAAACTTAGTCATCAACTATCGAAGCCATAAAATCTCCTGACTAGCATGCACTGCTGCTCTATACTCAGCCTCTGTAGATGATAGTGCATGAGCATGCTGCTTCTTGCACAACCATGTGATAGGACCAGAGCCAAGACAAAAAACAAAGCCAGAAGTAGACTTCTGATCATCAACATCACCAGCCCAATCTGAGTCAGTGAAGCCAACAATGTGAGGAACCCCTGATGTGTAATGAATTTCATACATAAGAGTGCCCTAAATGTATCTCAAAATATGCTTGGCAGCTTGCCAATGACTCTCATGAGGCTCATGGGAGAATCGAGAGACTAGACCAACTGCAAAGGAGAGATCAGGATGAGTGTGTGTCAGGTACAAAAAATTTCCAACCAACTGCCGATACAATGTAGGATCCACTGAAGGTGAAGTGCAAGAGGTAGACAAGGTAACACCAAACTGAAAAGGTGTGAGAGCTGGCTTGCAATCAAGCATATCAAAGTGCCGAAGCATGTCAAGAGCATACTTCTATTGGTAAACAAAGATCCCAACAAAAGACTAAACAATCTGAAGACCAAGGAAGTAGTGTAACAGACCAAGATCAATCATCTCAAACTACTCCATTAATGCTCGCTGAACATCCCAAATCATAGAAGATGAGCTACCAGTGATGAGAAGATCATCAACATAGAGTACAAGGATCAAAACCTCATCCTCAAGACACTAAATGTAGACTGTAGGATCAGAATGGAATCAGGTGAATCCTGTGGAAAGCAAGAAAGAGTCCATTTTCTCATACGAAGCCCGAGGGGCCTGTTTGAGACCATACAAAGAATGCCAAAGTCTGCAAACCAAGGAGGAATCCTACACAAATCTTGGAGGCTGATCCATGTAAATCTCCTCAGTGAGATCACTGTGCAAGAATGCACTCTTCACATCCATCTGAAAAATGGGCCATCCCTGAGAAGCTGCAAGGGATAAGACAAGGCGGATAGAATTCATCTTGGCGACAGGGGCAAATGTCTTAGTGTAATCAATACCCTCAACCTATGAAAAACCCTTCGCAACAAGACATGCCTTATACTTATCAATAGAACCATCAGCAGCAAACTTAGTACGATACAACCACTTGCATCGCACTAGTTTTCTTCCCTTAGGAAGAGAACAAAGATCCCAAGTGTGATTCTTCATCAAAGAAGAATACTCCTCCTCCATAGCAATGTCCCACTCAGTATGTCCTGTCACTACTGCAAATGTCTAAGGATCATCACAAATGGCATGACTCAGAAGACTAGAACCTGCAGTATGAGACTGGATGCGACGGGAAGTGGAAGGGTCACCAGCTAGAGATCCTGCAGCATCAACTGTAATACGAGCCCATCTAGGCATATGTGGAGGATCTTGTGGTGGAGGTAAATGGGGATCACCAAGATCATCATCCTCATCATCCTGAAAAGAGACTGGAAGTGATGAGGGAGTAGTGGTAAGTGAAGTAGACTCGGGGAGCTGGGTATCTACTGTAGGAAGGTGCTCATCAAACTGGACATCCCGTCGAAACAGGACCTCTCTGGTGGCAGGATCAAACAACCTGTACACCTTAACATCCTTGCAATAGCTAACAAAAATGAGATGTCAACTCTTCTACTCCATAGCTCTCCTCTGAGCATCAGGCACAAAAGCCCATGCTTCACTACCAAAAACTTGAAATGAAGATACATCAGGCTTGACATGAGACCAAGCCTCCTCAGGAGTCATATGTCGAACTGCCTTGTGAGGCATCTGATTCTGAATATAGTTGGCACAATTGATTGCCTCTGCCCAAAAAGATGAATCCATGGACCTGGACTGTATCATACAATTAGCCATCTCCTGAAGTGTTTTGTTCTTTCTTTCAGCCACACCATTCTGCTGAGGGGTGTAGGGCACTAAAAATTGATGCTGAAGACCATGTTCAAAGCAAAAATCCTTGAAAGCTTAGTTCACATACTCCCCCCCATTATCTGTATGTAGTCACTGAATAGAAAGACCAGATTGCTTCTCCACAAATGTTTCAAAGACTCAGAAAGAATCAAAGACACCAGATTTGTACTTCAAGAAGTACACCCATGTGCACCTGGAGAAGTCATCAATGAAAGTAAGCACATATCTGGCACAAAAAAAAAGGAGTAGGAAATGACATGAGGTCACTATGAATCAACTCCAATGGTGCCAAAGCATGAGTAGCACATCCATGAGGAAAAGGATCTCTATGTTGCTTGCCAAGAACACAACCTTGGCAAACCCCATCAGTGCAAGTAATCTGTGGAAGCCCAAGAACAAGTGCCTGTGTGCTCATCTGCTCAAGATATCTATAATTGACATGACCTAAATGCTCATGCCAAAGTCTTCTCACTGAATCTGCATGTGCAATAAGATAGGAACCTGTACCATCAGAAGACTCAAATCCATCAAATCTGTATAGGTGGGATGCAGTGTCAACACTCCCAGTAGCCATAATCATATCAGAATCATGTAAGTCCCAAATAACCATATCATGCGGTGAGAACTCAACTATCTTACTAGAGCCAGAGTGGAAAATCTGATAGATAGACAATAGGTTTGTCGAAATGTCAGGGACAAGAAGAACATCTTGAAGAGAACCCCCAGCTAATGCAATAGAACCAGCACCCAAAACAAAGAGGTGAGATGAGTTTCCAACAGTAATCTGTGAAGTAGCACAAGGATCAAGTGAGGTAACCAACTACTGAGTGTGAGTCATGTGATGAGAGGCACCAAAATCAAGAATCCAGGTGGGCCCAGTGGTCATTGCTCATGCAGTAAGAGCATGACCTTTCCCTGCAGGGGATGATGTGGACTGAGGGGCTGAAATGTGATGCTCCTGCATGGCTTCCTCTAAAGCCTCCAAACATTTCCAAGACCTAGAAACGGGATGTCCATCCTCGCCACAAAAGCTACAGGTCTTAACTGATTTCTTCTTAGTCTTGGAGGTAGACTCAGCAGACTTCGAAGAAGATTTACCCTTTGAAGAGTTGGTTGGAGGTTTTGAATCAGTTTTCTGTGCAGGTTTGGAGGAAGACTCATTGCCTGCTGAATCTTTCTTTGGTTTAGTTTTCTATTTTGGTTTCCCCTGTGAAGACTGAGCAACCAATGCTTGGCTTGAAGAGCCAGAAGCATCCATCTATTGGATCTTTGCCTGTTCCCATGTCAACTGATCACAGAATGTCTCAAATGAAGGCATGCTATGTCTGGTACCCAAAGCATCCATGGTGGAGTAGAAAGTGGAAGAAAAGATCTGAAACTATCCTCACAACTTTGAGAGTATCAAATAGATACACTCATCATCAGTCTTGATTTTCCCACATCCCTACAAAATTGTACTCAAAGACTTGAACTTCATCAAGAAGTCCTCTATAGTGGGGAAATCAGAAGGAGTCAAAGAGGTCAACTCTGCATCAAGCTGAAGCTTCCTGAATTCGTTCACTATACCAAACAAGGTGGAAAACTTGCCCCAAATAGCCCTAGGAGAGGTCAAACCTTCCAGGTGAAACAGGAGACTGTCGGAGATGTTCAATGCAATCAAACCCATGGCTTCATCCATTTTGTTTCTATGCTAAAGAATCTCAAAAGGACACTGCAGGACAGGCTGGTTCTCATCCAGACATGACCATAAGCCACATGACATAAGAAGCCTGGTCATGTGTGCTTTCCAGGTATGATAATTATGCGGTGTAAGCTGGGCCACAGAGGGATCTGACATTGAGAGGAGACAGAAGTAGAAGGGTCTTTTTTGAAGTAAATTATAGAAAGGAAAAACACCCCCCCCCCCCCACAATGTATAAATCAACCCCCCCGTACAACAAATAACTGAAAGCACAAAAAAAATACGAGAAAATCTAGACTCCAGATGCAGAGAAGGAGGAAAACAGAAGCCTCAACTTTGACACCAAAAAAGAGAACTCAAATGGCTGAATTAGCAAACCAAACCAGCATCATTATGTCCATCTCGGAAAGACCTTTCCGGCAATATATCATATGTCAATTTTTGATTCTGTATGAGCCCTGTTCAAAACCTATTTTTGATTCTGTACGAGCCCCGTATGACTCCTAATAGGTTTTGACCCTTGAGCCCTGTTTGATTTTTTATTATTAATTGTTCCAGAAAGACTTTGCCTGCAAAAAGGAAACAAAAAATAACATCCTACTTCTGAATCACTTCAACAAAAACATGAACAGCGAGCAGCAAGATGGCTCTGATACCATGTAAAAACTGAGAAACACAGTTTCACAGAATGCCAAGAACACCTGCATGCAAGAATACCTGTTGCTGAAAGGAAGCTAGAGAAGATAAAAAAGCAAGAGCTTGGAAATCTCAGCGGTGTGAGAGAAAATTGTATTCCAAGATGAAAAAACATAATTACAAGAGTTCAACCTATAAGGTGAACAAAAACCCTAAAAAGGAAAAAAGCTAGGTTGTGCAATATAATTAATATAAAATATTAATTATATGCACCTAAAAGAAAGCTTAAGTGAAAGTAGAGTACGTAGACAACTTAATAATTAAATCAAAATGATTTAATTAATAAGTGAAGATAAATAGATACTCTAACAGATAGGACTGTCATTCATGGGTACACTAGGATGTAATATTCATTCTTTAAATCCTACTCTTGTCTTATCTTTAGGATTTCTAAATTCTGAATGCATTGGTTCTACTAACCCATCTTTGTTTTTTCCAATGGGGCCTTTACCTAAATATCTCATTTTCTTAAGGAATTTATAACCTTTTCCATATTTCTGTAGTGAAATCTCAACATGTTTTACATCTTGTTCCTCATCTTCTCCTTTGTATAACCATGTTAAGACATCTTTTTCTTAATTTTCGTCTGATAGAGACAACTCATATTTTACTAATCTAGTCATTTCATGTATAATAGGTGGTTTAAATCTTTATAGTTTGAATTCTATAGATGGTTTCCCATAAGATATTGGTGATAAAGGAATGGTAGAAAAATATGGTATTGTATGAAGTTTATATTGTCCTATTTTATTGTCTTTGATATTCAAATTCTTTGCAAAAATTCTTAAGACCCTCTCTTTGGAAATTTGAACCTCTTTGAAACTCTCTTTGTTATGTGGAAACATGTTGTCCACTTGCTTGAAAGTGTTGTAAGAGTAACTTGTATCAGCTGAGATTGTCACTTCTATTATTTTATAAGGAAACTTTATGCATTGATGCTATGTAGAAGGTATTGTTTTCATTATGTGAATCTATCACCTTCCAAGAAGAATATTGTAAGCAAGTGGTAGATCAAGGACTTTTCATATGACATCTCTTTCAATGGGTCCCTCTCTGATAGGTAGAACAACCAATCATTTGGAGGATTTCTCTTCTTCATCATAGGCTTTGATTGTAATATTTCATCTTGGATCAATAGAATGTTTTGAGAAACCCAATGCTTTGACTATATTTAATGTACATATGTTCAACCATGTGCCTCCATCGATCAATGCATGTTTAACTCGGTGTTTATGGATCAAGACTTCTATATGCAATGGATGATTTTGTGGATGATTCAAGAATTTTTCATCTTCTTTAGAGAAAGATAAATAGTACAAGGAAGTTAAATGATTTACCATTTCTTGGAATCAATCTATGTCTACATACTTTGGAACATTAGTTGCAAGTAGCCTTTTTCCAAGAATCCCCCTATGCTTAGGAGATATTTTTAGTAATTTAAAGATTGATATTTGGGAAAAAGTTATTTGTAACTGATCTAACAAGTTGTAGGATTATGAGGGTGATCCTGATTGTTTTGATGTGGAAGGTTTTGATATTGAAATTTCTAATTATTTTAATGAGTTAACTCCCTTGATGGTGACCTTGTCTTGACTCCTTGTTATCACATTGGATAATTAATTTTATTTGCTATCACCTTTTATAGTAACCATATTGATAGCTTGTTCATTAGATTGTGTGTTAATTGATTCCTCATAACCTTTAATTTCTTTATGAAATATGGGGTTGTCATGAAGAAGGAAGATCTTATTGTCATTGTTGAATTTTCTAATTGGTTTGATCATGTGAATGATATTGTCATTATTTGTAGAGGTGTAGTTAATATTATTGTTCTTGGAATTTGAGCTTTCACCTTTTTTCATATTGAGGTAATGGCTCTTTAAATGTTTTGTGATCACTGTTAGCATGATGTCCATCCACTTTTACTTTATTGTCTTTGATTAAATCTTGAATGACATGTCTCAATTATATACAATTATTGGTCTTATGTCCTTTATTTTGATAGAAATCACAATAGTCATCATTTTTCCACCACTTTGGTTTTACTTCTGGTTCTCATGGTTTTGATTCCTGAAGTGTGATGATTTTGTTGTCTAATAGTGATATCAAGACCACTTCATTGTATCTCCCAATGGGGTAAAAGTACATTTTGGTTTAGATAACCATGACTCATTTCTATTGTTAGCCTTGTTTTTGTTATAATATTTAGGATTTATTGTTATTTTATTTGAACCTTTATTCATTTGTAGACTTGTGGTAAGATTGAATAATTCTATTTTGAATTCATGTTAGGAGAATATACAACTCCATCATTTAGCACATTTTTGTTCTTGTTCCAAAACTTTTTTTTATACTTTCTATTATTGGGATTGTACTTATCTTTGTTGTCTTTGTAAATAGTAATTTCTCCCTTTTTAACCATGACCTCCTCAATCTTAATTGCACTTTCAATCATCTTATCAAAGCTTGGAGGACCTTGGAGTTGTATGGAGTAATTTAATTTTGAAATTAAGTTATTAACAAATATATCCATCTTCTCATTCTCAAGGATGTCTCTTGGATACCTTGCAAAGATCCTTCTCCATTTCTATAGAAATGAGACAAAAGGTTCTCCACTTTTTTTTTTGAGTTACATAAATAAAGCATGGTCACTATATGTTGTATATTATAAGAGTATTGTTGGATAAACTTCTTGACCAACTCTTCAAATATTTTAATTCTGGTAGGTAACTTTAAGAACCACTCCATAGCTAGACCCCCAAGCTTCTATGAAATAATCTCATCAATTAGTTTTGTTTGTGCATGAACTCCATACTTAAATTTCAAAATTCTCTCACGTGGTCTTGAGGATTTGAATTTACATTATATTTTTCACACTTGGGTATTTCAACATTAGGAGGAAATGGAACCATGTACAAGTCTTTATCAAATGGGAAAGGACATATGTGCTCCAATGAGTATTGTCTCGAGGGTTTGTCATTTTATTTCTTTAGCTCTTTCAATTTCATTTGCATAGAAAGAAATTGACTAGTCAATAAGGATATAGGTGTGTTAATTTTTATTTTCTTTAGTTGATTTACATCAAAATATTTAAGTATCTTGACTCCCATGGATGCCAAGTCCAAGAAGTATTTTTCTTTATTCTCATCTAAGGATCTTTCAAGTAGTTTTTGGAACCTGTTACTCCTTTGGCATTTTCAGTAATCTTCTTCCATTGGTTCTTCATCACTATCGGAGTTATAATGACGTCTGCAATTGTCTTCATTTTCTTGGTTTTCTTAATTCCCTTGATTGTCTTGATTATAATTTCATGTTCATCCCAGTCATAATCATTATGAGACATGTTTGGATTAGTATAATATTTGTAAGTTGTTTGAATTAGAGAATCTTGATTGAATATGAGATTATTTCTTGAGTTTTCTCCCTAATTAAAAGTGATAAGTCTAGGAGGATCTTCCAAATTTTGATTGAAAGGATAGCAATTGGTCCTCATATTAACCATAAAATTTGAGGTTTGTGTTGGAGATTTTCCAGCAGGCCAGTACTGACTGTATGTTTTTCATTGATGACAACATATGGAAAGTAGCATGTGTGGAAGGCTTATGCAATAAGCTTTTAGTATATGTAGCATGAACATGATATCATGGGTGTAGAGGTTAATTGTTAGTACAGACAATTATATAGCAGCTTGTGTCAACAGTGTTCCTGACAAAGTAACAAGCAGTGTTATGTGTATGGTTGCCTGTACAGTTATCATGAAGCCTTGCGCGCTTGGATATATGTTGAAGACATGTTAGTGATGTTACATTCATGGATGTAGAATCTGATGATCAGTAGAAATGAGGTTATGCAGTTGTTATTCACCAGTAGCAGTTTCTTGTGTTTGTTCAGGAAGAGTCGACCGAGATTATATTGGTTCTAAAGTTGCACCTATCATTTTGGTTTGCACCCTTGGATTTAAGCTTGGAGAAGATTTTTTGATGTTTGATTAAGATCGCATGAAGTAATTCGGCTTGAGGAGAAAGATACAGTTAATTTGGTAGAGCCGACAGTGTGTAGTGTGCATCTACAATTATCTTATTGGACAGGTCCCAAAATGTGTTACGTGCTTAGTAGAGCCGACTGAATTATTATTCAAGTTTGTTATGGCTTCTCCTATATGATTTCAAGGTGGTTCTAATAGGCTGACTTGATTATATCATTTAGAGGAAAGATATTTATAGGTAGTCATTTGTGATTGCTTGTGTGTGGTTCATAGTTGATTGTGAAGAGCATAGCAGAGTGTGAGAAGTGTTGAGCCATCAAAAGAAGGTCTGTGTGACCAAGTAAATTGTTTATGCTATACATTAGAACTGATCCAGATAGCAGGTCTAAGTGCAGTTCACCAAGATCCAGATATAGTGTGTATCTATTATTCAGAAGGTTGTAGCCTTCACCCCTTTGAGCAGTGTGCTCTCGGATAGTGCATCCTCTCCCCTAACAGGGACTATTGTAAAAGACTCCTAATAGGTTTTGACCCTTGACCAGGTCTACTATACTAAATATATTGTAAAGAAACTCCTAACAAGGTTAAGGATCTTCTAACAAGGATCATAATACACTAGTGCAGAATATTAGTGGGTGTCAATTCCCACCGAGGTTTTTACCTATTTGGGTTTCCCCATAACCAAAATATTGGTGTTGTGTTCAAGTGTTATTTCATTTTTTTTTATGTTTAAGTATACTTAATTTGATAAAGAATTGAAACTTGTAGATAACAGATTCACCCCCCCCCCCCTCTCAGTTATCTCTTGGGACTATTCCTAACAGTTTGTTCTGATTGCATGAAGTATAACCCACTAATTTGGTCTTAGGTGACTGAGTTCTTGAACAAGTGCTTTTTTGGGGATTGTTTTGATTTTAATAAAAAATCAACTTGAGAATCAGATTGATAAGGATTCAGGATGAACATGCGATTGAATAAGGATTGACAATTTGAAACTGATAACACAATTAGATATGACTCAATGATAGTACTATGTAACCTCATATTTTAATGGTTGTAACAATTAGAACTAATAGAGCATCAAAAAGGGTATCCAAATTAGTGATTAAATTTTTTGAAAAGTGTATGGAAGTTATATCTATCATGAATACAACTAACACCATGCAACTTTTTAAACCAAGGATGTGACTAAAGAAAGCCAATGTGTGACTTTTTATGTATGTGCAACTTTAGATTTACTTCATGTGACTCCTCATTTGGGATGTGACTCAAGACAAAATAAATGCCACTTGGAATCCAAGGTGTGACTTTTTGTGGGTTTGGAATTTAGTTTGTCACTTGGTTTGAAGGGCACATTTGATTTTTCAATTTTTCTGATGCCTGTAATTGTCTGCAAATTTCTAAGAGATTGTAAATTGAAGGTAATTATCTTTCATGTAGATTCAAACACATCAAACAAGGTTTCTTAGACTCCAAACACACTGATCCTCTTAATTGACCTAGGTTAATATTATAAACACTTCCTCACTAACTTAGGAACATATTCAAAAACTCCTTAGAATATGACATGTCAATAACACACAATGGATATTGACAGCCATATTATCCAAGTGGTAACAACAATGAGGGCTCGATATGGTGATTTTCTTGGGGAAATTACTATTTCCCTCACACAAGTATAACGAATCTTTATGGGGAAGTCTAGGTGGTTTAACATAGAGTTTATAATTTGGGCATCCACTTATAATAATCTCCCATAGTATCACACAAGGCAAGATTGAGGCCTAAATCCCTATGAGTACTTGAATATGTGTAGTCTCGCAAGAAATATTTAAGTGGCTCTACTCTACACAACACCCAAGAATGTCCAATGATGGATCAAATCAATGTTCCAAGGACAAAACCAACTATGTCTTCTGATATTTTGATCTCAAGAAAGCATCTTTATTATAGTGAGGTGGAATGTTTGGCTTCTACCTATCCTCGCTTGGGTCATTCCTGAGAGATTTTTACCTCAATTGATGGGCCCTCTAAAGATCAAAGAAGTGAAGATGGATTGCATTCAAGGGTCTTAGGTTATGATTCTGTCAAAAAAAGAAGAGCATACTTCTCTACCTTTTCACCATTCCCAAACACATCAAGAAAGTTTAATTACCAAGAATTTAAACTTAAACTTAAATTGACTTTTGAGTTTTTTATTTTCCCAAAGGAAAAAGAGCATAATCCTCTGACCAATTTAAGAATTAGCCTTAAATCCTAATTATGTGCCTAAAAATTTTAAGAAAGCACAATATTTTGTTGATAGAAAAGGAATCATGTATTCCACTCATTAGTAGTCATCTTTTGTTTCAATTTTATAATCTTTGGCAAGCGTATCTTTGTCAAACATTCTACAGACAACCATTAGGCTATGTAATCAACAATCATACAATAGAGAAACATCAAATTGTAAGAGTTATTACATCAAAATCAAATCAACCTTAAGACTGTAATTTTCCTAGATATGACCTTTTAAAAGCTAGATGTGACTCTCTACTTATTACTAAATATGACTCTTATAGGATGTGTTTAAGAATCAAAAAAGTGTGACTCCTTATCCTCCATATGACTAAGGATTTAACCTCATACGACTCCTCATCCCAGATGTGAATTTCTACATAATTAAAGTCGGCAAAATCTATGAAAAAATCACAATACAAGGTCATAAAAATGGGGATGAGCCCCACGGTGGGTGCCAAAAATGTGTGTATAAATATTGCACCTGCATTTTCATATACAAAAATTCAATAGGACATTAGATTCAATGGTTAGTCAAAATATAAATCATTAATAAATATAAATAACCAATTGAAGAGCATCCTATTTCTTCCTATCTAGAAAGACTATGATCAAAATTCATTATTTAGCTCTCAAATTATGATCCTAACCAGTGGCATTACACTTCTAGAATGAAATATTAAACTTATACAATACATTTAAGCATCTACATGAATGAATTAAGCTAATGCATGATGGATTTAGCTATGAATTGAAGAGAAATAGTCTAATATCAAAGCACAATTAAGCTAGAATGCAATTGAGTTATTAAAATGATAGAATGTAGCTATTGTGCATGGCAAAGTAGATGGATTGAGCTTTGAATGAGGCCTTCTTTTATAGATTTTAGATCAATTTGGATGGTTGATATTGATTCATGATGAAGGGTTGATTTCAATTCCCCTTTGAATCATGTCATTAGCTCTGATTAGCTAGATTCAAGTTAATTGCCTTTAGTGGGGAGGTGTATTTTAGAGATTTAATTTAATTTACTTTAAATAATTACCTTAGCCATATATTTTAATGGGATTAATTTCATTGATTATTACTAAGGGTAATTAATAGGGTACTTGATTAATTAATGATATTTGATGATCACTTAAGGGATTTTGATGAGTTTGATGAGTTATGTCAGTAATCAAATAATCAGACTAGCATAATTAAGGACTTGATCCTAAATTAGGGCAAATAGGGCCTTTGATTAGACTATCCCATTTCAAGGTGATTACAACTAGTGCATAAAAATGATAACCTTTTTGGTAGGAAAAGATATGTGGGAGATTGTTGAAACAAGTTGCAAGGAGCCAGATGATTGGAACTCCCTCACATGCAAAGATTTAACAACCAAGAAAGAGGCCAAGAAGAAGAATACTCAAGCATTATTTCACATTAAAATAACTTTTGATCAGAGCTTATTTCCTAGAATTTTAGATGAAAAGACAACTCAAGATGCTTGGAAGACTCTAAA
The DNA here is from genome assembly GCA_027943335.1 of Chamaecyparis obtusa. NCBI lineage: Eukaryota > Viridiplantae > Streptophyta > Pinopsida > Cupressales > Cupressaceae > Chamaecyparis > Chamaecyparis obtusa. Next base: position 1,690,572 of record BSBK01000102.1, on the reverse strand, counting down.
AGAAGCTTACAAAGGTAGTGATCAAGTGATGGTTGTAACGTTGCAGACATTGAAGAGAGAATTTGAGAATTTAAAGATGCAAGAGATGGAATGTGTGAGTGACTATTTTGTTAGAGTTAAAGATGTGGTCAAAAACATGGCCACACTTGGAGAAATTGTGGACAATGAGGTTTTGGTTAAAAAAGTGTTGAGGAATCTCACCCCAAGGTGGAATCATGTTGCCATTATCATAGAAGAAAGAAAATATTTTAAAGCCCTTCAGTTTGATCATTTGGTTTGATCTCTTATGTCTCATAAAGAGAGATTTAAAGAATCATTTGGAGAAAGTGATGCAAAAGCCTTTTTATCCAAATTACAAATCACAAAGAAAGAGGAAGACAACAATAGTATCAAGATAAATCTTGGTTAGGGTAGAGGCCAAAATTAGATTCATGCAAAAGAAAATAGAGGCAAAGGTGGCTCAAGAGGAAGAGGTAGTTTTAGAGGAGGAGGTAGAGGTAGTTTTGATAAGAGAAATGTTCAATGTTACCATTATAAAAAGTATGGCCACTTTGAAAGAGAATGTAGATTAAAAGAAGGTTAAAGTGTTAAGTATGCTAAAGAAAGCGATGACAATCCTCCTAATCATTTATTTTTATCTTACTTGAAAGATGAAACCAGTGGTACAGATGTTTTGTATTTGGATTCTTGATGATCTAACCATATATTAGGGAATAAGATATTATTTTCAACAAAGGATGAACATTTAAAGTCAGATTCAGCTAGGTGATGACAAATCATTGGAGGTTTTTGCAAAAGGGGATAAGGAATTCCACACAAAAGAAGGTATAAAGAGTATCAATGATATTTATTACATGCCATAGTTAAAGCATTATTTATTAAGTGTTGGACAACTATGTGAGAAGAACTATAAAGTTATTCCTAAAAATAAAAAGTGTACAAATTATGATAAGAATCAGGGCAATAGAGTTGTGACTATTGTACCTATGGAAAAGAATAGAATGTTTCCTTTGAAGTTTGATGAACATAACAAAAAACTTGCCATTATGACATATGAGGATATTAGTTGGTTATGGCATCTTAGGTATGGACATTTAAATTTTTGTAGTTTGAAGATTCTTACATAACATGCATTAGTTTCTGGTTTACCCAAGGTTGAAGAGAAAAAAGAGGTTTGTGAAGGTTGTGTTAAAGGAAATAATGCAAGGGATAAATTTCCAAAAGGAAATGCATGGAGAGCCCATCACCCACTTTAGCTTCTTCATTCAAATATTTATGGCCCTATACAAACAAAGAGTCTGGGTAAGCATAATGTTTTATCACTTTCATTGATGATTACCCTAAAAAATATTGGGTGTATTTTTGAAGGCCAAAGATGAATCCCTTGATACATTCAAGAGGTTTAAAGTATCCATTGAAAATGAGAAGGTTTGTGCAATCAAATTTTTAAGGACTAAACATGGAGGTGATTTCTATTCAAGAGCCTTCCAAGATTATTATGAGGTGAATGGCATCGAGAGGCATCTCACCACTACATATACACCTCAAAAAAATGGATTAGCTAAAAGAAAGATTTGTTCTATGGTATAAATGAAAAGGATCATGTTACAGACTAATAAATTAAGCAATACTTTTTGGGAAGATGCAGTTGCTACAAAAGTGTATATTCTCAATCGAAGTCTCACTAGTGCATTTGACAATATGACTCTATGAAGCTTGGTATGATAAAAAGCCTAATGTTAATCATTTTGAATTTTTTGGCTATTTGGCTTATGTTCATGTACGTGATCAAAATAGACAAAAGTTCGATGAAAAAAGTGAGTGTTGTATTTTTGTTAGCTATCGTGAGGAAAGCAAGGCTTATAGGCTTTATAACCATCTCACTAATAATCTTGTTGTCTTAAGAGATGTAATTTTTTATGAAGAGGGAGTTTATGGTCATCAAAAAGACCATGTTGAAAAGCCAAAATCTATTTTGAATGATACTATCATAGATGATGTTCTTCATGAGAATCCCACTAATGTTTCTATTTCAAGTACCTCAAATCCACCAAGAAACCCCTCATCTAGTTATTTAGTTGCAAGTAGAATTCAAACTTAAAGTCCAAGACCTACAAGAAAGGTAAGAATTTTGGGTGACATATATCAAAAGATTACAAATCAAGCACATGAAGAAACTCCAATAGGTGACACAATAAATTTTTCTTTACTTGCCAAGGCTGATTTTGAACCATTATATTTTGAAGATGCATGCACTAATGAGATTTAAATGCAACAAATGAAAGATGAGATGGATTTTATTCATTGGAATGACACTTGGGAGCTTGCAGAGCTTCCACATGAAAAACAAAATATTGACACCAAATGGGTCTATAAGTTTAAGTATAAAAGTGATGAGAGTGTTGAAAGACACAAGGCAAGATTGGTTGCTAAAGGTTTTACCCAAAAGTATGGCATTGATTATGAAGACAAATTTGTACCATTAGAAAGACAAGAGACCATTAGAATTCTAATTTCAATAGAAGCTCAAAATAAATGGAGCATACAACATATGGATGTGAATATTGCCTTCTTGAATGGGTACTTAGAAGAATAAGTGTATGTGGAACAACCACAAGGTTTTGAAGTGGAAAGGATAGAAAATCATGTCTACAAATTGAAGAAGGATTTGTAATGCCTAAAGAAAGCACCAAGATCATGATATGTTAGGATTGATGGATACTTTTAGGAGAATAGATTCAAGAGAAGTAAGAGTGAACCTAACCTTTACTACAAGCAAGAAGGTAATGATATTCTTATTATAATTCTATATGCTAATGATTTATTGTTTATGGGTAGTAGTCCTAAGATGAAGGATGATTTCAAAGATTCTATGATGAATGAATTTGATATGAAAGATCTAGGTCTCATGAAATATTTCCTAGGATTAGATGTTTATCAAACTAAGGATAAAATTTTCATTTGTCAAACAAAGTATGTAAAGGATATGATAGAAAAATTTGATAAGGTTAATCATAATCAAACCTCCACTCCAAGTTCTCATGGAGTTGTGTTGTGTATAGATGATAGTGTTGAATTAGTTGACGAGACAAATTATAGAAGTATTGTTGGGAGTTTGATGTTTCTAACCCACACAAGGCCTGATATTGCTTATTTAGTTTCACTTATTTCAAGGTACATGACAATTCCATCAAAGATACACATGAAAGAAGACAAAATAATATTGAGGTATGTGAAAGGCACTATAAATTTTAGTATTCATTACTACTCTTCTAAAAATTTCAATCTTGTTGGCTTTAGTGATTCAGATTGGGGAGGTAGTTTAGATGACCGTAAGTCTACATTTGGAAAATGTTTCTCTTTGTTGGATATTGCTAATGCATGGAGAAGTGATTGAGACATTTAATATGTTTAATCACTACGTTACTGAATAGGCACTCATACTATTGTCATTTGTGTTTTGTCACTGATGTCAACATATGTTTCTGTGAGGAGATCAGATTGGTTATCACAATGTACAAACACTTTATGGATGTTTCAGATGCTGCGAAGTCAGAACAGAGTTCAAGAGGATGTTTTGATCTTATATCCAAGATTGCATCATGTAAGTTTTCATATTGGATGAGTTATAGATGTTTTGGTGAAGAATGGTCACTGACTATGATAGTGAGAAATGACAGATTTAGTCTCTATGTTTTGTGTATAGCTTATAGGTGATATGGAATTAGTGCATGTGAACTTAAGATATGAAAGATAGAGTATTGAAGAATGTTCTATGAATTGCATAAGGTACGAAATGCATGATGATGTCAGTTGTCATGTGTAATCTAGAAGGTGATCTATTTAGAAGCTAACTATAGAGATTTAGTGTGTATGATGGATGGTGAACTTGAATTAATGATGTCGGTCCTTAATTATTGTAATGCAATCATTGTATACTTGTTTTAGATACCGTGTGTATCTTAGCAAGGGTTTATGTAATTGTTTGTAATTAGGAAATCCTTATAGGCTGACCTGCTTATGAGAATTGTAATAAGGTATAAATGCAAGGTATTTTCTTTGGAAAAGATATGGATGAGTAGAAGATGATATAGAGAGGTTGTGAAAGCTATGAGCTTGTGTTTGTTGTATGTAGAGAAGAGGTTTGTTTGTGGACCTCATTGGAACTGATCAACCAAAGACAATTGTTGCCAAATAGTACAAAGATTGTGTATTTCTTCATATACACTTGTGTTGCGAATAGTGAGTTCTGAAGGTGGACTTAACCTTATTTGGGAATTGAGCCCTCCCTTTTGTTCTTGACTCCTAATAGGTTCTATCCTCTAACAAGGACTATGTACTATAATATTTCAATAAGCTCCTAATAGGGCTATATCTTCTAATAAGGATAACTATACTCTCAGTACATCATTTGTGGGTGCTAATTCCCACTGGGGTTTTTACCTTTAAAAGGGCTTCCCCAAGACCAAAATATTATGTTATTGTGTTGGCATTCATTGTGTTCATTGGATCTGATATTGCTGCTACTTAAAGTTTAAAGTTTAATAATCTATCATACAATTGATTCACCCCCCCCTCTCAGTTGTATTATGGACTGTTATTCCAAATAATTGGTATCAAACCGAGTGGTCCTTAGAGATAAATCTTAACAACTTGAGGTGATTCTAGAGATGGCATACTATAGGAAGGATAGTCCAAAATTTGATCCTAAAAACTTTGACAGTTGGAAGAACAAAATGCGAACTCACCTATTTTGTTTGGGGATTGACTATAGGTTGATTACAAGGAACAAGGTGGCTATAAAGACTGAATATGAATTGACAACAGCTAATGAGGATGAAAATAAGATATTTTCACTTAACATGATTACAAGACAAGCACTGATCAGTGCACTCTCTAAAGGAGATTTTACTAAAGTTAAAGACTTGGATTCGGCATACCTAATTTGGGAAAGATTAGAAGCACTATATGAGGGAGACAAGTATACCAAACAAGCAAAGTTACAAAACTAGAAGACAAAGATGGAGAAGCTACAAATGAATGAGGATGAAAGCATTAGAGCTTATGTTCAAAGGGTTACATAAGCTTTAGTTGGAATCAGAAACTGCAGAGGCACTTATGATGAAGATGAAGTTATTGCGAAGATCCTTAGATCTTTTACACCTTCTTACAAGTTCAAGACTATGTCCATTCAAGAAACTATACCTCTGACTCTGAACTTTAACAAAGAGATGTTGATTGCAAAGCTAACTACCTTTGAAGCTGCAGAATTAGGAGAGGTTGTACCTAAAGTTGAATCTATATTTAAGGCACCTGCACACGATAAATTGTTTGCATTTTTGAGAACCAGCAAAGAAGACCTAAAAGAAGAGCTTGGTGAGTATGATGAGGAATGGGAACAGATAATGGAAAAAGAAAGAAATATGGATGAACTTGTTGCACTGATTGCTAGAAGAGAAAAAAGAGGTAAGGGCAAGTTTAAAGGCAAGTTACCCTTGAAAAAAATTTCATGCAATAAGGTAGGTCATTTTGCATCTAGATGTCCTACAAGAGTTCCTAAGTATAAACCTAATTATGAAAAGATTAAAAGGGAAAAAGAATGTTATTATGCTAGTGAAGGCATCTCTAATGATGACGACTTAGATTATGAAGAGATCGGATTTTTTTCTATTAGAGATGAACCAGTACATGAGGAAAAAGCTTTAGTATCTCATGTTGATAAGAAAACTAAATGGATAATAGACAGTGGTTGTTCTCATCATATGACTGGTGATAAGAACAAGTTTGTTAAATTAGTAAAATATGATGGTGGTGTTGTGAGGTTTGGGGACAATCTTCCTAAATCTATCATAGGATTAGGATCTATTACTCTGGATGGAAAGACTAATATAGATAATGTACTACTTGTTGAAGGATTAAAACATAACTTGTTGAGTGTTGGACAGTTATTGGATAAAGAGTTTCAATTAAGTTTTGTCAATGGAAAATGTTTTATCAGAAGTAAGGTAGGTAAGCTGATTGCAACTGGTACCAAGTCTAGAGGTAATGTATTTAAATTAAATACATCTGGAGCCTCTTGTCTTATTGCAAAGGTTAATGACAGTTGGTTATGGCATAGGATATTTTGTCATGTTAATTTTGATAACATTGTAAAGTCAAGTATGACTAATGCAATGAGAGATCTATCGAAGATTGTGAAACCATCTAACACTATTTACAGAGAATTTTTCATGGGAAAACATACTAGAAATAGTTACAAAATGAAAGCATATACATCAAAAGAGAAGTTGGAGCTGGTACACACAAACCTATGTGGACCTACAAGGACAAAATCATACTATGGTGAAAGGTATTTCATACTCTTTGTTGATGATTTTTCTAGAATGATGTGGATCACTTATTTGAAAGAAGAATCAGAAGCATTTGATAAATTCAAGTTGTTCAAAGCAAAAGTAGAGAATGAATTAGGTTTAAAGATTAAGTGTTTAAGGTTAGATAGAGGTGGAGAGTTTACTTCATACTTATTCAATTCATACTATGAAGATTATGGGATAAAGAGACAGACATCTACTCCTAGGACTCCATAATAGAATGGGATAGCAGAGTGAAGGAACAAGACTATAATTGATGTTGCTAGGACAATGTTGATTGAAGGAAATGTATCGCATGTAGATTGGAGAGAGGCTATGGGAACAACAATGTATACATTGAATATAATTCAAATCAGAGAAGGTACAAGTAAGACTCCTTATGAACTATAATTTGATCATACTCCTACTGTAAAATATTTAAAAATATTTGGTAGTAAGTGTTATATCAAGAGAGATGATGAAATAGGGAAGTTTGATGCTAGAAGTGATGAAGGAATTTTTCTTGGTTACTCTATTAAGAGAAAGGCTTACAAATGTTTCAATCTGAGATTGAGGAAGATGATTGAAAGTAAGAATGTAAGAATAGATGAAAATTTTCAGATACAAGAAAGAATGTATGACAGTAATTAGATTTCAAAGATCAAATAAGCTACTGCAATTGCAGAAGGAGAAGAACTTGTTGAGGCAAAAAGTGGAAAAGAGGCTTGTGATGTTGACACAAGTGAGGCTACTGAGACTCCTAAAACACCAAGGTATGTAAAAAATAACCATCCTAAAAATCAAATTATTGGCAATACTAACCAAGGAGTGCTAACTAGATCAAAAGTTAAAGAAGAAATTTGTTTGATTTCTCAAGTTGAACCAAAGACTATAGATGAAGCATGTAAAGATAAATCTTGGTTAGATTCTATGAAGGAAGACTTAAACTAGATAAAGAAGAATGACACTTGGGAATTGGTTCCTAGGCCTAAAAACAAAAATGTAATAGGAACAAAATGGGTTTTTAGAAACAAAATGAATGAAGAAGGAACTGTTGTAAGAAACAAAGCAAGACTAGTATGTAAAGGATGATCATAGAAAGAAGGCATAGACTTTGAAGAAACATTTGCTTCTATTACTAGAATAGAGGTAGTAAGATGTTTCTTGGCTTATGATGCACATAAGAACTTCAAGGTGTATCAAATGGATGTGAAATCTGCATTTTTTAATGGAGATCTTGAAGAAGTTGATATAGAACAACCTGATGGGTTTCCCCTATGTGAAGATAAAGACATGGTGTGTAAGTTGAATAAAGCTCTATATGGGCTAAAACAAGCTCCTAGGGCTTGGTATGCAATATTAGACAAGTACCTACTTTAGCTTGGATTCAGAAAAGGTAATGCGGACAGTAATTTGTATTTAAGAACTAGTGAAGATGGAATCCTGATAATAGAAGTCTTTGTGGATGATATTAGCTTTGGAGGTAATGATTATCTATGTAAGAAATTTGCTAAAGAAATGGAAAGTGAATTTGAGATTTCCATGATAGGCGAAATGAAATTCTTTCTTGGATTGCAAATAACTCAGAATGAGAATGGTATCTTTATTTCTCAAATGAAATATCTCAAAGAATTGCTAAAGAAGTTTGGAATGGAAGACCGTAAACCAATAGGGACACCTATGGTGATTGGTAACAAGCTAAAAATTGGTGATGAATCAAAGTGTGTTTTTCAACCCTTATATAGATCAATGGTTGGAGGACTACAATATATGACCCACACCAGACCAAATATTGCTAATGATGTTGGAATTGTGGCTAGATATCAGGTAGAACCTAAAGAAACACATCTAGCTATTGTGAAAAGGATACTAATGTATCTAAGAGGAACCATAGACTATGGCTTATGGTATGACAGAAATGATAGCTTTGAACTTCATGCTTATACTGATGCTAATTAGGCAGGGAATATTGATGACAGAAAAAGTACTAGTGGTGGTGCATTTTTCCTTGGGAAAAAGTTGGTTTCTTGGCTAAGTAAGAAACAAGATTGTATAGCACAATCTACTGTTGAATCAGAGTATGTTGTTGCTACCATAAATTTCACTTAGATTTTTTGGATGAAACAAATGTTGATAGACATTGGAATAACTTTTGATGAACCTATGGTTATCCATTATGATAACACCAATACATTAAATATGTCAAAGAATCTGGTGATGCACTCTAAAACTAAACATATCTCTATCAAGTATCACTTCTTGAGAGATGAGGTGGCAAAGAAGGAAATTAAATTAGAGTATATCAGTACAAAAGAGAAGATTGCAGACATCTTCACAAAGCCACTACTAAAAGATACCTTTGAATATCTCAAAGGTATGCTAGGGGTTCAGGCCCCTCCTAGTCAGAATTAAATGATGCATAAATGCATCAGTCTAGGGGTTTTCAGAGCTTTATCATAATCTGGAATGGATGTAGGGATCTACTCCTCAGGGGGAGTGATCATGGAAGAAAGATGTTGGAAAGCAGTTGATGACTCATGGCACTCTTTGCCATTGTTGTCAAAGGGGGAGTGTTGCTATGAGAAAATCCCTACTGTATGGGGAGATTGTTTTGGTTGTAGAACTTTGGATTGATATAACTTTGGGATGATGAATTTTCCCATATGTTGACATCAATACCAAAGGGGGAGATTATTGGATATTGCTAATGCATGGAGAGTTGATTGAGACATTTTATACATTTAATCACTACATTACTGAATAGGCACTCATACTGTTGTCATTTGTATTTTTTTACTGATGTCAACATATGTTTCTGTGAGGAGATTAGACTGGTTATTATAGTGTATGGACACTGTACAGATGTTTCAGATGTTGTGAAGTTAGATGAGAGTTCAAGAGGATGTTGTGATCTGATATCCAAGATTGCATCATGTAATGTTTCATATTGGATGAGTTATAGATGTCTTAGTGAAGACTGGTCACTCACTGTGACAGTGATAAATGACAGAGTTAGTCTTTGTGTTTTGTGTATAGCTTGCTGGTGATATGGAATTAGTACATGTGAACTTTAGAGATGAATGATAGAGTATTGAAGAATGTTCTGTGAACTACTCAAGGTATAGAATGCAAGATGATGTTAGCTATGGTGTGTACTCTGGAAGGTGATCTATTTAGAAGTTGACTACAGAGATGTAGCGTGTATGATGGATGACGAACTTGAATTAAGGATGTTGGTCCTTAATTATTGTAATATAATCATTGTATACTTTTTTTATATACCATGTGTATCTTAGCAAGGGTTTATGTAATTTTTTGTAATTAGGAAAGCCTTATGGGCTGACCTACTTATGAGAATTGTAATAAGGTATAAATGAAAGGTCTTTTCTTTGGAAAAGATATGGATGAATAGAAGATAATATAGAGAGGTTGTGAAAGTTGTGATCTTATGTTTGTTGTATGTAGAGTAGAGGTTTGTTGGTGGACTTCATTGGAACTGATCAAGCAAAGACAATCGATGCCAAACAATTCAAAGCTTGTGTATTTCTTCATATACACTTGTGTTGCGAATAGTGAGTTCTGAAGGTGGACTTAACCTTATTTGGGCAGTGAGCCCTCCCTTTTTTTCTTGACTCCTAATAGGGTATGTCCTCTAACAAGGACTATGTAATTTAATGTTTCAATAAGCTCCTAATAGGGCTATATCTTCTAACAAGGATAACTATACTCTTAGTACATCATTTGTGGGTGCTAATTCCCACCGGGGTTTTTACCTTTAACAAGGTTTCCCCAAGACCAAAATATTATGTTATTGTGTTGGCATTCATTGTGTTCATTAGATCTGATATTGTTACTACTTAAATTTTAAAGTTTAATAATCTATCATACAACTGATTCACCCCCCCTCTCAGTTGTATTGTGGACTGTTATTCCTAACACTCTTTTGGTTCTGGATTGATTACTTGGAGTTCAAAGAAGAAAAACACTGTTTATCTCTCATCCATAGAAGAAGAGTATGTTTTTTTCACTTCAATTGGTACACTAGATATTTGGCTTAGAAAAGTTTTGGAAGGAATTGGGGAGAAGAATATTCAACCTATAGTAATTCTTTGTGACAACATGAGTGCTATTAAGTTGGAAAAAAATACAATTCATCATAGTAGGACAAAGGATTTTGATTTGAAGTATCATTTCATCTGTGATTTGGTACAAAAGAAGAAAGTTGAATTGAAGCACATAAACACTAAAGATCAGCTAGGAGATATCTTCACCAAGACAGTTGCAAAAAATTAGTTTTTGGCTCTTTGTGATCAGATTGTAAGTCATCTTAGCACCAAGAGGGAGTATGTGGATAAGTGATGTTGCATTGATGTAGCCCCAAAAAACAAGGCTTTATTCGATAAATTAGTTAGTTTTTTATTAAACAATACTTTTCTTTCTTTCTTCTTGTTTTTTTTTAGGCTACAATTTCTTTATATACAAACCTTTGTAATTCATCTTAGTAGCAACAATAAGATATAAAATTTTGGAATTTTGAATACAACACTTTATTTGAATTCAGTTTATGATTTATTTTATTCTTGTTCATCATATCTATTGTTGTTATTTCTTATCTTTATGTTTTATTGACTTTATCATTTGGTTGTTAGACACGGGGGTTCATTTTTTAATCTACAATAAATAATTTTAATAAATCAATTTTGGATAGATCCTATGAGCATTACTTTAAGCTCTTATTTTGGTGTAGACTAGGGATGGACTTGTAAAGAATTTGATTTTATTGCCAATAGTATTTGCATTCAATCATTTTAGTATATGGTTTATGACTCCACATGTTGCATGTGTGTCCACCAGGAAGCTGAGACAAATTTTTTGGAAAAATGTCTTTATGCTTTGATAGATAGTCGTAACCTGTTCCATAGTTCTCATTTCAGCACATGTAATGCCCCGCCAAAGAACCTAGGAGAAATTAACCTAAAACATGTTACTAAGTTTACATAATTTTTTTTTAAAGAATTAACAAACAATAATGAATAACAAAGCGTAAGCAATATAACATAAGAAAATACATACTTATAAATGTAACTCATTTACAGATTACAATTCCTAAGGATTCCATGACATATAATTTACGTAAGTTAATTTTTAAGAATAACTATAAGTACAAAACTACTCATAAGAAAATAAATAATATATACATCTTCATATAAGAATGAACACAAAAACAATTGATACTATAAGGTATACATAATAACCAAACATTTGTTGCACAAGTTGTAGGATATGTAATAACAACCAAGTACAAGATACAAATACATCTCACATGGTACCATGACTGATACACTAATACAAGATGCAATAAACCACATATGAAAGATAAGATCAAGTCTCCAAGAATGATGAACAAGAAGGAACCACTACTAGAAGGATCATCTAGCACCAACACAACAACGTTAGAATATCAAATGGTAAAAGAATCACTACCACCCAACCTTATGGAACCAAATTTACACTCCCACCATGATGAGGAGATAAAAACATACCCCACTCGGATATCATAAACCAAAATTAACATAAGGTAAAACTAAGCAAGGGATCCTGGAAGCTCTCTATCTCAAGAGGTAAAACTAAAAAAGAAAAGGTAAACATACTAATCCCAAAGGTAACCAACACATGTAGGAAATATAAGATGCATAAAGGGAAGTTTCATCACATGACTCAACTTTAGAGCTACCCTGGCAGTCTCTCTCGACCTCGGCCCCCTAGTGACTCTATGTAGTATCCATAGCCTCTCATACAAATAAGGATACCAACTATGCCTCATCCAATCCACACATGTAGACAACATCTTCTCACAAACCATCCTAGTCTATACTAGTGCTCAAGGCATGGGTGAGGAACACATACATCTTATTAATTTATTTTAAAACTCTTAATGTATTTAAGTTATCACTTTATTAAGTCACTTGCAATAAGTTATCCTAAAAGCCACTTGCGGGCCCTAACACCTATTGCAAGCCACTCTCCACCTATACACTTAGTTAACCTATCTAGGCTCATAAGTATATAAATAAATCTCATAAATCATAATGATAAAAGTTGTTCCACAAAATCACAAGGAACATGCACTGGTTCTCAAAACCAAATATCAAAAAATCACACTCTCCAAGTGCCTACAATAATCATGACCATGAACAAAGGTTGGATATAAAAGATTGAAACCATATCCCCCCGTGTAGAATATGGAACAACATACATTTATAAAAGATATCCTTCACATAATGGAGTCACAAGGGTAAACACATAACCCATAAAAGATCAAATCATAGACAAGATCAAAATGACGATCAATAAGCAATTTGTGCAAAACAAAAATGCCCCAAAGCCTCTGGTATACCATTTCTAAAACTCAACTTAAATGAACAATAGGAACACTAAAATCAACATGACTCAAGAATCACCAAATAGGTTTAAGCATGGAATCAACAAGTCACAAGTTCAAATAATTCCAATTTGAAATAATTCATAACCAATTTAACCAAAATTCACATACTCATATAAGAAAAAGAAACATCCATATATCAATTTGTGTATATATACATATATATGTAAATATACCACATTTAATAATTACATAAATAAATAAATATCTTAAACTAATAAATAATATTTAATTAACAAATATTAATATTTAATTAATAATAAATATTAATTAAATTAATTAATAATAAATATTAATTAAATAAATTAATATTAATAATATTCATTAATAAATTTTAATAAGAATTAATATTAAATTTAATAATTAAAAAATATATATAATAAAAAGGGGACCTCGTGGCTCCTAGCTTCGTGGGCCCCTCGGTAGGCTCACTAGTGGCGTACGACAGAGTGATAGCCTACAACTAATTAACTACTTGGAGAACATAATGGAGAATGTGAATATGATCACCAAGCTACTAAAGTATATGTGATACATTAGATCAGTTATTATATTGTCATTGATGTCAACTAGTTTTGATTGTACTTATCATGATAGTTGCAAACAATCTAAAAAAGGAAATATTGGTGAAGGAATGAGATATCAACATGAAGATGAGATGTATGAGTAAGATATGAATATTGTATTCATTGGGTAACTTATTGATGAGTCTATGACAGTATGATAGTAATTTGATTGTATTACATGATTCTGTTAAGTATTGAAGATCAAGAATGTACAAGTTAATGTGGTCAATATATGAAGGACTTAGTATACACCAAGTTGATATAGTGTACACTGAGTAGGTGTAGTGTATACCGAGTACAATATTAACCGAGCAGGAAGTCACTAACACATCATGATATTCACTAAGAGGAAGAAATATTGTGGAGCATGTGATTGCCGACTTAAGATGATGAACTACACGGATCTAGAAGATTCTGAGAATAAAGATAAAAAAAATTATGAAGATCTACAACTGATAAAATTCAAGGAAGATCAGATGATGAAGATTAAAATGTTTTCAAGTCACAAGTTCTGAGGAAGGTTAAAGAGGCAAAATCAATGATGGAGATTAAGAGGCAAAATCTATGGTTGAGAAGAAAATGGTTTATCATTTCTATATAAGGAGACAAGAGATTCAAAATAAATGATGCACATGAGGAGAATATTGTATTCATGTGAAGCTGGTTAGACAGGGTGAAGTAAGAGCCAAGCAATCCTGCTGACTACACCGAGCATCAAAAGGGAGATAACTGAGCAGAACAGAGTTAGAGGATAAAAGGAAATTGAAGAGATTATGATGGCCAGAGGTATATTGAGCTTAGCATATATCTAAATATTTGCAAAGGAAGATACATTTGAATTAGGCCGTATAATATTGCATTCTAACCATTGCTACAGACAAAATATCTTAACCAAGTGGGACTTAGCAATCTTTATTTATTTATTTATGACATTCAATGAATGTTGATTGTTTTCTTGTTGACCCAAGTGGATGTATGGTCACAGAGAACTGTTATTAATAAATCCTCTAACAAGGTCACACCTTATAGTGTGTTTTGTAACCTTTAATAGGGTTGGCTCTTAATCAAACTCACTTCAGAAGAGTGAAAAGATTTTGGGTACCAATCCCAGGTTGTTTTTCCCATAACAGGGTTTCCATGTTAAAAATCAAGTGTTAAATATGTATACATGTGATGTTTTATTATTTTACTTTACACATTACATCACATCACATTAAATGGTTTGATCATTATTTACTAGATGATTTATTTGACAGTCATTTAATGAATCAAAAGGCATAGACAAGTTTTACCAAGTTGTTTAGTTTATTTATTGAAATTGGTTTTATACATATGAGAGTAATTTGGGACTATAGGATAACTAGACTTAACTAATTCACCCCCCTCTCAATTATCTAACAATTGGTATCAGAGAAAGAGTACTTGAAAGAAATAAGTTTGGAGGACTTAATTTAAAGATCTAAATATGTATAAGAGAGAGGTATCGAATTTGAATAAAGATAATTTATCAACATGGCAAAGCATGATGAAGTTGTATCTATCAGGCATTGGAGATTCTACACTATACTATTTGAAAAATGATTTCATAACTCCTATTGGTTTTTTACTATCAACCAGATAAAAGAGAGATAATAACATAATGCAATGATGATTGAGATTTCTTCTTCTCTATCAGATGTTGAATTTGAAGACATTAAGAACTGTACAATTGCAAAAGAGATGTGGGATAAACTGACACTAGTTCATGGAAGAGATTTGAATGTGCTCAGGGTGAAAGAAGAAACCTTAAAAGGAAAGTTTGACGATATGAAGATGAAAGAAGGTGAAAACATTACTCAGTATAGAAACTAATTCAAGGAAGTGGTGAATGTTATCCGAGGAGCAAGTGGAATTATTGAAGAAGACATTGTGGTAAGTAAAATTATAAGAACATTGTTTCCTGACTATGCTATTAGAGTCTCAGAAATACATGAAATGAGAGTAGAAACTAGTAAAGATATTTCCCTTGATAGTCTAATTGGTAGATTGATTGCATTTGAGCTTAAAAACTATGGTAATAGTACTTTATCTAAGGTAGAATCTATATTTGTGTCATCTCTAAACATTGGAAGATCAAGCAGTAGACATAAGAGAAATGAAAGTGATAGTGAAGCTGAAGAATATGAGCTTGATTAACTTGAAGCATTAATGACTAGAAGGCTACTGAAAGGCAAAGGAAGATATAGAGGTAAACTACCCTTGGTATGTTTTAAATGTAAAGAGATTGGTCATATTGTTGCAAGATGTCTTGATAGGAAAGATGATGAGAGGAAAAGTGAAAGATCAAATGAAAGGAAGACTGACAGAAGAGATTACCGAGATCATAGAGGAAACCGACAGAGAGAAAATAGAGACAATCAAGACTACAGAGATAAAGGTAAAAATGCATGCTACCTAGTTGAAGATAAAGATGATGATACCGAGACTAAAACTGATGAAGATATAGAAGTGGTGTTTGTAGCATTGAAGGAAGATTCTAAAGAAGAAGAAAGGTATGTTGAAAAGGTAATTATTTCTAAAGTTAGAAAAAATGCTACTTGGATTATTGATAGTGTCTGCACACATCATATGAGTGGTGATGAAGAAAATAAATAAATATCTTGAACATTATAATGGAAGATTTGTGAAAATGGGAAATGATACACCTTGTCAATTGAAGGGTAAAGGATCTATATTGTTGAATAATAAGATCAGATGTGAAAATGCTTATTGGGTGAAAGGACTTAACTATAACATATTGAGTGTAGCACAACTAAATAATACAGGTCGCTGAGTTGCATTTGAGAAAAAAAAAAGTAAAGATCTATGATGAGGTTGGAAAACTGATCGGTACTGGTGAACAACCAAAAGGTAACTTATTCTATTTGGATAATGTTGAAACTTCTTGTTTATTGTCTAAGAATGATGATGTTTGGTTATGGCACAAGAGGTTATGTCATCTGAACTTTGACAACACGGTTAAGATCGGTATGAAAAAGGAAATTCAGAGGTTTAATCAGTATATCTAAGCCTGACCATGTAATGTGCAAACAATGTCAAATGGGTAAAATGTCAAAGTCTAGTTTCAAGAGAAAATAATACTCATCTAATGATATTATGGAGTTATTTCATACTAACTTATGTGGTCCAATGAGAAGTCAACGTTATTATGGAGATAGATATTTTATCTTATTTGTCGATGATTTCTCAAGAATGATTTTTTTCATGCTCCTAAAAAAAAAATTAGAAGCTTTCAAAATGTTTAAGTGGTACAAAGCAAAAGTAGAGAAAGAATGTGGTAAGAAATTGAAATGCTTGAGGTCAGATTGAGGTGGTGAATTCATTTATGATGAGTTTACTAACTTTTGTAATGAACATGGAATAAAGAGATAGGTATCTGCACCGAGGACACCCTAGCAGAATGGGATTGTTGAAAAGAGGAACATATCAATTGTTGATTGTGCTAGAACACTGATGATTGAAAAAGATGTTGCACAAATTTATTGGAGAGAAGTTGTTAGTACTATTGTTTATACATTGAACTGAGTACAAATGAAGAAATAATCAAACAAGACTCCTTATGAGCTATGGTATGGTTATACACCTAATGTGATTTATTTCAGAATATTTAGAAGTAGATGTTACATTCTTAAAGATGATAGAAATGGAAATTTTGATTCTAAAGGTGATGAGGGCATATTTCTAGGTTATTCTACTAAGAGTAAGGCTTATAAATGTTTGAAAAATGCTACTAACAAGATGATTTAAAGAGCAAATATGAGATTTGATGAGTTTGCAAAAAATAATGATGAAGAAAGCAAGAAAGAACCAGAAGACTATAGTAGATTTGTTTACATAGAAAATCTTGAAACTCTACCCGAGAAATAGCCTGGTGTCACTGAGCAACAAAATACTGCTACCGAGAAATAATCCTTACAGACTGAGCAACAAATAGTTATTGAGGATAATGATGATCGTGCACCGAGTGGAGAAAATATTGAAGAACTAAGATCTAAGCCTATTTTAGAAAATTATGTAAGAAGACACCATCCAAAAGATCAGATAATTGGAGACAAAGGAGCAAGAATGATGACTAGAAGTAAGTTAAGGAATAATACATGTTTGGTTTGTGAATTTGAACCTAAAACTATTAAAGATGCATTAGAAAATGATGATTGGTTTAGAGCAGAAGAGATAGAGAAAATACAAAAGAAAAAAACATGGCATTGGTACTGAGACCTAAAGATAAAAATGTGATTGGCACCAAATGGATTTTCAAAAATAAATTGAATGAGAATGGAGATGTAACAAGGAAAAAAGAAAGATTAGTCTGCAAAGGTTATGCACAAGAAGAAGGAATTGACTATGGAGAAACTTTTGCACCCATTGCTAGACTTGAAGGAGTGAGAATAATACTTGCATATGTTGCTTATAAAGGATTTAAGGTATATTAGATGGATGTGAAATATGCATTTTTGAATGGAATACTTGAAGAAGAGGTATACATTGAACAACCTGAAGGTTTTGTTGATCCTAATCAGAAGAAAATGGTTTATAAGTTGCATAAGGCATTATATGGACTGAAGCAAGCACTGAGAGCATGGTATGAAAGACTACATTCCTATCTCATGAGAATTGGATTTGTTAGAACAAGTGATAGCAGCAATTTATATTTGAAAAGTGAAACTAATGATAAGATCCTTATTGCTGAAATTTTTCTTGATGATATTATATTTGGAGGTCATGATACTTTATGTAAGTCTTTTGCTAATGAAATGAGAAGAGAGTTTGAAATGTCGATGTTTGGAGAGATCAAATTCTTTCTTGATTTTAAAATACAACAACTAAAGGAAATCGCACCAAACCACATGACCAACCAATATAAAGAAAATCAACTAAACTCAATAATGCAAAAATCATGCTCAAGGAAAAAGGCTCGTGAATTCACATCACCTTGATAAATTTAGAGGGGTAGTAAATCATAAAATTTTCCACTATTTCAGGACAATAAATGGCTTAGGTTGGGACTTGGAATGGTCTGTTATCTTCCCTCTCTTACCATTGAGATATTGTAATAGAGCATGCTCATCATAGAAATTTAGGGAAGTCGATGCTTGATGCCTAAAATCCTACATAAAAGATGAGCATGTACATATATGTATAAATATATAACAAACAATGATAGGGATCGGTCAATCGTGTGGATCACACACCAAGTAACTACAACTATGTCCCTCAACCATATTAGACACATCAAATAGAAATATAAAAAATACACACCAACCATACAAATGCAAGTATGGGGTCAGTAAAACCATAAACATAAATATACATAATATCAAATCTATTTGAGGATTTAATACACACGGGAAAAGTGGCTTAAAAGAGTCCGACCAATTAAACTGAAAAGTAAAATATGGGAGGGGTATTACAACACGGGCATGGAGGATGATGGAAAAAGGTTATTTGACTTGGATTTACACCTACAGGTTTCATTTACTAAAAGTCTTTTCAAAAAATCATTTTGTATATATTGTGTAATAATTATATTCCATTGCTTGGCATCTATCATCTTTGGATGTCATACGAAACAACTTAGGTGCCTAGTCTATGAGTTTGTAATTTATGAGCTTATTACCAGAGCATTTCCAACTGTAATATATGGCAAGGAAGATACCAAAAAACGTTGTGGAATTTTGCCTTTTTAACAAATCCATTCTTGCAAGAATTGATATCGTTGTATTTCACGAGAAGAAACAACATGGAAACCCTAAATTAGAGCCACTTACTTTTCATCTGGGAGACATAGTAGTTGGATGCAAGTTTGGAATCTGATGGTCATAATGGCCATTATTTTATTAGACCATATGAATTGAGAAGTTAATTTTTTATTAAACTATGAATATAACATTTTAATTTTTTTATAAACTGTCAAAGTTATTATAGGTGATATAGTATTTTATTTAATAATATAAATATGTTATTTTCTAATATAAATGATAAAATATAAATTTATGTTTAATATTTTAAAATGATAAAATATGAAGGTTTCTATGATATATAAATATAAATTTAGAAATGTATTAATAATTGTTAGATTATCATTTAAAATTAGTATGTAATATATATGTTTATGTTTTGCCAATCAATTTTTTTTAAAACGTAAAATGAAAGAAATTAAAATTACTAAACTGTCATTAAAAAATCATATGACAAGTATGGGTGACCGCCAAATTCCAGACCTGGTTGGATGAAACATTTTAAACTTCCTCCCAAGGTGAATGTCATTAATGGAACTTACGACGTATAAAACTTTCACTTTAAATCATTTTAAAATATTTTACAATATTACCATTGTCTTTTCTTTCCTTGTTGGTGGAAATAATTTGGGAGGTGAAATATAGTGTCAGACCCCACACCTTTATTATAGATTGTTTCCCATATTATCAAAAAGTGTATTAGTTTAAATCACTATGAATGATTTTAAAATATTTTTTCTTTCTGCTCATTTTTCACATATTTATGCTACATTGGGTTTCATGAGACATTTTCGGTGTTTGCATATAGTATATGTCTTGCCAAAAACTATTCTAAGCATAACTCTCCTTGTGGGCCTCATTGCTTGAATATGTCTTTTATGATGTAAAATCATTTTATTAAACTGAGATATATATTTCATTTTTAAATCATTTAAAAATAAATTATTTAAACCCCTTTCTCATCTCTAAAGAATTTTATTTCTTCAAATATGGTTAAAATGATTTCATTTTTTGCATGATTTTATGAAATATTGTATGCCCTTATTTGGAAGATATATTAAACTTATATATTTTTCCTTTGCATTATTATTTAAATCAATGATGTATATTTTGGCACTTTTAAAACCTCACCAAATTGAATAAATAGCATCTAAAATTATCTTGGAAAACTAACCGAGCCTCCTCATAAAATCTTGACAAAGGACTTGCTTGTAGACATCTAACCAAAGAGTGCAACACAACAAACAACTCTGATAAATTCATCTAGGGGTGCAAGATATTCACCATCAAAGAGGGCCTACAATTGTTTTTAGAAAATTTACTTGATAAAGTTTTGTGAATTGCTTTTGCTTTTAGTTTTGAAAATACATCAAACTAATTGATGAAGTTATGCAATCTGGCACAAGAGTGTATTATTATATAGAGAATTATGGGGGCAATTCATTTGGTGTGATATTCTGTTGATTTATAACAACAAAGAAGGGGGGGGGGGGGGCGGGGTGAATCAGTTGTTCTTAGGTCCTGATGTATAAAACAATCTCAAAACTTATCCTTAAATCAAATCCAATAACCAAAACAAACTCGGTCATCACTGATTCAATAATAGAAACATACAACAATGCAGTCCACTACCCAACTGTAACTTAACTTGTAAAACATAGAAATGTTCAAACCAAAACATCCACACAAGTATTAACACCAGGATTTATAGTGGAAACCCAATTTGGGAAAAACCACTTTGTAACATGCTACTATTATTTTCACTCTTCTGAAGTGAGCTTGGTAAAAAGCCAACCCTATCAAAGGTTACAATACACATTGTCATGTGTGACCCAGTTAAAGGATTTTAGTCACCCTGTTAAAAGTGAGCCTAGTCATAGGACTTACATACACTCCATTAGAGTGCAACCTTGTTCAAAGGATTTAACATATGACTATTGGGTCAACCTCTGTTAAAAGGATTTTGACTGTTACAATGGTTAGAAAGTAGCAGCAATATTATTTGAAAAATATGCAACTCACTTTGCAAATATCAGATCTGATTCCATACACTAATGTTGGTTTACTAACTTTGAAACTTTTCCATCTCCATCTTTGATCTGCTCAGAACTTTTCTTCAAGCAATCACCATAATTCTCCTTCGGCCTTTTCTACTTATGCAGTCAATAAAACTTTACTCTTCCAGCATTCTCTATTTGCTTTTCTCTATTTTGTCCATGCACTTTATATTTTCCTCAATTAGGTTAACTCATCTTATGCCACTCAATCTCATTCGTAGATCTTAGGGTTAGGTCAAATTCATTGAATCTACCCACTTCATGTTCTTCAGCTCCTTTTCTAGAATCATCTCAAATCTCTTAAAGATTTACAATAAAACATTTTACAGTGCATTTAATGCTTCCAAACAATCAATAAATAAAGTCAACATGTATTACATAATCCAAGAATTCAACAATGTCGGCTCCAAAATTAAATTCTCTTCAAATATAAAATTGTTGATGCTCGGTCAATACTATGATCAACTACTCGGTCTTCATGTAGAAAGCTCGGTCATTACTAAAAAATGTTTCCTCGGTTTACACTGTCTTCCTCGGCAATTAACTATTATTTGGTCGACACTAGAATTTTGCTCGGCATACATTGACTCGGTCGACACTAACATTACTCAGCTTAAACATGATTTTTCCATTCTTTGCTCAGTCAAGCCTACCAGTTTAGTCTTCAGTCTTACTAAGATAAATAATATATTGTCTCATCCTTGTGCAACATAGTCAAGTACACTTTGTAGTATCAAGATAACTCAACCTTTCCTTATGTGCTATTGTTACCAACCTTGCCTAGCCCCTTAGCAACACTCAAATAGATATAGTACTTTCCTAAGTAGCAACAGTCTTACCAGTTAAGGTTTGACATCAATGACAATACAATAATTGTTTCAATTGCAATTTCCAACAATCTTCCTCTTTGGCATTGATGGCAACACCATATGATATCACCTAAATAACACATGGATTACCAACCAATCCAAAAACTTATATGTTCATCAAAAAATTATATATAATATCCTTAGCTTCATTCTGATTCAGAATCCTATAAGCCTCACTTCTGTGACCATCAGAAGTATTTAGATCTCCCTCTATCCTGATCCTTCATTTCAGTTCATCATCCTTATCTTCAGCATCATCAGTTCATCTCCCTCTTACCTTTCAGTGTCATGTGTTATCATATCAGTTCATCTCCCTCTTTAACAAAAATGTCAAAGCAGCAACTAAAACATACATCCAATAGATGTAGATAATATCTGTGCAACTCAGTGTTTCTCCCTTTGTCATCTTGCTTATGACTGATTCCTTGTCTTTGCTTCTTTTCACAACTCTAGGCCAGCCCTAAAGTTTGACAATCTTCTGCATCAATTTTTCAAGTATTTTGTTGTAGCACATTTGATGCAGTGCTCCTAGCTAGTTTAGGAAGCCTCAATTAGGGGAAGGACCCCTAATTGACTTCTCAAATACTCATGAGTTTCTTTGGGTAAAGCTTTAGTGAATATATCTGCTAATTGTTCTTTTGTATTCACATATTCTATTTGGACTTCTTTATCTTGTACTAATTCTTCAAGTAGTGATACTTGATTGCAATGTGCTTGGTCTTAGTGTGCATCACTGGATTCTTAGAAATATTGATAGCACTTGTGTTATCACAGAAAATAACAACAGGGTCAATAATTTCTTCTTTCATGCCTATCAACAATTGTTTTATCCATACCAAATTTGAACAGTTTACTGCAGCAGCAACATACTCAGCCTTGGAAGTAGATTGGGAAATGCAATTTTGTTTCTTGCTTGTCTAGGAGACTAATCTTTGTCCAAGAAAGAAAGCTCCACCACTAGTACTCTTTCTGTCATCTACATTTCCTGCCTAATTAGCATCTGTATAAACTCTGAGTTCAAATTTGTCATCCTTCTTATAATATAGACCATAGTCAGTAGTTCCTTTCAAGTATCTCATAATTCTTTTTACGGCCATCATGTGTGTTTCATTAGGATTGGCAGAGAATCTTGCCATAATTCCAATAGCTAATGCAATATCTGGTCTACTATGTACAGCATACTACAATTTTCCAATCATGGATCTGAACAAAGTCTGATTCACTTCTGCAGCATCATCATTCTTAGATAACTTTTGTCCAGTAACCATGGGAGTTCCGACTAGTTTAACATCTTCCATCCCAAAAGTTTTCAATATTTCATTAACATACTTAGACTGTGTAATGAAAATTCCATTCTTCCTCTGATATACTTGTAAACCAACAAAAAATTTGATTTCACCAAACATACTCATTTCAAATTTAGTTTGCATTGCATTTGAAAAACTTTTACATAATGCATCTTGTCCACCAAAAATAATGTTCACACAGTAGGCATGTTGGATCCTTAGCCTTACTTCTGGTCTGAACTCTTGTATTTTTGTCTCCAATTATTTGTTTAGGCTTGTGATGTCTTCTTACATATTTTTCCAAAATAGGTTCAACTATTCTCTCCTCTATTTCATCATGTTCCTCAGTATGATAGTCAAATTCAACTTCAGAATGCTCGGCAACCTCTTCCTGATATTTAGTAGCATTTTCTTGTAGCTCAACATGTTCTTGTTCTCTCTCGGCACTATTTTCCTGACGCTCAGTAGCATCTGTCTATCGCTCAGCATTGCTTACCTGAGACTCAGCATCAGGTGCAAGTCTGTTACTTGCCTCTTCTTCTTCCTCAATGTACACAAAAGATCTATAATCTTTTGGTTCTCTTTTGTTGTCAGCTTCATTTCTTTCTGCATACTCATCAATTTTGGCATTCACACTTTCCACAATTTTGTTAGTGTTAGAGTTCAAACACTTATAAGCTTTACTTTTTGTGGAGTACCCTAGGAATATGCCTTCATCACTCTTAGCATCAAACTTTCCATTCCTAGTGTCTTTTAATATATAGCACTTACTTCCAAAGATTCTAAAGTATTTAACACTCACTGCATGCCCATGCCATAATTCATAGGGTGTCAGATTTGTACCTTTCTTGATCTGTACCTGGTTAAGAGTGTAGACAGCAGTGCTTATAGCTTCTTTCTAGTATTTTTGTGCCACATTCTTTTCAATCAACAGTGTCCTTGCACAATCCATGATAGATATGTTTCTCCTTTTTGTTATACCATTCTATGGAGGTGTTCTAGGTGCAGACATCTATCTTTTAATTCCTCTATCATTGCAAAATAGATTAAATTCATTTGATGAAATATGTTGGTTACACAAATTTTGCCTTAAAAAAAAATAAAAAAATAATCCACCTTAGTCAAATCTAAGACATTTTAGGTTCCTACCTGTCTCCTTCTCAACTTTAGCCAAATACCATTTAAAGAATTGAAAAGCTTCATATTTTTCTTTTAGAAACATCGCATGCATCATCCTAGTATGATCATCAACAAATAAGATAAAGTATCTATTACCACAGTAACTTTGTACACCCATAGGTCCACAAAGGTCAGTATGAACCAAATCTAAAATGTTTTCAAAAGTAAAGGATTTGCTCTTAAAACTTGACTTTGTCATTTTTCCTAACTGGCATTCCTTGCACATCACATTCTCAGGTTTCTTCAATCTAGGTAGACCTCTTACCTTTTTCTTCTTACTTATCTCTACCAGATTGTCAAAGTTAACATGACACAACCTTTTATGCCATAACCAAATATCATCAAGTTGTGCAATTAAACATGTTTCTTCAGATAGGTCAAGATAGAACAAATTACCTCTAGTCTGATCTCCACTTCCAATCAGTTCTCCAGTAGCATTAAATATTTTAGCTTGCTTGTGATGAAATTCCACTCGGTAACTAGTTTTGTAAAGCTAAGCAACACTTAACAAATTGTAATTAAGACCTTCAACCCAATATGCATTTTCACAAGATATCTTATCAGTTAGTTTAACCAAACCTTTTCCTCTAACAGGACATGGTGCATCATTACCAAATTTTACACTTTTACCTCTGTAATGATGTAAGGTCTCAAACTTATTTTTGTCACCGGTCATGTGATGTGAACAACCACTATCAATAATCCATTTATCATTCTTGTTCACATAGGATATCAATGCAGTTTTCTCATCCTCATCAGATTCATCTTTCATTGCAACATAGACTACCTCAATTTCAAAATCATCACTATCAGTGTCAGTTTCTTTTTCAGCAATGTAACAAGATTTCTTACCTTTTCCTTTGTAGTCTTTGTTCCATCGGTAGCTTTTGTCATCTTTTCTGTCTTTGTGTTTGTTTTTCCTTTCATCATCTTTATCCTTCCTATCAGGACATCTAGCAACTATATGACCAACTTTATTACATGCAAAACATATAATAGGGAGTTTACCTTTATACTTTCCTTTTCCCCTTCTCAGTCTTCTAGCCATAAGAGCTTCTAGATCTTCTAGTTCTTCATCAGAAGTGTCACTCTCACTTTCACTTCACTTTCACTGATGCATCTTTCTTTTTCTTTCTTTGGCTTGTTTAGAACTAGTTGTGATTTGAAAGCAAATTCAACATTTCCAATGCTTCCAATAGTGAAATTATCATAGTTAGAGAGTTCAAAAGCAGTCAGCTTACCAACCAAACTTTCCAAAGTAAGCACATTAGCAGAGTTACATCTAGATTCTTGAATAGCTGAGATCTTAATAGCATATATAGGATGCAGGGTTCTTAGTACTTTCCCAATTATAGTTTCATCATCAATAGCCCCATTTTCTCCTCTAATAGCATTAACAACTTCTTTTATTCTACCACAATATTGTGCAATGTTTTCATCTTCTTGCATTCTCATTTCATGAAAGTTACCTCTAAGACTCTCGGCCTTTGCTTTCAGCACATTCAAGTCACCACCATAGATCCTTGCAAGAGTGTCCCACATATCCTTAGCAGTTGTGCAATCCTTAATGTACTCAAATTCTGGATAGCTTAGGGAAGATGCAATTTCCAGCATTGCCTGATTATGTTCTTGCTTAGCTCTCATTTCTTCGGCAGTCAAATGTGCGATAGGTGAGATATAGCTATTCTCAATGTAGTACTTTGCAGAGTCACCAATACCAGCCAGATGCAACTTCATCAAGCTCTTCCATGCAGGGAAGTTTTCCTTGTTCAGCTTTGGTACCTCCTTCTTATACATCCTGATCATTTGCTTCAAGCCCCTTTAAAGTTGATTTCTATCAACACTAATAATAAGCAACAAAGCTCTGATACCAATTGTTAATATGAGTTAGAACAACAAAGAGGGGGGGGGGGGGGGGGTGAATCAGTTGTTCTCAGGTCCTAATGTATAAAACAATCTCAAAACTTATCCTTAAATCAAATCCAATAACCAAAACAAACTCGGTCATCACTGATTCAATAATAGAAACATACAACAATGCAGTCCACTACCCAACTGTAACTTAACTTGTAAAACATAGAAATGTTCAAACCAAAACATTCACACAAGTATTAACACCAAGATTTATAGTGGAAACCCAATTTGGGAAAAACCACTTTGTAACATGCTACTATTATTTTCGCTCTTCTAAAGTGAGCTCGATAAAAAGCCAACCCTGTCAAAGGTTACAATACACATTGTCAGGTGTGACCCGGTTAAAGGATTTCAATCACCCTATTAAAAGTGAGCCTAGTCATAGGACTTACATACACTCCATTAGAGTGCAACCTTGTTCAAAGGATTTAACATATGATTGTTAGGTCAACCTCTGTTAAAAGGATTTTGATTGTTACAATGGTTGGAAAGTAGTAGCAATATTATTTGAAAAATATACAACTCACTTTGCAAATATCAGATCCGATTCCATACACTAATGCTGGTTTACTGACTTTGAAACTTTGCCATCTCCATCTCTGATCTGCTTAAAAAATTTCTTCAAGCAATCACCACAATTCTCCTTTAGCCTTTTCTACTTATACAGTCAATAAAACTTTACTCTTCCAGCATTCTCTGTTTGCTTTTCTATGTTTTGTCCATGCACTTTATATTTTCCTCAATTAGGTTAACTCATCTTATGCCGCTCAATCTCATTCATAGATCTTAGGGTTAGGTCAGATTCATTGAATCTACCTGCTTCATGTTCTTCGGCTCCTTTTTTAGAATCATCTCAAATCTCTTAAAGATTTACAATAAAATGTTTTACAGTGCATTTAATGATTCCAAACAATCAATAAATAAAGTCAACACGTATTACATAATCCAAGAATTCAACAATGTCAGCTCCAAATTAAATTCTCTTCAAATATAAAATTGTTGATGCTCGGTCAATACTATGATCAACTACTCGGTCTTCATGTAGAAAGCTCGGTCATTACTAAAAAATGTTTCCTCGGCTTACATTGTCTTCTTCGGCAATTAACTGTTATTCGGTCGACACTAGAATTTTGCTCGGCATACATTGACTCGGTCGACACTAACATTACTCATCTTAAACATGATTTTTCCATTCTTTTCTTAGTCAAGCCTACCAGTTTAGTCTTCAATCTTACTAAGATAAACAATACATTATCTCATCCTTGTGCAACATAGTCAAGTACACTTTGTAGTATCAAGATAACTCAACCTTTCCTTAGGTGCTATTGTTACCAACCTTGCCTAGCCCCTTAGCAACACTCAAATAGATATAGTACTTTCCTAAGTAGCAATAGTCTTACCAGTTAAGGTTTGACATCAATGACAATATAACAATTGTTTCAATTGTAGTTTCCAACAATATTCATCCAATTTAGAAACATAAATTTCCAAAGTGAGCCTTTGACCAACATTTAATTTTTGTGCACAAAACAAGCTAAAAAAATTCATTAGTTTTAATCTCGAAAAAATATCATATGAGGCAGTGAGGTTATGGAAATTTGCACAAACATTCTTTGTAGTGTGGAGAATTGCATTGACCAATTACCTGGGTGTAAAGGTTAATTGGATGTGGGATATTAATTTCAACAAAAGGACCATTTTAATAAGGATTGCAATGTGTGAGTGCCAAATTGAATAGTTTGCAAACTAATCAGACTTGGAAAAGAAATATAAAATAAAACTCTAGGGTTTTGCAAATGGACATAGGAGTTTATCATTACTAGGGAAATTGTAGGGAATAGTCAATTTGACAAGAAACATATTAGATAGTGAAATATTGACTTCTCAAAATGGTTACTTGGAATATTTCATAATACATGCATTGTAAAACTGTTTCATACCCTAAAATTTAGTGCTTCAAAACATGCTAGTTTTAATTTGGAGAAGGGCTAAAGATGGACACATATTCATTGATTGTAGGTAAACATGGTCACAAAGTGAAATCACAAAATGTGCAAGTGTATTTTTAGGGTTTTGTGTGGCTTTTATCATTATAGGTAACTCTAAATTTTGTAAAAAAAAAAAGGGTTCCAATGGTATGGTTTATAATAATTAAGTTCTAACAAAATTATTATAATAACTAGGTTCCATATATATAACAATTGTTATATATGGTTATAACAATATCATGGCTAGGTTCCAAAGTTATGGTTATATAACCAACAAAGTTGCCAATTTATTGGTTCCCAAATCAATAGATTGTAATTTCCCTAAGAGTATGACAAGCTCTATATTTGGGTATTAAAAATAATTTGGATAACTAACATAATTAATGGATGAAATTTATTTTCCCTACTCATTTGGTTCTGCTAGACCAAGTTGTGTATACCTTATCACCAACTATCTCTCTGAGTTTGATGATAATTTATAGAAGACTACACTTTGTACTTTTAGGATTATTCTTCTAATTGATCTAAATTTGCATATAAACTTGAACTAGGTTAATCTCTATCTCTACTCATAATACTTCTTCTCCTCTCTATGCTTCTTCTACCTTTTTTTCTAATTGATTGAGTGTAATTTTTAATGTAATTAAATGACCAGTGCCTTTTCCTTGGGAAACAGAGTCAATCCGTGTTAAAATCTTGATGTTTTATTTTCTAAGTCAATTTTTAAACCAACCACTTTTGTAGGTTTGTGTATTGTTTAGTTCTTTAAACAAGATTAAGCTATCCTTGCTATTATAACTTATCTACTTGAGTTTAGCATCTTCTTGAGACGTTCAATTAAATAGGTTATATAAAGAAATGTGTGTGTTTCTTAAATTGATCTAAGACACCCTTCATATCTAAATTAGAATAACATGAAATAACTTATGGTGCAAGAACATAAACAATCCTTAGTTTCTTGAACTACAATCACTGAATAACTGATCTCATAAGAAAATTATCTACTTCCACCAAATTCCAAAGGAAGTACTTGTATTATCTGCTCCATTTTGTCCTTTGATTCAACATTACATGTCTATTTTATATGATAATACTTGAAAAGGACATGCCTTCTCATGATGTCTCTTGAGCTTAATAACAACATAACAAAACTAAAAACATAAAGCTTAATAGAAATTATGCTCTAATGAGCCACAAATGGATTTGAGAAATCTCTCCTCCATAGGATCTAGTTTTTCTTAATCGTCATCCATTATGAATTTACAAATTGGTAATACATTATCCAATGATAATCTGACCTTATTTCCATAGACTAATTCAAATGGAGATTTACTAGTGGATATTTTAATGGTAATCCTATTTGTGCATATTGCTAGCTTTAATTTTGAATCTCAGGCTCTCTTATTGTTGTCCACTATTATCCTTATAATTTTCAAAATGTTTTTACTACTAGATTCTTCATGTTCATTCCCTTAGGAATGGTATGGTGAAGCATATGAGACCATAATAGCATAATATTCACAAAAGTTCTTAAACTTCTTACATCTAAAATACATGCCATTATTTGTGATTAATTTGAATGGTACTCCAAACCTAGTCATAATGTTTTTTGAGACAAATTTGATTACTAATTTACTAGTAGCCTTATTGGTAGGGATTGCTTCCACCCATTTGGTGAAGTAATCCATTGTTACTAAAATCCAATTGTGTCCTCCACTTGACTTATCTAAATTTATCATATAAAGTCCAATCCCCATTGTCAAAAAGGTGTTTCCACCTACATAGGTCTTAATGATAGAGCTCCCTAGTATTTCATCTTTCTTAAGAAGTTTTTACAAGCCTCACACTTCCTGACATAGTTATGAGTATCATTAAAAATACTAGGCAAGTAGTACCATGATTTAAGTATCTTGTGAGATGTAGTCTTGGCTGAAAAATGTCCACCACATATACTAGCATTCATTTCCTCCAAGACCCTTTTAGACTGCCAGTCATCCAAACACAACAACAACACTCCATCTTGATTTTTCCAGTACAAGTATTCCTTAATCATTAAATACTTGGAAGCCTAAAATTTTAAAGATATTTTTTTATTCTTATTTATTCCTTCCGGGAACTTCACATGTTTGAGATAGTATACTATATCACTATATCAAGATATTTCTTCGATACTGAACACAACTTTATCCCATTGAACTTCATTTCCTTGGACAACCTCCAAGTTGGATTCAACAATTAATTTTTCCAACCCTTACCCTCTCACAAGTTTTGTTATTTGAATATCTATGTTGAACTCTTGGACTTGGTTTATCCACCGACATCTTCTACCTGTCACTTTTGTTTGCCTAAATATATCTTTTATTGTTGCATTTAGAACATAGGCCAGTATATTTGCTCCAACCAAGTATGGCATGAAACTCTTCATTACTTTGACTAAGGAAAAAACTTGCTTCTCATTGATATCATACTTCAACCTTTCCCCTTGAAGTGACTTACTAAAGAACACTATGGGTTGTTCATATCCTCCTCATTCTTTTATAACATTTGTAATTATATCATTGTGAAAACTTTCATATATTGTGCAGTGGATAAATAATTTTTTTCCAATCTGATTTCACCTGTCATATTGGCTCAAGTAGCTGAGGTTATTTGATGTTTCCACGTATGTCATGTTTTTCTTATTTATATCGATTTGGATATCAAGGATGCTCCATGTTGGCCAAAGAAACTACTGATAACTCTATATGATCTACCTATTTGGCTCTCTCAAGAATATTAAATTCATATAGATAGGTCATAATAATTAGGGTAAACCATCATATATATAAAAGGATTCAAATAGTTGACATATTCACAAAATCTTGTAAATTTAAAAATTATGTGATGGGGTGATGCAAATGTTGGATTACGGAGAGGGGGGTGAATCAGTAATCCTTGATTCTTTGTACCTTAAAAACTTTCTCTTATTAAACTCGATGTTAACTCGGTTAGACACACCTCAACATTTACTGACAATAGTAAATTAACTTTATCAATCAACAATAACATTCACATAAATCATTCAACACATATAACACCAGTATTTAACATGGAAAACCAACTTTGGGAAAATTCACTGTGGTAATTGTTACCCACTAAAGAAAATACTCTTCTGAAGTATGCTCAATTAAAAGCCAATTTGGTTAAAGATTACAATACACACTATTAAATGTAACCTGATTAAGGGATTTGCCTCAGATCTATTAGGATCTTCACCCTGTTAGGAGTGGCCTGGTTAAAGGTCTTCAAACAATCTTTAGAATGTTACCTTTTACAAGGATTTTACAATAAGATTGTTAATTCCACTCAGTTAAGAGATTTTTATGTTACAAATGTTAATAAGCAACACCAAATAAATTGACCTATAAATTTGCAACTAGCTTTTGCATAATTAGATCCTTTATGCACTCTTTGTCCTCACTTCAATCCTTCACTTTCCACTAGCTTCAACACTTCATCAATCTTCAATTTTCTGACTCAGAATTCAACCTTTTCCTTCTTCACTACATCAATCAGTGACTCAATAACCCTTCAATTTTCCAATGATTTGTTCATACAAATTCATCCTTTATATAGACTTTGTTTTTCCCCTTAATCTCCTTTATCAAATTTTCTTTTGATTAATTTCAACCGTCGGATAAACCTCATAAACTAATTAAAAGAATTTAGAGCTCGGTAAAATGTTTTATCATCACCTTGAAACTTGTTCCTTCTCTTTTTACCACTTAGATCTATGCCATAGATCATCATCTTGAATTTTTTTGATCTTAGATCTCTCCAACTAACTCTTCCTTATCATTAGAATCTTCTAGCTCATGAGAGCTCATCATTAAATGTCATTCTAATCCTCATATTTTCTATTCCTTGCTCAGTGACTAATTTATTTTCTTCAACTAAATTTTGGTTAACTTCGCTCAGTGACTAGAACCTTCTTCTCGGTGTCTTGAGTTCCTTTTCCTTTACCAAAACTTACTTTTCTTTTACTGAATGACTTTTTCTTTTTACCGAATGACATTTTCTGCTTGGTAGCCAAAACTATTTTGCTTACGGACTTGACTAATCCTCTTTACCAACTTGATATAATCATGTGTTAGGTAGAAAAAAAATTATATCAACATGATATTAACATTGTCTAATCTGTATCAATTTACCAATTAAGTTCTTCATCTTTACAACATTTCACTTCTTATTCTTCTTAACTCATTCATCTTATATCATCCTTAGAATGATATGGCAACACTATATAAATCAGATTTCAATTGCTTGACATTAATGCCAAGATAATAACTGATCTAATCTTTCTACTATCTTGTAAACCTTTGATCTTAGTTGATCTTCATCATCATCACCATCAGTTATAGTAACAATCTCCCTCTTTGGCATTGATGGCAACACTTCACTACCAATCGATGATGGAAACACTTACTGTCAATCTGGTACTCCCTCTGAGCTTTATCTCCTCCTTTTCTTGATCTCCTTCTATACAACTATTTAGGCTTAGAATTGTTACCTTACATCAGGCATTAAGGCTAACAATAATTCTATCCCGACAATGGAAACCTCTCCTACCTGTGGGTAGACTATGAATGAAGAGGAATCTTCAGATTCTAGGCCGGTTGCTATAAAATATGGAATATCACTTTCCTAATCTGCAAACTGTTGGGAAAAGGGAAAAGAATACTAAACTAAAAAGATTAGGGTGATACACCAATGAATAATTCAGACTTCTCGAAAAAGATGAATTTCAATCCTGACTTACAAACGAATAATTTTAACAATATGATTCTCTGTTCCACATATAGGTTAATAAACTCATGCTATCAGGTTTCTACCACAAACAGCTTGGAGAATTAACAACATACATTTCTCATGCAAGGCCTAGGGATAGCTAATTTTCTTGAGAAGGAACATAATTTCATTCACTTCTTTCAGATAATAACCAATTTTAACACTTGCTAGAAAAGATGAAATAGGATTCAATATTGAAAACAAGTACACAAAATGGGAGTCAAAGAATCTGATTCATTTCTTCAAAAATCTGACAAGATGATTACAAAAAAAATGGCCTTCGAAACATCTAGGAATGATATGTTCACTAAAATGCCCTCTCTCCAAAATCCGCAACCCTTAATTGATTCTCAAAAATCAATTTTATAATCAACTCTAGCCTCCAATTCAAAAATCCAAGCTCCACTATCTCAGCCTGAAAACATGCCTAAGAATATGCTATTACAATGAATTCTCCAAAACATGCATCTCTTCCTAAATTTTGGCCTAAAAAATATAAGGAATTAATCCTTTTACAAATAAAACATGCCAAAATTTTAACAAGAGATTTTAATATTAAATACAAAACTTAATATTAAATACTAATCCCTATACCCTAACTTTTATTAGATAACCTAGATAAAAATCTAAGTGTAACTATTGCAAAGTGAAGAGGTCAACATGACCCTCAATCCACTTGCAATGCATCGAATGGGATAAGCACAAAAGGTGGCATGTTTCTATTTTCGAGGCCATAGTTGGCACTGCCATGCATTGAATGCATTCTCTACTTAGCGAACTCCAAAAATTAGTTCATTCCTTCCTTGGCATTTGCGTTTGTCTTCTCAAAGAAAACTCAGAATGAAACCCTAAGCTCTCCAAAATCTATGAAGGAACTCAACTTTGCTTTGATGGTCTTTGACTGCTATTGGAGTTAATACTTCATCTGCAGTTGCTTTGGCTTGCATCTTCGACAATACTTGGCATTTCTCCATCTTTTCATCAGTGAATGGTAAGTTATTGGAACTCTCTATTTGATTCTTTGTAATGAAATACACATGCACTTCTTCTGCTTGTTTAACTTCTTGTTCTCATATACTGCTTTTGATAAGTCACAGTTAATGAGTTATAGTTCCTCTTGTACATGCGATGGTTGAACTTGCTGTTATATCCCTTTGCTTTGCATCTCTGGAAGTTATCTTTGTGAACACGAGCCTATCACATGCTTCGTTGTCTTCAAATATTTCTTAACTTCTTATTTGTTACTTCTTCTTTGTTGATACCATGGCTTCATGCATTCTCTGTTGCTCTCTTTTATTTGACTCATTGTTGATACTTCAGTTATCTTGTGCATGCGGGTTTGAAAGTTCATGAACCTGAACGTTGCTAAAGTTCGTATGTCAATTTTTATGCTTCATTGTTGATCTCTCACAATATTGTGACTGTTCTCCTACCGTGAGCTCATTGTTCTCTGTGACTGTTACTATGTTGAGCTGTGATTATGTCATGAGTTGGGTTTGTTATCATGTCAAGCTCACCATGTCATGAGTTGGGTTTATGAATCACCATGCTACGGTATCACCATTATTTGTGATTGTTCTTGTCGCGAGCTTCACTGTTGTTCTACTTATGACTCACCACCCGCGGGTTTGAAGTGTTGTTTCACTGTTTGATATTCATTGTTGCTCCTTTTGTGTCATTCTCTGTCGCTATAGACCGAGGCTTTGATTTATCACCAGTCATTGTTGGGAATAATGACTGGTGTCTACCCGCAAACTTGCATACCATACTTTGATTATTCTCCATATTTCATTGTTACTTCATTTGGTATTCTCTGTCGAGCATTCTTTGAGCTCGCTGTTAGTACACACTGTGACTAGTATTTGATATCAATGATGTTCATCTCAATTTTTTTGACTATTACTAATAATGTCAATTACATTATTAGTAATAGTCAATCATTTGATCACTTTTTTTCATGTGGGTTCAAAGATTATGAACCCAAATTTGTTCACCACAGTAGTAACTATAACATATTTGAAGCATTTGATGAAGTTAATGACTGTCATAAACAGTAACAGGCTCAACAGTTTCTTAAAAGAGAATAATCTCTTTAAATCTTGATAACTAGAATACCAATAAGCAGCTTTGTGATCAAATTCTGAGATTAACATGAAGCTTACTTCTCATATTGATGAAACCTTGAATCATTATCAACTGCATCCTTATTAATTTTTTAGCATCAACCTTAGCATATTCTGTTAATAACATAGAGCACTCAGATTATTTGACTCTCCTTTGCTGATATGAATAAATATTTGTGTAATCAACAGCTATAAGCATGATCTTGCTCCAAGAAACCATGAAAACTCCTCCTAATGACTCACTAAAGTTGAAAGGTTATGAGTGAAAGATGTTTAAAAGATGCAATCTATTATAACACAAAACCATTACATCTCTCACTCATAACCTTCGCAAACCTTAGAAGATGATTATGTCTGAGAGATGCTCAACACACTTCATTATTTCAATAGTAGATAAGTACTCTAATTTTTATGATATTCTTCTGCTGGTTATACATACTCTATTCCAGTTTATACATGCTCTTCATTTATGTTCAGCTTTTACATTCTGCAGCTTTGTCCACTATAAATAATTCACATTGATAGCGAATATGTACCTTAATATGATAAGTACATCAAGATGAAAATGTTTATTTACTGTTAATGAAGTTTGAGCATGGGCTCGTGACATCCAAAAACATCAAAATGTTTAACTAATGAGGTTCGAACACAAGTTCGTGACACTCAATAAAAACAAACTGTAAACACTTCATGATTTTACAACTTGAAGCACTCTTCTGTATTTAGCAACAAATATGTTTATGATTTGAAAAATGATAGTAAGGACATAATTGTACCAGTATTTATGCAACATCATTTGTATCTTAAACTGGAAAGTTGGCATTTCTTGTAGCATTCTTTTGTATCCAAACCAGCTTGATTTGTATCTTTGGTAATGACTAAATATGAGCACCAATTAACTGCTATCTGCAAGATAATCTATTAAAATTTTTCAAATAACATCATGGCATGAAATACATTATCTGAAAAAGGTTTCTCAGTTTGGAAACATACTAAGTCCCTTTAATTCAGATACCTGGTTAATAAAAAGGACAACATACACCACAATGATCATTATTAGTAAAAGGTTTCATGTATGAAACAAGTCCCTTTAACACTACCTTGCAGTGAGTGTCAGTGTACATTTCCTTATTTCATTTATTTTTCCAGATTGATGCAAAACTAAAAACTTGATTGCTACAATATGTTATTTGATTCACATGTATTGCTTAGATCCATCAGGATCTAATCATTTCTCTTTCCTTTCAATGCAAATGAAAACCTAAAAGACTTAGATGCAGATGGAGACCTGAATGCAAATGAAGACCTAAAGATGGACTTAGCAAACAATCTAGCAGACTTAAAGATAAGACAAGGCAATACATGGGACCCCTATTACATACTTCAATCTTTCTTCTTTTCAATTATGCAATGTATTCTAAATATTGAATTGAAATATGAAACAAGAAAGGACATTTGTATACTACATTCAGTATGAATGCACAATGTAATGATCATTGATAAATTTTTGAGTTTTGTAATGCTTGATCAATACTTAGAGTACAATAATGACATCTAGAATGAATGCAATAATGACATGTAACCTAACAAAACCTGCAAGGTAGTGTTAATTAGACAAACAAATGCAACCTTTTCCTACTTATGCTTATTGTATTGTATGTTGTATTTTTGAGTAACAACAACTTCTCCCTCTATCACTATTCAATATTCTCTTAGCATATTCTCCCTCTTTGCAATATTTAGTAACTTCTCCCTCAATAATAAATTATTTTATTTTCCTTCTTTGACAACAATGCCAAAGATACATTCTCCTGAAGTTTTTTCTCAAGTAGTGAATCATACCTCAAATGTATTGATTTCTCATTGTAGACATAAACATATTTCACAACTGCAAGCTTCACCCAAAGAGTGAACACTTGCATCAACTCACAAAATAGATATTCTGATGAAAACTTGAATTGATGCAACATGTATCTTGCATTAGTGAATGTTCGATAGGGGAAGAACCCCTAACTTACCTCATAGATACTCAAAAGAATCCTTCGATAGTGGTTTGGTAAATATGTCAGCTATCTATTCCTTTGAATTCACATACTCCAATATCACATGCTTTTATTGAACTTGTTCTCTCAAGTAATGATACTTGATAGAAATGTGCTTTATCTTTGAATGCATCACCATATTATTTGATATGTTAATAGCACTAGTATTATCACAATAAATTGTAACTGGATCAATAATCTCTTCTTGCATAACTTCAAGTAATTATTTGATCCACTCAATGTTTGAACAATTCATAGATGCAACAACATAATCAACTTTGATAGTAGACTGTGAAATACAACTTTGTTTCTTGCTTAGCCATGTCACTAATATTTCTCCTAAAAATAAAGCTCAGTCGCTTGTGTTTTTTCTATCATCAATGTTTCCAACCCAATCGACATCAATGTATACCTTTAGATCAAAATCTCCTCCTTTTGTGTATAGCAGACCGAAATCTTCAGTCCCTTTTAGATATCTAAATATAATGTTGATTGTAGACATGTGTGTTTCCTTTGGGTTGGTATAAAAGCTAGCAACAATACCAACAACATGAGCAATATCAGGCCTAATGTGTACAACATATTGTAGCTTACCAATCATGTATCGATAATGTGTTTCATTTACTTCCTTTGTCTTATCTTCCTTTGATAATTTACTGCCAGTAGCCATCAGTGTACCAAGTGATTTTAATTCTTCCATATTGAATGTCTTTAGGATCTCCTTGATATACTTTGATTGTGTTATGTAGATCCCATCTTTAACTTATTGAATTTGTAGTCCAATAAAGAATTTTATCTCTCTTATCATGGAAATCTCAAATTCCTTTCTCATCTCTTCAGAAAATGATTTAGACACTGTTTCATTTCCTCCAAATATAATATCATCTACAAAAAATTCTGCAATCAAAATATTATCAATGCTATCACATTTCAAATACAAATTGTTGTTGCCACTTATTCTTTGAAATCAAATCTTGATTAAATATGAGTGTAATCTTTAATACCATGCTTGGGGCATTTTCTTCAAACCATATAGTGCCTTGTGTAGTTTGCATACCATATCCTTGGTAGAATTCTCCACAAATCCTTCAGGTTGTTCAATGTACACTTCTTCTTCAAGAATTCCATTAAAAAATGCAGACTTAACATCCATTTGATAAAATTTTAATACTTTATAGGAAGCATATGCAAGTAAAATTCCTACATCTTCTAATCTAGGAACAGGGGCAAATGTCTCACCATAGTCAATACCTTCTTCTTGTGCATGCCCCTTGCATACTAGTCTTTCTTTATTTATGATCACATGTCCATTATCATTGAGTTTATTCCTGAAAATCCACTTTGTGCCAATCACATTCTTTTCCTTAGGTCTTAGTACCAGTGACCAAGTATTATTCTTTTCAATCTAATCAATCTCTTCTTTCATTGCATTAATCCAATCTTCATTTTCAAGTGCATCCTTAACTAGTCTTGGCTCAAATTTAGAAATCAAACCTGTATTATCTTTCAATTTACTTCTTGTCATGACTCCTACATTCTTTTCTCCAATAATTTTGCTCGATGATTGGTGTCTCCTCCAATATTCTACTAAAACAAGCTTGGTAGACTATTCATCAGTGTTTTCATCTCTTGGTGGAGGCTCAACTTGCTCCTCAGTTTATTCTTGTTGCAGCTCGGTTGCATTACACAAAATACTTTCTTGTACATATACAAATATTTGATAATCTTCAAGTTCTCTTTTTTTATCTTCTTCATTTATTTCTATAAATTCATCAATCCTCACATTTGCACTTTCCACAATTTTGTTAGTAGCCTTAATTAGACACTTATAGGCTTTTCTCTTTGAGGAGTATCCTAGGAATATACCTTCATCTCCTTTAAAATCAAACTTTCCATTCCTAGCATCTTTCAGTATGTAACAGCTACTTCCAAAAATTTTAAGGTAACTAATATTCGGTGTATGCCCATACCAAAGTTCATAAGGTGTTTTGTTTGTACCTTTTTTCAATTGTACTCAGTTGAGAGTGTAGATAACAATACTAATAGATTCTCTCCAAAATGTTTGCGCAAACCCCTTGTCAATCAATAATGTTCTAGCACAATCAACTATTGATATGTTCCTTCTTTCAGCTATGCCATTTTTTTGTGGAGTCCTTGGTGCAATTACTTGTTTTTTTATTCTATTTTCATTGCAAAAGATAGTAAATTCATCAAAAATAAATTCACTTCCTCTATCTGATCTTAAGAATTTCAACTACTTACTTGTATCATTTTCAACTCTTTCCTTATACCATTTAAACATTTGGAATGCATCAAACTTTTCTTTTATAAACATTACCGACATCATTCTTGAGTAGTCATCAACAAACAAAATGAAATATTGATCACCATAATAGCTTTGTAATCTCATAGGGCCACAAAGATCAATATGAACTAATTCCAAATTACCATTAGATGAGTAAGAATTTCTTGAGAAACTTGATTTGGTCATCTTACCAATTTGGCATTCCTTACATATCACTTTATCAGGTTTTCTTAATTTCACTAGACCTCTGACTCTATTCTTTTTGCTCACCTTAATTATGTTGTCAAAATTTACACGACAGAGTCTTTTATGCTATAACCAAACATCCTCAACTTTAACAAACAATAAATTCTTTGTAGTGGTATCAAGTTAGAATAGATTACCTTTTGATTGTTCACTGGTTCCAATCAAATCTCCATCAACACTATAAATCTTCACTTTTCTATTTTGAAACTCAAGTTGATAACCAATGTTGTTCGATTATGAAAAACTCAATAGATTGTAGTTTAGACCTTGCACCCAATAAGCATCATCACATCTAATCTTTTCATTCAATATAATGGATCCTTTTCCTTTTACATAATTGTTCAAGCTTAGAATTGTCACCCTAACTCAGGCATTAGGGCTACAACAATTCTATCCTAACAATGGAAACCTCCTCTAGTTGTGGGTAGACTATGAATAAGGAGGAATCTCTGGATTTTAGGTCGGTTCCTATCAAATATGGAATATCACCTCCTGATTGAAAACTTGATGGGGAAAAGGGAGAAAGATTAAAATTGAATGTGAAAATGGGGTGATACACCAAAACTTGCTTCAGATCAATCAGGACCTTCAAACCAACATTCACAATTACAAGCGTTGAGATTCACATTGACATTCACTATTCAACATACAGGTTGACTAGAAATCATTACTAGGGAAATCACCACGAATACTGAAAACTATCAACAAACGTACATATCCTGCCAAAGGTCAGATTTTCGATAACCTAGAAAAGGAATCAGAAGTAATTCACTTAACTTGATTACAAAAGTACAACACTTAATGTAGAAAAGAAGAATAGGAATGGATTTGATAGTCAGAAAATAATGCAAATATGGTAGCCAACTTTATTATCCTTTCAAGCTCTGAAAAATGGTTACAAACTGCAAAAA
Source organism: Chamaecyparis obtusa (assembly GCA_027943335.1). Taxonomy (NCBI): domain Eukaryota; kingdom Viridiplantae; phylum Streptophyta; class Pinopsida; order Cupressales; family Cupressaceae; genus Chamaecyparis; species Chamaecyparis obtusa. The sequence goes on along the minus strand of BSBK01000102.1, from coordinate 1,649,690 downwards.
AGGCACCAAGGAACAAACATGCTCACTCAGCCCTCCTTTTCCATGACTCTGAACCCCTAAAACTAACAATCTGACTCCCTTAAGAAGCCCTCCAAACCCTAATCTGGAAATCCAATCACCCCTAGAAAAATCCTAGAAAAACTCAATCTTGCTATAAAATAGCTCCTAAAAATTAGCCCAAATTGTGCCCAAAATTTTAGCTTATCCACAACTAATGCCCATAAATATTGGTTTTAATAAGGATAACAAATCCTTTTACAATGTTTACCAATATTTAAAATTATTTAATTTTGAATAAAACTCAAAATTAAATAATAACCTACACTATCCAAAACATAAACTTAGGAATTAATCCTTAAGTTTACAAACTATTACAAATTTTGAAGATAGGCTAGGTCAAACATGACCACCCGAAATAATCCATAACTTAATTTGAAATATTTGTTAAGGCAATGTGGTGGCATTGGCAGAAGGACTGTAGGAATTAATTAGCATTTACCACTCTGTCAGTGAACTTCAGATTTTATTTCAATCTGGCTTTATCTCGGTCCGTGAGTCTTTCCTTGATCTTTGAATCATTGAGTTGCATAGTTTTGGAAAAAAAAAAACTATGAAAAAGCCCTAAAATATGGCAAAAATCCTATAGCTACACTCCAAGCTCTCCCTCTCCCTCTCCCTCTGCAACTATTCATTCTTTGAGCTTTGGTCAAGTTTGCTGAAACTTTGGATGTTTTCTAAATGTGACTAGCACTTGGCATTTGTTGCAATCCGATCATCATCAGTTCTTATGTTATGAAGAGCTCGGCTTTATCTTGCTAAAACATGGCTCTAACTGGTGTGGCTTGCAGGCTGTGGATTTGGTCTTTGAATGATAGTGATCTCTGTCTTACCTTCTTCTTTGTTGTAACTAAGCATCTTCAATAAGGCTCGGGCTTGGTGACTGAAAATTTTATGCGGGTTCTATAATTTGAAAGAACTCGGGTTCTAACAACAAGCTTTTGGCTTATCTTGGCTCATGACTAACGGTTGTTGAACTCAACCTTGTTTGAAAGCTCAGGATTTGTGTTGAACACATGGTTGTAACTACTTGGAACACATGGCTTTGAACTAGAAGTGAATGCATGAGGCACAACTATGATGGCTCGGGGTTTGACTATGAGCTCTCGACATCTTGAAAGACTGCGACTTTTATGCACCCATGAGCACATGTGGAACTTGGCTTTGATCTTGAGTCGTGGATGTGCTGCAAGCTTAGACTCAAGATTTTATTCATGGCGTTGATCTATGACTGAATCAGTTGATGCGTTGATGCTGGAAGCTTGAGATAAGTACTTTGTTTCCTCCCCTTTGCGTTCTTAAACTTGCTGTTAAATACTCATTCTTTTTTACTGTAACAAACCTAGGCTTCTTTCGACTATTGAACTCAAGCTCAGTCCTTGAATCAAGAGCTATTAATGAAACTAAGAATACTCATCCCCTCTATTACAATAAATTTAGGATCTTAAGGCGTGCGTAGATTTTGAGTTTTTGGTTACTGTTAATAATGAAAATAAAACTAAAAGTTTTATTTCACTTGCACACACTGATTGATAGGGTTGTTAACATGCCTTTATTGATGCAGATGAGAATACTCATCCCCACTATTTTCTCATGACAAGATATTAATGCCAACTCTATGCTTCTAAAATCAATTTTAGCTATGATTGTTAAAGCCTCTACCTATTATTGCGAACTTGGTTTTGACTGTTGAGGCATACACTTGGCCTACTTGGTACCTAAGAATTCAGGTCTTTTACCTTTGAATTCGGCCTTGCTAGAATAGAAATCAACTTTTATGTCCATACTCTGTTTTGCCTGTTAATAATGAAAATAAAACTAAAATTTTTATTTCACTTCATTGCTTGTCTGCTTCTTGTCTTCTATGTATTCAGCTTCATTGTTTGAGACTCAGCTGCAAATTAGTCTTCAGTGGTTGAAATTTACATTGGCTCTTTAAAATACTTGGTTGTTCTTTGCTTTTCATATGAACATTCTGAAAGCTTTAATTACTTCCCAATGAATCTTTATTTTAAAAACTCCACTTTTATTTCCTTACTCTGTGGCTTTGGATATTGGAAAGCCTCACAGCATTTTCACCAGTCACATTCAACTTGTTTATATATCTTTAGTTGTACTAATTTGAGTTTCACTTCTTGCAATGTCATTAACAATGAAAAACTGGAAGCCTTTAGTTTTCTTGAACACGTTGATTGATGTAGTTGTTTGTTGTCTTTTATTCTTCCCCTTGGTGTGACTGATCACAATCAGCATGCCTGGATTTTATTGAGCTGTGACTTTTGAATATATGCTTGATTCCATGTAGCATTCCTTGTATCATTTAAGCATTCTTGATAGTGAGCATCACAATATGTGATTTCATATCATTTGATATTCTGCTATAAATCAATAATCCATATGCAACAAGACTTGCAACACAAATTTTCATTTTCAGCAATGCAATCTATTTATGAGGTTCGAGCACAGGCTCATGACACCCATAAATAGATTCATGTGTTCTTGTACTTGATCTTTAAACATCTTTTCAACAAATGAACAATATCTGAACAATATATTGATTCTGTGAGCACCAACCAAGAAAAGTATACTGCATCTCTTTTGATTTTTTTTTACTATAACACGTAGTTTTTTAAAACAATGCATCTCTCTATTCTGCTTAAAAACATCAAATAATTAAACATATTACATTAGTGATCATGACGTAGTGGTCAATTTTGGGCATCCATCAGACCACTGGTGTGCTCACTAACCTAATGTGATTCTACTATCTTTTAACACTATTTTTACTAATGTGCATGCTCATTTTGTTATTGCATTGAATATCAGAAATATATGTAGCTATGAAAGAATCTGATATTGATGTATGATGTTCTCATTCTTTTGCATTGCTTAGATCCAGTTGGATCTAACAAACTCTTAACCATGATGCAGGATAACCCCTAAAGACCTAAAACCGGACAGATGCAGACTCAAGATGAAGACCAGAGACTCAAACCAGACATGACAACCAGCTCTCAATATGTAGATGACTCTAAGGCAATGCAAAGGACCCACTCATACCTCTATCTCTTATTTCTATTATGCACTTGTACTTTGTTTGTTGGAATATGAGAGAACATTTGTAAATTACATTTAGTATGAATGCACAATGTAATGATCAATTATGAATTTGAAATTTTAACATTTGATCAATACTTAGATTACAAATAAAATTCTGATATGAATGCAATGACAAAATGATGATCCATGTGAGTTGAAAAGCACTGTTAAATGAAAGTACCAAAAATGAAACTCACTATTCCTATGTTTTTGTCTATTATTTTGCATGATGAAAAATAGGGTAACAATAACATGGAGCATCATTGTCAAATCTAACAAATCCTCCATCATACTCTTCTACATTCTCAAACTTATTAATTTCACTGGTCATATGATGTGAACAACCACTATCAATGATCCATGGGTTGGTTTTTCTAACATGAGAAATAAGGGCTTTTTCATCTTCATACCTCTCTTCTTCTGAATCATCCTTCATAGAAACATAGACAACTTCCACACTTTCTTCTGTGTCATCAAATTCATCATTAGTTACTACTTCCTTGACTAGCTAGCATGATTTCTTTCCTCTGTCCTTGTAGTCCCTAAACCTTTGATAACGTTTCTCTTTCTTGTCACTTTTATCATTCTTGTCATTGTCAGGACATCTAGATGTAGTGTGGCCAATCTTATTGCAATTAAAACATTTTAGAGGTAGTTTACCATTATACTTTCCTTTTCCTCTTGGTAGCCTCTTAGCTAGCAGTGCTTCCAATTCTTCTTGTTCTTTATCTTCGGTTAGGATACTGTCATAATCACTTCTTTCTGATCTGTGGTGAATATAACTTTCTTTTCTTAACCTTCCAATAGTTAGAGATGACTTAAAATTTGTTTCAACAATCAGTAGACTATTATCATAATTACTAAGTTCAAATGCAGTTAGCTTACCGATCAAAGCATCAAGAGTAAAAGTGTTATTTGGTATGGATCTTAGTTCCTATATAGAAGAGATTTGAATAGCATACTTGGATGAAAGAGTTCTCATAATCTTTCTTACCACTTCTTCTCTAGTTAATGCTCCACCAACACCTCTTAGGGAACTAACAACTTCCTTGATTTTGAAACTATATTGAGCAATGTTCTCTTCATCTTTCATTCTCCTCTCATCAAATTTTCCTCTGAGGCTGGCAACCTTATATTTTTGTACATGTAGATCACCTCCATAAACAAGTGCAAGCTTATCCGACATCTCTTTTACAGTAATACAATCCTTAATGTCATTGAATTCAACATCGATCAGGGAGGAAAAAATTTCAATCATTACCAAGTTGTGTTCCTACTTTTCTCTCATCTGATCAACTATCACAGGTCTAGGAGGTGGTGGAGTGTAGTCATTATCCAAAAGATTAGGTGTGGAATCTCCAATACCAGATATATATAATGCCATCCTACTTTGCCATGTTGAGAAACTTTCCTTATTTAGCTTAGGTACTTCTCTCCTATACATTTTTGGATATTTTACTCAAGTCTTTCAAACTTATCCCTTTAGAGTACTCAGCTCTGATACCAATTTTTGGATTATGGAAAGGGGGGGTGAATCATTAATCCTTGATTCTTTGTACCTTAAAAACTTTCTCTGATTAAACTCAGTGTTAACTCAGTCAAACACACTTTAACATTTACTGATAATAGTAAATTAAATTTATCAATCAACAATAATATTCACATAAATCATTCAACACATATAACACTAGTATTTAACATGGAAACCCAACTTTGGGAAAAAACACTGTGGGAATTTTTACCCACTAAAGAAAATACTCTTCTGAAGTATGCTCGGTTAAAAACCAATCTGGTTAAAGATTACAATACACACTATTAAATGTGACCCAATTAAGGGATTTGCCTCAGATCTGTTAGGATCTTCACTCAATTAGGAGTGGCCTGGTTAAAGGTCTTCAAATAATCTTTAGAATGTTACCTTTTGCAAGGATTTTACAATAAGATTGTTAAGTCCACTCAATTAAGATATTTTTCTATTACAAATGTTAATAAGCAACTATGAATAAATTGATGTGTAAATCTGTAACTAGATTTTGCATAATCAAATCCTTTGTGTGCTCTTTGTCCTCACTTCAATCCTTCACTTTCCAATGGCTTCAACACTTCATCAATCTTTATCTTTCTGACTCATAATTCAACCTTTTTCTTCTTCACTGCATCAGTCGGTGACTCAATAACCCTTCAATTTTCTAGCCATTTGTTCATACAAATTCATCCCTTAAATAGACTTTGTTTTTTATCTTAATCTCCATTACCATGTTTTCTTTTGATTAATTTCAACCATAAGATCAACCTCATAAACTAATTCAATGAATTTCGAGCTCTATAAAATGTTTTATCATCACCTTGGAACTTGAACTTTCTTGACACTTGTTCCTTCTCTTTTTGCTGCTTAGATTTGTGCCATAGATCATCATCTTGATTTTTCCTAATCGTAGATCTCTCCAACTAAATCTTCCTTATCATTGCAATCTTCTAGCTCATCATAGCTCATCATTAAATGTCGCTCTGATCCTTGTATTTAATTTGTGTTCCTTGCTCGGTGACTAATTTATTTTCTTCAACTAAATTTCAATTAACTTCTCTCAGTGACTGGAACCTTCTTCTCAGTATCTTGAGTTCCTTTGCCTTTACCAAAACTTACTTTGCTTTTACCAAATGACTTTTTATTTTTACCGAATGACATTTTCTACTTGGTAGCCAAAATTATTTTGATTACCGACTTGACTAATCTTCTTTACCGACTTGATATAATCATATATTAGGTAGAAAATAATTATATCAACATAATATTAACATTGTCTGACTTGTATGAGTTGCCCAATTGAGTTCTTTATCTTCACAATATTTCACTTTTTCTTCTTCTTAACTCATTCATCTTATATCATACTTCGAATGATATGGCAACACAAAATAAATCATATATCAATTGCTTGACATCAATGACAAGATAATAACTGATCTAATATTTCTACTATCTTGTAAACCTATGGTCTTAGTTGGTCTTCATCATCGTCACCATCAGTTATAGTAACAAAAAAACCATTGAAGAGGTGGAAAAATGACTTTGTTTCCTAGTAGGAGGAAAACACTATTTAGATTTCATTTTAAACCAATTAATCTATTATTTAGTTCCTATTTCACTTATAGAAATAAGGATAGGAAGTAGTCTTGTGTATAATATTCTATTTCAAATATTCATGCCAATTTGGAATAGAAGATAATTGAATCAAAAAATATACAACCATAATCTTCTTAATAATCAGAAAAGTAAAATCACCTTGGTCTAGTAGACCTAAAAGTGTAGGGGGATTTGTGATAACCTACAACTGATTGAATATCTTGATGGAATGAATGAACAAGTGAAAGACAGTACTTAGAGATCACTGAGCTATTAAAGTGATATGTAAGGCAATTAAATCAGTCAATGTATTGTCATTGATGTCAACTAGTTTTGACTGTACTTATCATGATAGTTACAAACATCTGAAGAATAAAATGGTAAAGGAATGAGATATCTGTTGGAAACTATAATTGAAGCAATTGTTGTATTGTCATTGATGTCAAACCTTAATTGGTAAGACAGTTGCTATCTAAGAAAGTACTATATCTATTGATTGATGAGAAGGATTAGGGAAAGGGTGATAACAATAGAACCTAGAGAAAGGTTGAGTTATTTGATACTTCAATGAGTACTTGATTATGTGGCACAATGATGAGATAATGTATTGTTTATCTAAGTAAGAAGCAAGACTGAACAAGTAGGCTTAACCAAGAAAAAGTGAAGAAATCTAGTTTAAGCCGAGTGATGTTAGTGTCGACCGAGAGCTAGTATATGCCGAGTAAATTCAATGTTGACCGAACATCAGTTTATTGTTGAGTGACAATATTAGTCAAGGGAGACAGTTTGAAGAGATGACTGAATTACGCAGTGATGACTGAGGAGTTGAATATAGTATTAACCGAGCATCAATAATTTACAATTAAGGAAGAATTCAGATTCCTAGCCGACATAGTTAAATTCTTGGATTATGTAAATCATGTTGACTTTATTAACAGAGTGTATGGATCATTTAATGCACAGTAAACCATTTTATTGTGATTCCAATAAAGAGATTGAAGATGTTTCTAAAAGGATGGATGAAGAACGTGAATGTTGGAAGGATTCGATGAATCTGACCTAAACCTAAGATCTACATAGGAGATTAAGCAACAAAAGATGGATCTACCTATTGAAGAGGTATAAAGAAAACCTAAGTATGAGGTTACGAGGATGCTGGAGTTGTTGATGTTATTAACTGATAAGTCTAAGAAGAAAGGCTAAAGGTGAAGGAGTTGATTAGAGTTGTGATTGCTTGAAGGAATTTCTGAGAAGATCAGTGATGGAGATGGAAATGGAACTCAATCAGTAAGCCAACATATATGTGCGAATTGGATCTGTTATTTGCAAAGTGAGTTGTATGTTTTTCAGATCAAATACTACTACTACTTTCTAACCATTGTATCATTCAAAATCTTTTAATCAAGGTTGACCTAATAGTCATTGTTTAAATCCTTTAATCAAGGTTTCATTCTAATGGAATGTACTTAAGTCCTCTAACAAGGCTCACTCCTAACAGGGTGGTTGAAATCCTTTAACAGGGTCACACCTAGCAGTGTGTTTGTAAACCTTTGACAGGGTTGGATTTTCACAGAGCTCACTTCAGAAGAGTGAAAATATCAGTAACATGTTACAAAGTGGTTTTTCCCAAATTGGGTTTCCACTATAAATCTCAGTGTCATACTTGTGTGAATGTTTTGGTGTGAACATTTCTATGTTTTGTGAGTTAAATAATGTTGGATAGTGGACTGAATTGTTATATGTTTTTGTCATATATTCTTTAATGACCAAGTAGTGTTGGTGACTGGATCTGAGTTCTTGAAGTGTTTAAAATCTTGATTGATACATCTAGACCTAAGAACAATTGATTCACCCCCCTCTCTGTTGTTTTAAATCATAATAACAATATCTACATGAAGATGAGATGGATATGAAAGATATGGCTAAGGTATACATTAGGTAACTTATTGATGAGTCTATGACATCATGTTGTTGACTTGATTGTATTATATGATTTTGTTATGTATTAAAAATCAGAATTGAACAAGTTTATGTGGTCGATAATTGATGATTTATGTATACACCGAGCTAGTATAGTGTATACCGAGTATAGTTTTAATTGAGAAGGTATTCACCGACACATTCTGGTATTGACCGAGTGAAAGAAACAAAATAAATTTTATAACAACCAATTGAATTGATGAGTTGGACAATTGCTTATGATTCTAAGGTAAAAGATAAAGTTTTTTATGATGATCTAACGACTGAAAAATTTCAAGATTGATCAAATGGAGAAGGATGAAATGTGCTATAGACACAACTGTCGAAGAAGGTTGAAGTGGCAAAATGAATGATGGAGATTAAGAGGCAAAATCTAATGGATGATAAGAAAATGGTTTATGTTGTCTATTTAAAGAGACATGAGATTCATTATTGAGTTTGGAGATTATTGACACTGCAGGAGAATTTGCATGAAAGAACTATTTTCATGCACTACTGATCAAACAAGTTACAGACGATACCAAACTAAACTACAGACATTACCGAGCATCAGGGAATTATTCACTGAGTTGAATAAGTTGGATATGAAGGATTGAATTGAATATTGATCAAAGGAGGTATTTGAGCTTAGCATAGATCTAAAAATCTACAAATCTTAGTTGTATTTGAATAAGATCATTACTGTATCAATTTAACCATTGTTACAACAAAATCTCTTAACTAAGTGGACTTAACATTCTTTTTGTATTTCAATATGACATTCAATAAATTTTGATTATTTTCTTGTTGACCCCATAGTGAATGTTGGTCAAGGGAGAACTATTAGTGATAAATCCTCTAACCAGGTCACACCTTATAGTGTGTTTTGTAACCTTTGACAGGGTTGGCTCCTAACCGAACTCACTTTAGAAGAGTGAAATATTTTGGGTTACTAGTCCCAGGTGATTTTTCCCCTAATAGGGTTTCCACGTTAAAAATCTATGTGTTATGTGTATTTGATGTGATTAGATTGTTATTTTACTTTACACATTTCATAACTAGTCAGATTGGTAAACACAATATTGAATTGACTATTAATCGGTAGATGAAGAGAGATATTATTGATAGCTTACCGAGTTGATAATTTGATTGAAAAGTTTGAATATATACATTTGCAAGTTTTGGGACTGTAGGATAACTAGAACTAACTAATTCACCCCCCCTCTTAGTTATCTAACAATTGGTATCAGAGCATTAGTTGCTTGGAAGGAAAGTTTAAAGGACTTAAGCTAAAGATCACAAGATTTATAAGAGAGAGGTGTCAAAGTTGAACAAAGACAACTTCTCGACATGGAAAAGCATAATGAAGTTGCATATATCTGGAATTGGAGAACTACAGTATTTTACTTAAGAAATGATTACATTCAACCGACGATTGGACCTTTTACTGTTGATCAATTAAGAGATAGACAGGAACATAATATGACAATGATAGAGATTGATGCTACCTTAACATATTCTGAATTTGAAGATATCAAGACATGTACTTCTGCCAAAGCAATGTGGGACAAAATTGCACTGGTTCGCGGAGGAGATATGAATGTGATGAGGGAAAGAACTGAGAGTCTTAAAGGAAAATTCAATGATACGAAGATGAAAGAAGGAGAAGACATTTCACAATACAATAACCGAATCAAAGAGATTATCAATGCTATTCAAGGAGTAGGAGGTTTTATTGATGAAGACATTGTTGTGAGTAAAATTCTTAGAGCCTTGTTGCCTATCTATGCTATTATAATCTCTACAATTCATGAAATGAGATCAGCCCTGGGTAACACTCTTACACTCGATAGCCTAGTCGGTAAACTGACTACTTTTGAGTTGAAAAACTATGATAACAATATTATTCCAAATGTTGAATCTGCATTTATGTTGTCCTTGAAAATTGGTAAATCAAGCAGTAAACACATGATAAGAAATGAGAGTGATAGTGACAGTGATGAGGATGAACTTGAAGCATTAATGGATAGAAGACTGCAGAAAGGTAGAGGAATATACAAAGGGAAATTATATTTGGTATGTTTTAATTGTAAAGAGATTGGTCACATTGCAACTAGATGTCCTAACCGAAAACAAGATGACAAAGACAATGAACTATCCGGTGATAGAAAGTTTAACATAAGAGATAACCGAGATCACAAAGACAATCGATAGTATGACATACAAGGAAACTGAGACTACAAAGATAAAGGAAAGAAAGCATGTTATCTTGTTGAAGATGATGATGACACCGAAACTGACTTTGATGAAGACATTGAGGTGGTATTTGTAGCTTTGAAAGAAGATTTAGAAGAGGAAGAAAGGTATGTTGAAACAACACTTATTTCTAAAGTTAGCAAGAATGATACATGGATTATTGATAGTGGTTGTACACATCATATGACTGGTGATGAAAACAAATTTGAATACCTTGAACATTATAATGGAGGATATGTTAAAATGGGAAATGATACACCTTGTCTAGTAAAAGGAAAAGGATCTATCTTGTTGAACAATAAGATTAGATGTGAGAATGCATATTGGGTGAAGGGACTTAACTTTAATTTTTTGAGTGTAGCACAACTTAATAACTTAGGTCACCGAGTTGCATTTGGAAGTAGAAAGGTGAAAATCTATGATGAAATTGGAAAGTTGGTCAGTACTGGTGAACAATCAAAAGGTAATCTATTCTATCTTGACAATGCTGAAACTTCTTGTTTATTGGCTAGAACTGAAGATGTGTGGTTATGACACAAAAGGTTATGTCATGTGAATTTTGACAACATTGTTAAAATCAGTAAGAAAAGAAAAGTTAGAGGCTTACCGAGCTTATCTAAACCTGACCATGTCATGTGTAAACAATGTCAAATGGGAAAAATGTCAAAATCTAGTTTCAAGAGCAAGACCTATTCATCTAAAGCTGTTTTGAAGTTGGTTCACACCAACTTATGTGGTCTTATGAGAACTCAAAGTTATTATGGTGACATATACTTTATTTTATTTGTTGTTGACTATTCTAGGATGATGACAATTATGTTTTTGAAAGAAAATCTGAAGCCTTCAAGATGTTTGAATGGTATAAAGCTAAAGTGGAAAAAGAAAGTGGAAAAGAGTTAAAATGTTTAAGATCAGATAGAGGTGGTGACTTTATTTTTTATGAGTTCACTAAATTTTATAATGAGCATGGAATTAAAAGACAAGTTTCAGCACCAAGAACACCACAGCATAATGGAATTGCTGAAAGGAAGAATAGATCCATAGTTGATTATGCTAGAACAATAATGATTGAAAAAGATGTTGCACAAATATACTAGAGAGAAGCTATTAGTACTACTATATACACATTGAACCGAGTACAAATGAAGAAAGATTCAAACAAGACACCTTATGAGTTATGGTATGGGTACACACCGAATGTAAGTTATTTCATAATATTTAGAAGTAGATTATACATTTTGAAAGATGATAGAAATGGAAAATTTGATTCAAAAGGTGATGAAGGAATATTCTTAGGATACTCTACTAAAAGAAAAGCTTACAAATGTTTGAATAAGGTTTCTAACAAAATGATTGAAAGTGAAAATGTGAGAGTTGATGAGTTTGCTGAGAAAAATGATGAAGAAAGAAAAAAGGAACTAGAAGACTATGGTAGACTCACATACATTGAGCATCCTGACATTCTACTTGAGCCATAGGTTGAAGTTACTGAGCAACATGATAATGACACCAAGCATCAACCTATAGAGACCAAGAATCGAGAAATAATTACCGAGGAAGATCTTGATCCTACACCGAATGATGAACAAAGAAGAGAACAAGTGTTAGCAAAATTTGTGAGGAGACACCATCCACAGAATCAGATTATTGGTGACAAGAAAGTTGGCATGATGACACGAAGTAAGTTGAGAAACACCACATGTTTAGTTTGTGAATTTGAACCTAAAAATGTTAGAGATGCACTTGAGAATGATGAATGGATTAAAGCAATGAATGAGGAAATTGAGAAAATACTGAAGAACAAAACATGGACATTGGTCTTGAGACCAAATGATAAGAATGCTATTAGAACCAAATGGATATTCAGAAACAAGTTGAATGAAAATGGTGAATTCACTAGGAATAAGGAAAGACTTGTATGCAAAGGGTATGCACAAGAAGAAGGTATTGATTATGGTAATAATTTTGCACCAGTTGCAAGACTTGAAGGAGTTAGAATATTACTCACATATGCTGCCTACAAAGGTTTTAAAGTATATCAAACGGATGTTAAATCTGCATTTTTGAATGGGATACTTGAGGAAGAGGTATACATTGAACAACCTGAAGGTTTTGTTGATCCAAATCAGAAAAAACATGGTATGTAAGTTGCACAAAGTATTGTATGGATTGAAGCAAGCATCGAGAGCATGGTATAAAAAAATGCATTCATTTCTTATTAGCATTAGATTTGTTAGAACAAGTGACAACAACAATTTATATTTGAAAGGTGAAATTGATGACAAGATTCTTATTGCTGAAATTTTTGCTGATGATATCATATTTGGAGGACATGATAATCTATGCAAACCATTTGCTGATGAAATGAGAAAAGAATTTGAAATGTCAATGTTTGGAGAGATTAAATTCTTTCTTGGTTTGCAAATTCTGCAACAAAGTGAAGGGATATTCATTACATAATCAAAATACATCAAAGAAGTGTTGAAGACCTTTGGAATGGAAGATTCAAAATCGGTTGGTACACTAATAGTCATAGGATGAAAATTAAAAAAGGATGATCAATCAATCGAGGTAAATCAAACACTATACAGATCAATGATTGGAAAATTGATGTATGTTGTGCATAGTAGACCGGATATTGCACATGTAGTTGGGATTGTAGCAAGATTATTTCCTAATCCTAAGGAATCACATATGACTGTTGTTAAGAGGATTCTGAGATACTTGAAAAATATAGAGAATTATGGTTTATGGTACAAGAAAGAGGGCAATTTTGAACTACACATTTACATCGATGCAGATTGGGCTGGAAACATTGATGACCGGAAGAGCACCACCGGTGGACATTCTTTTTGGGAGAAAGATTAGTTACTTGGGTAAGAAAGAAACATGCATGTATTTCTCAGTCTACTGCCAAAACAAAATATGTTGTTGCTACTGCTAATTGTTCAAACATTGCATGGATAAAACAACTTTTGAAAGGGATGAATGAAGAGATCACCGATCCAGTGATAATATATTGTGACAAAACAAGTGCTATAAACATTTATAAGAATCCAGTGATGCATGCAAAGAAAAAGCACATATCTATTAAGTATCACTACTTGAGGGAACAAGTACAAGAAAAGCAAGTGAAACTGGAGTTTGTGAAATCAAAGAACAACTTGCAGATATATTTACCAAACCCTTACCTAAGGATACATTTGAGTACTTTGGGACTAGACTAGGGGTCCATCCCCTATCTATTGGTCACTAAGGTGATCAGGAGGTTGCATCAACCTATAATTCATTAGAATATCAAATGGTGTTGATGCATATTGTTCACACTTTAGGTTTCCTAAGGTTGTGAAAGCTAGAACAAAGAACACTGCATATCGGTACATGAAGGTACTTGATCTACACCGAACACCAGAGATAATATTTTGCCTACTAAAAAGCTGCTTAGTCTTTTTGGCATTGTTGTCAAAGGGAGAGAAGAATCAGAAAGGGAGAGAATAATCGCATGGAGAAGAAAAAGATCAAATCCACAGGGAGAGTCTGCATGAAATATTGTGTAGTGATTAAACATATTAAATGAACAAGGTAGGGAGAGCTTACCGAGCTACACCATTTATCTATAAAGTTGTAGAGTAGATGTTTGGTATTCTATGGTATATTTCATATTGTGTTGCCATCAATGCCAAAGGGAGAGATTGATAACCTACAACTGATTGAATATCTTGATGGAATGAATAAACAAGTGAAAGACATCAATTAGAGATCACTGAGCTACTAAAGTGGTATGTAAGGCTTGATTAAATTAGTTAGTGTAATGTCATTAGTGTCAACTAGTTTTGACTGTACTTATCATGACATTTACAAACATCTAAAGAAGAAAATGGTAAAGGAATGAGATATCTACATGAAGATGAGATGGATATGAAAGATATAGCTAAGGTATACATTGGGTAGCTTATTGATGAGTCTATAGCATCATGTTGTTGACTTGATTGTATTACATGATTTTGTTATGTATTAAATATTAGAACTGAAAAATTTAATGTGGTTAGTAATTGAAGATTTTTGTATACACTGAGCTAGTGTAGTGTATACTGAGTACAATTTTAACCAAGCATGTATTCACTAACACATTCTGGTATTGACTGAGTGAAAGAAACAAATAAAGTTATAACAACCAACTAAATTGATGAGCTGGACAATTGCTTATGATTTTGAGGTAAAAGATAAAGTTTGTTATGATGATCTAACGACTGACAAAATTCAAGATTGATCAAATGGAGAAGGATGAAACGTGTTATACACACAACTGTCAAGGAAGGTTGAAGCAAAAAAATGAACGATGGAGATTAAGAGGCAAAATCTAATGAATGATAAGAAAATAATTTATGTTGTCTATTTAAAGAGACATGAGATTCATTATTGATGCAGTCAAGGATGGTGGATCCAATGAAGGACGGTCCAAACCTTGTAGCCAACATAATTACATAGCGAAAAACTCAACACAACAGATAACACCACAAATGTTTCAAGTAATTTACATTAACATGCTCGACTGTAAGGCCTTCTGGGTTAGGGCCAATTAGAAAATGAAAACAATTCCGCAAGATCCACAACCAGATCCAATACAAACTCAGCTAGTTTAGCTCTGAAGATAATCAGAAGCTAATGGAAACCCTAAGGCAGATCTAAACTTGATCTCGCAAGCCTCCAAGCAATCTCCTTGTCTCCAAGTATGCAAACCCCTAGCTTTGCTTGTAATGCCCACCCTAGCATCTTCCTATGTTAGATTGACAGGACTATTGCTTTGACACTTTGGATTTTATGATGGACTATGATTATTATTTAGTTAGCATTTTATGAGACATTTGAGCATATATATTTGGTTATTGTAGTTTATTTGGAAATATTAAATGAGTTATAATTTAATGATGAATGGCTAGAAATGAACTATCAGTAAAATGTTTTAAATTGATTTGTGTTATGATGTTTTGTTATGATCTAACCCTACTGACCCTATTATGGTTTGATGTTCACTGGTTGATGTGAGTGTAGGATGAGGAGGAGCAGTCGTAGTTACTGCTATGGGAGATCCATACGATGTTGCACTCTCCCTCCTTGTTTGCCACTGTCTGTTTATATTTGTATATTTATATATGCATATCAGTTGGTGATGCAGGATGCAGGTACCAGGCATCATCTCCACCTAGCTACACAGGTCTAAGCATGCCTTCAAAATCCTCTATCTATTGATGTGTGGAGATTTAACCAAGTTACTCTCGAGGTTACCCATGGACTTAGAATTTTGTTTAGGAAGTTATCCTAGTTGGGAAAATGGAATGCAGTTATGTTTTGGACTTGATTTGATGTTGGTCTGAGTTTATGTTATGTGTTGGAATTAATCGATTTTATATGTATAATAAATAATTATGTTATAATTGTTTGTATTTTATATAGGTATGTGTATATGTGGGTGCACACGCATATATCCATGCTTATATAAATAATAATTGTATGTTTTCATTAATTGTGTTAATGATATGTTGTTTATAATAAGTAAATAGAGTGAGTTAAATAAAGTATATTCAACGAATGTATTAAATAAAAAAAAGTAAAAATAATAATAATAAAAGGAATATGTCCTTTGTAGTAAAATTGGCTATCTAGGAGGGAGTTGAACTCGAGACCTCCTAGAAGTTAGGCTACTTATTTTCCTATTGTGCTATGTGTTTTTCTTGAAAGGTATTTGTCTATTATTCTTGTTATGCTTTCATTTAAAAGATATTTTAATTAAATTTATTAAAAACCTTGATTAAGTCTTTACGGGAAATTATTTGGTTGTTCCTCCAACCAACTATGGAAGTTGGAGAAGTTGCTTCCTGTAAAGCAACTCCTCCAACCACATAGTTGGAGGATAAATAATTGAAGATTTTTGTGTGCTGGAAGGATGATAAGTTTTAGAAGATTTGTTTTCTTTTGAGTTGTCTGCAATTGTTTTCTCCAGAAATTTTTGGTGAAAGTTTATGTGAGGTTAAGAGTCTCTGGTTGGTGAAGTCATCTATGTGAGGATTGCTTAGAGTTGATTGCTAGAGGAAGATCTCCAGAAGGATATCTACTCAAGGATTGAAGTTTCGTAGAGATTCTCCAGTCAAGGGAAGAGGATTCTCCGCAGGACCCAAGGTAGGGTCTAAACTAGGAAGAATCTCCATTCTTCCTCTTTGTGTATGAATGTGTTCTTTGTGTGTTGTATTGTCTATGTAAATTTTAGAATGATTATGTTATGCATATATATGTTGTCCCTATATTAGTGATTTGGAGTTTAGGATTATGTTTAAATATTTTTCCATGTTGCATGTATATGAATATTTTTGCATTTGCAAGAGGCTGTAGGGTCCTTAGCATTCTCCTTGTATCTCCTCTCTTATCCAGAATGTCCATGAGTTCATCGAGGCTTTAGAACTTCTGTTTCAAGCCTACAGTTTCATATCTATTTTTGCACCACCTTTCTTTGTCCAGATCTAGAATAGATTTGTTAGATAGATAGGATGGATTGATGGGCCATTTCTGAAGGGAAACTAGGAGATCTCAAATGGGTCATGGCCAGATCAGGCAACCATAGTCCCCACAATGCACAGTTTCACCTGCAAGTCGGAGTTGATAGTTGTATTCCATAGTTCCTGTCAATTTAGTGTCAACCGAGCCAGGTCAGTTTAGTGTTAACCGAGCCAAGTTGGTTTAGTGTTAACCGAGGAAGGTCGGTTCAGTGTCAACTGACCAAAACTGTGTCAACCGACCAAAGTAGTGTTAACCGACCAAAACTGTGTCAACCAACCAAAGCAGTGTTAACCGACCAAAACTGTGTCAACCGACCAAACCATTGTTAATCGACGAAGACTGTATCAACCGACCAAACTGTATGAGCTTACCAAACTGTATCAACCGAGCAAATTAGTGTTAACCGAGGAAAATAAGATTTATACAAGTATAACATTTAAGTATAAGTCAAAGTACTTTAATATAAAGGAATTAGGTACCTTCCGGGATGATTGGGATAGGTTTCAGCTTCATAGGAGTTAAGATGCAACTTCTAATTTTGAGATTTCTTAAAAATTTAGACTTAGCCAAAATTCAGGTACATGAGATTTTCCTAGATTTTTGAAATAAGCTATGGAATGTTGTCTAAATGCTTGTGGGGAGTTTTAGGTTATGTTTAATGAATTTCTATACATGGTTTTGATTTTAAGCTTTTGTTATACTTGGGTTTTGGTAGAGTCCGTAATATAAGGTCAGGACTTGTTCGGGTGGCCTGAGTGCACCAGAGGGCTCCCTAGACCTATGAGATGGATCTTTTGAAAGTATTTGATGTTTCCATGGCTTGTGTGTGTGTGGGTAGGGGAATAGGTACCCTAGGTGAGTGGCTCACCATAGGTGTTGGAACCCTACAATGGTTACCAGATGATCCTATGGGTGGGTTAGTAAAAAGTGATAACCTAACAATGAATCTGGGAAAGGGGGGAAACAAAAGATAATGAAAGAAAACTTATTAATGGCCACATAGTCCTGTTGGAGTACTGGGACCATGGATAACCGCCAGGATGGATCCCTATTCATAAAGGGGCGACCGAGGTTACTTGGTTGCCAGGAAGGATCCCAAAATCCAGTGTATGTGATGACACTCACCTAGAGGGTATGCTAGGAACCTAACCCTTGTGATTAGTAAAGTGATATGTTGTTATGTTATTTCTTTTAGATTAGGGTTTTTGTGTAGCCTTAGATTTCTTAGGGCCTTGTGAGTATCTTGGTTCTATCTCCTAGCATAGGGGGTGGAACCTCATCAGTTCCACATTGTTGGGTGGCAAAAATCTTGAGGTCCTGTTCGTGGTTCGTGACTTGGATGCGTTCGAATTGATGTATTGATGCAGATATTTGTATTTTGTATTATGAATTTTTGAAAGGAAAGATGAAAAGATATGTTGTAATGCCTTCAGGCCATTTATGTACTTGTTATTATGAGATCTATTATTAGAAAGATGTAATTGAAAAGAAAAGCAATGTAATTGGGAGGGATAGTTCTAGGCTTTGTTTCAAGGGTTGTTATTTGAAAGATCAAAGTTGGAAATATATTATGTCATGTTGAAATTATCTTTTCTATCTCTCCTATGTTGCAATGAAAGAAAATGTTTATTATGCTAAGGTTAAGATGTAATTTGTAAGGAATAGTTATTCAATGTGTAGGAAGGAGAAATGAAATTAGTATATAAAGTAAGAAATACAATTGTAAAAGAAATGTTATTTTCTTATCCTATCTCTTAAGTTCTAAAATGTGAAAATAAAGAAAGGAAATGAAATGAAATTTGGATAAGTAATGTAAATATGTTAGTAAATGAATTCATTAAGGGAACCTTAAGGAATGTAAATGTGAAGTAGTAATGATGTAATGTTAGGAAAAAATAAATTTAGTTACAATTTTTGGTCATAAGACTTGATTCCTTATGGGTTCCTTGGCGGGGACATTACACTGCTACAAACAACTATCAGATTACAATCTAATCTGCAAGATCATGTAATAACTTTTCCACAACTTTGCCAACTTCAGCTTTCAGAACCTCAGATCTGATTCCCTAAGTCTTCAAGTCATCTAGATCTATGACCTCTAATCCTCCCTTAAACATCTACCCAAACATCCTATAAATACTAGTCATCAGCCACAAGTCGGCTGGATGAAACCCTTAACTCCCTAAAACAAATAATTAAATGCCATACAAGTCAACTTACAAATGTATACAAACATTTAATTCAGCATGTCGGCCCATAACAATAGCTACCAACAATAAATTCACTAAGTCGGCTCAACAAATCACACAGAACTCTAGTCGGTAAGCCATAACTATCGAGCGACAGTGAATTAACCGAGCAAGCCAGGAATCACCGAGCACCAGTGTCAACTGAGCACCGCAGGCATGACCGAGTAACACTTTCACCAAGTGCTAGAGACTACCAAGTTCCTTTAGTGACCGAGCTTCCTTCAATGATCGAGGTCATCGGTCAAGGCTGCAATCAAGTAACACTAACCAAAATACCAACACCCCATGTAGTTTCACCGAGGACAAGAATGCCCCTACCTTAACCTTGGATGCCCTTGCATCAATTATTGAGTTTGGAGATTATTGACACTGCAGGAGAATTCGTGTGAAATAACTATTTTCATGCACCATTGATCAAACATGTTACAGACAGAACCGAGCTGAACTGCAAACATTACTGAGCGTCAGGGAATTATTCACCGAGTTGAATAAGTTGGAGGATATGAAGGATTGAATTGAATATTGATCAGAGGAGGTATTTGAACTTAGCATAGATTTGAAAATATGCAAATCTTAGTTGTATTTGAATCAAATCATTACTGTATCAATTTGACCATTGTTACACCAAAATCTCTTAACCGAGTGGACTTAACATTCTTTTTGTATTTCAATATGACATTCAATGAATGTTGATTGTTTTCTTATTGACCCTGTAGTGAATGCTGGTCAAGGGAGAACTGTTAGTGATAAATCCTCTAACTAGGTCACACCTTACAGTGTGTTTTGTAACCTTTGACAGGGTTGGCTCCTAACCGAGCTCACTTTAGAAGAGTGAATTATTTTGGGTTACCGGTCCTTGGTGGTTTTCCCCCTAAGAAGGTTTCCATGTTAAAAATCTATGTGTTATGTGTATTTGATGTGATTGGATTGTTATTTTACTTTACACATTTCATAACTAGTTAGATCAGTAAACACAATATTGAATTTACTGTCAATCGATAGATGAAGAGAAAGATATCATTGATAGCTTACCAAGTTGATAATTTGATTGAAAAGTTTGAATATATACATTTGGGAGTTTTGGGACTATAGGATAACTGGAACTAACTGATTCACCCCCCCTCTCAGTTATCTAACAATTTGATCATTTTGATCAATCCCATTCGTTGGTTTTAAAGTCAGTTGCTGATCCTGATAATAAAACTTAGCATATTCTTAGGGTTTATCAAACCTGTGATTTTGAGAACCAATTAATTGGCCAATGAAGTGTACAAACCATGCAATGTGAGTTTTAATATAATTATTATAAACCATGCTATTATAAATATGTATTGTTTATAAATTTTTTCGTTGTGTGATTTAGATGGGGCAATCTCAACTGGTTTTATTTGATAATACAATGCCAAAGGTTTTGGATTATGACTTAATAATATTTTTTATTCAACTTTGCAATAGAGTCGCTAATCTATTGGCAAACAAGGAAATCTCAAATGTATAGAATTCAACAAGTTAACACTAGAGATTCCAATCCAAATTTAGCAATATATTTCATACACAACTCCCCTATAAGTGATTAAATAGTGCTTGTTGCATTTGGAATGGATTTTAAAAACTAATCAAATCTTGTCTAGGGAGCACAAAAATTGACGGGCATGTAGACATTTGGCCCAAGAATTCATAGAAATAAATGGTTTCAAAAAATTTATCCTTGGGTGCAAGGATTTTACTGTCAAAGTTGGCCTCCAAAGCTATTTTGTCAAAACTTTGTCCCGAAGACATTTCAAACTATGAAAATTTGAAGCTACATGAGAATATATCAAATGAGCTCCAATGATCATGAAAAATTATGAGAATGTATATAGAGGTGACATCAATATGTTTACTAAGTGGTTTTTATTACAAGTAGTGGTTGCCGTTGCACCAAAAGATCAACCTGTTAATGCCCGATACAACCACTAGACTTATATAAGACACATGAGGTGGTTAAGCCATGTCATAAATTTCGAGGGGAGTGTTGACCAAATTGTCAACAATCTCCCCCTCAACACTACCGGAGGGGATTCAAACCTGTGACCAAGCTCTGATACCACTTGTTACAAAGTAGTGGTTGTCATTGCACCAAAAGATCAACCTATTAATGCCCGATACAACCACTAGACTTATAGAAGACATAGGAGGTGGTTAAGCCATGCCACGAATCCTGAGGGGAGCGTTGATCAAATTGCCAATAGTTTTGCCTAACAGTCAATAGGTTGGGAGAAATTAATTTCCAAAGTCGACCATTCACAAACTTGTGAACATTGTTGTTTGCAAAATTGAAAAATTCTCATATGGTTTAAATTTTGAATGATTGTCAAATGGATTGTGAGGGCTCTAAAAATTTGCATAGGAGTACTTTGTACTATATAGAAATTCTAAATATTTCTAAATTCTAATCTATTATGTATATGTGGAATTCACAATTTGATTTACTATTAATCTTAGGTTCGATTATCCAACCTTGTTTGTCTCAATAGGATTGAGTCCAAAGTATAATGACTACTACACCAAAAATCCTCAGGTTATAGAAATTCGGTCTACATCCCTTAGATTTATTGCTCACAAGCCCCTTTGATGAGGGTGAAAATTTGATATGGTGCAATCTTGTTGATGTCATGTTCTTAAACTATTTTTTGATTGCTAATTTTAGATTTAGGACACCTTAAAAAAAGGTACTATTAAACCCCTCAAGTTGACTGGACATGATAATTGGTGTAATTTTGACCTCTTGACCCATAATTTTGTCTAATTCATGTGATGAAGTGCATGATTATTATTTTCTCTTGAATTGTGTGCCTCTATTACAAGCCTTGAATTAAAGTAAAGACAATGTTAATAAACACCTTTGGGGCTTGCTATACTAAGATTGTAGCTCATCTTTTCCTTGTGCTTAAGTCTAGCCCTATGTTATTCTTAAAATTGTGTGTGACGTCGAAGCAAAAGATGATTGACGCTCATTAAAGTACAAGAATGTTCTATTCTAAAATCTCTCTTGTAATGTGAACAAATGCCCTAAGATTCCTTAGATCCCTAAATATTCTAAATAATTACTTTTAAATAAGAATCTTACACACACACACACACAATTTCTAATTTAAAACCAAATCTACCTAAAAAAAAAGAGGAAGATACAATCATAATAGTAATTACATTCAAAACGAAGAATAATAAAATTAAAACTAAATCTTCCATTTTTTTTTTTTGGGAGGGGGAAGCACTTTTGACCAAAGCTATAAAGTGATGAGGCCAAATACATGGGACCTTATTTCGAACATGTATGCTCAACTTATCATCCTCGTAGGGGATCAAACCTTAATAAAAAAGAATCATAACTCTATGATTTAACCATCACACTATGCCATTGCCAACAAATAAGAACTTATACTATTACCAACAAATCAAAATTAAATCTAAATCATAAGAAATCAAAATTAGACTAGGGGAGGGGATCCAATAGTTGAACACCCTAACTTTGTGCAACTCAAATCACATGTGAAAATTTTAAATCACTCCCAATTTTTACAACTTACTTGACACATCCCCTACTTACAACTAATATTTTAGAGTCACATCATCACATATGATGCCACATTAGCAAGATTTTTACGAGAATGTTTGCTAAGCCATATTTTGTTGGTGCATTGATGTGACATCACATGATCCATCACTTTTAAGATCTAAGAAATACATTTCACTCAATCATAAGTTATTATAAACCAATAAATATTATAACATTTTTTTTAAATTGAAGAAAATTTAAACTTGGCACCATCAAAATGTGTACATCATAACTTTTTACCATTGCACCTGGTACTTTTTGAAAAAAATAAAATAAAATAAAATTTTAACACCCACAAAAGTAAAAAAAGTCAACAAAATACCTATGAACCTTTTTAGACTCCACATAACAATATCAGCAACTATTCAGACATGTAAAAAACAAAAGTAACCAACACCCAAAACGTGGATGCAATTAATAAAAATGCCATAATCACGTAGGAACATGGCTGCCGTTTCCTTTTAATTCAAATTGCTTCTTGATTTGCGTAAGCATGGGGGAATAAAGCGTAAGTAATAAGTAGACAATGCACGGTACCTGCGGTGTCATGAGGAGCCCACGCTCCTTATCATTGAATGCAGCTCTGTATGTATGGAGATTATGCCGACAAGAGTAAAATATGATCCTTCAGTCGCCGGGCACTTGCTACGCGCTTTCATCCACCCCTGCTTCACTTCAAGTTTTGCCCATTATAGTATCTAATGAGAGTACATCTATCTGTCTTAGCAATGACTGGCGTTTCAAGGACTTGGAGCGCTGCTATGGCTGAAGGGGGGGATCCGTTAATCGGAATCATGACGTTATTTTTAGGGATGTGAGGAGGATGAGACGAGATAGAGGTTTCGGAATTCATGTAAACTGAGAGCAAAATCATAGTAGCATTGGCTTTTACCGGGTAAGCTATGCGTAGTCAGTATCCCATCGTAATCTTTTTGCTTCTATATTTGAAGGAAGTTTCATTCGATTCTTTCTGTTTTGATTTTTTGTGGTTTCCTGGAACAGATCTCAGTTCTTTTAATTCAATTTCACTATATTTCCATTCATATATCGCAATCTGTGGCAAGGGCAGAGCAGAGAGTGCTAGTATTAGAGGACATAAGAACAAATAACTTGTATCCGCACAAGCAGTTCAGAAGAGCTTCAATCATTTTTTCTTTTTTTGACAGCATAACGTATAACCATTATCATTTGTGACATAATTTAGGCACCAAGCTCAAATTAAAATCTTTGAGACCGCATAAACCTTGTTGGCCTCCTCATGCCTTTTCATTTTTTTCCCAAATTTGTGTTCTTTTTGACAAATTACTGAAAACTTGCTTGGGCCATCTAGCTATCCCCTAACATGCCTAGTTGTTTTCCTTAAAAAAAAGGTACTGAAGACATTCCCTGAATTTCTGAAAATTTGGGGATGGTGTGGGATGTTTCCTATCCGTCTGTGTGACCCCAAAATGTATTCAATGGGTGACACGGTGAAATTTGGCACGATGCGTTCTTGGGGAACGTC
Organism: Chamaecyparis obtusa; assembly: GCA_027943335.1. Lineage (NCBI taxonomy): Eukaryota > Viridiplantae > Streptophyta > Pinopsida > Cupressales > Cupressaceae > Chamaecyparis > Chamaecyparis obtusa. Next base: position 1,625,295 of record BSBK01000102.1, on the reverse strand, counting down.
GATTTTCTCACATATTTTAAGTCGCACACTCTGCCAAAAATAGACAAAGTGAGGCCTTTGGATGTTTTGAGCTAAATGCCATAATGCTTTGCTTTATTTGTCTATTGAAATTTAGGTCCTTCTTATTCAGTCTACTATAGCTGGAGTGACATAATCATTAATTCGTTAGCAGACAAAATTAATATCCCGACTTTAGTTTGAGGCTTGAGCAACTCAATCAGAAAAGACTACTATGCTGAAGTTCTCAACCAAATGCGACCCTGTCTGTACTTGTTTCACATGCTTATACCTCTATAAGTACAATCAGAGTTATCGATCTATGCAGTTTATCCCAGAAGAGCAATGTGATCTGGTACACTGGGAACAAGGCAATCTTAAATAACAGATTTGTCAAATCTTCAGATTACATAGACAGAAGTGCTAAAGTCAGTGGCCTGCTAATTTACTTTGACCATCTTTTTGAAAATTTATTTTATACACCAAATTAACTGAATCATTCTCTCTCTCTATATTAGATTACAGTTATTTGAACCTAAGTTGCCGGTTTGGGTTCGGGGACGGATTTGGGTATGAGAATCTGGTTTGTGGATTCGTGATTGTTTTTTTCCCCATTATGATTCGTATGGGTTTGTGTGTGTCTATATATATATATATACAAAAAAATAAGAGAAATACCCATAATTCTAAAACTAAATCATTTCATAGTATGAATCTATGATGCTTGATCATTGATCAATGCCAAATGTCAAAGATAAACATTAAAAATTTAAATAGTATACTTGATCATTGATCTATGTTCACGATTCTAAAGAAAATCAGCACAATGAATTACTGAATTACAAAATGAAAATTCAAAATATAGTTCATTAAAGTTTGACCCACTTTTTAAGTTGCCTGGTCGTGGGTCCCTAGGCATCCTCGTGGATCCGTGCGGGATTCTCGAGGGTCCACGCTGGATCCCCCCAGGTCCACGCCGGATCTGGGTAGGGTCCGGATTTGGACCATGCCCGGATCCAGCATAGACTGGACCTGGACCCGAACCCGGTTCGAGGGTCCAGGGTTCAAATTTGGTAACGTAGATTTGAACACATTAAATTTAAAATGTGCATGAAGAACTTTGACAACCTATTAAACAGGCATATTAAATTATTAAAACAGTCAAATCCCAAATTTTATCTCAGTTATGGATCAAGCATCACTTATTGGTGCTGAAGGGTTTAGGTCAATGCTCATTGCTTTTTTTGTGAGGTTGCATTCTGATATGCATGTTACATAAGTAGAAGATAAATTATTTGTGAATATGTCTAGTTGGTTATCGACTGACAATCTTCGAAGATTTTAAAGAAAGGATTGGTGTTTGTAATCACTGTGAAGTGCATTTTGATTTAGGTTTTTTTGGCTGGTCTGGAAGATGTAGTGGAATTGGACATGGTTGTCATTGAGTGGGACAAGGGTAATGCTACACTGGGTGATGATAAGGTGGATTATATTGTTAAGATGGATAAACATTTCCAAAATAGTTGAAGTTGTTAGGATACAACACCATCTCACTGGTTCTTGGGAGGGTCTCCAAAGCTATTAACTGGTTCTCATTAGAATATTTGACAAAAAAGAAATTAATTGCAAGCAGGGAGTCTACACTGAAGAATGGAGCCCTTGAGATTCATAAGTTGGTGTTTACCTAAGATCTGTTATTGCCAACATTGTCTTCCTTGCTTTTAAGCTTGTGGTGTTATTGGCCAAAAATCTCAAACTTTGGTTAGTAAGTCATTGTCATTTTTTGAAACTTACCATAGTTTGTGGATATAATAAAGGAAAAGAAAGTAGATGAGGAAATTCTTGTGAGCTTTGATGCTGTTTCTCATTTCATCAAATTGTTGAGCGAGGAAGAACTTATTGCACTCAGATCTTGAATTGATTAGGAGATGACTCTCTTTGTGAACCATGTCCGAGATCCACTTTCTTCACTTTTAAAGACATTGTGTATGAGCAAATTGATATTCTCTGGTTTCTCCAGTTTTTGCCTACCTCTTTCTGAAGCACTTTGAGAGAGAGCTCTTAACTCCTCGCTGAAAGCAAGGTGGTTGAAGGTTGTTAGAATGGTTTGAAGAAATTAGAGGAGTTCCATGATTTCAGTTGAGGAGCATCTAGAGGGAGAAGTTATGCATTTGAAGATGAATTTAAGAAGAAATGGCTAAAGAGCAAGCAATTCTCCCTCAAATCCTGTAAAAAAGATTATGTTGGTGCATATATATTTTCTTGCATTGAGATTATTACTTTGTTGCATTATAAACATCTAGGTAGGTTGTCCATGTCACTTGCATTTTCCTAATTTGGTGGAGATGTACTACACACGTGACTTTATCTCCTTTATTTTATATTGGCTGTAAATTAACATCTCTTGGTGGAGTATCCTATATACCCACTTGTAGCTCACTCTTGATTAACCTTTGTAAACATATTATATGGTATCCATATTGTAATAGCAATTGTAGTCCTTTTTGTATTGTGCTTTTGTTATTGTGGCTTGTTTGTGTCATTAGATTTTTGGAGGTTTCCCCATCGGCAATCTTACTTGGTATTAGAGTCCTTGGTGATTGCAAGATTGCTCATTTCTATAGTGGACATTAAATTTTTTTAGTAGACCTATTATGCTATATTCTTTTGCATCTTTGTGTGATCTAGAGAATTAGAATAGTTAGAGAGAAAGATATGGATTGTGGAATTCCTTTTGTGACATCCTTTTGTAGGCATGTCTAGTGAATGGTGGAGTAGCTTGTAGAGCACATCTTTGTGTTTGGAGAATTTGACATTGTTGGTTTTGTCTCTCATTTTGTTCAAATCAAGCCTCAAAGATGAGATTCACAAGGGTTTGAAGCAAGGCTTTTTGGTGGGGATTATAGATTACTCATATTTTAGAGCATTTCGGGCCAAATTTGGCCTTGTTATTGTATTTGGAAGGCCCAAAAGCTTAGGATTGCCTACTCATTAAAATTCATCAACATTGTTTGGAGGCCTATGAAAAACCATCTCTTTTTAGAATATTCTTTGGCAAATTCTTGAAGTGTTATGTTATGCAAGAAACTTTGGGTAGAGTTTTATGGTGGCACCATTATGATCTTTGCAAGTGTCAAGAAGATTTGTGTCCTTCTCTTGCATCTTTGAATGATAGAGAGAATCATAACTAGAGAGAAAGTTAAGGATCATGGTTTTGTTTTTGTGGTGTCATTTTGTAGGAATGGTGAAGTAGCTCCTATAGCACATCATTGTGTCTAGAGGATTTGAAATTGTTGGTTTTGCTTCTCATTTTGTTTGGATCTAGCTTCAAAGGTGATATTTGCAAGGGTTTGAAGGGTTTTTGTTAGGCATCCATCATTTCGAGCATTTTGGGCCAAATTATACCTCACCATTGCATTTGAAAGGCCGGAAAATTTTAGGATTTCCTATTCACTCATTGAAATCGATCAACTTTGTTTGGAAGCCTACGAAAGATTCCCCTCTAGTTGCAAAATATTCTTTGGTAGATTTTGTAGTTGTTATACAATGCAAGCAAATATGGGCATAGCTATGTGTTAGCATCATCAAGATCCTTGTAGGGATCAATGAATCTTAGTGGTGTGAGTTAAAATATTTTGTGGATTATTTGTTATTTTTGCAAGCTCATTTAAGGTTTTAGGCTACTACTTCTGGTGACCTTTGTAATGCCTCGTCTAAAGGACCAAGGCAAGACTTGATATGTAATGTTCCAAACTCTCCTCTAGGATTGTCTTTTTAAAGACAATATAGGATATTGAATAAATAGTAATTATTTAATATTTTCTTTATAAATCATAAAGTTTATATTAAATAAATACTAAGTCATGAATTACTACTTCCTAATTCATTTTTTTTAGCAAAGTTACAACGTTAACTAACGTTTGTTAAATAAAAATCCCGTATGCCATTGCACTACGGGAACTCCACGGGAATTCGAAGGATGGTAATAAATGGTGAATCCATATCTTGGAGGGGACACGAAGAGAAGAAGTGAGTGGATTATCTCAGTAATAGAAGCCGGATCATCCTTTCGTCAGTGGAAGAACTGACCTAGTGGACCAAAGACATTGTTAGTCATAGGCAGCGAATATATTTGTGGTGTTGAGAGAGACGACAAATCCATTCATAACAGCAAATATATCTGGAAGGAGTCTTGCACGTGTCTTCTTACGCGGCAGCAGGAAGACGTCTAATGCTAGATATTGGAGTGGTGTCGAGTATGGTTGTGGAAGAGTAGTGACATGACGACTACCATCCGAGCTGTAAGAATACGCCAAGCATGCGAAGATAGAGAATTGCGGAGAAAATTTGTGGGAGAGTTCAACAGACAAGCGGAAAGTGACTCACTGCATATTGGCTCTACATTGCGGATCAGAGTGAACGGTTCCTAACTGCGGGAACGTGGCATACACAGAACTATAGAGCCGTGGCCATACACAGGAGAACAAAGACCACGTAGCATACTCAAGAAGGCAAAAGTCAGGGCATACATATGAACACCGAGGTACATTAAAACGTTCCTTATCTTAAGTATTGAAAGTTGTATACCTTGAACGTCAAGTTTGGTTGTTAGGCATGAACTCTGGTTAAAGATTAATGGTTCAGGAGTAATAGAAATTGGAATATTATAGTTTTATATACTAAACGTATATTTGCACTGAAAGTCATGATTGGTTGTTTAATTATGGAATCTGGATAAATTAAATGATTCATAAATAATAGAAATTGGGATATTTAAGTGGTATCAAAGCCTTTCATCTTGCCAGCCTGTAGGGTAATTCCAGTGAACATCTTCATAGGTCAAAAATGAACAATTAAGTATGCAACCCCGTTCTTATAATCTCTGAAACACCCAGGTGAGACAAAATAGAAACCAAAACAATTGGGAAGCACAATCTAGTACGTCCGTACCAGTTGACATTGAGGATAGCCATACCGAAATAGACGAAGAGATAGTTTTTGACCAAAACATTAGCATGGGTGAACCAGACAATAACATGGATCTAATAGCAGCATTAATCAGAAGCCAACATGATATGCAGGATAATGTAAACCGGATGACAGAATTGATGACTCAGTTTATGGCCCACAATGTAAATCAAAATCAGAATAATGCTGGGAGAAATGGTGGATGGGAGGATCATTCAGTAAATAACCAGCCCGAGGGTTCTACAACCCCAAGACCTTCCATGCCGACTTTCACCCCTAGGAATCCTCAACTTGAAAGAGAACCCTCCATTATAGAATTACAAGGGGAAATATATCAGGATTGGTTACAGTCAGGGGAAGAATTTAGAGCATCAATGACCTTCAGGGAATACTTGGATGTCAGGATGAAACATAGGCCTAAGGGACAGCGGGGTTATAACAATGAATTGCAGAGAAAAATTGGTAAGATGTCTATCCCTTATTTTGATGGGTCAGGGAAAACAACAGCTAGAGCCTGGGTGCAAAAACTTGACACATATTTCCAATTGAATCCCATGATGGAAGATGAAGCAATCAAATATGCAGCCTTACATTTAGAGGGAGTGGCACATGAGTGGTGGCACCATGGGCAAATAATGTTGGGTCACGATCAAATCAGCACATATGCTACCTTCACCGAGAGACTCATAGACAGGTTTGACTCTAAAGATCCTAAACTTCATCTTAGGGATTTAACCCAGCTTAAACAAACAGGGACAGTGGAACAATATATTTCTGAATTTGAAAGGTTAGCAGTCCTAGTAACTGAGATTACTGAGAGACAAAAAACTCTGATTTTCATAGATGGGTTATCTGATGCTCTCAAAGGTTGGGTCAAATCTCTAAATCCTCTTTCTTTACAGACAACCATTAAAAAGGCAAGGGAATTAGAACCTTCTTCAAAGGGGAAAACCTTTAAAGGACCACCACTAAAACCTGATAACAACAAGAAACCCTTCTATAAAGACATGCCTCCTAGAACCAGGATAGATAAAGAACACAATGAACTTAGAAGGAAAAAGTTGTGTTTCAATTGTAAAGAGGCATGGGCACTAGGACATAGATGTTCAGGAAAAGGAAAAATTCATTACATTGAGGTGGTATCAGATAGTGAAGATGAGGAAAACATAGATCCAAATCAGGAACAAGGGTCTAAAAATGAGGAACAGGTTCATCAAAATTCACCAGGGATAGCATCTATGACAAAAACTCCGCACTATAATATTTTCAGAGTAAGAGGAGTTTTACATGGACAATGAGTTATTGTTATGATTGATAGTGGTGCCACCCATAATTTCATTGATACTGCTCTTGTTAAAAAACGTGGTTTACATACAAAGAAGCATGAAGGATTTGATGTTAGAGTAGCAAGTGGTACTACGTTAGTAAGCACACATAAGGTTCCTCATTTAAGTATTGCTCTTGGTAATTATACAGTGACTGATGATTTTTATGTGGTTGATTTGGCTAACTCTAACGTTATGTTGGAAATTCAATGGTTGGAAACTTTGGATAAATATTCGCAGAGTTTCAAGCGCATGGAGTTCTCTTTCAAAATTGATGGGAAAAAGGTAATTCTTAGGGGAATGTCAAATGGTGGACCCAGGACCGTGTCCGCTAACAGGATGGAGACCATTTTTCGTCATGGTGATGTTGCTTGGTCAACACAATGCCTTATCTCCACTAAGGTAACAGGTTTTGAATCCAAACATTATCAAGATGATTTGTTGTAGATTTTAGATTCACATAGTGTGGTTTTCAGTGATATACCTCCAGGAGTACCTCCAGATAGAGGTTTTGAACATACTATTGAATTGGAAGAAGGGGCAAAGCCAGTCATCACTACTCCATATAGGCATCCTAAGGCATTTAGAGATGAAATAGAAAAAGCTATTAAGGAGTTATTGGATATGGGACATATTAGGCCTAGTTCGAGTCCATTTGTTTCATCGGTAGTGTTGGTCAAAAAGAAAGATGGAACTCTACGCATGTGTATAGATTATCGTGCCCTCAATAAAAAGACCATAAAGAATAGGTATTTGATTCCTCGAATTGATGAGTTGTTAGATGAATTACATGGTGCTGTGTATTTTTCTAAAATTGATCTGAGGTCAGGGTATCATCAGATAAAGTTAAGGGAACAGGATATTCATAAAACTGCTTTTTGTTGTCATTATGGTCACTATGAATTTTTAGTCATGCCTTTTGGATTGACAAATGCTCCAGCAACATTTCAGTCTTGTATGAATCAAATTTTCAATAAACAACTGAGAAATTTTTTGGTCTTCTTTGATGATATACTGATTTACAACAAGACTTGGGAGGAACATTTGAGACATATTGATGAAATTTTGGGTATAATGAAATCACAATCCCTTTATGCAAAAGCTTCAAAATGTGAATTTGGTATGACAATTTTTTTATATCTAGGTCACATGATCAGTGCTAAAGGTGTGCAGGTACATCAGGAGAAAATTAGAGCCATCTTGGATTGGTCAACCCCACAAAATCTTTCCGATCTGAGGGGTTTCTTTGGCTTATGCAGTTATTACAGGAGATTTGTTGAAGGTTTTTCACAGCTTGGAGCACCATTGACAGATCTCACCAAAAAGGGGGCATTCAGGTGGACTAAAGAAGCACAACAGGTATTTGACAAACTCAAAGAGGTAATGAGTTCTTGTCTAGTTCTTGCACTTCCAGATTTCAATCAACCTTTTGTATTAGAATGTGATGCTTCTGGTGAAGGGATAGGAGCAGTTTTAATGCAAAATAAACATCCTATAGCTTATGAAAGCAGGAAACTCAATAGTGCTGAAAAGTTGTATTCAATTTATGACAAGGAAATGTTGGCAATTATGCATGCATTGGCTAAATTTCGGCAATATTTAGTTGGTGGCAGATTCGTCGTTAGAACTGATCATAACAGTTTGAAATATTTTTTGGGCCAGAAAGACTTGAATGACAGGCAACAAAAGTGGATCAGTAAGATCCAAGCTTACGATTTTGAAATTGAATATGTTAAAGGTAAGAACAATGTGGTTGCTGATGCATTATCCAGGAAACCTGAAATAAACCCTATATCAGGAGTAACAGCTGATTGGAAATCTCTATTGTTAGTGGAATATTCTAAGAATACATTTGCATTTGATTTAATGGATGGGAATGTACAGGATGACAGATATAGGATCATGAATGATATTATTTACTACAAAGATAGAATTTTTCTTGTATCGGGTTCTAAATTAAAATTAAGCATTATGCAGGCAGTTCATGTTCTACCTTTGGCGGGACATCTTGGTTATTTCAAAACTTACAGGCAAATCCGTGAACGGTTCACATGGAAAGGGCTAAAAAATGACGTATTACAGTATGTGAAGGAATGCATCACCTGCCAGCAAAATAAAGTAGAACATTCATATTCTGCGGGATTACTCCAGCCTTTACCTATTCCAGAACAAAAGTGGGAAAGTATATCCATCGACTTCATTACTGGATTACCTTGGGCACAAGGTAAAGATTGCATTTTTGTGGTAGTTGAGAGACTAACGAAATTTGCGCATTTCTTTGCCATTACTATAGAATATACAACTGTTCAGATTGCAGAACTATTTTTTTAAGAGGTTTTCCGTTTACATGGTTTACCAAAAAGTATAATTAGTGACAGGGACAGTCGATTTCTGAGCATGTTTTGGAAGGAATTGTTCAGGTTAATAGGCACAGAGCTCAACCACAACACCAGTTACCATCCTCAAACAGATGGTAAGACGGAAATAGTGAACAAATGGATTGAAGGGTATCTTTGCAACTATGTTGCCGGGCATCAAAAAGCTTGGATTCGATGGTTATATTTGGGTGAGTATTGCTACAATACGACATATCATATGTCTATTGGTATGCCTCCATTCAAGGCCCTATATGGGTACGATGCTCTATCTCTTTTTGATCTAGCTTTTGACAAGAGTAACGTACCCAAAGCTCAAAACTGGCTTCAGGAAAGTCAAGATGTTATAAAAGCACTCAAGGAAAACTTACAATCAGCACAAAATCAAGAAAAAAATTATGTAGATAGGAAGCGTACAGAGCACACTTTTGATGAAGGTGAATTGGTGTATCTCAGGTTATAGCCTTATTGGCAGTCTTCACTCAAACACAATGACTCCGAAAAATTGAAGCCCCGTTTCTATGGGCCTTACTAGATTATCCGGAAAATTGGCGCAGTTGCTTATGAACTGAACCTCCTAGAGGGCAGTCACATACATAATGTTTTCCACGTTTCTCGTCTCAAGAAGGCATTGGGCCAACAGGTGACAACATCTGTAGATTTACCACCTTTAGATGCCGAAGGCAAATTGGATACGATTCCCGACAAGAGTCTGGATACACGCGAAAGGCATTTGTGCAATCGATCTATCAAGGAATATCTGATACAATGGAAAAATTTACCAATGGAGGATGCTACATGGGAAGGAGAACATGTGTTACAACATCCCAATTTACAGTTGCTTGTGGGCAAGCAACATGGGGAAGGGGAGATTTGTAATGTTCCGAACTCTCCTCCAGGATTGTCTTTTTAAAGACAACATAGTATATTGAATAAATAGTAATTATTTAATATTTTCTTTATAAATCATAAAGTTTATATTAAATACATACTAAGTCACGAATTACTACTTCCTAATTCATTTTTTTAGCAAAGTTACAACGTTAACTAACGTTTGTTAAATAAAAATCCGGTATGCCGTTGCACTACGGGAACTCCGCGGGAATTCGAAGGATGGTAATAAATGGTGAATCCATATCTTGGAGGGGACAGGAAGAGAAGAAGTGAGTGGATTATCTCAGTAATAGAAGCTAGATCATCCTTTCGTCAGTGGAAGAACTGACCTAGTGGACCAGAGACATTGTTAGTCATAGGCAGCGAATATATTTGTGGTGTTGAGAGAGACAACAAACCCAGTCATACCAGCAAATATATTTGGAAGGAGTCTTGCACGTGTCTTCTTACACAGTGGTAGGAAGACATCTAATGCTAGATTCTGGAGTGGTGTCGAGTATGGTTGTGGAAGAGTAGTGACACGATGGCTACCATCCGAGCCGTAAGAATACACCAAGCATGTGAAGACAGAGAATTGCGGAGAGAATTCGTGGGAGAGTTCAAGAGAGAAGCAGAAAGTGACTCACCGCATATTGGCTCTATGTTGCGGATCAGAGTGAATGGTTCCTAACTACAGGAACGTGGCATACATAGAACTGTAGAGCCGTGGCCATACATAGGAGAACAAAGACCACGTAGCATACTCAAGAAGGCAAAAGTCGGGACATACATATGAACACCGAGGTACATTAAAACGTTCCTTATCTTAAGTACTGAAAGTTGTATACCTTGAACGTCAAGTTTGGTTGTTAGTCATGAACTTTGGTTAAAGATTAATGGTTCAGGAGTAATAGAAATTGGAATATTACAGTTTTATATACTGAATGTATATTTGCACTGAAAGTCATGATTGGTTGTTTAATTATGGAATCTAGATAAATTAAATGAATCATAAGTAATAGAAATTGGGATATTTCATAATAGAACAACTTTTTTTTTTGAAACAATAAACCTCACCACTAAAGATACAATAACATGTCAAACTTGCACTCCAACATGCACTCAAGTGTTGTATGGAATATTATGATATTAAGGTAGCGACAACAAGAACAATCTGACCCTTATATACACATGGTAGCACTATTGGAAGACTGAATTGTCGTGGGAAGAAACCACCATGATGAACCTACAAGAGGGAAGGAACATCATATAAGACAATCAAGTACAAACCTTGATCGGGTCCTCTCATGACCCTACACAAGGGTTGGGTGAGGGAATCATCAACCTCCAATCTGCACCCAAATTACACTTTACAACACCTTACAACATGCTTGGAAACTAACATTGATGATGGAATGCCTTGGAGAAAACACTGCTAGACTAAACTATGACATTGTTGATTTTTGATACAAGTTGGTCAAGGGTACACTCAACTCAAATCCATTCAACAAGGACCTAGACAACTTTGAACACTGGGGTCAACCTACACATAGGGTGCCTAACCAAGAGGCCTTATTCCCTTTTGACCTTGTTGAGCTTTGGTGGTCAAGAGTTTGATGTTTCACATTAACTCCTTAGTGAAATGAGCAAATCTTGTAAAGGGAAAGCCGAAGGCTTGAGTGCCAATCCTTTTGGAATATTGCAAAGTAGACATGGGGGTCATTGATCGGGCTTTTACAACTTACCTCGGTCAATGGTTTTCACCAAGGTTAAGTTGAAAGTTCAATCACTGCCTAGGGAAATGAACATGTTGGGGATCAAAGATTTGGGTTTTGACTTACCCCTTTCTTATGGAGGATATAGATGGAAAGACAAAAGTTCAAAGGCTGAAGTCTAATAGACTGTGTCTTTTGTTGCACAACTTATCGAGGCTCGGGTTTCGGGTTACTTTATTAGCTTCAAGGACTTAATTGCTAAGGTTAAAACCTAGGGGTCAAAGCTCGACAAAATTAAAGAATTCAAAGCGTTGAAGAGAACTTTTCATGGAATCGAGTATTGGGGTTTCAACATAACTCTTTCATGAATTTGCCGAAGTTTTTAAGGTGAAATCTTGAGGCTCGAGGCCTGATAAATTTAAGCGAAAAAGGTCTTTAGGGCACACTTTGGGGTTTGGGAATTAGTGAGGAGCCTTTACTCATACCAAATAAAAAGCTTAACTCTTAGGGTGAGAGACCCAAGATTGAAGCTGGACAACCTTAAAGAAATTCAATGCCTCTAAGGACTCATCAGTGATCAGGGTTTGGTATTAAGCCTCACTCGTTCCACAAAGTTAGAGAAGTGCTTAAGGCAAAGGCATGACAAGCAAGGCCCTAAACACTTAGGAAATCATTGCAATCTTAATCAGCTTTACGAGGTTCGGGGATAGGCTCTAACTCTTGCTAAAGGGCGAGTTCATTTTAAGTCCAAAATACAAGTTTCTACATTCATTTTATACCCAAACTGAAAAGTGCTTAATTTCATTTTACCATTTACAACATAAAGCATGAAAGCATATCCAAGGTACAATTGTGCTCGACTCTAAGATACCACTATCACTTTAATTTACATACCATATATAATCCATCTCATTATGAGAGGTTTAAAGCTCAATATTATAATTACAACTTAGGATTGCAATGTCCTCATAAACAATATTACAGATACATTTATAAAAGAATCAAACATAAATGAACTAGTACCAAGGTAGTATCGCCATCGATCTTCATGCATGATCCTCCCTCCCCAAGTCCTATCCTAATGCATCCTATCTCATCCAATTCCCTTCACAATTGCTCCCACAACCAACAAAACATATTGCCCAAGAAGAGGGTTTGCATGTTACCTATTTTATTCTAAAAATGTAACAATCAAGAATAAAACATTCTTTTGCTTATTTACCCTTTTCCCAAAACCTAAAGTAAAATAATGTTTTCTTTTCTCTATCCAAGATGTTTATATTTAACCCTAATTTCACCCAATTACAAATAGACATTTTAAATATATTCTCATTTATCATTTCAGCATTTTAATTATTTTTAAATTCCAAATGAGTATATTTAAATTCAAATTTACGGGTATTAGGAATTTAAACCAAATATTGAAAGACACATTCATTGGGTGTTCACATAGGGTAAGGTTTCCATAATCATACCAAAGATGGTATCCAGGTCTATAATAGTAATAAAATAGGGTACCACACTTGAATCGAGTACGATGGGTCAGACAAATAGTTATCACCAATGTGACCTCTCCCATATAACTACTATTGGGGTATGACTTAGAGCTATGGAGCCAAGGTGGAAAGTACCTTGTACCTTTAGCCATTCTACAAATGTTAAGGTAGCTATGCATATACATAATAGTTGAAGCTTAGCAAATTCGCTTGACGGGGTTCAACATCATAAGTACTAATCTAAATCTAAAAGGTATCAATCTTAATAACATTTAATTTCAGCTCAAGTATTAATGCACATGTCCATAAATTAAAGCATAATAATAAATCATGTATGCCAACATTTTGCATGCTTGTCAAGAAATGTCACCACAACATTCTACATCAAGCCCTTGCAAGGAACTTGGTATGATAGCATACACGCATCTCAAAGTAGATAACACCAACTCAACCAAAATCAATAAGTTAGATGCATAGTCAAAAGTCAAAACAATACTGAGATCTATACATCTCTAGGCTGTGGATAGGAAGGCATCACATTCTTTCCATGCCTCGTAATAGGTACATTAGGAGTTGTACCCATCTGGTAGCCTTCGATGGGGTACTCCATAATGCAAAGCCTTGTAGCCCTTGTCAGTTGGTGCAATTGTCTGGGATATCCCATTGAGATATTCTTTTGTCAACTTCTTTCTAGTTGCACCATTGGTGATCAACTTTCTAGTCTTCTGATCTTTCAAACAACTTATAGCCCCTAGGAATGGTTTCTTTCCACCATTGAAAGGTTTTAGACAATTTTATAGTGGGTCTGAATGTGGTTTTGCTCTTAGAGGGGGATATTTTGTCAATAGAACATATGCTATTTATTGGCATTTGCTGGTGCTAGCTAATGTCATTGTCTACTTACCCAACTTTGCCCCCTACTCCACTTGGATTTTAATTTTGGTGCCTAAATTTTTTAGGCTCCATTTAAAGTGAATTTTGCTCCAATTTTTGAGTATTTTTTTTGGAATTGGGGTAGTTTTTTTTGAGAGCTTTGTAGTGATGCAGAGAATTTGTGATTCTGAAATTGTAGTTTCTCAGAGGTTTTGCTGGCTTGTTTTATTTTGGAAACTTTGGAGGCCTCATTTGGGCTCCTTTTTAGACAAGAGTTTATACAAAACGCATTATTTTTTGTGCACTTTGTGGTGGTAACCTCGTTTTTCCTCATTTTGCTTTAGAATTGCAGTTTTATAATTTTTTCCATTTAAGGAATTTGTATTCATTAAGATCAAGTCCATTATTACATGTTTGACAAGTGGCAATTGTAATGCACCAAGTATAAAGTGACATAATCTAATGTTTGGGTTATCTCTTGATCTAGAGATTTTGTGGGAGTTTTCTTGTGGTTATTCTTGCACTCCTATTGATTTGTCTTCTACCTTTTCTTACTTCATCATGGAAATTATTTCTGTTGGACTCTCACAACTTAAAACTATTCTATATGATAATCTGAAATGATTAAATCACTAAGAATTAAGTGGTTGTACATGATAATTCAGGAACTTGATTGTGACCTAATTGACGAGCATAAGAACAATAGTTAAAAAGGTATGGTGAGGCTACTGCTTTCTTGTGCTTGTACTTCTCTCTAAAGTTGCCATGTCACATTGAGCACCTAGATATACCTATGGCTGTGTGGGATACATTGTCAAAATTGTTTGTACAAATGGATGGGATTCAAGGTCACTTGTTGAAATATGAACTTTTGAATATCAATCCATTTAATCATGACAACATGCAAGAATGCATCACAAAGTTTTAAGTCACTAAGAACACAATTAAAGGATTTTATCATTGAAAAATCATAGTCACAGTTGCTGTTAATTATTCTCTCTAAGCTAGGATATGACTATTCAGTTTATGTGTCTACCTTCTATGCTACAATGAATGCCTTTGGGAGTTATTTTAAGATGCCTAATTTTGAAGATTTTGCTCTATCACTCACTAGCGATAAAGATATGCTTATCCAAATGGGTGCCTTGAAGTCTTTAAACTCATATGACTTAATTAAAAAAGATGAGAAAGCTTTCTAGTGGCAAAGAGAAGAAAAAGATGCAGAAATATTCTCAATGACAACATGGAATCTTCTCTTCAAAATATGCATCATCTAAGAAAGAGTAGTTCTATAATGTTTATTGCAAGAAGAAACGTTATGAAGATCAGCATGCATGAAAAACAAATTGATTGGCTGACACATCTTATAAATGAAAAAAAAATTGATTGGCTGACACATCTTATAAGAAGAACAATAAAGCCATTTTAAAATTCCTTTTCCATGGATTCTCCAACTACATCTTTGGGAACCACTACTAGGTTAGAGAAGGACAAGGGCAAGGCACTTGTAGTTGCAGATTATAGTTTAGGGATTTGGGTCAATGGCTTAGGAGCTTTGCACCACACGGTTTCATTATAGGAGATATTTGGTTCATCCAGGACTCACTACCATGTAAGAAGTTTTGTTGACATGGGTGAAGGATCATTTAATGATGTCCTTTGTGTATCTTGTCAACTAATGTCCTATCTATCTATTGAGTCCCACACAACATGATAGGTAAGAGTGTTGAGTTCATTCCTGGTTTTATGTCATTTAGGATTTGTTGAGTAGAGATCTTTTCGTTAGTGGAAGGTAGGTGATCAAGCTAGAGTACATGCTTTTTCATATTTTGCTTGTAATGCTATTTAGGCTAATGTTCATACTTGGCATATGATTTGAATAGTTTTTTGGAAACATAGTATAGTCATTTAAACCTTCAAGTCCTTTCATTGACTAAGGTTACAAAGATTTGTTGAGATTCCCACACTGTCCTGTCCTGCTTCTTTACAGTTCAAAGGTGCTTCAATAAGAGTTTCCAATGACTTAGAGTTCAAGAGGAGCACACATGTCTTCCCAAGGTTGTTTTGGGATGAGCATATCACAAGTCTTTTAGGTTTGTTTTGTGAGTTTACCTTGTAGATGTAGAGGGCACCATTGAGGATTTGAGATTCCTTTTTGATGACAGTTCTTTAGTAGTTGTTGTCTCTTTATCTTTGGCACTTGCTCAGCAATAGTTTTCACAGTGTTTTGAGTTGTCATCGTCTTTAGTTAGGCTCAGGACTCTTGATTTAATACGACACTTTTCAGCACTGACATGGCAGCAAATGAGTATTTTCCAGAGAACTTGGCACGATAACATACACACATCTCAAAGTAGATAATACCAACAACCGACATGTTGAGGAATCCTCATTTCAGAGATGTGCGTGGTCCAATGCACCAAACAAGACAATAACACCAGTCTCAAAGGAAACAACAAAGAAGAAACATAGAGTAATCACCTAAAACCAATAAGCTAGATGCATAGTCAAAACAATGCCGAGATCTATACATCTCTAGGCTGTGGATATGAAGCCATTACATCCTTTCGATGCCTCGTAATAGTGTACATTAGGAGTGGTACCCATATGGCAGTCTTCGATGGGCTACTCCATAATGCAAAGCCTTGTAGCCCTTGTCAATTGGTGCAATTGTCTGGGATATCCCATTGAGATATTCTTTTGTCATCTTCTTTATAGTTGCACCACTGGTGATCAACTTTCTAGTCTTGTGATCCTTCAAACAACTTATAGCCCCTAGGAATGGTTTCTTTCCACCATTAAAGGTTTTAGACAATTTTATAGTGGATCTGAA
This sequence comes from Chamaecyparis obtusa, assembly GCA_027943335.1. Classification (NCBI taxonomy): domain Eukaryota; kingdom Viridiplantae; phylum Streptophyta; class Pinopsida; order Cupressales; family Cupressaceae; genus Chamaecyparis; species Chamaecyparis obtusa. Next base: position 1,608,840 of record BSBK01000102.1, on the reverse strand, counting down.
TGTGGTTTTGCTCTTAGAGGGGGATATTTCGTCAATAGAGCATATGCTGTTTATTGGCATTTGCTGGTGCTAGCTAATGTCATTGTCTACTTACCAAACTTTGCCCCCTACTCCACTTGAATTTTTAATTTGGTGCCTAAATTTTTTAGGCTCCATTTAAAGTGAATTTTGCTCCAATTTTTGAGTATTTTTTGGAATTGGGGTAGTTTTTTTTGAGAGCTTCATAGTGGTGCAGAGAATTTGTGATTTTGGTTATCCTTTTTTTCCAAAAATTGTAGTTTCTCAGAGGTTTTGCTGGCTTGTTTTATTTTGGAAACTTTGGAGGCCTCATTTGGGTCTAATAAAATGGTCAAAATACTAAAGAAATCAACCTTAAACACAATAACAAGCAACAACAATCGAGATTGGACATTAAAAAGAAGTGAAGAGATTCAAAACATGAAGCAATAAAATGCAAAGCAGAAAAGCTCCTTTTGATATCAATTTGTCCTTTGATATTTGATCTTAATATTTGTGATCACTAGCTTGCCAAGGGTGCTCAATATTGCTCAATGATTGTGCAAAACAAATATGAAAATGGATGCAAGAAGATGATCATGTAGATGCAAAATGGCTAGATAATGAGAGTGCGAGATGATTTGATAATGAAAATGCAAGTATAATGGATGCTAAAATTGGAGTATGAAAAATGGCATTATAACTTTGCTATGAATGAAGAAGATGATGATGTAGATGCAAAATGGCTAGATGATGAGAGTGCTAGATGATTTGATAATGAAAATGCAAGGATAATGGATGCTAAGATTGGAGTATGAAAAATGGCATTATAACTTTGCTATGAATGATTGTAGATGATCTTGTGAAGACAAATAGAGGGTTTAAATAGAAATGGAGGGAATATAAAGGCTCATGAAAATGCACCACTTGTCCTCTTTGACGATAAGTGAGATGACAAGTGTTGGGGAGGAGAGACAAGTGACAATGGCTGGAGTGACACGTGGAAGCGAAACTAAAATGGCCAAGTGTCATTTTGGGAGAGAAGCCACTCAAAATTAGAGATTCTTTTCCCCATTTAAATAAAATGGGAATGTGCACATATTTAGAGAAGTTAGGATAGAATTGGTTAGAGGGGAGGTTGAGAGGATAAGATTGGTTATATGAGAGGTTAAGTGGATACGATGAGTTAGAAGAAGAGTTAGTTAGATGCGAGTTGAGTTAGGATGGGGGTTAGAGGGTGGTTAAGATTAGGAGCCATGTGCTTAATTAGAATTAAATGAATTAATTTAATTCAAACCGGAGGAAAATGATAAAAGTGAATAGATTTAAACAAATAGATTTATTTGTTGAATTTAATTGTGGAAGGGGGAGTTAATTAATTAAATGAGTGTGGGGACCCATTAATTAATTAAATGGCCTTAAGAAACCGTAGGTAAATCAATTACAATAATTTAACTAGGTAGATAGATAACATAAATAAATTAAATAATGCGTAATTATTTAATCAGTAATGTGACCATTTAAGATGATATATTCAATTGATAAAATTAATCAAATTTAGGTGTCTAGAGTAGATACAAGTGCATGAGTAACATGCATTTGCTCTAGAATGGTTGAAGGAAAGGATGTAGAAGGATCTTGAGGAAGAGATTGATCCTGCACTAGAGTTACAATAATTTTTGAGCAAAATCAACTAACTAGCCGAGAAGGGCAAGGCAAAGAAGTTCTCCAACATCATTAGGGATGAGTTAGGATCGAGAACTATATGTGTAGTAGTGCCAAAGGTTGACAAGGCCAAAGATAAAATCACCTCAAAAAAGTACAATGTAACAACAATTGACATAGGGCCTGCAACCGAGGCATAGGTGATGGAGGAATTTGATTAATCCACCTGAGCACTGAAGGATTGAATGAAGAAAATGGACGAGAAATACAAGAAATTGAAAAGTGAGAACAAGGTTATGTGTATGTATTTGCAGTGTCTAACAAATCTTGTTAGACAAGAAGATCAAACATTTGTTCCTCTTGTGACTCTTCCAAAGGAATCGATGGATGACATTGAAGAAATGCGAAAGGTTGCCTAAGGTGCAAAAGGATGGGTGAAGAATGTTCATAATATTGCATGTAGAGTTGTTGAGGATTTGATGTAGATGTATGGAAGGACTTTAGCTATCCTTGGTAGGATATAGTGCATGGATCAAGCATGGGAAGATACACACATCTACTAGAATGAGATCATCCCACATTTGGAAGCTTTAATGGATATTCCTAGGTAGGTATTGATGGATGAAGGAGTGATTAGAGAGAGTGAAGCATATGATTTTGCTCGATGGTATGACGCAATGGTTACAAGAAAGGACCTGTTTGGAAAATCAAATGAGGAGTCAGCTCGACTGGGGAAGATGATTGGGAACATCTAGGAATGAATCCTCAATGAAGTTGAAGCATTCTTTGCAAAGAGGATGACTGATGAAGAAATGACAATAGATGGCTTGAAGAGAAGATTGGAAGAAATCTTTAACATGAATTCCTTCTCAAAAGAAGACTTGGAGAATATTGCTCTATTCTCAAACATTATGTATAAGATTCCGATTCAGGAGTCAGCACCAGAATGGGAGAACTTTGGCAGGTGTGAAAAGGATATAACCATTATGGAGTTCAAGCATGAAATGACACCACGTGTTTGTGTGGATGAGCTGGAAATAGTCATGTCCACATTCTCCGCATTTAAAGAAGGGAATCAAGTATATTCTATTATGGGCAAATGAGCATTAATGGCATAGTGGGAATCTAGTCTCATTATGGGTTGACTTTGATGGAACTCTAAAATTTGGCAAAATTTTTGAGTCCTAAATATCACACCAAAGGGAGAATTTTCAGATTTTACCCACTACTTATGATTAGAACAATATACTAATCAAGAGAATGATGGAGACTCATGATTATATAATGCTATATAAGGATGAGTGAAAGAATAGGTTGGTTGATGCGACAATGAAAGAAGCAAATCTCAATAATACATCAAGATGAAAAGAGTTGAAAGAAAGCAGCAAGTACACTGACTAATGATTGTTCTTGAATAAATCTTAAAAAAAAAATGCATACATTGCTTAAGACTCATAAAATCTAGAGGAATATATTCGGATTGATACATATAAGCTGTGAGCAGTCAATAATATATATGTTGGACCATTTACAATCAAAGAAAATAAGTAGCAAGGAGCGATACACAAGTATTTTGAATGATATCATTGCAGTGACTTAAAAGTCTACAACAATAAATGAGCCAATTGAGAGAATTTGTAACATCTAGTATGGCAATGAGCGATAACACTAGATGTAAAGTTTACATGCAGAGATGTGAAAGAAAGGCTATGCAAAGTATATAGATTTCAAGGTGAAGTATTTGTTGTTGCACAAGCAATCGTATATTGTACACAACAGAAAAGTCAGTAGTGATATGTCATATCTATCAATGATAATATCGAAGATTGGAGACAAAGACCATAAGCTTATACGATAATGAAGATTTTTGGTAGCACGAAATGAAGGCTCCTGCATACGCGATGATATTAAAACATTATTGCCGGCAATTAAAATTATTATAAATGCGAACAAAAGGCATTGAAAACCATAATATATGAAATTAGCAATGGAAGTATGAGACTGAATACGCATACAATGAAATAAGTATTTCCAAAGCAGCGACAAATTTTGTGATATATGGATTTGTTTGAACGTATAGAAGGAAGGTCAATAACATATTGAAAGTCTCGATAGAAGATAAAGACGAAAGATAAGTGTTGTAAGCCTTCAAGGACGTCGAAAGCAAGCAACCATATATAGAGAGCCTGATAATTTCCTAAACAAGCTACGGATAAAGACAAGTATGGTTTTGTCCTTTCCTATAGCAAGCTACTTTCTTGCCTGGCAGCCGGTTTAGTCAACAACAATTAAAAGAGAAATTAATGGAACGGGCACATTGGCGTTCAAAAATTTACAAGTGGCCTGAACGATAATAAAGACAAATCAAAACTATTAACGGGGAGGAGTAGTAGACAAAATAATAGACAGCGATATAACATTTGAAATATCTTGATGAATATGCCGCCTTCATTAGTTAAGAGATAAAATTAATTATAATAAGAAGAGGTGCAATTTATTTTTGAAGAAAGGTCACTCTTGAAGTTGAAAAGTCATATTTCTTTATTTTCAAGATATTAAAGGAGATTCATTCATTTTACAAAAGAAAGACAGAACGAAAAGAAGCATTATAATTAGAAGAATATTTGTATGGAGGGATAAGGAGTAAAAATATGACTTTGTAATATAAATTCAATTATTTTATTATTATTCAATTATTTTATTTTAATAATAAAATAAAATATCCTTTGTTTATTATTAAAGGTGTGGAGAATTAAACTGCAGATGAACCGTCCTTTGTAATTATTTTTTGAATATTGTATACAATTTAAATGTCAGATAAGTGGACATGGTCATTTAGCATCTTAAACTTGATCATCATTGATATTGTGAAATATTTAATTGTTTCCGAATTTGTGTCCAGTTTGTCTCCGAGGAGTTAAAATTCAATCTGGACTAATTTAAGATTGCATAAATATTTGATCTGTCGCATCTTGATTGTTTAATTGATTGGCAGTATAAGTGTGTAGAATATTATAAAGTTGTACGTAACCTTCACTGAAGTTGACTCTATTGCCCGAATGAGCAGAGGCACTGGTCTTTTTATTTTTTAAGTATTGGGTTTATATGTGAAGTCAGAAAATCTATCAATTCCTTCCTACAAACCTCATATCCATTATTAAGAATCATTACACAAAACATTTTATTCAAACATTCAGCATTCAATTTCATATTGATCGAGTTCGAGGAATTTGCCAGTCGGAAAACTCACAAGCTTAAATTCGCTATAGAAAAACCTTGAAGAAAGTGATCAAGTTCGAGGTGAAGGTTTACCCGCCTAGGTGTAGCGAAGCCTAAAGTGCAGGGGAATTTGGATTATTCCCGTTTGTTGGCTAGAATTGATTTGGAATTCTATTGGAGAATTGGCAGGCTCTTGGATTTTCCAATTTGTGGTTTTGGGAACCAACAGATTGGCGACTCTACTGGGGAGAGTTGCTCACAATATATATTGTGAAGTTACCCAGAATTTCAGATTTCGCAGATCAGATTCAAATAGCAATTGTATCCATTTGTTTGGAAGCATACTCTGTTGGAAGAAAGAACCTAGAAGATCAACAAATCAATACATTCCTCGAAAGAGGTGGCGACTCTATTCAATACAATTTTCATTTGGTAGCTCTGCTGAGGGAGAAGACTCAGAAGGAGATGGTGGATAGGTTTTTCAAATGTATCGATCATTTGAAAGAAAGCCTTTTATTCCAGATGGCATCCGGCCATTGGATTTCAACAAGTTTGATTATGAACCTAGTAAGTTATCCCCAAAACTTTCACAACTTGTGCCAAAGTTTCATGGAGAATGGGATGAATCCACACTTCAACATTTGGATGTGTTTTATACATTCATAGAAGACTATGAGGTCGATGCAGAAGACCAGGTGATGAAGTTGTTTGTTAGAACGTTGAAGGACAATGCGAGACAGGCTTATGAATCACTACCTACACAATGTATCTCGTCTTGGAAAGAGTTTGAAAAATGGTTCCTATATGAGTTTCATGATGCAAGCGAGGAAGATGACATGTGTTATGAACGGTGTGAAGACCAAAGCTACAACATGGAAGAGGATCCTAACATGTCTCCACTTGATGCCTTTTTCAGTTTGGAGAGATTTGAAGGGGAGTCTTCTGCACACTTATTCTTGAGGATGGTGAATATGTATCAGAGGATACCTGTAACAATTATGCCTTCGTGAAAACAATTAATGAGAAAGGTCAAAAACTTGGGAATCTCATTAGATGACCCTGATCTAAAGCTTCTTTTTCAGATATTAGAAGAAGATGATGAAGATAGAGAAGGGGAGTCTTATGATCAGATTGAACAAGGCCTTATGCTTAATGGAAATCGCAGTGATGATGAAGAAGATCCAAATTACATATCCCCTTTGGACGCATTTTTGAACTTAGAGAAACAAGAAGAAGAATCTGCAGTACAATTCTTCTTGAGGATGTTTCATATTTGTCAAGAAGTACCTTTAGAATGCAGACCTCCAGCCTCAGATCTTTTCAACAAAATGTGAGAACTAGGTCTTTTATATGATCATCAGTTCCTTACCTTTCTCAAACTAATGAATAATGAACTAGATGCAGAGGAGAATTAATGCAAGACTGAAGTAGCATATGAGTCAAGTGAGGTTTTAGATATGAATGGAGGAGACTCTTTTGGACAGTCTGAAGAAAGATCTTTCCATGATGATACTTGTATGATATCAAATATCAGTGAATGTGAAAATGAGGAAGATGATTTTCTTGGTGTGGAAGAGATTTCAGCCTTGTTAAACAAGGAGTACCAAAGACATGTTGAGAAGAATGGTCTATATGTTTTCTCTGTCCTCCACAATAAAGAATTTGATGGATCAACACATATTCAGGAGGTACTAGATGAAGGAGATGATAATTCCTAGGAATCAAATTGTGGAGATGAAATAGAACTGCATAAACAGGAAGAAGTTTTAGGAGATAATGTAAATGAAGATATTAGTCTTGTTGATGAAACACTTGATGATCCAAATGAAAATTCTCATGAATGTATGCCTGAATTCTCTATGTTCCTAAATCCATTGTTTGAAGAGGAAGCAAATGAAGATATGTCAGAGTTCTCTATATTCTCAAATCCGTTGTTTGAAGAGGATCCTTTATGCAATGGAATCCATCAACATCATAATGAAGATAGCAGTCCTAATTTTAAAGTTGATGAAACTCATGAAGTGCATTCAGAGGGTGAGATATCTTTTAGTTCATCCTATGAGAACGAAATACATCAAACATATGAAGATGAGATGAAATCAGCCAGACATGATGAAGAGAGTGTGTTGAAGTATGGTTCTGAAAATTTTCAAAATGTCCTAGCTGATCAAACTCTAGGTGAGATAGAGTTTGTACTTCTTGAAGATAAGGTATTCTCAAAGCCTTTTGGTGACGAGGAAAAACATCCAAAATATAGAGATGGGGCAGATAGTGAACAAGAAGGTATCCAAACAAAGAAGACTAATCTAGAGGTTTGTATGATTCACCAAAATCTTCTATTCAACAAGGATGGCAGTGGACTTGATGACATCTCAAGGGCTGAACACATATTGGATGCTGAAGACTGTATTGATGAAGCGGAGAGAATTATCTATAAGGATGACATGTGTAATGCAGTAAGGTTAAAAGTGTTATGTGATCAAAATCAGGTGTTCGACAGAGGAAAGGATCAAGGTTCACTTTTGGGGGGCCTCTAGCCACCCAATTTCATTTTGCATCAAGTTAATTGATCTGCTTCTTCAGAGATAACTGAGATCTCGCTATGCTCACAGGGAGCATACATCCCCAGAAAGAGCCACTAATGGAACTCTAAAATTTGGCAAAATTTTTCAGTCCCAAATATCACACCAAAGGGAGAATTTTCAGATTTTACCCACTACTTATGATTAGAACAATATACTAATCAAGAGAATGATGGAGACTCATGATTATATAATGCTATATAAGGATGAGTGAAAGAATAGGTCGGTTGATGCGACAATGAAAGAAGCAAATCTCAGTAATACATCAAGATGAAAAGAGTTGAAAGAAAGCAGCAAGTACACTGACTAATGATTGTTCTTGAATAAATCTTAAAAAAAAAATGCATACATTGCTTAAGACTCATAAAATCTAGAGGAATATATTCGGATTGATACATATAAGCTGTGAGCAGTCAATAATATATATGTTGGACCATTTACAATCAAAGAAAATAAGTAGCAAGGAGCGATACACAAGTATTTTGAATGATATCATTGCAGTGACTTAAAAGTCTACAACAATAAATGAGCCAATTGAGAGAATTTGTAACATCTAGTATGGCAATGAGCGATAACACTAGATGTAAAGTTTACATGCAGAGATGTGAAAGAAAGGCTATGAAAAGTATACAAATTTCAAGGTGAAGTATTTGTTGTTGCACAAGCTATCGTATATTGTACACAACAGAAAAGTCAGTAGTGATATGTCATATCTATCAATGATAATATCGAAGATTGGAGACAAAGACCATAAGCTTATACGATAATGAAGATTTTTGGTAGCACGAAATGAAGGCTCTTGCATACGCGATGATATTAAAACATTATTGCCAGCAATTAAAATTATTATAAATGCGAACAAAAGGCATTGAAAACGATAATATATGAAATTAGCAATGGAAGTATGAGACTAAATACGCATACAATGAAATAAGTATTTCCAAAGCAGCGACAAATTTTGTGATGTATGGATTTGTTTGAACGTATAGAAGGAAGGTCAATAACATATTGAAAGTCTCGATAGAAGATAAAGACGAAAGATAAGTGCTGTAAGCCTTCAAGGACGTCGAAAGTGTTGGCTAAAAATTTTGTAAGCCGCTAAGATTACTCCTTACAAAATTGTAACTTTAGGCAACGTCTCATGAGATAAATCTCTCCTCTCAGCAATAGGGGAGGCTCCCTTCTTATCGTAGGTGGCTTCAACAGGAACTTAACTGAAATTACAAAAAGGGCGGTTCTCTTAATCAATTCCTCTTTTTTCAGGAATGATTTGCATACAACTACAACTTTCCAACTTAACAAAAAGTGTCTTATTGCTACGATAATACCGGTGACCCTGGAGTTGACATAAGAACAATACCAGGGGCAGCAGCTTTCTTTTTATATTTTGTGAAACAAAAACAGAAACCCAAAGTCTCCTGCACTTGTCTTGTGAGGATTCAAGCAGAATAACCGGTAAGGCACAAAGTCTCTTATTGGATACTCTCAAATTTAATAAAAACACTTACAACTGAAGCCCAAAGTCTTCAGCTCTAAGTAATTGCAGTCACTACTATCTATCACAATTTGTCCTTCTGCAACACAAAGTCTTCAAAAGTTCAAATTGGCTTTGAATGCAACAGGCAGCTCAAAGTCTGCGCAATTGAATCCAAATCCCTCTTGAATCAAAGCATAAAAACTCACAATCAACTCAAGAAAATGTCGTCACATAACAGTTTGAATTGGCACAAAGTCTCAAAACAATCTGCCTCTTTTATTGAAAGCAATTTGATTTACATCCAAGCACAAAGTCTTAGAGTGCACAATACAAATTGGCAGAATTTTCTTGCCTTGCCAAAAGATGATTATTTACAATGAGCTCCCTCCTTTATATAGGAAAAGAGGAGAGAGAAAGGTGGAGAGAAAAGGGGAAAACCCTTAACCACCTTGACTTATTCCCTAACTAACTAACTAATTTTGACTTTTTCAAAGTTGCATGCCTAATGCACTTGCAACCTGATTACATGTTACCTCTTTGCACGTGATACTATCACATGCAATTACAGATGTCAAATACAAATTACAAAGACATGATGAAAATATTTTAAGTGCCTGACAAGACACGACACTTATTACATCATCCTTTGTTTGTCTTCATGCTGCTATAGGATGCCTGATGCTTAATATACTTTGGTATGATGAAAGCATCTTGATTTGGAACATGAACGTGCATCCTTGACTGTTATGTCTTGATGGCATCAACAAATTGCCTACTTGAAATCAGTCTTGAAAACTTTCTATGTCGTCATCGTTCCAGTCTTCAACTCTTTGCACTGGCATGGGAAGATCTCTCTCTCGTAAATGGGGTTTTTGAATCCCATTACATGTCATTTTGGAAAGTATTTGTCACCCACAAACATGGTTTAGAGGTCCATTTGCAGCTTTTGGAAAAGTGAGAAAACTATATGTAAACTCTTGGAGGTGGGATTTTAGCTTACATTTGCATGATGGAGAAGAATTTTCTTCTGCTTGGGAGGAACTTGCATTATTTCTGGAAACAAAACAATCACAAACTTTTGAAGCCAAAAATCCTTCTTTGAATCTCCAATCATGTAGCATGTGACATGAAAATTCCACAAGGTGAGAACATCTTCATAAGACAGATCTATTGCGTGTTTTTTGATGCAAATGAGTGAGTTTTCGGATGTTATGAACAAGGAAAATGGCTGGAAATTTTGGCACAGCGAAATGGTGGACGGGTTTGAGCTCAAAATGTGTACTTATATGGTAGAAAAAACCCCAAAAACGGGTTTTTGGAGGGCAATAGCACGTGTGAACAGCAAGCTTTATGTGTGGAAAATGCATGAAAAATGAGCAGCATAACATCTACTTATAATGAATTATTATGTTTTCATCATAAGCAAGTGTGCAAGCAACTGCCATCATGAGTTTTAAGTCACATGGCAGCGATATAACAAGTGCGGATGGAGTGCGGCTAAGCATGAAAGTGGGCTTTTTGCATGCAAAAGCATGTTGCAAAGTGAGCTTGCTTTCCTTGATAATTTCATTCAAGAACGAGGTTTTTAATCCCGACTGCATATGCAAGCAAGATGAAGCACTTGCATATGCAACTTGGAGAATTTAGATGGAAGATAGAAGGAGCACATCACAAACTAAAACATGTGCAAATCTGAAAATGAAATGAAGGATTTGCAACCATGAACAAGAACCAAAATATATACAACAAGTCCCTATGAAAATCACAAGAAATCTTACCTCTTTTCCACAAAAAGTAAAGGAAGAAGTTTCTTCAAATCTCTATGCAAAATCTGAAATAAATCCAAGAAGATTTTTGGATTTAGAAAAGATTGCAGCAAAGAAATTTTTATATACTTTGAATCTTGACTCAATCCTCTTGAAATGAATGCCATTTAGAGTCAAGATTCGTTGCTTGCCAAGTGTGAGAAGCAAGAGGATAAAAATGAATAAGAATAGCAACCGTATTGACTAAATCAAATGCAATGTAATGCATATCAAAAATGACGTCGAAGATATCAAATACCACTTGAAGAGAATGATAAACAAGCTGAAATGATAAGTAATGCCAAAAGATCTCACCTTCAATAGCAAACGTTTAGATTTAGTGGAAGAAAATGGCCAAAAATGGGTCGTTTTGGGCAAAAACACCAAAAAAGTGCCTTAAATAAGCTGTTTTGAGAGTAAAACAGCTTCTAAAATGCAATTTTGATGATCCAAGAGTGATCCTTGAAAAATTTAGTGCAAAATCGACCCAAAAAAGAGCAAAAACGGTTCAGTTTTGACCATTTTCCAAGTGATTTATTGCCTCAAAATCCCGTTTTTTTCCAAAAACGCCCAAAAAAAAAGGGTTTTTAGAACTCAAAAACATGTGTTTTCATGTCAAAAATACCACTTGCATAGAGATGAAGTAAAGACGCATTTTTAGAAGGCAAAAACACATGTCTTTCTCTCCAAAATCGCCACCCAGCACTTGGCATTAAAAAACATAAACAAAAAGACCTCATAACGGTCTTTTTAAGAGCAAAAACACATGCTCATGGCTTTTTTATCTCAAATACATGTTATAATGTTCACTAACGGGATTTTTAGAGTAGAAAGCACGTGCTTTTCATCTCAAAATCACCACCCTTGTGCAAAACATAAGGTAAAAACATAATAACGGGTTTTTTAGAAGTAAAAACACATGCTTTTTGACTCAAAAAAAACCACTTTTATGTTTTTAAGTCATTACTCAAGTCAAAACACATAATGACGTGCTTTTTAAAGGCAATAACATATGTTATTTGGTTTGAAAAAGCCACTTTTGTCTTTAAGTCATTAATAATGGGCTTTTAGAATGCAATGACATATGCAAGCTCAAAAGCATGTGTTTTTGAGTTCAAATTCCTCACTATTGTGCACTTAAGTTAAAAATACATGCTAGTAGACTTTGAGAATGCAATAACATGTGTTATTGGGTTCAAATTCCTCACTTATAAAGCCTTTAATTCATTAAAGGTTTATAATAATGTGATTTTAATATGCAAATGCATATAAAAACCCCACTTACACATGTTAAGTTACATGTTTTTAATTTAAAACATGCATTTGCATCTAAAAAGTCCACTTTTGTGCATTTGGGACTAAGAATTCATTGGTAGTGGGTTTTTAGAAGGTAATTTGCATGTGGATGATATGCAATGAGTGATAAAAACCCCCTTTATGCATATTAAAATTCTCATGTAATTAAATTTAATAACTAACTATAGTTTTCAATAAAGTAACATGAAAATAGACTTAAAAAGGCTAATTTTCATAAAACATTTTAAACTATGGTAAAATCAACTCAGAATGAGCTGAAATTTAAAAATGGATGCTAAAATCCATTTTAAATATTAAAAATAATTTTATTACGTGCAATTACCAACAAAAAGTCCACTTTTGGAAGATTTTTAATAAAAATATGCAATCAGCCTGAAAAACCCCACCTTTTCCTTTATAACTTGAGCTAGACAACTCCGATTGAGGCCTAAGTTAGCTCGAAACGAGCAAAATTCTATGGGCTATTAACCTAAGGGAAAAACAAGATTAAAAACTACTAAAAAGAAAGGGAAAAACAAAGAATAAACACAAAGATTGCCAAAAGTCAAGTGCTTGCAGTCAGAGAAGAAAAACTCGTTCTGGCAAGCATTTAGGGGATTTAACTTGACGGAAACCTTCAAAAAGAATGCATAAATAACGATACATAAAGTACAATTCAAGGATGACGAACTGCCTTCATGACACCTTATTGATGCATTGAAACATAGAGGATACACCTACGAATCCATGAGAAAATTGCGTAGGGTTGCCACAATTTTGTGATGTCAAAATTGAGGACAACAGAAAGCAAGCAACCATATATAGAGAGCCCGATAATTTCCTAAACAAGCTACGAATAAAGACAAGTATGGTTTTGTCCTTTCCTGTAGCAAGCTACTTGTTTGCCTGGCAGCCCGATTAGTCAACAGCAATTAAAAGAGAAATTAATGGAATGGGCACATTAGCATTCAAAAATTTACAAGTGGCCTGAACTATAATAAAGACAAATCAAAACTATTAACGGGGAGGAGTAGTAGACAAAATAACAGACAGCGATATAACATTTGAAATATCTTGATGAATATGCCGCCTTCATTAGTTAAGAGATAAAATTAATTATAATAAGAAGAGGTGCGATTTATTTTTGAAGAAAGGTCACTCTTGAAGTTGAAAAGTCGTATTTCTTTATTTTCAAGATATTAAAGGAGATTCATTCATTTTACAAAAGAAAGACAGAACGAAAAGAAGCATTATAATTAGAAGAATATTTGTATGGAGGGATAAGGAGTAAAAATATGACTTTGTAATATAAATTCAATTATTTTATTATTATTCAATTATTTTATTTTAATAATAAAATAAAATATTCTTTGTTGATTATTAAAGGTGTGGAGAATTAAACTGCAGATGAACCGTCCTTTGTAATTATTTTTTGAATATTGTATACAATTTAAATGTTAGATAAGTGGACATGGTCATTTAGCATCTTAAACTTGATCATCACAGATATTGTGAAATATTGAATTGTTTCCGAATTTGTGTCCAGTTTGTCTCCAAGGAGTTAAAATTCAATTTGGACTAATTTAAGATTGCATAAATATTTGATCTGTCGCATCTTGATTGTTTAATTGATTGGCAGTATAAGTGTGTAGAACATTATAAAGTTGTACGTAACCTTCACTGAAGTTGACTCTATTGCCCGAATGAGCAGAGGCACTGGTCTTTTTGTTTTTGAAGTATTGGGTTTATATGTGAAGTCAGAAAATCTATCAATTCCTTCCTACAAGCCTCAGATCCATTATTAAGAATCATTACACAAAACATTTTATTCAAACATTCAGCATTCAATTTCATATTGATCGAGTTCGAAGAATTTGCCAGCCGGAAAACTCACAAGCTTAAATTCGCTATAGAAAAACCTTGAAGAAAGTGATCAAGTTCAAGGTGAAGGTTTACCCGCCTAGGTGTAGCGAAGCCTAAAGTGCAGGGGAATTTGGATTATTCCCGTTTGTTGGCCAGAATTGATTTGGAATTCTATTGGAGAATTGGTAGGCTCTTGGATTTTCCAATCTGTGGTTTTGGGAACCAATAGACTTGACCCACTCTCTTGGTAGTGGGCAACCCATCTTCCTATTGGTCCATGTGGACACACCACCATTTATGACATAGAATCTCGTTGGCCAAACCCTAATTAGGGTTGAGTTGGAAAAATAGGGACCCTTGATTCTTTTTTGATCTAGGTCCCTCATTGTAATTTGGAAACTATAAAAGGGGCTCACCTCCTCATTTGTAACAAAGCGAACTTTGGAGATTGTTGCTATAAGCTACTAGAATAAAAGAGTACTCATTGAAGTTTGGTGATTACTTGTATTGTTTTGAGAGTTTGCATGGTTTCCTATTCCTCACTTAGATTAGATTTGTTTTCAAGTTGGTTAGACGAATGTGATTGATAAGATTGTTATGGTGAAATCATTTGCTCATATCTTTTCCATTTAGATGATTTCTATGTGCAGTGTGTAAGGTTGATCTGAGCCTTCTGTGTGGATGGTTAACTTCAAGCATTGAATGTGCATTGTTCTTATGACAATGTTCATTTGTGATATGAAAATTTCTTGCACAACCTTTGAAGATTGCACCTCCTTTGTGTAGTTGATTCAGTGAAGCAAAGCAGGGCAGATGTCACCTAAGCAATCGTTATCTTTCAAGTTCTTAGGATTAAAATAGGATCTCTCAATTTTGTTTCATTTACTTTCAGTACATTTCGTGGAAAATTTGTCAAATACTCTTCATTGCCAAATCATTTGAATAGCTCCCAAAATTAGTATTGTTGAAATCTTCTTGAAATAAATTATGTAAGTCCCCTTGAATTACTAGCATACATCAAGCCAAACGAGTTCATATCCAACATAAAGTCGCATGTTAACAGTAGGAATCATAGAATCACCTCTATGATCTTCGCAATCTTAGCATATGAGGGGTCTTTGTTCATGTAAAGAACCTTGCTGGCTCTTTCTCTCCAAATGCTAAATAACTGATTTTTTTTGTGTTTGAATATCTGTTTTTTATTTGTTTTTCTAGAATATAGACAACAATTACAATGCATAAAGTAAATGCAATTCCAAACTATTTATTTTTCAATGATGCATTCATATGCAAGATATGTACTTTGATATTTAGAATAATTGTAGATTGATCACAGTATTAATGCACCTTATTAAGATGAAAACGCAGCTGCTATTGGATTGAACACAGCTTCTAATGGTGAATCACTGCCCTTGAAATGATAGGCGCAACATTAAATGAACATCATTTGCAGCCTTGGGGAGTTGAAACGCTGCCACCAACACAAGGCAGCCTTTTACTTAAACCGCAGCTCACATATATAAATCACAGCCTTCTAAATGTTGCACATGGCACAAACAAATCTGGTCACTGTCAAGATATAGGACACCCAGCTCATAGGAATCCTTAACGCAGCACCAAGCCAATGCACAATTCAGAGGAAATCGAAACCCTTGAAGAACTCACAACAAAGATTGAACAAATTTGGTATACAACAGCACCAAATTGTAATCAAAATAATCAAAATTAATTCTCTGATTTTCAGAGCACAATTCACCACAATTTCTCAGTGATTCAAAGTGCAAACAGAGAGGAATCAGTCCTCACAACCCTTGTTGAAACCCTTCAGCAAGAATCACAATGTAATTAAAAAACAAAGCCAAGAATGTGGTTCGAATTCTCATAAGGCTGTATATATAATATTTAATTCCTCTTATTCATCTGAGCTCATTGGAACCAACTGTTGACTTACTATAAATAGTAAGTCCCTCAAAATAGGCCAAAACCCACATCAGGGCCCTCTAATCAGCAGTATTAGCATACAAGGACCCAATGATAGGCTAAATCTAATAACTCAGATGCTTGCTCGGAATGGGGACATTATAGTTCAAGAGAGGATAGAGTGTTCCTTGGCACTTGGTGTGGTCACAAAACACCCATCAACACTTCTCAATGTCATCCAATGTGAATCCAAATCCACCCCTCCACTCCATAGCCTGCCTCTCCAAATCATAGATGTCATCCTTGGTAAACAATGGAGGCTGCTCTTGTGTTGTCCAATCACTGTAAGGACCTATATCTTCCAAATCAATTGGACCACTTGATATTTCCTCTACCTTGTGCGGAATCGAAGATTATATTGCACATAGACAAGGTCATTGACACATTTTTGAGCTAACTTATTCCTTGTTGTGTGGATGGCCTCGAACAAACTCCAATTGCACTTACAACTAGATGAACTACAAATCTTTACTCTTTGGCACAAAATTGCTGCAAATGACCTCATAGAAGGTTGGGAGGGTGTTTTATCAGTGGAGGAGCAAAATAAATCAGTCAAAATGAAATTAGAATGAGCTTTTTTGCATCCTAGGCATTATATTCTTTAGTTGCTGAGTTTGCCAAAAACTCGCCAAAAAATCTACAAGTCTATAAGTCTTTTACAACTCATTGGCCCTTTTAAAACTCACTGATGTTTTGGCGAGTTTTGCAACTATGATAGGGACAATCATCTTTGAGATAGCAATTTGCAAATATTCCTAATGAATCCCTAGTACGATTGACTATAGGAATATGCTTTGATCAAAATAGTAATTTATAGGAATATGCTTTGATCAAAATAGTAATTATGTATATGTTGTATGGAACTAGATATTAATGTTGAATATATTGATTTAAATGTTATTAGGGATTATCAATATTCAACGTCTAAATATGAGTTCCTAGTAATGGTGTGTAGACCCTTAATTGGAAATATTCCAAAAGGGACTTTATGGTGGGAAATTTTATAATAAATTTATATTAATAAAGATAGTGCAATTTTCAACTTAAGTTGGAATTAATGTTTTAGGATTAAATTTAGGTAAATTCCAAAAGGGGACATTACAATTGGTATCAAAGCTTTTGATCCTGCCAGCCTGCTGGGTAAAGATACACCAATGAATGCATTCTAATCAAAGAGACTTAAAGGTCTAAGAAGGGATCTATACTCAGTCCAAAAATAGTTTAAAGTATATAATGAACATATACTAGTGCTTATCAGTAGACGGTAGTGACCAAGTAACCATGGCAAGTTATGAGGGAGCTTAATACCCCATGGGTCAGTCGAGGCCAAAAAATGATAGAGTTATGTTCAAAGTGACAAAAGGAAAAATACTAAAAAGAAAACCAAGAGAGCCAAAAGATTCATGACATGGCAGTAATGTTTATTGTTGAAGAGGATAGTGTGATGAACCTGTGTGGCTCCTCAAATATAATTTCTCTTTCTGAATTACTTGCAAATTTTGTATCTTTGTGTTTTGTTAATGCTTGTTTCATATGAAATTCTCCCACCGAATTTGAATAACATAAACAATATCAAACTGACAATTGTATGAGTGCTGGAGAATTGAAATAACATCCAAAGAATGTCAACGCAGCCTGAAGGAGTCTTCAGCAACCCGAAAGAATGTGAACGCAGCTTCACTATTCCAATGCAGCCCTGTTGGAAACTCACGCAGCCCTTAAAAAACAATACCCAGCCTCCAATACTGGTCATGCAGCCAGATGAAAAGGTGACGCAGCCTGCTGAGAATGAAATTGCAGCCCTCTTGAATAAAATCGCAGCCTATGAATCAATTGTAATTGAAGAACTCTTTACAATTTAGTATACAACAACACCAAATTGTACCTCCAGAATTATAATTGAATTTTCAGAATTTCAGAAGCAAAATTCACCATCAACATGTGATGATTCAAATTGCAAAGTGAGGAATCAGTCCTCAAACCCAAGCCATATTTCTCCACTTCTAATCTTAAAAAAAAAACATAAGTTCATGAATGGATTCCTTTTTGCCCAAAGCATTGCTTTTATAATAAAAGATGTCTTCTCTCACACACTTTTCACTTACAAAAGACTTTGCTTTATGTGCACATTTGAAATATAATAAACTATTATATTTCTCTTCACTTTAATGCTGAAAATGACCCTTTTATTAAAATAATGCTATTCTGACACATAAGGTCCCTGTTTTATGAGCTTAGGATTTAAAACTTTTGAACCTGGTTCCAACGAGCTATAACACTAAGATGCCCAGAATACATTCCCAATAAAAATGGCAACCTTAGCCAATTTAATTAAATAATAATCATAATTCACCCATCTTGCGAAAACAACTGAGGAAGCATCAGAATCAAAATTTGACAGCACAAGAGTGATCCTGATGATGAAAGATGATGAATGAACCTGATGGGGTGACTTACTAAAAATAGACGCTCCCTCCAAGAATCTTGGAGTCCAAACCGGAAGCCGGAAATAAAATCTGAAAGCATCATATAACTCCCAAATCTTCTGAGCTCAGTAGAACCATAAGTTGACCTCAAAAAGGGTCCAAAACCCACAACAGGGTCCTCTAATCACTAGTATTAGCTTACAAGGACCCAATGATAGGCTAAATCCACTAACTCCAATGCTAGCTCAAAATGGGGACATTATAGACAGTGATCTCCAGGTCTAATAGGGAGTGTATGAAGTAATGAAAAGAGGATAAAGTGTTATTCACAGACCTGTTAGCACAGTGGCAATGATATGCGGAGAAGTATGAGATGCGTTCCCTTATGAGTAGCCATAGAAAATATGAGATATGAATACACCTCATAGACCCTATACATGTCAAGGAATATTGGATAGTATCAAAATGAAGTGACAACCTTATGAAGGTACAGATGAATAACATATGATAAGCCTGGGCTTCACTATAAATGACAGTGGCAAAACACTAGTAAAAGCAATATGGGAGGTTGTTGAACTTGACAATATTAAGCATCTTCTACAATAGCAAACACCATGAAAGGCAGTGAATAGAAAGATGTTCTATAAAGTCACAGTCATCATTCAAGCACAGTCATCCTTAAAATCACAATCCTCACAAAAGGACAGTCTTGTAGCCTATAAGCATTAAGCTTATAGCAGTCATCATGCACCATAATACAAACACATAACCACTTGTAAATCTTGGGCAATCATTGTCTGTAGCCTAGTTGGCGCTAACAAAACTCTATACATCATCTGATCTGTTCACCTGAGGTCTTCCTTGTTAGCAGATTATATGATCTAATCTTCTGTGCAAATACTTAAAGACCATATTTCCAGTTCAAATTTACTTCCCTTGTTTTTTTTATACTTGCAATGTTTGGTCTGGTGTAGACCATGGCATACATTAGACATCCTACAACACTTGAATGAGGAGCATACCACATGTCCTTAGTATCGTTTCATATTTTGGGACAATTTTCCACATATGAATTTAAACCAACAGAAACAGGAACATTAACAAGTTTGCACTTGTGCATTTTCAACCCTTGCAATATCCTCTCAACATATTTTTTTTCTGACTCAACTAGTGTTTTCAGTATTAACAATCTTTTACAGTTTCCATAACTGAATCAAGGTTTGTTGCACCAGGATCCTTTATAGCAATTTGACATGACATTTGAGATTTGATGTCCTTCATCATTTCCTTATCAATTTTAATACAAAGGTTATACTTCCCCTTTCAATAATAAACACAAGCTTAAACCTTGAATTGTATGCCATCCAATTCAGTTAAAATCTATGCATATATTCCTCCAACAGTTGTTGAAGTATGAACTGCACATTACGGTAGTTGAATGCATGCTTCATTTTCATTTTTAAAATCTTAGGATTATAATTCCAGCAAACCCCTTTGTCAAGTCAAGTGGCAAAAGATGAACCTCTCCAATGGATTCAACTCACTACCATCATATTCCAAAGAGAGCCGAGTAACCCAAAAATCAAGATATATATGCTGCATACAACTGTACACAAATACGTTTGTGGACTGGTTAAAGTCCTATTACCAGAGACTCTCAAGCCATTGAAGGCATATGTTGACACTCACAAAACTACAACTCTGGCAGAGACAAAATGTTGATCCTCAAAAAATATGATGACTGTGCTCCTAGCATGGGTAACAATTAGCCACTAAAGTGATTGCATTCCTTATTCTGATGCAGCCATAAATATAGGTGGCACATTAGCTCTATATTGTATTGTGTCACTTGATCAATATTGAAATACTGTTGCATTAGGTCTAACCGGACATATGACAGTTCAGGTTCTTCCTTTATATTTCCACCCGTCACTTGAACAAGATTTGATCCCAATGTTATCTGGTAACCCTTAATAGTCAAGTGCCATCCAATTAGGGTTAACTATTCAACTCTCTTTTTAATTAACCCAATATTTAACTAGTTCATGTAAGATACCATCACTTTCTCCAATCAAAGTTAAAATTCAACATCATCCAAGAGTTGATAAACACAGGGATTACTCTTTATCACCTTGGTGCATTTTTCAATCATACAATCCATTACTTTGGCTTTTTCATCTACTCACCTCTATTTGATGACTATATTGTCATTGATATTTCCATTACAAAATATATCTTCTCATTGGCTAAGTACTTAGTAGCATAGTTACAAGACTCAAACTCACCTCAAACTCGGCAAGATGGATTCGGGCTAGGACTCGGACTCGGCGTCCAAACTTGGCAAGGACTCGGCAAATTGAAAATCCCAAGAAATTCAAAGATTTTTAAGGATTTGAAACTTTTTTCATGCATCATTCAGCCAATTAACATCAAAGACACAATAATTGAGATAAATAAATAGAAGCTACTTTGCAGTTTGCACACATAAATAGAAGCTATTTTACTATTATATTGGGAGAGTGAATTTTCTGGCAGATCTCTGTATGTTCTCGATCTTCTGATACTGTTTCTATGGTACATGCATTTTCATAGATTGGAAATTCATGAACACTGAGTAACACTGAAAGATCAGAAATTCATCAAAACTTTCCTCATGAGTTGAGCAAGGGGACTACCATTTATCTGAAGGATTCTGTATATCGATTAGTGAGTCAAGAAATTCCAAAAATTGTAGAGCCCTGTCTCTGAATTCTGATAGCAGTACTGAGCTCTGGTCATAAGCTAAGTTATTCCAGTTTTCTTCTACCTCTCAAGCTTCCTTCCTCCAGTCAAAATCTGTTTGGGATCTTTTCACTGGTCCCAAATTACTGACATAAAATGAGGACCTTGGTTTTCATTGACTAACTGAAAATTCAGGACTCGGTAAGGACCAATGACAAAAAAAATTACAGAGTATGGAAATACCTCTTGTAGAGATTGAGAGAGATGAAATGTATGTTTGCTCACTATTATTTTTAAATTTCAAGAGAAGAATTCCAAGCTCTGAAAATATGGGTCACTAATAAGTTGATATATATTATAAATTATTATCAATGACATTAACAAGGATCTCAAGGAAAATGTTGCCAACAGCTCAGTCCTGGAGATTGAGCATTTCTCCAGTTGATTTAAATTTTAAGATTATTGATGATCACTGAGGTCATCCTGGCATGTTGTTCGCTACAGAATAGTTTCAGAATGATAATTGCTTGGATGAGGATGGTATGGCATTGTCCAGTGATATAACACAAAAACAATAATAAAAAACAATTAAAAATGTTACTTTTTCCTTATTTGCATTGGCTTGCCGCGACAGAGTCCTGCTGACGGGACTCGTCGAGTCAACAAAGTCTTGGAAGGACTCGCTAGGACTCGGCCGAGACAACTGGCAGAGCCCAAAAAACTCTGCAAGCCTAACTCGGCTCGGGACTCGCAGAGTCCTATAACTATGCTTAGTAGATTCAAGCTCATTATACACATTGGGTCTTAAATATTCTTTATATAGACGGTATTAACATAAGTTAAGTGTACTTAATTTTATGAACTTTCCTCTTCATCCTCTAAACCTGTCTATTCAGGATGAAACATCTTTCATACGCTTTAAATGGTACAACCTTTGTGTATATTTTTGTAAAATTCATCTCGTCAATTGTCATAAAATTCCTCGAATATTGTTTTAAACATAATGAACATCTCTGTACACTTATCATGAAAAGTGCATAATGGCGGATTAAACATTATTTACAATATTATATGTTGTTCAGAATCACCGCCACGGTCATAATCTGTACTTGATACTCTTTTTACTGGAAGCTCTTCCTTTTTGTAACTCTAAACAATACTTATCATTTCACCATGTGCTTACCAATATCACATGTTGCGGAACATCACTAAGATTATGTTTAAGACTGAAACAAGTATTAAAACCTAATAAAGTATACAACATGATTGTACACTACGTCAAGCTTCTTTATAAACATTAAACAATTGAACTCATAACATTTAAGCTTCTTTCAAGCAATTGTTTTAAGGTACAACTATCACACCCACAATTAGGATTCAATAGACATGTTCCTATCATAAGGTCGAAGTGAAAGGATGAAAAATAAGAAAAAGCAAAAAAAGAAGAGGAAATTTGACAGGTTGCCTCGAGTTTGTTTGGGCCCGCTTGGATCTTTTGTAGGTTTGCTTGGGTTTGTCCTAGACGAACCCACCTCCCCAAATGCATGACTTGTTTGTATCTGCAAGCAAATCAAATTGTATTGTGGATCTGGTTCTAAAAGAACTCGAATTTGATTGGTTCTTTGGAGGATTTGTAACATAACTTTCCATCCATTTAGAAAGAAACTTTTGGAGGGATTTCCTATCTAAAATAGCAAGTTTTCTACTTGTAGATTAGCAAGTTGGGCTTGGACAAGGTTTTCTTGGCATGATGAGATGTAACATTTCTTCTTTATAGATCTAGTTGTTTTTTGTGAAGATTCTAAGTTACATGAAATATGGAAGAAAATGCAATTACAGTAAGTAATGCATTGCCTAGGAGAAGGATGCAAATGTAGATGGTAATCAAGGATGGGGTTGATACAAGGTTGGGCAAGAGATCTAGATGGAAACACACCAGCATTATAGGCAGGGAGAACACAATAATTTCAAGGAAGGGTGGCCAAAAATAGGAAATATGTAAAAGGGTCTTAGACATGCTTTATTGAATGAATGGGAGAATGCAACATGAAGCATAGAACCGATATGGAGGGGTGTTGATCTTCATTGGTTGAATGATATTAGGATTCAACACTCATACTATATCTATGATCCATGTCAAAGGAGAAATTGTAGATCCCGACCTAGCTAGCATGCCTACTTGTGATATGTGGTTCCCTTATGCAAATAAGTGAGCCTTGTCATAGTAACTTTTAAAAGATACAACTTTATTGGACCACATATCATCAGTTTTGCTTTCACAGTAATCAATATTTTCAAAATATGCATTGTGGCTCTTTGCTTATTGTTTTAATTATTCATAGTAACTTTGCATACCAATCTTTATAAAGTGATCAACTTTGTTGTTGTCATTTTCATTTTATTTTTCAACTTATGGCATAAAGTTTACTCAATATGCTGCAATCATTGTCCATTCTGTGTAGATAGTAGGTTCTATTGGTTTGCCATCATCTTGGTTGATTGTTATGTTTTGCTATTTGTAGTTCCAAAACAAAAATATTTTGTAATAATAATAATAATAATAATAATAATTAGCTATACTTTGAAAGTGATGAGCTTGGGTGATAAAATATTGGTGCTTCCAAAGAGGAGCCCCAGGTTAAAATCCATAGGAAGCACATCGAAGCTTTGAAACTGGATCAAATACCATGTCCAACTTAGTGGATGTGATGCTCCCCACAAATGTGGATGGTTAAAGTCTTGGGTCAAGGTGATGTAAGGGTTACCTTTTGTTTGTGGAATCTAATCCAAAGGACAATGCATAAGAGAAATTCACCAATAAAAAAAAATTAATAAGTACACCAATCATTTTGACATTTTAAGGGATATGACAAATAACATATTTTGCTTGTCAATGAAACTTCTTGTCAAACACAGAGCTCTTTGATGAAATTTGCATGCACAAAATTTGTAAAAACTATATTATAATACTCTCACAGAAAATTGTAATGTCCCCTCCTTGAGATGATATAGTTTATGATTGGATTAGCCTACTATTGGCCCTCGTAGGCTAAGACTGATGGTTAGAGGGTCCCAGTTGGCAGTGTAGGACGCTTATTCCCATTCTGGATGTTAGAAGTGTTAAGGATTGCTCTTTGTTTGGTTTAGTTTGGCACACTTACTATTTGTAGTAAGTGACTATTTCAGGAAAAAGTCAGGATTACTAATCATAGAAGGGCACTTGAATGGACTATGTTTGCATTGTTGATTTGTAATGTCCCTTTCCGGAGCATAATTTAATAAGAATTGAATATAAGATTAAGTGATTAAATAATTAAAAATAAATAAATATAATTATAATTAAATCATAATAATAAATTATAATATATAATTAATTAAATTATTATTATTATAATAATGAAAGGATATATTATTAATAATATTATATATATAATATTATTAATAAATAAATATAATTATTATATTATATATAAATAATATTATAACCATCGACGTAACAATGATTGACTTCAAATAAAAGTAAATTGATAACACCAATTGACACCTGACGGTAGTCTGGGCAGGTCACGTCTTATGGACACGGCAGATATAAATCAAAATCATCAATAGACACAACAGAGGGGGAGAACAGGGGAAGTCGAGCTAAGTGGTGATACGATAATAGGGGAAAGCACAAGTTGACTAAGTCTTTTGTTGTCAGATACAAATAAATACCATAGTCTTGATGTTATGTCTCCAAATACGATGGCTAACCATGGTGAATATGCAAGGGGTAATCATGGAATTCATCCAAAGGGAAGCGTGCTATGTGACACATCAGCAATTACCGTTGTGAAGAGAGTAATAGATGTCGGTTAATGAGGAAATAAAATTAGAGTCGATAGGGAGAGATAATGTGAAAGAATATCGATTATTAATGTCAACAATAGCAAGTAACTTATCTAATATTGATGAAATCATGGTCCATGAAAGAGGCAACGTGAACTGTCTCATTGCCAGCGGTCAACATACAAGTGCGATTAATGAAAAGGTGCGATTACCTTCAAGGAGGCGACTTTCCATTATAATTGTTATGGTGACTCTTCACTTATTATTATGTTGTGAGATGAGTATTCCAGTCGTGCCTCCTCGCTGGATCGATCATGTATATATATGGATATCGTATCATTGCAAGAGGACAGGATTGAATATTGAATTGAATATATAACAGTCCCTTTGTGGATCTCTGCTAAGAGCAACCGATTGCTAACTGCAATCACAGGTGCAAGTATTTATATTTAATATCAGAGACGGCATCATCCAAAAGCATAATTGATACAAGGAATATCAGAGACAGCTTCGTTGACAGTGCATAAAGATAAAGAAGGAGCAGACACAGCCTGTACAATACCCATTATCTATTGTACTCGATATCTCTATCATTGAGATATCATTGACATTATATCAACCTGTATATAGAGCATGGATCAATAGCACATATCTGAGACAGTCATTCAGGTTATTACGCATAATTTTCATTGCCATATCAGGAACAACAATTGGATTATTGTTACGCAACCTTCTCATTGATTGGAAGCGTATGCATTTGGAATTATACATCTTTCCATTACATTCAGCGTATGCAATTGGAATTATCATTCATTTTCATTATAGTTCACTATATGCATTTGGAATTACTATTGTTCATAGCATCTGGAATTGAAAATAGAAATCAGAATCGAATGTTTGATTAAGTTAAAATCTTAGAATTGTGGAAATCTTAGTGTCTCAAGTCATATAAAAAGGGACATTACAGATTCCTAATCAAGAATTTTTATGGTAATCCAAGTGAATCCTAAGTGGGGACATTACAGCCCGATTTTAGTTGGCATGAAGAAATAAAGTTTAATGTGCAAGTTATATCATTTAATTATTAGTAAAGGTGACTTTAATAATATTTATTCATAAAAGGCATAATATAAAGTTTTTTTGTGCACTTTATGTCCAATGGGGCCATGACCCTCAGTTAAGTGACTTAAACAACAATTAATAAATTATGTTTGGGAGTCCATTTATTGATGCACTATATTAGCATATTATTTTATTGCTATTTTAATGGTCATCTTTTGTATAATATGTAAACATGTAGATAAGATTGTTTCTTCGATCTTCTTCAATTTCTTATTAGAAACTTTCTATTTTTGTATTCTTGTAAATTCTTTATAATGATCTGTTCGATTGTGTGTTAATACATCAAATATTTGACTAATTACTTCTCAGTAATATGGTATCAGAGCAAGCTATTTTTTTTAAATTTTTTTTCATAATTTTCTTCTGAAATTATTCAGTTAAATTTTTTTTCGGAATTTCTTGTTTTCTGTAACCTGTATAGACTTTTGGCGATTTTCTTGAGCAGCGACATGATTCCTTTCAAGTTTTTTTTAGTTTTTTTTTTTTACCCTCTACTCTCGATGTCATTTACGGTGCTTGTTTTTTGCCCTACCTGCGACGACCCGTGCCTCGTTTCTGCACACATTTTGTTCTACACGGGATTCAAATATGAGAAACAATGGTTTTTTATTGCATCACCGATCTGTTTTTTAGTCATTTTTTTCTGAATGTGACCATATTTTTGCTTGTGTTTCTGCAAAAAACGTGACTATATTTTCACTTTTGTCTCTGCTCGACAATTCTTTCTCTACTTCCGCTGGTTTTTTTTTGCCGTCTATTATCTTTAGTCTGTACCTAGATCAAGCCACGACCATCTTTTCTCACACATATGGCTAGGGTTTTCTTGAAAAATGCAACCTGCGTTTCTGTTCTTCCACCATTGTTTACAACAATCTGCAATTTTCTTGAAGCTTTTATAGTTGGCTAGGGTTTCTTTCAAAGCTCTCAATTCTTTTGTCGGATTCAAAATCTAATTTTAGATTCTTGGTTGGTTTTTCGAGATCTCAAATGGGTTGCTTTCAGATTTTCTGGGTGCCTCATTTTTTGTGCCTCAAATTCTATGCCAGCCGGAATTTTATTCTGATTGCAGATTCCTTGTGGGTTTTTTGAGAGATCTTTTGGGTCTTTGTCGGATTTGTTTGGGTCAGTCGAAATTTTTTCTTGAAATCCATGCAAGTTGTACTTCATTATTTTTTGAAGTCTGTACCTGCATCTGCCTTTGTTTTTTGCTTTGGGATTTATGTTTCAGATTCCATGCTATTGCCTCTTTGATTTTCGTTTTGTGTGTATTAGGAGACGTGCAAGATGGCGTCATTGATCAACTTAATTTTGGAAGGCAATCAAAGATTCAACAACAAAAATTATAACACTTGGAAGCAACTCATGATGACAATCTTCGAATATCGCCGCTTTGGTGCTCTTGTTTTGGGAATAGAGACTCGTCCTACCACAACCACATCAGACCAGGACAGGTTTGATGACCGGAATCGAGAAGCCGTCATGCTTCTCAAGCTCTCTGTCACAGATGACCAGTTGCCTCAGATTCTTTCTGGCAAATCAGCGTTAGAAATCTGGAAGCATCTAAATGAATTGCATGAGACATCTGACAAGAGTTGAGCATTCTTCTTGAAGAGTGAGTTGTTCTCCATCATGATGGATGAACGTATGTCCTTACAAGAGCATCTCATGAAGATTAAGGACATTCAAGATCAACTCGAAGCTATTGGTTGGAAAATGGAGGAAGAAGATATGGTGGTCATCACCCTAAAGAGTCTACCTAAGTCTTAGGTTTTTTTATTCCATCATCTGGCTTATGTTCTTTTTTCATGTAGCATTCAGAATGAATGACTTTATCTAAGGCTAGCCCCCTCCAGGCTAGCAGGCGTCATGAGTATACAGCAAAACAATAACTATAGTGGGAGAGGGGATTTTTTCTTGCGAGCAGCTCCATTAAAATTGTAGGGGCACGATGCTATCAGGATGTGCCGGCGTAACCGTTCTTGCCTATAACAATGGGGCCAGGCTTCTGGACTATTTACGATCCAACCTTTCTAATCAACTTCTGTGCGCGGAAGGATAGATAGCATGTTGAGTACTGCTGGCTTCCCTCCTTTCTTTCACCCCTTCGACCAAGGATTAATAGGCTTGTACCCCCCTACCCCTACCCCTACTATTATAAGGGTAAGGGTAAGGGCCGACAAAGCATGAGGGTGGAGTTAATGGGCGCTGGAACTCCAGTTGTTCAATGTGCAGGTTGGGTGAGGCGATCCCAATGCTGGAAAGAATGAGTTTTTAGCCACGAACAACGGGTGAAGGGCATCCCCGCTAAGGCGGCCTCGAGGCGTGGCCCCATATAACGAGTCAAATGCGAGTATGGTTGAATGGTATAATTTCTCCTTGCCAAGGAGAAGATGCGGGTTTGATTCCCGCTACCCCGCTAATCCATATTCCTTAGTTAAGGATAACGATACAACTGGTCAACCAATAAGTGTGACTTGTGAGGTACAACAATTATTAGGAAATAATAAAGTTAGAGCTGTCGCTATGAGTGCTACAGACGGTTTGATGAGAGGAATGAAAGTAATTGATATAGGAGGGCCACTTAGTGTTCTAGTCCTCGAGAAGAGCCAACGTTGTCTCGCAGCCACCTGGACTAGTTCAATAACAAGGATCCAAAGGACGGACATCCTGAGAGAAAGTATGAAAGCTTTGGCCACCTACCTGGCCCATCCAAATCTTAGTCATCTCATTCATCTCTGCAGAAGGGCTCCAGTCAGTCTCAGGATGGTTCGAAGAAGGTTTAGTGTAACTATTGTCATAAATATGGCCATATGCTCAAAGATTGTCGTAATCGTTTGGCTTCTGAACAACGGAAGCAGGTAGGGTCTTAGCCTAAGGCCAATGTTGCTTAGCATATAGAGCAGAAAGATTGCCTTTTATGCCTTCATGGCTAAAAGACCTACAAACCATGTGAAATCTTCTGCCTAGTATATAGATTATGGTGCTTCTTGGCATTTTATTCACAGATGTGATTAGTTTATATAATCTTCTCCCTATACTGATTTAGTCATATTTGAAGGAGGTGAAGAGTATACCGTTGTCGGCAAGGGCAACGTTCATATACAGTCTAGTGGGTGGAATCTCATATTCCTCAATGTATACTACGTTCTTGGCATGGAACTAAACCTACTCTCAGTGAGTCAGATCATGCGGCATTCTCCTTAGCTTGATGTGGTATTCAGTGCACACTAGTGTTCGATTGTTGATCATGATACATGCACTACTATAGTTGTTGGCATTGAGGATCATGGTCTATACAGACTTGTAGATATGGGTGATTCTCTTGAGCATGCCTTCGCAACAAAATCATCTTCTATTAGCAGTTTTTGACATCAACGATATGGTCACCTGAACATTCATT
Organism: Chamaecyparis obtusa; assembly: GCA_027943335.1. Taxonomy (NCBI): domain Eukaryota; kingdom Viridiplantae; phylum Streptophyta; class Pinopsida; order Cupressales; family Cupressaceae; genus Chamaecyparis; species Chamaecyparis obtusa. Next base: position 1,579,459 of record BSBK01000102.1, on the reverse strand, counting down.
ATCTTGCTCAACTTGTTCGGGAAGATTTAGTACATGGTCCACTTGAAATTCAAACTTAGAATCACCAAGTATGTGGAGCTTGTCAGGCTGGAAAGCAACACATGACACCGTTCAAGGATGGTGACTCATAGCGAGCCTCTAAGGTACTACAATTGGTCCATGTTGATGTATGTGGTCCGATGAATACTCTTTCTGTTATTGGGTGTAGATATTTCTTACTTTTTGTTGATGATTTCAGTTGTAAAATGTGGGTGTACTTTCTTAGACAAAAATTAGATGTGTTTCTTGTATTTCAAAAATTTAAGGCCTTAGTAGAAAAAGAGTCTGGTTGTTCTATTATAACTCTTAGGTTTGATAATGGGGGGGAGTTTTGTTCTACTGCTTTCTCCACTTTCTGTGATACACATGGCATAAAACATCAGTTAACCACACCATACACTCAAAATGACGTTGCAGAATGTTGCAACTGTACCATTAGAGAAATGGCCTGGTCAATGATGGAACACATAAATGTTCCTAAGAAATATTGGACAGAAGAAGTGTTTACTACCATCTATCTCCTTAATTGGTCTCCCACGCATGCAGCTAAAGGGAAGACTCCTGAGGAAGCCTGGATTGGTCGCAAACCAAGGATCAACTATCTGAAAGTTTTTGGCTCTTTAGCATATGTATGGATTCCATATGCCAAGTGCTCCAAGTTGGATTCCAAGAGTTAGAAGCTTATGTTTGCAGGATACAATGACAATCATAAAGCTTACCGGCTGATTGATGTAGACATTGACCATCTTATCTTGAGTCGCGATGTTGTCTTTGATGAAGAACAAGGACCATTTCAACTTTCCTCATCTGAGCAGAATTCTGAGGATCAGCCTTTGAAGGCTTGTAATTTGGGTGTCCGTCTTCCATTTGGTTCACATGATGAGAGGGATGATGCAAATTTTGTATTTGATGATGCACTACCTGAATTTCCTTCGGATGATGCTAATCTTCTACCTGTTGCAAATCCTTTTCCACCTCCACCTCTAGTTATTACTCCTCCATCTGATGTTGGCACGTTACTCTCAACCTAAATGGTGGGCTAAGACCATCAATGATCTTCGTCTTGATGAGCTCATTAAGGGTAGATCTTCTAGAAATAAGGGCAAGCAACAAAATACAATTAACTTTGCTCTCATGGCCAACATTCATAGTATTTATGAGCCACCGACATTTGCAGAGGCAAAAGGGATTCCAGAGTGGGAGCATGCAATGGATGCAAAATACCAGAGTCTTCTGAAGAATAACACCTGGGTTCTCTCTGATCTTCCTCTAGGGAAGAAGCCCATTAGTTGCAAATGGTTGTATAAGGTCAAGTATCATGCAGATGGTACCTTAGATAAGTACAAGGCCATATTAGTTGCTTGAGGATTCACACAGTGGGAGGGCATTGACTATGAGGAGACTTTTGCTCCTACTGCCAAGATGAGTACAATTCGTCTTCTTCTCGCCATTGTAGCTCAGTTTGGATGGAAAGTTCATCAGATGGATGTTAAAAGTGCCTTCCTCAACGATGAGTTGTAGGAAGAAGTCTACATGACACAGCCTCCTGGTTTCAAGGTTGTCGACAAAGACCATGTAGACTCAAGAAAGCACTCAATGGACTGAAACAGGCCCCTTGAGCGTGGCACATCAAGATTGATTAGTACTTGGTTGCTCATGGTTTTCAGTGTAGCCCTTCTGACAGTAATATGTATATCAAACACTCTGGTGATGATGTTCTCTTTCTTGTTGTCTATGTGGATGACTTGATCATTACTTGCAGTTCAGCACATTTGATTGCCAAAATCAAACAGGACTTGTGCAAGGATTTTGATATGATAGATTTGGGGCTTCTCCATTGTTGTTTAGGTTTTCAGGGTTGGCAGACTAATGATAGCATTTTTATTTCCCAACCTAAGTATGCTAGGAACTTGCTTGACAGGTTTCAAATGTAAGATTGTAAACTTTTTTCTACGCCTATGGAGAAAGGACTGAAGTTATCAGCCAAGTCTGATTCCCCTCTTGTTGATGAAACCACTTTTAGACAACTAGTGGGTAGTCTCATCTATCTCACTGCCACCATACTTGATCTCAGTTTTGTAGTGAGCTACATTTCACGCTTCATGACAACCCTCAAGGCTGATCATTGGGTAGTAGCGAAGCGTGTGCTTCGTTATGTGAAGGGCACCTTTGATTATGGACTCCTTTACACTAACAGTCATGATCCTAGACCCAGCGGGTTCACAGATTTAGATTGGGCAGGTTCAGTTGATGATAAGAAAACTTTTGGATGTGTTCAGTTTGGGATCTGGTGCAGTCACCTGGACTAGTAAAAAGCAGTAGGCAGTGTCTCTCTCCTCGACAGATGTAGAGTATCGAGGAGCAGTTTAGGCAGCTTGTGAGTTAGTTTGGCTTCGCCATATACTTGCGGATATGCAAATATCTCAAGCATGTTCGACTCCCTTGTTCTTTGATAATGAGGGAGTTCTCAAACTTGCCAAGAATCCAGCCTTCCATGAAAGAACCAAACTTGTTGATGTTCATTGTCATTTCATTCGGCAGCTGGTTGAAGACAGATTAGTTTTGTTGCAGTATGTTCCAACTGCGGATCAGATTGTAGACATTCTCACCAAGTCTCTCAGCCCAGATAAGTTTGCTAAATTCAAGGGGTAGCTTGGTGTTGTTGACAAATTGACCATTAAGGGAGGGTATTAGCATATTATTTTATTACTATTTTAATGGTCATCTTTTGTATAATATGTAAACGTGTAGATAAGATCGTTTCTTTGATCTTCTTTAGTTTCTTATTATAAACTTTCTATTTTTATATTCTTGTAAATTCTTTAAAATGATTTGTCTGATCATTTGTTAATACAACATCAAATATTTTACCAATTATTTCGTAGTAATACACTATATAAAGTAAAAAAAAATATAAAGTATGTTTCAAAGTATTTCTTGAGGGGCCATTTATTAAAGCATTCAATGAAGTTGAAAAGAAAAGATTTTAAATCATTTCAAATGATTAAAAGGCACATGAAGGGGATCGACCTATTGGTGAAAAGTATAAAAGGTACAACAAAAGAAAAAAAACATTCATTCACTCATTCTGATAATTGAAGACTTTGAAGTTTGTGCTTGTGCTCTTCTCATGGAGAAGTAGAAACTAGGGTTTGCTGGTATTGGCATTGGGGAACGAAGACTCTCCATTGTTTTAGCATTCTGAGGTTGTGAAAGACTAGCTGAAGTTTACTTGTGAGATTGGCTTCATCTAGAAGTCAACATTGTGTCTCATTGGAGATTATATCGAGGGTTTTGAAGAATATTTAATTGCTGATGAGAAGTTTGAAGCTTAATTTTTGGAGAATACTTACTGTTGGTTGTATGCCATTCTTCTTCAGCATGTGGGGTTTATATTGTGCATACTAGAGAAATTATCTATAGAATTTAAAAAGGGTTTTGAGCAGATTTTGTTCTTTTTAGGGCGGCTAGGAGTCTTCTATAAGATTGCTGCATTTGTTTGTTGAAGAATTCATCCGTTGCTGATATTCATCCTTTCAGAGGGTTTCAAGGCATGTATTACCTCTGAGTTCATTAATTGTAACTCCTAGATTTTCTGGGTATTGTTGTTTTAGATAATAGGGATTATTTAATGAACTGGATTGTCATTATATTGTGAAAATTCAAAGTATTCAAGCTGGTATAAAAATCTGGAATTTTCATTTGTGTATTTTCAATGCAATTTTAGTTGAGTTGGAAAAATTATTATTGTAGTAACTTTTATTTGCTGCATTGTATTGTCATATTAAACATTGCAAATATAACACACTCATTCATCAAAACAAACACAAACAAGGCAAAAAATTTGTATTTACTAGAATCCGCTTGGAGAGGGTTCTTATAGTGGTATTAGAGCGGTCTCCTGCCATCCTGTTGGGGTTGGAAAATTAAAATTCATAGAATTCACACAGTTGATAACTGAGTGACCAACACTCTTGCTTTGTTTCGAAAAGTCATGGGAAAAAAGAGAGAAGAAATTGTATCGGAAGTTGATATTATTTTTAAAGAATGCCAGGTCATGCTAGATAAGTTCAAAAAATTAGATGGTTTTGACGGTTTCTTGGATTACTTGGTTGGCTTTAATTCAAAAGTGACTGATGCAGTGAAATATATTTGAGGGAAGTATGGGGTAAAAATAGTACAAGGTATATTTGACACTCCTTTCAGGGAAACCTATTGAATCAATTTATCATAATAAATAGCTTAGGTGTGAAGTTTGGAAAGAGTTTTTCGTATACGCGAAGAGGTTTGAGGATAACAACAAAAATTCAATTTTTCGCTACCACAATTTAAACTCTTTGCATTATCATGAGGTAGCAGCCATTTCACTTAAAGAACATGCTTCTAGTTTGTGGCCACATGAAGGTACTCAAGGTTTGGGTGCTAAAAATGAGATTGGTGATGTGTATTCATGTCATGATGAGTCTGATTTTTCAAATCAGACCTTGGAAAATAAATTAAAAATTTCATTGGTTGGCAATGAGTCTCAGGATCGGGTTTTGGATTGACATGCAGTTACCTTAGAAGAAGTGTGTGAAGACATTGTCAAATCAGTAGTTACTACATTGCCTTTTGAGCCATCCTATGAGGTACATAACAGCAGTACCTTTGATGTTGATGTGTGCAGAGTTGGTGGCACACATGTTGAAACTTGTCAATGAGTGAGTGATGTTGAATCAACCTCTTATTATAGTGCTAATTACAAACCAAAAAACTTGTATGGTAATGATTTGTCATAGGGCCCTCATCATTTGATTGGTCAACTGAAGGCTAATGACAGTATGATTACTACATCCTTAGAGCATTTTGATGTTGCTCGACAGATGTTGGCAACTTATGGTTGGAGTACTCATAAAACTGATAAGCACTGTGATCCACAATTTTCCCTTGGAGAGCTTCAGGCACTTAGAGATGCTTTGGGGATAATGAAAAATCATTACCTACAACTTTTATTAGATAGAGATCATCTTCTCATGCTTGATGGCATCTATTATGATGCTCTAAAGGGGAAGGAAGAGGAGGTTGATGAGCTCACCTCTAAGCTTGAGGTTACCATGGGCTTGTTGAAGAGCACTCAATTGACCCTTCAAGAATCTAAGTTACAGATTGATGAGCTTACTATGGAGTTGAGTTTGGCACAAACTTCACCATCTTCAGATAGAGTCCACGTTTCCATGGTAGCAGTTGGTGGGGAGCTTATATCCACAAATTATGGTTGTGAGCAAGTTGAGGATGTGGCTACACCTATCACAGTTATAAGTGTAGTTGATATAGATGGGATGATTGCATCTGTTGAGAGTAGCAGAGAACCACATGTTGCGCCGGGTTCTCTTTTGGTTACATCCATTGCAGGTGTTGTTGGTGATGAGTCAAATGACGAGGGTTATATTTAGAACTATGACTGTCAACTATTGATTGAGGTGGGAGATTTTTATTGTGATTGCACAGGGAGGACTCGTCACTTCTTTTTTGATCCACACACGAAGGATTTGATGATGCATCAGTGTGGATTGGCTCCAAGGTTGTACCATCCTTTGTGGTATGGGTACTCACCATCTTCATTAGATGGAAGCAGTAGTTGCGAGTATTCGACTCCATCGTCGATGGGGAATTACTTGCAGAGTTAGCACACCCATGGGAGTCGAATAGGGGTTGGAGATAGTTGTGGTGTTGCAGACACTTTCCATGATTCATATCTCCACATAGCAGATTTATGCGAGTTCAGTGTGCTTTGGGACCTGGGTGATGACAGGATTAGCACTATAGTTTGGGCGGGTCCCACTGGTTGGCTTCACCATTTTTGGCATGATGAAGTTGAGATCAGAGTTGGGCAACAAAAGTCTGAGGATGTTCTTCTTGGTAGGCTTCTATTCAGAGTTTTGGATCCTTCCAACGCATTGGGATTTCAGACAGAGCTCACTGAGGAGTTTTCAGGTGTTTACACAGTGAGGAGTGCCTACAGTTTTACTTTTGATCCTTATGTGCATGACCCCTTTTAGATGCATAGTTTAGTTGCACATGTGTTAGATAGCGTGTATGATAGTTCACCTTGCACAGTTTTGGGAAGTAAACTTTGTCAACCTTCCGAGTTGCTTCCCTTTTAGTTGTCTCCTCTTGCAACAACAGTTGTTGGTATTGATTTGGTTCGGCAGGTACTGTCAGTTATTTTGGTGTTGGTATTTTAGGAGTTTGTATCAATAGGGACATTACACAATTTTGCCCTTGGGATGTGGGTGGACTAGTGTGTTATTTTGCTTTTGAGATTTTGCTTGGGGACAAGCAATTTCATGGAGGGCTGACTGTAATGCCCCCCATTTTGGGATGATACAGTTTATGATTGGATTAGCCTATTATTGGTCCTCATAGGCTAAGAGTGATGGTAAGAGGGTCCCAGTTGGTAGTGTAAGAGGCTTATTCCCATTTCGAAGGTCAAAAGTTTTTAGGATTGCTCTTTGTTTGGTTAAGATTGGCACACTTACTATTTATAGTGACTATTTCAGGAAAAACTCAAGATTGCTAATTAGAGCAGGGCACTTGAATGGGCTATGTTTGTGGTATCGATCCTTGGCACCATTGGGCTGATCAAATATTTAGGGACTTTCTATTTTTAGTAAGTCACCTTGTCGATAGAGTCTAGTATTTATATATTTAGTAAGGCACTTGGACATGTTGTGATTTCAGTGTTGATCCCCAATTTCAGTTGGCATGGAGAAATAAGGTTTAATGAGCAAGTTATATCATTTAATTATTATTAAAGGTGACTTTAATAATAATTATTCAAAAAAAAAAGCATAATACAAAGTTTCTTTGTGCACTTTATGTCCAACGGGGCCATGACCCTTAATTGACTTAAAGTACAATTAATAAATTATGTTTGGGAGCCCATTTATTGATGCACTATATGAAGTCAAAAAGCAAATATAAAGTATGTTTTAAAACGATTACAAAAGCATTTCTTTTGAGGGGCCACTTAGTAAAGCATTCAATAAAGTTGAAAAGAAAAGATTCTATATTAGTTTAAATGATTAAAAGGCACATGAAGAGGATCGACCTATTGTTGAAAAGTATAAAAGGCACAACAAAAGCCAAAAAACATTTATTCACTCGTTTTGATAATTGAAGACTTTGAAGTTTGTGCTTGTGCTCATCTCATTGAGAAGTAGAAACTAGGGTTTTCTAGTATCAACATTGGAGAAGGAAGATTCTTCATTGTTTTAGCATTCAGAGGTTGTGAAAGATTAGCTGAAGTTTGCCTGTGAGATTGACTTCATCCAGAAGTCAACATTGTGTTTCATTGGAGATTATATTGAGGGTTTTGAAGAATATTTAATTGCTGATCAGAAGTTTGAGGATTAATTTTTTGGAGAATACTTGTTGCTGTCCGTATGCCATTCTTCTTCAGAATGTGGGGTTTATATTGTGCATACTGGGAGAAATTATCTATAGAATTTGAAAAGGGTTTTGAGCAGATTTTATTGTTCTTGTTGGGGCGGCTAAGGGTTTGATATAAGATTGTTGCATTTGTTTGTTGAAGAATTCATCTGTTGTTGATATACATCATTTTAGAGGGTTTCAAGGCATGTATTACTTGTGAGTTTATTAATTGTAACTCCTAGATTTTCTAGGTATTGTTGTTTTAGATAATAGGGGTTATTTAATAAACTGGGTTGTCATTATATTGTGAAAATTCAGAGTATTTAAGCTGGTATAAAAATCTGGAATTTTCAGCTGTGTATTTTCAATGCAATTTCAGTTTTGAGTTGGAAAAATTATTATTGCAATATCTTTTGTTTTCTGCATTATATTGTCATATCAAACGTTGTAAATATAACACTTTCATTGATCAAAACAAACACAAACAAGGCAGAAAATTTGTATTTACAAGAATCTGCTTGCAGTGGGTTCTTACAAAAACACCAAAATATAATTATGATATTGATATTTAGGGTTTTGGAATGTGATGCAAATACTTATTATGTATTACATTCTTGTGCAACTACCCCAAACTCCCTAAACTACCTTACGAAAAATTAGCTCCCAATTATTTAATTATTAAAACTAGCGCTAAGTCACTAAGGTGAGAATATTCGAAAATGGAAACCTTATTTTCTTTAAACTGCCACTTATAGTTTTCATTACAAGAAAACAACAAAAAAGGAACGAATGGAAACTTGCAACATGGATTGACTGTAGTAGCCGATCTAGAAATTTGCGGAAGCATCTCCACCAAATCTCTTTGCTCATCTAAAACACCCCAAAATCGCTTATGTCTATGGAAATGTTTTGACTAAACAACAAACCTCCTTAGAACATCCCAAACTGTTCATGTTTGGGGAAATATCCTAGCAATCCAATGATGCTTGTGAATTGAGATATAATTGACTATTCACAAGTACACCCTTGTAAATTAAGAGGCACTCAATCATCGACAAGAAAAAACACTAACCAATTGTGAATTGAGACTTAACTCCACTAACCATTGTTAAGGCTTGCTTAGATTGTATTTGATTCTATGTTTGGATTGCAGATCAAATTGATGAGACTTGCATTGATTGTTGTATATGCTTGTCCTTTGTTCGATCATAATCAGATTATATATGAAAACAATATTGAGGAGACACGTTGATGAATAGACATGTCTCTACGTGAGTGGAGACATGTCTCTTCATCGACATGTCTCCTTCATTAATCTGCTGTTATTCAATTTGATTTACTATATTAATATTATGAGATCTCTACCATCCTTAATTATGTATATAGATTAATATATATAATAATAATATCATTGATTATTATATATATTAATGTGTGTATATAATAGATTATTTCTCATAAAAATAAAAATGCCAATTCCAATAAGTCCATTAATTTTGGAATAGAGAAGATATCACCTCATCGTGGTATGAGCATGAATATCAAGTCACATGATATTCACCATAACAAAAAGTATTTTAGATATCACCTCAATATGATATCAGAGATAAAGTCTCATGATATTCTGTTAGTAATTTAAGATGTCATTAGTAAAGTTAGATGCAAACACCATTCCCACCGGTATAGGTACACTGGAAGATCACTCATTACTTTATAGGCACCGGTAGACTATAATGGAGTGTATGCACTGGTAGACGAAATAGAGGAGATGCACCGGTAGACCGAACAAAGTACATTGTACCAGTCTTATATTACATACAGGAATGGACCGGGTATAAGATTGATACCGGTCAAACAACATGTCTATCCGCACCGGTAAATGCGGAGCTGTTTAAGTTAAAACTGGAATATGCGGAGCATGAACCGTTTAGAATTGAAGTTAGTTTTTTAACAAGAGTTAGTTTTATTTCTACGCGGATGTTTCAAGGTAAACTCAAGATCAGAACGCAAAGCTTTTTGTTTTCTTGCATGATTTAAGGACGAGTTTAAAGCTTGGCGGCTCTATGAGTAAGGGTTTCATTGAGATGAATTTTTGTATAAATACAGGTCATAGGATGCAAGAAAAGTTGTTGATAGTTGGTGAATATACAGAGCAGAAGAGAAATACCTACTGAGAGAAGTGATATAGTCACAGAGGTGAAAGGCAGAAAGATCAACAGCCAGGCAGAACCGGGAAAGATCAACAGGTATGATCTAATCAGACAAAGAGGGTCAAGTTAAGATCATTGCTTTTGTATTGTGAAAGCATATTGAAATCCCTCTATCAGGGTGAACCCTAATAGATTCTTTGTAAAAATCCTTTAATCGGGTAACGTTTTTGTTGATGTTGAAAGTCCTCTAACAAGGCGGCTCCTAACAGAGTTAAGGTCTTAACCGATCTTCTACCAAATCCCTTAATCGGGTAGCACTTGTGCAAGTGCTTTGTAAGCTCCTAATAGGGCGTTTTTATTACTGCAGTAGTGAATATTGTGAGTTGTGTCTCACTGTGGTTTTTTTCCTTTTAACTGAGGGTTTCCATGTATACATGATGTGTTGATCTGAGTATTTCTATTTATGCTCGTGGATGATTGTTTACATTTTGCTTATCTTGGAAGAATCTTTATACAAGTTTTAAATTGCAATAGAAATAGTGTTTATTGATTCACCCCCCCCTCTCAGTAACTGGTTAGGAATAACAATTGGTATCAGAGCTAAGTTCTCTAATATATAAAGCTTAACCGCTTGAGAAAAAGATCATGGAGGGTTACAGGTATCAGAAACAACTTGAGGAAGCCAACGACATCATTGCCTCTCTGGAGAATAGGCTGAGAAGATCACTTGCCAAAAGAAAGGAGCTGGCTCTGCAGTTGAGTGAGAGCAATGAAACTATTGATGAACTCTCTGGGCAGAGTGGATTTGATGAAGCTGAGGAGGCAGTCTCTGAGCCCATGGAGAGGAACTAGATCCTAACCGATCAGATCTCCAACCTAAAGAGGGAGCAAGAAGATAATGCCCTAAGGATGACTGAATTGATTGAGAAAAAGAGGAAAGTTGAAGATGAAAGAAACACAGTAGTCAAGTCCTTAACAGCCTCTGAGAGAGCGAGAAATCTGGCAGAGGAAGTAGTAAGAGAAAATGATCTTGTTGTTTTGCAACTTCAAGAAGACATGCAAATTGTCACTCAAGACAATGCCAACATGCAAAAGGGTTGGCATGATAGAGATGAAGCATGCAAAAGGCTGGTAATAGAGTTGTATCAACTGAAGGAACAGATGAAAGAACTTGAAGAAAGGAATGAAACCCTAAGAAGATACAATGAGAGCTCAGTCAAGCTTGATGAGCAACTCAAAGCTCAAAGAAAGCACAAAGATCCCACCGGTCTTGGGTTCACCGGTAAAGACACCAAAGAGATTGGTGAGTCATCAGGAGCCAACAAAAGCAAGAAGGAAAAGAAGAAATCGGAAGAAAAAAAAGGTAAAAAGACCTTCAACAATTCTTGCAAACACTGTGGGAAACTGGCCATAAAACAAGCAACTGCAGAAATGCACTGGTCAAGCCAACTAACAGTTACTGCAAAACCTGTTGCAAGAATGGCCACAAGACCAATGAATGTTGGTTGAGCCCCACAAGTGTGTCCAGTGGAAGCAGGGAAAACTTTGAGGGTTATTGCTATGCATGTAACAAGTTCGGACACAAAGCTGATGAATGCAGATCCAAGACAATGGCATTCAGATCCCCACTGAGATCGGTATTCCCCAAAAGAAACAAGAATCAGACCACAACCAACTGTGCTAATTGTGGCATGCACAGTCACAATGACTCCTAGTGCAGATCACCTAACAAAAGAAGGGTGAATCCATGGAAGGCAACCGAGATAGTCTGTTACACCTACAACAAAGTTGGACACCTAGCTAAAGACTGCAGGAACCGGTCAATGAACAAAAGGAAAGGATCGGTCAAATCGGTAGAGAAGACCTCATCTTCAAATGAGAAGAACAACAAAGGAAAGAAGACCGAGAAAGAAGTCAAACAAATCTGGTTCAAGAAGGAATCTAAGAGCTCCGTTGAGGAGAAGACAGAGTAAAGATCATCATCGGCCGATGGTGATACCTCTTCAACAAACTGAGCCTACAGGGCTTAGGGGGAACTGGTAGCTCGTCTACTAATCCCGGTAGGACTGGTGAGTAACCCACTCACTTAGTCAGGAAGTATAATCGGATAGGTAAGCATTGATCAACCGAGGTTTGCTCAACCGAAAAATCTTGAATACCATTTGGCGAAAAAGGAAAGAAAGGTTAGGTAAGGCAATTAATGCTGTAGCCGTTTAACAATAGTTACCGTTTGGTAATTATCGTTATGCCCTAACCCTATATAAAGAAAGGAGGATTACTCATTTACTTTTACTTTGCGATTTTGTGATTAACAAATTCTTATGCTTGACTAATATTCTCGTGCTTTGATCATCGAAAGATATTGTCTGTCAAACCGATCAAGGTACTTTCTGTATTAACAGGTTGATAGCAATGGCATCATCATCATCCGTCGCCAAGCTGATTCAAGGAAATCAAACTGATCAACCTGTCTACGATATCATGGCGATTCAGAACAGGGCGAACAACATGAATGGTGCACTATCTTGCGTGCCTGATGGTGTTCTCATGACAGAAGACGTGACCGCTTTCATTCACGCCAAGCAGGAAGAACTAGGAGAGACATACATCCAGAGCGAGTATCTCTCGCTATGTGAGAACGAAAATCTTCCTAATAGATACGCGAAGTTGGTGTCATCCGGTCTCATCAACGGAGTCAGCTATCCGACTATCTTCTGACTAGATTGGATTCGACTAGTTCTCAGTCGTGTGCACGATCCAGGGTTTTGGCTCCAAAAGGGTGCAGCTACACAAATTACAAAGGAGGATTTGCATCAAGTGACTGGGTACAGTCAGGAAGGGGAAGCATTAACCCTAAGAACAATCTCCAATGCTATCGTCACTAAGTTGACAAAGTCCAAATCCGATGGTTGACTTATGACTGTGAACGACATCGAAGACGAAGGAGTTCGGTTCGCATCTGTTGTGATAGGTTATAAAATCTATTAGTCCAGCAACCTGAACAACATACCGGGAGGAGCCATTCATGCCGCTCACCGGATAAATAAGACAACGCCAAGTACGATCTTTGCGGAATGCTCCGAGGTTAGATATTTGAAAACATGAAGAAGCTCGACATTGTAAAGAAGAAATCCATGAAGTACGGGACCCTACTGGTATCTCTTTACTTCTACTATGCAAATTTCTTCTCGGGAATTGGAAAGGTGACATGGGGAACCAATCGACCGGTTATGCACCAAATAAGTGAAATGGCCAACCAACTGGGAAACCAGTTCAGTAGAGTAATGACCGAATATTTTGAGGCATTTGAACTGAGAATGCACGCAAGGGAGTGGGTTTTGTCAACTAATGTTGACTCATATAAGGATGATGTATGCTTTCTGGTTTCCACCGATCACTACATTATTCAAGCAGTGGAACTAAGAATAGGGTACGCTCCAGAATTGGGCTACGAGATCACCTCCAAGACAGCTAAGGCATATGCAAATGCCTTGACCGAAGCTGACCTAGATCTCTTTGCTTACTAGTTTGGTACCTATGAAGAGATCTAGGATAATTTGAAGAAAAGAGCACCAATCAAGAACGTCTATACGAAAAGGACCCCCACACCGAAGAAGCCAGTGACTGATCAACCCAAGGCTCAAAGGAAGAAAGCTCAACTGGTATCCAGTACCCAAGGGGAAAAACAAGAGGAAACATAAATCGAAGAAACGGTTCCTCTAGTGAGGAAAACGACATCTGGCAAATCGGTGAAGGGGGATCCACTAAGAAGGAGAAAGCCCACAATTGATGAATTTGTGGCAAGATTGAAAGAGTCTGGTGGAATGGGTGTTGTCAACAGAAGATATCAATTGGCCAATGAAGAAGACAGGAGTAAAATAGAGGAAGCAGTAGTTCACTGTATCTATAAGTTTAACCTCTCTCCTACTGAACTTCATAAGGTTGTACCTGATGATCTCCAAGAGATTCTTGAAGCTAGGTGGAAAGCTTCAATGGACAAAGAAAAGGAGCTGAGGATTCGAGCCCTGCTTGAGGTCCAGAACCATCTTACTCTGGAAGAGGCCACTCACCCAGCTGAACTGGATCAGCAAAATTTCCTGAAAAAGAAGAGGATCGGTCAGATGCTTATAGGAGAAGCTGATAAGGTTCACGAGGAAGGAGTAGCAATATGGACCAAACTCCTTCAAACCCAGAAACAAGCAAAAGAAGCACACCAAAGGCTAACTGAGCCACCGGTCATCGATGCCAGAAAAGGAAAAGGAGTACTTGCAGCAGAAGTACCGGTCAAAGAGAAGATTCCTACCGGACCGGTCATCGTCAACATCACCGATGATAAAGGCAGTGATCTAGCTCGCCCAACCATTCTTATCTCTTCGGATAAAGGTAAGACTCGCACTATGACTGTCAATGAAATAGTTGATGAGGTGATGGATTTTGGAGAAGTAGATAATGCCGCTAGATGGTATAGTCTGCTAGGAGAAGAGGATAAACAGTCAGTCATAGTAGCTATAGTGGAAACTTTTATGGATTACAACAGAACTCCAAGGGACTATAGGTCCAAGTTTCCCCCTGAACTCAATTCTAGGCTAATGACCAAATGGAGAACTGGTCTAGGCACCAACACTAGAATGAATAAGGAGACATTGTCTAAGGTCAAACTTGGTCTCAGTGAAGAGAGAATCAAGCTTCTACTAGAGGAAGCATCAATGAACTTGGATACCAAGTATAGAGTTGCCAAGATACTCAACGGGTATGAAAATGAAGTCTATAAAGAGAATTTAGATTTCTGACAGCAGTATGACTTCAATGCTCTTGAGGGAACAGGTCCACATGATCCAACTCAAACAGCACAAGCACCATCGGTTCAATTCACCTCTTGTGAAGAACCTACAACCGGTGAGGAGAGTAGTCATACAGAACAGTTCACATCTGGTGGACAGGTGAATCTAGGAGTCATCAGTCAAGATGACCATCGACAAAACTACAGGTGTTGAAGAAGAAATTGCTGTGGGAGATCTGCATACAGCTGAAGAGCAGCATCAGGAAGAAGTCCCACCAGAAGAGCAATCTCCACAAGAAGAGAATGCTCAACCAGAAGTTGAAGTGCAACCAGAAGTGGACGCACAACCGGAAAATGTTGCATTATCAGAAGAGTTAGCCCAACTAGGAAATGATGAAAACAAACAAGAACAATAGAATGAACAGGAACAAGAGTTGCTTGTACACATTGAGCAAGCACTACCGGTACAGGAGCCTACACACAAGGAACAGGTAGATGTTCCAAGCTCATCCTCATCTAAGAGGAAGCTATCTTTTGCAATAGATACTGAAGCAAAAAGGAGTAAGGCTACCGAGACTGTGGTTGACATTAGCAAAATGTCAACAAGGCAGCTAAAGGAGCTAACAAAAAGGAAACAGGACATGGTTCTAACTAGTGTCAAAAATATCCTAAGCAACTTTGTACCTGATGCTGAGATCGACGAAGATGAACTTGTAATAGATCAACTGGAAATATTAGCACAAGCAATCGGAGAAGATCTAACCGATCCAGAAATGGTGGCAATTGATCATTACGAGAAGAGAATAGAAATTCTCCACAAACAGTTTGAGGAAATAAAGGTCACACTATCTACCAATCTAAGGGTACTACAACAACAGATTCAAGTTGCAGGAAGTTTGATGTCCAGAACTTCAAATTTTGATACTTTTATTCAAGATCTCACTGAGAAGTCAACAAAGACTTTAGAAGACATAAGAGCATTGTCTTCCCAATTTGACATAAAGAACAAGTCTGCAACAACTTTCAGCATGGAAATGACAAGCCTGACTCTCATTTTGAGAAAGGCATTTGAAGAGAAGACCAAGAGAATCCAAGACATAATTGGATTCCAATTATTTCTGGCTCCCAAATTTGATCGAATGCAACAAACTGCAACAAATGCAGAGAATCTGCTAGGTAAACCGACCTACAAGACTGTGGAGGACATGGAGAACATTATTGTCTCTCTAAAAGCAACGCAGAAGAACATTGAATATGTAACCGGTCAATGGAACCCATTTCTTCATTTAGCAAAGAACATATACAAGGGTATCTTCACAAAGCTACAAATGTGAAATCTTAAGTAAAGCATAACCCTTTGTCCTATGGAGGCAAAAAGGGGAAGAAGAAGATATTGATAGGGAAGAGAAGGGTCAGGAGGTCAGAACAGAAGAGCTAAAGCACTAGAACAAGGGAAGTCTGGAGCAGGGGAAGTATGCAACCAAAGGAAAGAGAAGTCTACAGGACAAGGTATTAATGAGTAATGGTAAGTGTGCAATGGTTTTGCCACCAATGACAAAGGGGAAGATTGTTAGCAATTTAAGTTGTCATTAGTGAAGTTAGATGCAAACATCATTCCCACCGGTATAGGTACATTGAAAGATCACTCATTTTACTTTATAGGCACTGGTAGACTATAACAGAGTGTATGCACCGGTAGACCAAACATAGTACATTGTACCGGTCTTATATTGCATATAGGGATGGACCGGGTATAAGATTGATACTGGTCAAACAGCATGTCTATCCGCATCAGTAAATGCAGAGCTGTTTAAGTTAAAACTGGAATATGCGGAGCATCCACCGTTTAGAACTGAAGTTAGCTTTTTAACAGGAGTTAGTTTTATTTCTACGTGGATGTGTCAAGGTAAACTCAAGATTAGAACGCAAAGTTTTTTGTTTTCTTGCATGATTTAAAGACGAGTTTACAGCCTAGTGGTTCTATGAGTTAAGGGTTTCATCGAGATGAATTTTTGTATAAATATAGGTCATAGGATGCAAGAAAAGTTGTTGTTGATAGTTGGTGAATATATAGAGCAGAAGAGAGATACTTTCTGAGAGAAGTGCTATAGCCACAAAGGTGAAAGGCAGAAAGATCAACAACCAGGCAGAACCAAGAAAGATCAACAAGTATGATCTAATCAGATAGAGAGTGTCAAGTTAAGATCATTGCTTTTGTATTGTGAAAGCATATTGAAATCCCTCTATCAGGGTGAACCCTAATAGGTTATTTGTAAAAATCCTTTAACCGGGTAACATCTTTGTTGATGTTGAAAGTCTTCTAACAAGGCGGCTCTTAACAGAGTTAAGGTCTTAACCGATCTTCTACCAAATCCTTTAACTGGGTAGCACTCTTGCAAGTGCTTTGTAAGCTCCTAACAGGGCGTTTTTATTACTGTAGTAGTGAAGATTGCGAGCTCTGTTTCACCGTGGTTTTTTTCCTTCCAACCGAGGGTTTCCACGTATACATGATGTGTTGATCTGAGTATTTCTATTTATGCTTGTGGATGATTGTTTACATTCTGCTTATCTTGCAATAATCTTTATACAAGTTTTAAATTGCAATAGAAATAGTGTTTACTGATTCACCTGTCCCTCTCAGTAACCGGTTAGGAATAACATATTCACCATAACTCAAAAAGTATTTTAGATGTCACCTCAATATAATATCAGAGATATGGTCTGACCAAGAATATCAAGTCTCATGATATTCACCATAACTCATAGATTCATAAGAAATATCATCTCATGATATTTAGAGCATTGGCCACATAATATCAAGTCTCATGATATTCACCAAGTACTCAGAGTAATAGCCTGCCAACATCAAGTCTCATGATGTCCACCGAGTACTCAAAAGTTTATAAAGATATCATCTCATGATATTGGGAGCATTGGCCTGGAGAATATCAAGTCACATGATATTCACCAAGTACTCAGAGTAATGGCCTACCAACATCAAGTGTCATGATGTCCACCAAGTACTCAACAAATGTCCATAGGTAATGTACACTTACCATAGGAACATACATATCATCTATCATGATCTGTTTCAGCCATCATAAGATGTCTATCACAATAGAAGATCATGGCCTGTTTAAGGAATTCAATCCACCATGCAAGATATCATCTATCATGATCTGTTTCAACCATCATAAGATGTCTATCATAGAGAAGATCAAGTTATTGTAAGATCGTCACCTTCCAACAATTTTAATAAATACAAGTGATAATCATTTGGAAGTCGTCACTTCCTCATGTTGTACATAGGGGGCAGGCCTATTAAAAACATGACATCCACCATGCCTCAACGCAGAGGGTGGAAACAAGGGATTTCACCTCGAACTTCTCTCACAGAGAAGACTCATTGAGCAGATATCAATCTGTTGATCTTTTTCATCCAAGATTGCTTATGATAACCTTGCTAGACTCCCTCTGAATCTAATTTCAATCTTTTGAGCTCGTCCAAAGTTACCTCAGAAGAGTCAGATTCCCTCTGAATTTGATATAAATCTTCTTTTCCTGCAAGAGCATCCTCAGAAAAGATCAAGGCAAATATCTATTATAGTACTTACAAAATTACATATAAGAGAGAGACTACAATGAGTAGATAAAGTAATACTCAAGAATAATAAATACTTATCTGCGCATCAACATCCTTGATACAAGTTGCTCCAAAGAGAGAGCATATTCAACAATTCAGAAAATGTTCTCAATGTTGATTATATCTGTTTTAACCATCGATAGTCGACCACCATATTCTTATCCCTCATTCGTTGTAAAGGACTCGACGTTGTTATGTCATTACTAACAACATATCCAAGGCGACAAAGCTTTCCTTCGATCTCTGTCTTCTAGTGATCATGTGTAATTCATAACATTCATTGTGTAGATGATATCGCGTTTTCTTAAGTCTCCATGTCAAAGAACACTAATATTTATGTATTCTGCCATGTCCTCTCGAACACTCGCAACTAATGGTGACCCACCCCACGCGGTTCATCTCATCCACGAGCCGCCTCTTCATGACTCATTCCCACTAAATCCCACTGCGCCCCTCAGATTGAAGTCTGGCCAAGGGCTCGATACACTCTCCACGTAGAAAGGAAGGAAGTCCACACGGGGGACTTGATCCCATGCGCAGTCTTCAACCGCACCAGATTTGCAGCCAATCGAAGCGACGTTTATTGTAAGGTGCATACGGTGATTCATCCTGCCCATCCTGCAGGGCATTAAAGGTGGAATACCATAACACATGTAAGCGGCCTGCTCACACGACTCACCCATCAATGTGACAATGAGACTCTAAATTAGCAAAGTATACAACCCTCTCTTTGCGACTCGGATCCGACGAGCATCTCTGTTACATGGCTTACTTCAATCAGAAATGTGGGACACAAACAGATCCAACACTTTTCACGAAACGTGGACATAGAACCACACGATTAGTGACTCCAGATGCATAAAGCATAGATCGTGTAACATAGTGGAAACTCAAATCAAAGGTTCAAACTGCAAATTTTCTTTTAGTCTAATCGGATCTTTCTTCAAGCTGTTAGGCTTTAATGAAGAAACCTTGCTCTGATAACATGTTAAGATTTGATTAGATTGTATTTTATTCTATGTTTGGATTGTAGATCGAAATGATGAGACTTGCATTGATTGCTGTAAATGCTTGTCTTTTGTTTGATCAGAATCAGATTATATATGAAAACAATATTGAGGAGACACATTGATGAATAGACATGTCTCTATGTGAGTGGAGACATGTCTCTTCATCGGCATGTCTCCTTAATTAATCTTCTGTTATTTAATTTGATTTACTATATTAATATTATGACAACTCTACTATCCTTAATTATATATATAGATTAATATATATAATAATAATATCATTGATTATTATATATATTAATGTGTGTATATAATAGATTATTTCTCTCAATGTAAACATAGTCTCATTTATCTGAATGAAGCTACAAACATCAACAACCATAATAATGCTCCTTTCTGTGTGAATGGGGACAAACTTAGTTAACCATAAATCATTAAATTTTCCAAATAATAAAATTTCCAAGCCTCCCCATGTTTTATGAAGGGACACAAAAAAAAATGGTGTCTCATGTAGGATATCATCTCTGGGCGAGAAGCTACTTTGAGATGATAATATTTGTCCAACTTTTAGTGCCTTCAGTCTCTAATTATATCTTTGTTAAACTTTATTCATTTGATGTCTCATTAGCCTATCCAATAATACAAGCACTTGAGTCTGTAATATCTTTGTCAGGTATAACATGGATGGCTTGGAGAATACAAATATTTAGTGACATAATAATGCTTAACATTATCGTAATTGAAGGTGTCTGTTTCTACCAATAATGCAGCTTTTACAATATAATTTCTATTTCTTTTTTGAAGAAATAAAAATTCCTCTAATATGAGACAAAATCATGTATCACCAATGCAACACTAAACCTTATTTCTTCTTATCGAATGCAAACATAAATCCTTCAATTATTTTAATACCCTTAATCTTATGAAAACTGAACTACTTATTTATCCCTTATTTATGTCTCTCATTTCTTCATAACCCCTTAGAACTTTTTCCTATTAATTATTGCCACCCCCACCAACACTTCTCCCCCCATCTCCCCCCCCCCCCCCACAAAAAAAAAGGGCACCCTATAGATGTATGCCCTTGTAAAAGTCTAAAACAATTGTACCATGATTTTTTAAATCATTTTGCAAGTTGGCGATGATGAAAAAGAGGCAAAGAATTGGTAAAATACTAAAAAGTAGATTCACTGCATCAGGTGTGGACCAGATATTGCTTCTCTGCTGTGAATCTTCAAGCGCAAATTATAAGGCAGAAATCTCCAAGCCAGACCAAAGAAATTCATACCTGGGGCCACAAGTCTCCACAATTTGCAGACAGACTTATTTTGAAAGGTTTATATTTACTTGTCTCAAGGATCTTCTTGACATCAACATGTATGCAGAAATAATATGACTTAAACTGCCCTACAAACTATGCCTTATGCTCTTATGTGCAGTCTCATATCCAGCAAGGATTTATGGCTTTTGCTCTCATGTCTAGTCTCACATTCAGAAACAATTTATTGCTCAATCTTTTCCAGCAAAGCCAGAACCATAGATCAGCGACTGGCACACACTTATCGGCTCTTCACTAGCACACAATATGATGCCCTTTGGATTCTTCTTCTCATGCTGCAAGAAAAATTGTCACCCTCATAGAAGGGCTTCGAATCTTCATGCTCACCCTTCCCAGTGCTTTGATACCATGATGAAAATTGTATGCACAAATTTGTAAACACTAAATTATAATGCTCGCATAGAATACACCAAAATGTAATTATAATATTAATGCTTCAGGGTTTTATAATTCATGATTCAAATGCTTATAAAGCATCACATTCTATTACAACTGTGTTAAATTCCATAAACTACCTTATGGGAAACTTCCCAACTAATTAATTATTAAAACCAGCGCTAAGACACTAAGATGACATTATTATAATGTAAACCTTAATTTTTTCAACACCCATGAGAATGACAAGGGCCAAGTAATATTTTTCAGTATACTATTTGAACACATAGGAAATGACTTATGTGTATGCAATGGATTCTTTCTTGGAGATGATGTGAAGATGGTACATGCAACACCAATCCTTGAGCAAGCAAGTACAAATCCTTTTACATGTCAGAGCTGAATGTGCTGATTGAGAACATTAAGAAGCGAGCCGTTACCTGCTTGAAGAAAAATTGTTTTGTGAGAAGATAAAAAGCACATAATATTAAGAGGGAGTATTGGTCTTGAAGGATGGGGACGAATACCTTTTGCAATATATACTCCAAAGTTTAGCTAGAATGTTGAAAGAATCAAACAGAGAATTGGAGTAAACTAAGGTGGACGTGATGAAAAGAAAGGCTTCTATAAGGCACCTGAATAACTTAAACATAGGATGCCTGTCTTGTTGGGTCTGTGCATTAATGATTAGCTTGTATCTTAACATCAAAATTTTAATTCTTGTTGCCCAATTTTGGGAAAAGACATTCTGAATATCTTCACATATAAAACAATTTGCCAACTATTGTATGTTTTCTTTACCTCAGCTTGTATGCTGTCACAAAAGTAATGATCATTATTTTAACTCTTTTCCCTACCTAGCAATATGCATGGTTGGACATATGTTGCATTCTTTGGGAGCATTTATACTAAAAGGATAAAGCTTGATGACTTTCTTTATCAACAGGTTTGAAGAATTTACAAGTGTGATATTTGAAGGACTGCACGATGGGCATCTCAGGGAAGTGGTTTAAGACACTGGTTGGTCTTGGAAAGCCTAAAGCGCATCCATCAGAGAAGCATAGACATGTAAACAGTTCAAACTCTATTTCTGCAGCTAAAAAAGAAAAATTCTTGACTTCTTACTTGTTTTAGATTTATATTATAATATTTTTGGAACAGGAAGTCCTCTGGATTCATGTTGCATGATCATAAAATTGACTGATTTCTAAATTCTTGTACTTTTTAGTCCGGCATTGCTTTTCTTTCCTTTATAAACAATCTGAAAGGAAGTTTATTCTTTGATTTAGTAATCTATAATTGTAGATGTTTTAGACAGACACTGTACAATTGAATGCATGGAGAACATGTTACTTCTGAAATTAATGGATAATAAGTATTTTATTATAAATAAAAAAGCTTCATTCTTTAGCTCATTTTTCCAAACAACTATATTTATTTCTTCTTGGACAAATAATACGTTAGTTTCCGATCTTGACCAGTGCTAAGATACGTAGAAATACTTTGAGTGGGTACCATCTCTGACTGTAACAGTAGATATAGTTAGCATGAAAATGTTGGCCTCAATGAATTGGAATTTTTTCTCTGATAGAAAGCTTATTTTTTGTCTTTAAACCATGTAAAGAACACCTCAGCACAGAATGTGAAGTTTGCATGCAATAGGGTATCCTCGTGATATCAAATATGTTTTACACAAAATTTTCCTTTTTGCTGTACTGTCTAGTTAATTTCCCTTGTTGGTCCTTGTGTCCTGATCTCTTACTGCCCATGTAGAATGTGCGTACTCAAATAAGGGGTCTATGAACAACCTCAGTTGGTCCTCTATTACTGATGTCATCTTTATCAACTGCAAGTCTTATCTTGTTTCTTCAGAGCTTAGGTTGTTGAATTCAGGATAATGCTATTTCTTTCTTCATCTCTTTTCAATGTTATCATATAATGAAATTGTTATCTTGAAAAAATGTGGACCCTTTTCCATCAAGATTGATGGTCCCAACCGGTGCTGAGAGGGGAGGGGTGAATCAGCACCCACTAAAACTTAAAAAACCAATCTGATGTAATGTAACTAAAACTGTTAAACCAAACAGATTCTATCACAGAAATAGCTATCACAAAATCAAAGCAATAGACAACACCAGATTTATCACGTGGAAACCCAAATCAAGAGAAAACCACGGTGTGAGGAAACTTCACAAATTTTGCACTCTTTTGAAGTGTGCCCTGTTAGGAGCTTTCCTTGTTAAAGGATTACAGACGCACTGTTAGATGCGAGCCGGTTAAGGGATTTAAGAAATAAGGCCTGTTAAAGCCTGCCTTGTTAGAAGACTTAAAACACCTACACAGATGTCACCCGGTTAAGGGATTTAATACAAGGGACCTGTTAATGTCCACCCAAAATACTGAGATTTTTCTATTGCAATTGTCAGAGAGCAATAGAGGGTTTGATCTTCTTGAAATGGCTTTACTGAGCCTGATAAAATTGTTGTGCTTCTCACTTGAGAGTCATCATCAGTCACCACAAGTATGCTCTCCAAAGATTGTTGTCTTTCCTTGCACACTCTTCTCTTCTTCTTTTCACCTTTTTTTTAGCTTCTCTCAGCGTACAGGTTCACTTTTTTTATTTGGCAGAATGAAGGCAAACAATATTCTTCACAGGCTGAAGAATATATAGTCTTCTTGCCCTTTCCGCTTTTTACATGCACGACCTCCACAAAGATCTTCGGATCCATCACCCAGTTGAGTCTCAGTTTACTGCGGAAACATCAGATGCATACCATATGCTTTTTCTGTTTTATAAAGGAAACAACAAATGCGTACTGCATGCTTTCCTTTACTTGAGATTTCTCCATGTTTTAATGCCATAATCTTCGGCATTAAAACCTTCAATTCCCCTTTGCACCGATTCTCTTTGAAACACAAAGTCGTCCGAATTTTGTGCAACAAATCCCGGTCAAAGAGTCACACAAGTGTTTGTCGACTGTGACTTTCCCCGATTCATCAGTCTCGATGATATTTCACTGATCGGTTTATATCCTTAGGTGGTGTACAGGTCAAAGCCATCACCTATCACTCCTTCCTCTGTCAATACCAGTTTGGTTCCGTGGTTCCGGTTATACACTTAATCGGTCATTGTTTAGAATGCTTGATTACCGGTTACTCCTTCCTTGGTTACCGGTTGCTCTGATGATCAGTTAGAGCATTATCAGTCACAGAGACAATACCTCTTCTTGCTCACTATGTGTCACCGGTCTCCTAACCAGTCTCTCTTGTACTTATTATTGTCAATTGTTCCTGCTTGTTCCTGATTGAACAATGTTTGCATCCCGAGACATCAATGACAACACCTCTTTGCCATGTACCGGTTACATCTTTACTGGTTAATGCCAACAATCTCCCCCTTTGGCATTGATGGCAAAACACATCTTACCGGTCCAGATCCTTCGCCTTCACCTTCACCAGTCATAATTTCCCCCTTTGACAATAATGCCAAAGGTTAGTCAAGTGTCTACCTGTTTTTTTTTTTTGAAATCTGCTCCCCCTTCGAGCAACAGTCCTTTATCACCAATCCTATTAAGATGAGGTTGAGTCCTCTATTGAAGCTCAAAGGATTGATGAACACCTCTGTCCTATTATTGAAGATCAAGAAGGGGCAGTACCCCTAATTTACCTCTGAGATACTCAAAGGTACTCTTTGGTAAAGGCTTTGTGAATATGTCAGCAACCTGTTCTTTCGTGGGAACATATTCCAATTTCACTTCTTTATTTTGCACCTGCTCTCTCAGATAGTGATACTTTATAGCAATGTGCTTTGTTTTTGAGTGCATGACAAGATTCTTAGATATATTTATTGCACTTGTATCGTCACAGTATATTGCAATCGGTTCATATACTTTTTCTTGGATTCCTTCCAATATCTGTTTTATCCAGATCACCTATGTACAATTAATTGCAGTAGCAACATACTCAGCTTCAGCTGTGGACTGTGAAATGTAGTTCTGCTTTTTGCTCGTCCATGACACAATCCTCTCTCCAAGAAAGAATGCACCTCCACTTGTGCTCTTTCTATCATCAATGTTACTAGCCCAATCTGCATCAATGAATACTTTTTATCTCAAAACCTCCTTTGTGAGGAAACCATAGACCATATTCCTCAGTACCTTTAGGTATCTAGAGATTCTCTTCATTGCTATTAAATGTGTCTCCTTTGGGTTAGCAGAGAATCTGACTACAATGCCTACTGCATGTGCAATATTAGGTCTGTTACGCGCAACATACTGTAACTTACCAATCATTGACCGATACAATGTCTCATTAACTTCTTTTGCATCATCCTCCTTTGATAACTTGTTGTTAGTTATCATTGGTGTGCCAACCGGTTTGGATTCTTCTAGCCCAAAAGATTTAAGAATTTCCTTAACATACTTGGACTGAGAAATAAAAATACCTTCTTTTAACTGATGGACTTTCAATCCAATGAAGAATTTTATGGCTCCAATCATGGACATTTCAAATTCTTTCTTTATCTCCTCAACGAAGTCTTTGTTCATTTTGTCATCTCCTCCAAAGATGATATCATCCACAAATATTTCTGCAATCAAGTTCCCTTTTTTACCAGTCTTGAGATACTTATTGCTGTTATCTCCTGTTCTTGTGAATCCTATGGTTAGGAGGTATGAATGTAACCTTTCATACCAAGCCCTTGGGGCTTGTTTCAGCCCATAGAGTGCCTTCTTTAATTTACAGACCATACCACTTTTCTCTGTGGATGAGAAGCCTTCCGGTTGTTCTATGTAGACTTCCTCCTCCAATATACCATTTAGAAATGCAGACTTTACGTCCATCTGGTATACTTTGAACCTTTTATGAGCAGCACAAGCAAGTAGGATTCTCACCCCTTCTAGTCTTGCCACAGGTGCAAAGGTTTCTCCATAATCTAGTCCTGCCTCCTGTGCATATCCTTTGCAGACTAGCCTTGCCTTGTTCCTTACCACCTTTCCTTCTTCATTTAGCTTGTTTCTGTACACCCACTTGGTCCCAATAATATTCTTGTCCCGTGGTTTGGGAACTAGAGTCCATGTTTCGTTCTTCTCAATTTGCTCCAGCTCTTCTTCCATCGCCTTGACCTAGCTATCATCCTCCAGAGCTTCTTTGGTAGTTTTGGGCTCTATATAAGAAAGTAAGCAGATACTTTTTCTAGCCTTTCTCTTGGTCAGAATATTAGCATGTTTGACACCAATAATGTTATCAGTGGAGTGATATGTGACATACCTTGGCAGAACCGGTCGGTGATTCCGGTCTTCATTTTCCGGTTGAGCATCATTTCTAGCATGGTTATGGACAATTTCCTGTTCATCACCTTCAGTCGGTCTTATGTTCTGATCCCTTCTTGGCTCAGGCACATTACCCTGCTCCAAGGGTCTGTTTACCTGTTCTTCAACAATAAAAATCATTTCACCGAATTCAAAATGATTATCAGTATCATGATCCTGGTGAATGTCTAATTCATCATGACTGTTCTTTTCCCTCAGTTCTGAATATTCATCTATCTTTACATTGACACTTTCCAGTATTTTTCCTGTCCTCTTGTTCAGATACCGGTAGGCTTTACTTTTGGTGGAATAACCAAAAAATATGCCTACATCACTCTTTGGCTCAACCTTGCCAGAGTACACATCTCTTTTGATGTAACAGTTGCTACCAAAAACTCTGAAGTAGCTTACACTTGGGGTATAACCAAACCACAACTCATAGGGAGTCTTACTAGTTCCTTTCTTAACTTGAACCCAGTTCAGTGTATACATAGCGGTGCTAATTGCTTCTCTCCAGAAGTGATGTGGAAGATCCTTCTGAATCATCAGAGTTCTAGCACAATCAATCAGAGTCCTGTTTCTTCTTTCAGTGACTCCATTTTGTTGCGGGGTTCTTGGTGCAGACATCTTCCTTTTTATCCCCTGTTCCTCACAGTAGCGAGTGAACTCTTGAGAGGTGTACTCACCTCCTCTGTCTGACCTCAGACACTTCAAGCTTTTACCAGTCTCCTCCACTCGAGCTTTATAGATTTTGAACATGTGAAAGGACTTTGATTTTTCTTTAAGGAAGAGTGTCCACATCATCCTTGAAAAATCATTTACAAAGAGCATGAAGTACCTATCTCCATAGTAGCTCTTCGTCCTCATAGGTCCACACAAGTTTGTGTGAACGAGATCCAACAACTTTTCAACAAAAAAAGACTTACTGCTGAAGCTTGTTCCTGTCAGTTTGTCTTACTGACATTCTTTACACATACTTTTGTCAGGCTTTGTGATCTCAGGAAGCTCTCTGACTGACTTCTTCTTACTTATTTTGACAATACTATCAAAGTTTATGTGGCAGAGCCTCTTATGCCACAGCCAACTATTGTCCTTTTTTGTCATGAGACAGATTTTTTGTCTCCCCTTTTGCAGTAGCTATGAGGCAAGTCCCCTCGGTTGAGTTTAGGTAGAACAGGTTCCCTTTACTCTGTCTACCGGTGGCAACATGAGCTCCAGATTGATTCTTGACAATACAAGAACCAAGCCCAAACTCCAACACGTATCCTTTGTTGTTTAATTGAGCCACACTCATTAGATTGTACATGAGTCCTTCCACCTAGTACACATCTTCGCATATAGCTTCATTGCCAAGTGCTATTGAGCCTTTGTCTCTGATAGCACAGGGAGCATTGTTACCAAAAGTCACTAATCCACCATCATTAAGCTTCAAGCTGATGAACTTGTTCTTGTCACCAGTCATGTGGTGAGTGCATCCACTGTCAATGATCCAGTCATCACATTGATGAGATCTTGAGATAAGTGCCATTTCACTTATCACTGTGCTTTCTTCTTTTATTACAACAAAGGCATTTTCTTCATCTCTAGAATCTTCAGATTCATTGTCCGTGACACCTTCCTCAACAAGGTAGCACTCCTTTCCTTTGTTCTTGAATCGGTTAGACTTTTCTTTATTTTCATTTTCTAGGCACCTTGCAGCACTGTGTCCTATCTTGTTGCAAGAAAAACACTTTAATGGAAGTTTCCCTTTGTACTTCCCTTTTCCTCTTGGAAATCTCCTTGCGATGAGCACTTCAAACTCATTCTGCTCTAGTTCTTCTGAGAGTAGATTTTCAACAAAATTTTCAGACTTACCGGTAGAACTATTACCGGTTTCTCTTCCTTTCTTGGTGGAAGCAAAATTCACAAAGGACTAGATACTAATGTTGAAGATTATGATAGGCGTGATAATAAAGCCTTGTCGATACTGAAGTTGTCTTTTGGAGATGACTTGATTCTTGAAGTTTGCAATAAAGAATCTGTTGCAGATTTCTGGACCAAGTTGTGTGATAAGTACCAGGTTTGGAAGTAAGCAGATCATTGTTTTTGAAGAATAAACTATACTCCTCTCGGTTGCAAGTAGGAGGTTCAGTTTCAGACTATATCATGTGTCTTAACTGGGGTTACAAGACCCAAACTTGGCCTGGACTTGGTAAGCTGATTTTTGACTCGGACTCGGACTTGGCAAAAACTTGGTGAAGACTCGAAAAATTGAAAAACCCAAGAAATTCAAAGATTTTAAAGGATTTAAAACTTGTTTCTGTCATGAGCCCTAATTGGCATACATAAAATATCATTGCATATATATAATTCATTCAAACATACATCACTTTGAATATAAATATATGCTTGTATCTATAATAATTAATCAATATTATAGATAAATAATTGTATTAATTAGTAAATATACAAGTCATATGTCAATAACTAACCAATAATCTCAATCAATATTATTAATTATAGATCTATAATATTGATACTAATTTTAATCTATATTAATTAATATCAATATTAATCGATAATATAATCAATATAATACTAATATTAACCTATTAATTAGTCATTATAAATCTCAATCCATAATATAATATTATTAACACCCAATAATATACCATCGACCAAGGATAAACGGACATGCTTGTGAGTGTTATTGGCAAGTATAATACCGTGAAATATCCCAAGTGGATATTTACTCTGCTGCTGCTATAAATCTTATTTAAATAATTATGTTCTCCTCTAAGTGTTTTAATTATCTTGCAGAACTAGACGGAAGTTGCAGAAGGAATGATTTTATTTGATATTTTCAGAATAGCTTGATACATTGTAAAGGTAGTAACAGCAGCAAAGAGATAACAATAACAATAGCTTGATACAAAGCATATGAAATTCTGGAAATGCTTTTATCTGTACCAATAAGTTTGATATCAAAAACTAATAAAGTTTGGTACCTCAAATACAATCAGCGTCTGAAATAAGAAGCTGCTAACAGCTGCAATCTTCAATAATTCTGCCCATAAAATCCAACACCCAGCTGGTATAGAACTGCTGCACAAATCTGCTCACAATGATCAACGCCCAGAATGATGCAATCTGCGGAATGCTGCAAAGATAGTCTTCACCTTCTCACGCCGATGATATGAACTGCTGTAGTAACTCCACCAATGTCGAAACCTTGTGCAAGAATCAGCAAATCCAATCCAGTTGAGGGCTACGTCCCAACTCAATCAACTCTCAGCCTAGGGTTTGACGTCCTAGTGAGGGAATGCTCAAATTAGAGCCAAACGCCATATTATGTTTTCCAAAATGTTCAAAGATGCTTTTCCTTTCCTTGCATTGGCCTTATATCATCTTCTCATGTAATTCAAACCCTAAAAGGAACCCTAAAAGAAATACTTAGGAACTCTAAAATATAAAGCTATATTCTTTAATAATGGCGTCCAATTGCTTGAAAATCATTATTTCACCAATAATAATAGTTCCAAGTGTCAAACAGGTCCCTGAAGATGATAAATAAATAAAAGAGGCCGAGCTCTTTCCAACGGACTATCACATGATGGCAAAACACACCAGATGGAGCTAGAAAACTCCTTATTACTCCCTAGTGGCTAAAAACTTAGCCTTATTTAAATTATTAAAATGCTAACTTAGGAGAATATTTAAATATATTAAAATATTTCCCAAATAGCAAACTGATAGCCAAAACACCTCTACAAGGTGAAACTGAACTCGTCACCTCCTGTGACTGATGCTGGATAATCTGAAATAACTGACAGTCTCATCCCTCAAAAGTAGGGATACTCCTAAAAAATAGGAACATCTCCGAATCTCCCGAAATTGAAACCATAGAATGATCTCGTAGAGACTCAAGACTATAACCCATCTCCACCTAAAATGTAGGAAACTCCTACAATTAAGGAACTGCTCTCAACTCTCAACTGCTCTCCTACTGTCTGAAACTCCAGATCCGAACACTGTATACCCTGACTGAGTCTCTAAACACCACTGCCAGCCTACGAGACTCCCTGATAGGCTAACTCCCATGTCCTGCTTGATAGAGCTAAAAGAGGGGACATGACATACCGTGAGTATTTCCCTTAGTCTATGGAAGACGTCACCTTCAAAATAGAGAATACTTAAATGATTAAATACAAAGCAACATGCCTTGGCTTTGAAACGATAACTAGGGAGGAAATCAAAACGAAGCTCAATCTTACACGTACCCAAAATATGCATAAGGGAGTGATCACATGGAAGTTGGCAAAGGTGCGACTATCTTAAGGATCCACATCAACAAGGAGAACGTTAACATCATTAATAGATATTATTTTAGTATTGATTAATTATAAAAAGGTGGAATATGAGTAATGAAGAAATGTCTTTAACACCAAAGGGATGCAACCATTCAGATTGCATGATATATATAATAGCTGATTATGAGGGATATTATGGGGGGAATATAGAATACAGCGGTCAGCGGCGACTTAGCAATAAGGAGAACTCATAGCATTACAGATCAGCAACGAGGACTACAGTCATAGTCGATATCAAAGGTAGATCACTATACAATGACATTAATCGCAGGAGTTATATATCATTGAAGAAATTAATATCGATCATGGAAGCCAGTATTGTTATCGTGGACAATATGGACTGCTGGAGACTATATAATTATTGTGGGTTATATCAACTCCAAATGAGAATATAATTATTGTGGTTCATATCGAAGTTTTGAAGCTGCAGTTTATACATTACATTGCTGAGGAGTTTACATCATATTGTAGAGGATATACACTTGAGATTGTGGCATATATATGAAAAAGGATGCCTATTGTGTGAGACCATCGATTATTTCTTATCACATATTCATCCTTATTAGATTGGTCAAGTGAGCAATTGCTGTTGGAAGAATCCACTGCATATATCTAAAGGAAGAAATTAGAAGAATACCATTTTTACAAGTTTTAGAGATAAGTTGAACAGCACCATTAATTTCTTTCATCAAAGGGGATTAGCAGATCAGAGATTATAAATACACATACAGATCACAAACAAATTTCATCGTTTACTTCAAACCCAATATTGGGGTTCATAGAGAGGAAGGCTCTTGAATTTAAGAAAATCAGTCCCACCTATCTAAGGATCGGATAGGGGACATTTCAGTTTCATGCATCATTCAATAAATTGACCTCAAAGAGAATAATCTCACCAAACAGAAGCTACTTTGAATACATACACAAGTTTACATTGAGCACATATGTATAAATGCAAATCTTAGGCTTTAGTTGACGGACATAAATTAAACTAAATAACACATTAGAAATATAAAGTGTCAAATGTCTACAATATGTAGAACACAGATTTACTTCTGAGAGGGTGGTGGGGGGAGGTGAATTAGTAGTAAATAAATCTTTATCCAATTAAATTATTTGATAAAATTACTTTTAATTGAATACTGAAGTGAAAGCACAAAATAATTGAACAGAGGCACAACACAAGGACAACACACAAAGATGTGACGTGGAAACCCAAGGTGGGAAAAACCACGGTGAGAATCGCTGCTAGGATCTATTGTCCTAATGTCAATATGAACACATGGATGAAACAAAATGTCAAATGGATGGAAAAATGGAATATTAATATGCATGAATGTCTGGATAACAATGATGGAATAAAAAAGTTCATAAAGGAAAAATTCAGGAGTCTCATATGGGCAAAACGAAATGGGCGCAAAAAAGATTATTATATCAAAGAATTTAACCCCACGAGAGATCATGAGGAGAAGGCATACATAGGAGCAAACATCAAATGGAGAGGTTAAATGCTTATAGCGTAGCTTAGGACAAGTTCTCATCATTTGAGGTGTGAAACGGGTAGATGGATGACACCTAAGAAAGAATGGGAGGAGAGAATATGTTTATTTTGAGACATGGGAGTGGTAGAGACAGAGCAGCATTTTATTATGGAGTGCCCAGCATACAATGACATCCGGTCTAGATACGAGGATATTCTAGAAGCTGGCAATTTAGGTACTCTTTTTTAAGAAACGCAGCTAGACAAGACAGCAAACTTAGTGATTAAAATTCATTGTCGAAGAGATGACTTAAAGAAGCAGTTTCAAAAGGCCTAAAGTTCTGACACCCTATTCTAGGGTGTTTCTAGGGGGTCCCATAGGCTGCTTTGGCCTCACGGACGTTATTAAAATCTTTCATTCATTCATTCAATCCAGCCTCACAAAGAAGTTACAATTACAACGTTTTAACTTTTAAGGGCACCAACCCTAATGAGTCACCAAATCCCCGTTCTAGAGCACCAACTCTTATAAATTTAAGCACCTACTCAATGCTTCTTAAGCACCAACTTTTACATATATAATTTATCAATCTGAGAATTAGCTCAGAATGTACGAGAATGAAAAGTATAATTTCTGTGATTTCCCTTTTACAAACGTGAATGAACAAAGGTTCTGATACACCAATACAAATCTGATTAGTTCTCTGTAAAATGTATTCAATCTGAAATGCTAATAAACTTTCTGTGTAAACTGAAATCAAGCAAATATAATCAGAAAATAGCTTTTGCATATCAATTTCATTCTGAGATAAAATCGCTACAATTCGTCTGCAAACTGTAACCACTCAGGATGAGAATATCTGCACATATATCTTAGTAGTGTCTCTGTTATCAAACTATAATCCAGAACTTGAGCATTGTTTCAAAACATAAATAGCAGATCTCTAAACAAAAAAATGTATACCTGATGATTACAAACAGTTCTCTTTCTTTTACCTCAGAATTCAGCGCTTCACCATATTTTGTACAATTAAAATCTTCAACAGCCTGCATACTTTTCGCTGCAATTATTTTAATGCATCATTCTTCACATCAAAGAGTGTTAAATTTGCTTTTAACACCACACTTATTTTTCAGATATTCTAAAAGCTTTTCTTCGAGCTCACATACTGTTTCATTTATTCAAATGAACAGCTTTTATAGATGTCTTCATATATGTTAACCAAGAACATACAGTTGGGAGTTTTAAAAGGAGTTATAACCAACTCAAATTGCCACACAACTTCTTAACTGCTTCCAACTGCAAACTGTCCACCTTCCTCGTCGTGTCTTTTTATTATGAATATTTCTTTTATAAATGTTTATGTTAATGGAGGACAGAATTTGGAAACTATCAGATCAATCTGAAATACAAATATATACGCTGATGAATGAATGACAACAACACAAATCAAATGTACAGGTGGCAGATACAAAGCACTTCTATGACAGTATATAATGTCTTCGAAATAAGCCAACATAGACCATCACAACTTCTCAAGACAAAGACAAACTACGATATTATAAGTATGCACATCTGACAGAATTTCTAAGAAAGTGTGCTTTATATGTCAACGATTTTTAAAACATATCACTGCTGCTCCTTTTAGACTGCTGCCTTATAAGCAAATGACGTGGCATTGAAATCTGCATATTGTCTTTGCTTATTCCTGTAGATGACACCCAAGCAATATCTCTGCATTATGAAAAGTTCCACAATACTCCAAAATAGACACGTTTGAAGAAATATACATAAACAGAATTCAATAGTCACCCGCTTTCATTATTTAATGTTTCACTTGTGTCATCACGTAAAACATTACCGCTTCGTCAATTACTCCTTTCTTATTCAAATTGCAGTGCAATTAATCCCGTGTATTACAGCCAATGGAATTGACAAAGCATGCTCCGTCAACTATAAAGTGTCGATATGGGAAACATTGATTCAGAATATTGACAGGAGGAATATCAGTATCTCACGATGCCACCTTGATATTTGTATGCGCAAGCAGATTCTACTCTTCGGCTCAAGGAACTATAGTATTTAGAAAACTTTCCACGAATACAAACACCAGAGTATATATCAACAAGAGGTAATATAATCTCTGTCAAATTCTATTCTGATTTTCTTAACTATATATTCATAATAGTCTTTTGATATCAATGACAAACTAGGAAAACAATGTCCAACACAATATTCATGGAATATAAAATCCATGGAATCGAAAGTTCAAATCATATATCAAAATGAAAGCTAGAGCCTAGAAGACTAAGGCTCAGAGGAGCCTATATCAGTGACCACTTGACCCTGCAACCCAACTATGCGTACGCCTAAGATATGTCCTGGATGATTCGATAGCTGCCTGTGTCTCAGACTTTTAGCCTCAGTGACATCCACATCATCCTCAGGGTCCTCAAATGGGTCTCCTCCTGCTCTAACCTTCTCCTTTGCCATCGCTACCACCTTTGCCTCTCGATCCACTTGATCAACCTTATTCCAAGTCTTCATTGCTGAAGACAGGATCATCATTCTCAGTGTTCTACTTTGCCTGTGGATCAACCTCCTCTAAAGTGATAGATGTGTTAGTTCCCAAGATCTGTCTATGACAGAGGTGAAGGTTGTAATGAAAAGACACAAGATCATTCAACCTTTGCACTGCCAACCTGTTGCGCTTTTTGTGTGTATATGCTCAAACATGCTCCAGATGCGCTTGCATCCAGAAGCAGTACATGGCTGCCACAAGTACGAATTGCAATCCTCTATAGATTTGGCACCTTAGCACCAAACATCTCCCACCATGCATCTAAAATCAGAAAAATTAAAAATTGATTCTATTCTATAACTTTGAGTTTATCAACCTAAAATGGTAATAGAATCATAGATAGAAAAGTTTAAGATTTATATTTTAAATTATGCCTTGAATATATTTTTACCTGAGATCATTAGTGTCCGGTTTTGTTTACATGTCTCGTGAAAAAAAGTCTCCTTGTGAATTCCTAAACATCTCTATGTCACGGACTGCGCGTGCTCCAATTGATGAATTAGGTGACATTTGCTCTACAACTTTGTAGAGTTCATTGAACACCTCTTCTTCAGCCCTGAAATCTGGGAAAAATTGGAACTCTAGATTAAGGTAGTGGGCAGCTACATGTATAGGCTTGTGAAGCAAATTGTGCCATCTTCAATCAATGACCTAAAAGAGACCGTATTTAGCCCGATTCCTTGAATAAATAGATCTAATGGTCTCTTTCACCTTGGCCATGCCCTCATAAATGCAGCCCATTGTGAGCTTCTCTCCATCAACGACTCATGGGAGAACAATAAGAGGCTCTATGAATTGTGATCATTGTGAAAGTAGAAACATTAAGCTTTAAGTTTTAAGTTTTACTTTTAACAATGAACAACGAACATAAACAAGTGTGAACAAAAATAAGGAAATGAAATGGAAATGAGAACAAAAATATAATGGAAAATAACCCACACAATCTCCTTGACCCATTGCCAAAAGCTATGCTCATCAAAAACCTGATCAATCATCTCAACCCTTGCGTTAGTCTTCACATCTAATGATGCTTAAACATGCATTTCAAACTGGCCTTGGACTGAAGCAAGGATTGCAACATAATAAAATTGGTTGCAAATCAGGTGATTCTTGGACGAGCCAACTCTTTCTTATTTGTGAAAGTCCTCATAAGGTTGAGGACCCAAGTATGATTATATATGAATTAACAAATATTACTTGCGTTTTCTACGCATGTTTTTATCCAGGGAAGTTTGCCAAGATCTTACAATATGAGGTCAAGGCAATGAGCAACACGAGGGGTACAAAACATGGTTGGGTGCCTCTTCATAATAAGTCAACTTGCAGCAACATAATTTTCTGCATTATTTGTGACTATCTGTACCTCATTCTCCTCACCCACCTCCTCCAACACTTCCTCCAATACCTCATAAAAATACTCAACATTTTTTGTTTTTCCCGAAGCATCAAATGACTTCAAAAACACCGTGCCACCTGAGAAAGAAAAAAAGTGATTTGGTAAAATAAAAATTTTAAAACTTAATCACCAAATCAATATACTTTACAAAGTAATAAGTACAAATTGTACAATTACCTGATGAGGAGACAAGAAAATTCAGTTGTGTTTTATTTCTTCTATCGGTTGATCTATTAGTCACGATGGTGCAACCCTTCCTCCATACCTCATGCTGCTCGACAATTGTGGCTTGGACATCATTCACCTTTTGACTCAAAATAGGACCTTTTAGCTCATCATTAGGGGCTTTGAACCCCACCCCACAAATAGTAATGTCATCTACCATAATTTGCCAATAAGGAGACCTAAAACAAATTAAATAAATAGAATAAGTACTAAGTTTTACTTTCAACTTTAAAAATTAAAACAATCAATGTCGCATACTCTTCAAAGAAAGAAAATCAAGACAAAGAAATCAAAATAATTATGAATATCTCGCTGCATGAAATGGAAGGTTGTAGAACAAAAAATTCTCCAATTGCAATTTTTGCAGCCTTATGTTTCTCCTTATTCCAACCCACGCTCTCAAGCGATGGTTGGACACCAAAAGTCGTGTGTGGAACAAAAAATCTAATGTGAATTTCTTTTTATTAATTTGAGGCCTAATGCTCACACTTACACAACCACTACTTGTAGATGCAGGAAATGTAGGCCAAGGAATTGAAGAAGCCTCTCCACCAATGTTTACCATTTCTGCCATATGCTTTTGTTTTAATTCCTTTTTCTCTTCAAATTCCTCTATTTGAGCTTGCACTTCACGTATAGCATCAATGGATGCTATTTTGCATGGTTTGACATCATGCCCTGATATATGTGCAAGGTGATATTTCAATTGGTTAATAACTCCCCCCAACTATATTTCATTTTGCATTGAAAACATATTACAACTTTTTTTTGATCCAAGGATGACATGTTTTCAAGCCCTATCCTTTTTAGTTGGGTTTGCATTTTGGTCACCACTATGGCTAGACTCGACACTATGCTGCAATTATCATAAATTAAATAAATCAGCATCTACGAATTCTACACTTTCTAATTAAATTAGAAATAAAGAAAATAAAGAAACAACAAAAGTAGGGTTTCTTAGTTTTTCCATCATAAAATGAAACAAAACTAAAACGAATGTACAAAAAAATAGAAATATGAAAGTAAATATAAAACAACAATAATGTAACTCACCTCTTCAAATTTGCTCCAAAATGAAGAAATGCTCTTCAAATTTGTAGAAACCTCCTCCAAATCCTTCTTTTAACTCCTCTAAATGCGTGAATGCAAGCTACTAACTTGCACAAACAATCAACAACCACTATCTCTTCTTCAATCGATCTTTTGGTCTTCTCTTCAATGCCTCAATATTTTTGCCAAATGCTTCTTTTCCTCTCCTTGTGTTTGCAAGCAAAAAAATGGTTTTTTTAAGGGCTGGGACACAAACATAAACTCAAAATAGAAAAGTAAAAACAACAAAAAAATGTTTTTTAACCTTTTAAGCCTAGCTGCTGCGGCAGAGTCCTAGGCTCGGGACTCGGCAAGTCTTCCTAGACTTGGTCAGACTTGGGCCGAGTTTGAGTCCCAAGCTTCTTAGACTTGACAGAGCCGGCTTGGTCCACTAAGTCCTGGCAAGACTCACAGAGTCTCGTAACGCTGGTCTTAAGAATGTGCATGATCAATTAGTGTCTATGAAGAAAAGGATAGATGATGAAGATATGGTCAGCATAGTACTAATAGGGTTGCCAATATCTTATGGGGCTTTTTTTAAAAACACTATACTTGATTGTAGAGACTTAGACACTTGACTTCGACAAAATGTTATCTTTAATTCTGACAAAAGGGAAGAAGAGATGCAAGTTGAAGTTTTTCATTCACAAGATGCAAAAAGCAATTTTGCAGCTCAATTTAGGGTACACCAACTCAACATAAAGCCATCAACTATAGTCAACACATCAATAGTAAAGGTAGAATCCTCATCCAAAGATTGTCGTACATGCTACTATTGTAAAAAAATTGGTCATATTGAAATCAACTGCTTTCAAAGGGCTAAGGACTTTCTGAATGGGAAGCTCAAGCTAGAAGCATTGATCACATCCAAAAATATTGAATAGTGTGACACTAATGAAGGTGGTAATGATGTTCCTCAAACATTTGATGAAGAATTTGCAATTTGAAATATTATTGTTGAGTGTGAGTGTCATTACTTATTTGTAGAAGTTGTTTTCAAAATGTGCCAATTAAAGCATATTGTTAAGTCATCCA
This sequence comes from Chamaecyparis obtusa, assembly GCA_027943335.1. Taxonomy (NCBI): domain Eukaryota; kingdom Viridiplantae; phylum Streptophyta; class Pinopsida; order Cupressales; family Cupressaceae; genus Chamaecyparis; species Chamaecyparis obtusa. Next base: position 1,541,245 of record BSBK01000102.1, on the reverse strand, counting down.
CTAGTCCTGATGGACAATGAAGAACAAAACAGGTATGTACCAAATCACAGCCCAGCCATCAAGTTGTGGAATAAATCACTAGGAAGGTACGAGGGTGGCAGGTGTACGTGTATTTGAGTTTGATGTTGAGATAGTATATGTATAGTTTGATAGATAATGAGTTGTCTTGATTTGACGGGAAGATTAAGGGAGCCCTGACAAGCTTGATGGATTTCAGCATGGATCTAATATAAAGCTCTTTGACCCGTTATGCAACTTGTGGATTTCAGGATAGGTCCATAAGAAGAGGTTTCTTGGTAAACTGTCTGCAGATTTCAGGATGAATCTAAAGAGGCTATCTATGGGTTTCAGGATGGATTCATAGAAGTGAACTCTCTGTATGTCCAATTTCATCAAAGAAGTGACTGTGTGTGTTCAAAATGATGTAGTGACAAAATCTAGTAGGTTTTTCATTAAGGGTGGGTGTTGGTATATATGTTAGAAATCAGTATTGTTAAGTTGTTGAGAAACAACTTATTATTAGTCATTTGGTTTTCATCATTAGGTTTGTTATGGTTGGATAATTAGAATGGCATGTGTACAAAATTAAAATATTGTATCTGGTTATACGATATTGTAAATCACAAGTTGTTAGAACAACTTGTCTAAGTGAAGGAGTTGTTACAGGAGGTTGTACTAGTTCTATAATTTAGGAGATGACACTCCTACTAGTATGTATTGAATGAATGTGAGAAGAGGAAGAATAGAAGCACCATATTTTTTGTGTTTAATTATTCGCAGCTTCTATTTGTCTCTGCTCATATTTTTGACAGTTCTATATGTTGATCAGACCATACAACCTTTGAGGTCAAATTTCTTTTACAATATCATCTGGAGCTTAGTTGGCAGGAATTGAACTTGGGTCTTACTCCTGGTGACGTTCCACCTCTACTAGTGAATACAACTCAATGGACCTTGGATAATGAGATAGTTTAACTTATATGCAAAATCTACTATAAGTTTTTTCTTTAAATGTCGATATTTATCAGTTATAAAAGCATGCATGGAATGCGTACACGCAGTTTGTTTATCTCAAATTTCTGCTATCTATTGATGTCTTTCTCTATTTTCTTGCTGACTGTTGCATTTGGGTTACCGCCAAATTCTAATTGCCCCAAGTTTTTTAAGGAACATCTTTTTTAAGATAACACAAGGGGTTATATGATTGCATCTTATAGTCAAAGATATAGAATTATTAGTCTTGCAACTCATCTGATATTCTATTGTTAATGATTCTCATTTTGATACAAAAGATCAACTTTAATTAAAAATGATCCTTCTTTTAGTGGCACATTCACTTTGCTTCTTGGGTTTCGGAGTCATTAATTCAACTTCTTTACTGCATCAGAAAAAGGTTCCTGGTGTCAGACTGAAAGAGTGGGAGCAGAGGAAACATATTGGAGAGACTGTAGATTCGGAAAGTTTAGAAACTCAGCATGCCGTTGGTCTTGCATCTGATATTGATTCTGAGGCAAACACAAATTTTGCCAATTTTCCAGTTGAATACACTTCAACCAATTCTATGTGCTCCCCTAGAAGGATGCGGAAAGAGGAATGTGCTGCTATCTGCATCCAAACTGCATTTCGTGGATTTCTGGTATGTTCTTGTATCCTTTAATGGAATTATCTTTGATAATATGCTCATTGTATTTTGCATTAATGTAACTCTTTCAAAAGGTGATTAAACACCTGTATTGTACTAATTCCTTTCAGAGTATACATAGAAAATATTTTGATGATCGGTAACTACTTCCTGGTGTTTTTGATAGAATCATTATCCATGTTACAATAGACAAATAAATGATGAGTGAGATCAAGCAATATTTCTCATAAATCTTCTAGAATCATTCTTACATGGTTTGCATCATTTACGAAGAAAAAGTTTTACAAGGTAAAAGGTGGATTTTTGGTCATGGCCAAGTCAGACAACAATTTTGTATGAGACCCCCTTCTGTAAATTGACCAGGTGGATTCTTGCCATTATTTTATAAATTGTGCTGGATTTTCTACCCTTGTCTCTATACCTCATAACTAAGTTCTCAGAAATTCAAGATTGGTAATTCATCTACACTGGGAGTAGTGCACACAATTCATACTTGAGATTTAAGGTTTCAAACCTGATCCCTTCTTAATGGTTTTGATAAAACAAGGCTAAAACCAATCCCCATTGCATTGACTGCAAGCTTGCACCCAGATTTGTACAATTCTTCTCTCGAGGATGGTTGGTTCTGCAGTAATCACTTCACTTAGCAGTTTCATGAATAATTTGCATTTATAGTTCAAAGACTTAACCAAGTCTGGGTACCTATAACCTGACTTATCACAACTAGTGCCATTTTCTCATCTAAGCAGGGGTGACTGAGCTGGTGAACACTACTGTTTTTGTAGAACAAGATGAAGGATGCTTTTTGCTCATAGAACAGGATTTTATACAACAGAAAAATGCAAAATCATGTTTCATACATGCAGAATATAAATCAGTTCAATCCGCCCTGAAATCAATGGTTTAGAATTATGCCCAACAAAGTTTGTTGTAGCTTTCCTACAATCTTGAAGCTCCAGAAAAGGGTAGTGAAGTTTCGTAGCAAAGAGCTGAATGGGAAACCATTTAGTGTAAAATGCTAGGACCAAGTAATAGCAATATGATGGAAAACTTATTTGCATCTTTGGGCTTTGTTGCTTGAAGGAGGTCTATTGTCCCTTTCTTGTGCAAAAGGTTTAGAGGCCATGAGCTCTAGAGAAGATATATTTTTAATCATGCAAAAAAGGAAAAAAATTATATCAATCTCCACAAATGACCAAATTATGCTAATTGGACTTGAAAAGACATCTGCCTAAAATAAAGACATGTTAGGGTAAACCATAGAAAAAAAAAACATAGAATTTGAAGAAGTAAAAGTTAAGATTGTTGGTTGCCAACCTTGTACTGCCTGAATTTGCGTAAGTCTTGAACAATACCAAACCTTCTGAAGCACCCTATAGCTCTTGAAGAATTTAGGTGCCTATGTGAAATTCTGCTATATAGGATTCTGGCTTATTGGATAGGTTCTTTTTGAGTTTTTTTGTAGAATTATTGATATGCACTCAGGTTTTTTTTTAAAATATGGAGGAATCAACACTAGCCGGGATGAGGTCCCAATTACTTAGCTCCTATAACCTCTGGCCACATGAGATGCTCTTACTCTTGTAGTGGTTGAAGCTGGGATTTTGAGCTTGTGACCTCTATCCGTGTCTTCCAATGCCTTAACCATCCATTCTACACTCCATTGGCAACATGCCTTAATTTTCTTTGGTAGGATACAATGCCTGAATTCTAATGTTATAAATTTTTGGTCTAAGGTTAGATTTCTGTATATAAATATAGCTCAAAGCATATAGGATTGCTATTGTACAATGTGCACGACTAGAAAATCCGGAGAAGAGTCTACAGAGAAACTATCCCTATCCATTCCAGGTGACAGGATGCTTTGCCTTTTCGCAGAATCTATGAATTACTATTATTTTCTACACTTTGTATGACAACTTGTCTTGAATCACAAATAAATATGATACTTTTATGTCTAGCTAAATAAGGTATTGCTATCCAGTTTTCAAATTCATTAACTGTGGTATTATAGGTGCCATTTGTTTCAATAATTTTGTCATATTATTTATGTACTTATTTATACAGTATATACGCTGTACCATTTGTATGTACAACAATTCATCTCGGGCCACATATTATTGCTTATTTTTTATATCTAGCAAAAGAAATTATCCCTTGTCAGCTTTATTAACTGATATATTGTAGGTCCTGTTTGTTTAAATAATTGTCTAGTAATTTTCCACTTAGTTAAATTATTAATCTATTAAACCTTGTAAAGTTTTAATTTTTAAATGTAAGTCCTTGCATATACAAGAAATGCTCTTTGGTTCTGAGAGAAAAAGACATCAGCTATTAGGATGCCTAGTGACAGACATCATATTCAATTTAACAGGCAAGGAGAGCCCTTCGTGCTTTGAAAGGATTGGTGAGACTTCAGGCTCTTGTCAGAGGACATGCAGTGAGGAAACAGGCTGCTATTACCCTAAGATGCATGCAAGCTTTGGTAAGAGTTCAGGCTCGTGTACGAGCTCGAAGGGTGCGCATGGCAATGGAAGATCATATGATCGAACAAAAACTTGAGCAACAGCTTAGGATTGAGGCTCAAATCCGCGAAGCTGAGGTATGCTTACCAAGATATTTCTGTGATTATATGATGCAGTACCTCGATATAAACTATTCTATTTATATAGGCATCCTTGAACTGCATTAACCTCTAGATCTTAGTTTAAAACATAAAACTGCTTGTTTCTTGGAATTGAGAAGATCCAGGAATGATGATTCTGTAAATTTGCCACAGTAAGAGATTCATGGGAAAAATTAGCATAGCCATAAACAATTTTATTTTGATTATTCAGTGCTGAGTACAAACATCCTCTTATCAGATAAATTCAAAAATATTTAGCTACATTGTTGACTGGAACAGGATACATGAAAACTGCAGTATCATAGTATACTACTAACAATAGGTCCTTCATAGACACCCCTGTACAACAGGGTGAATAGCATGCCAAGGACAAAAGAACATCATATGTTTCATTGTACACTTCAACTTGATCACTTGCTTTAGCCTAACTGTGGAAGTTGCAAAAAGGTGTTACATATTAGTGTTGAGGCCATTCAAGATTGTCATTGTGCTGCTCATCTGTGCTAGTTGTGACATTTCAAATAGTGAATAAGGGACAACATGTGTTTACTAACTCTCCTGCTACTATTTTCCGGCATCATATATATCCTGATCACACATGTATTCAATTGATAGTAAAAACCTTGTATCCAAGGGGTCTAGACTAGAACGATCGCAGCACCCTTCTTCAGGCACACTGACATAGATGATACCCTTGTCTCCTCATGGGAATCAGGACTTGAGAAGGTCCCTCTGATAGGGATTTCTTTATCCAGCTTCAGTTCAGTTAACATCTCTGCTAGACCAGATACCTTATCATTTGTCTGTTTATACTTCAGAAAGTCAAATTGTCATTTTCTCACAAATGGCTTTATTATGTTGCCTACTCTCCTGCCTTTACCTTTTGTAATATTCACATCTTATCTAGAGTTGACATAGCTGCAAATTCCAATTGATTCATGTCTTAACGAATAGCCAAAATATTACTTGCAAGAAATCTCCTGGAGGTTGATTGGCTAGGATCACTTATAGCTCGCAGAACACATCCAACTAGCAACCATTCTACTAGCCTTGTGCAGAGTTGATTTCTAAATAAATTAGTTTTCCTTTAAATAACTTATCCTTTTTAATCATTGTCTCACCTTCATTATAGTACTTACATCCCAAAGGACACTCATACTCGGAAGTTGCTCAAATTTCAAGTCATTAATAGGACTTAAGAAAGAAAGTCAACATCATCTGTAGGGTAGAATTTTACTATTTTCTTTTTAGCAGAACTCTTTCCCTTTCCGCAGCTTTAGGATTTCTTTGAGAATTCTTACCCTTCTCTAATTTAACAGAACTTTTTCCTTCAACGTCCAGTTCCTTCAACAAGCAAATCCTAGTCTAACCCATATTGGACCTTTTGACAAAGCTTTTTTTTGTTTGAGAATCGTACCTTCCATTCCAAGGTTGTGTATAGAGCCCTGTTCTGCATGCTCCCTAGTTAGTCTTCTCATACAATGTTCTTATGACAATTTTCATATTCCTGTTTGTTGATTGGAAGACATCATAATAAAAGAAAACCTATTTCTCTTTTATGATATATAAGTTGTCAACCTGACAGAGGAACATATAAAAATTCTGTATAATACTTGTTTCTAAATGATCCATACAGGAAGGTTGGTGCAACAGTGTAAAATCAAAGGAGCAAATTAATGCTAAGATACAGCAGAGGCAAGAGGCTGCAGCTAAACGTGAGAGAGCCATGGCTTATGCCCTCACTCATCAAGTAAGCTTCCAAACCTTTGTCTTTAAAATTAATTAGGTTCATAACATAAAAATACTAATATAAGTATATTGAATGATTTTTTTGTAAATATTTATAATTGCGACATTCAGAAGCATGACAGGCTCGGGGTTTAATGCTTTGGCCTACCTGCAGTGGCAAGCAAACTCAAGACTAGTACCTGAAATTCCTGAAGGATTCGAGCCTGATAAAAACAATTGGGGTTGGAATTGGTTGGAACGTTGGATGGCAGTACGCCCATGGGAGAACAGAATCATGGATCAAAGCTTGAAGGATGGTTTGGAGAATGTTGAAGAGGCTTCAGATGTCAAAAACTGTGGTCATGAACCTCGATCTAAAGTCGGCAATAAAAAGGTTGTCTTGCATTCTGTTAAGGTGGGGCAGAAGAATGCAGGAACTATTTCTGATAGCAGCCAGACATCTTCGAGCAAGTCTAATACAGTTCTTGGTACTTCTTGTTTGATATCATCAAAGGTTGATTCAAAGTCATCAAATGCTTCTGTTGGAGTAAACATAAACAGCAATGCAAATGAAGAAGTAACTTTTAAGCCTTCCTACAATGAAGGTCGATCTTTAAGTAATCCTAAGGAACGCCCGTCTACAGTTGATACTCAAACTACAAAAAGGTTATCATTACAAAACTCTGGAAGATCAAAGGTCAAGCAGAAGGCCAACGATTCTCAATTGAACATTGGTAGAGAGACGAGCAGGTCAGCACCAGCTACAAGCAGACAGAATGTGCAAAACCCCACAACTAAACTGACTAAGCGCCAGTTAAAAAATACTATAATTGATGGGACTGCTCTTGACAATAATAATAAAAGGAAGACCAGTTTAGTTGGTGATAATGAAGATGGCAAGCAACATTCTTCTCAGGTTTTGACCTAACTCAAATATCACGTCAACTGTTTGGTTCTTGGGAAGTCTTATAACTGGTTTTGTAGACATACTACAATGCAAGATATATGGGCCTTTGGTATTATAAATAGGTGTTATCTTCAAAATGGTCCTTCAGGGTCTTTAAGTCCCACCCATCATCATCTGCAGCAATGTAGCTCATTGTGAGTACTTGTTTGGAGTCAGAATGTATGTGTATTGTGTACATTTAGAGTTGTCATATTGACTTGAGTTCTGAAGGAAACAGAGATTCCTGTTGCCTTGTGTGTATGTGTATTATCTATTTAGATCAATAGCAGATCAATATCTAGATTTATAGTTGGTTTAGTGGACTGGTAAGCTCCATGTCCAATTCCCAACGCCATGAAGCTTCTTGGATATAATTCTTTAATATTATTTATCACTTCATCTTGCCTGAACATCAGCTGCTAAATATCTGTAGTATTCCAAATTTTCTTTGTTAATTAAAGATTTTAGCTGTGGAATTCTTTTTAATGAAAAAATATGTCCATCTTCAAACTGTGGTGAGTCCCATTAAAATATAGTTTACCCGAATGCCCACTTTTAATAGAACGTGGAAAGTCTTGACAATAATCAAGCATAATCAATAAAACTAAGTAAAAAACATTGATACTGTGAAAGCTCACATTTTCTTGGGGGTTAATTAAATTCAAAGCATTTATCTATATACATCTCGTTAATCTGCATCAATAATTTGCCTTCGTAGTAGTCTGCAACGCCTTGTGAATATCTTTACACCAATCTAGAAGTGGCAGATTGATAAGTTATATGACATGACAAGGTGTTTAAAGTCTATATGCATGACATGCCAATTTGGCAATATCACATGCTTCTTGCATGCAAGTTTATGGGAAGCAACCATTCCATTATTTTCACGCATATCAATGTTTCATGCCACAAGGATGAAACACCATAGAACATTAACAAAGTGACATTAGAAAGCTTCTTTATCTAATCAGCCCTCAAGGATATTGTGACACCACACTTTAATAAGATATTGACATGCGTTAAATGGACAATAAATGGAGTTAGTGGTTTTTTTAATAATGTGTCAAATTATGTAATGTTTTGTACGAATTCAACTATTCTTGAGTCAAGCTTCACTGATTTATATGAGTCAAGCTTTACTGATTTATTTATTACGAGTAATGGTTCACTGTAATAACCATCCAAGCTTTTAAAAAAATTTCAACCGAATCTAAGTTAGCACACAATGCCCCTAATCATCTAGTTTTTGAGATGCACAAGGTGAGAGCATATGGTGTATAGGATTACACCCAATTATGAAGTGATCTAGTCAACTAAAGCACATAAGGCAACATAGCTAGCCAGGTCTTCACTTCTTCAGTGGAGTGTGGTTGATGCAAGAATTTCATGGGAAATATGCATTATAACCGACCAACTCTATACCTTCAGTGGAGTGTTCTTTATGTAATAAACTAAAATATAACACATCAGACAACAGAGCCAACCACTTCTTTGCCTATTCAATAAAGTGTGCAATTACAACAAGATAGGTACACAGGGCGACAAGCCATCCTTTTTGACACTAATTCAATGGAGTGTGCAATTACATTGAAAAGAAAATATGAAACCATTGGCTGTACTACCATCCAAGATATTACAAGATCTTTTAAAATGCATTAGGAACATCCTTTGGAAATATATAGTGTTGATATACTGATATAAAGTTCTGATAACAAATTTAGACGGTTGCAACATGCAGAATGAGCTTAAATATCATGGGTAAATCAGTTTTATCATAAACCAATTTGAAAAATACCTTGGAAGAATGATATAGAACATTGATGTAGGTCTGAAGACACTATTAATAACTAGGTCGAAAGTCTAAACTGCTCTGTTACAACTGGAAACACTTAGTCAACAAGCCCATAATGCTGATGCAACAACCTTACATTGAAAAGCCTATGAAAGATCTCCAAATGTCTGCTTATTGTCGTTGATGTTAAAGGGTTGATTAGCTTAGTCAACACACCCATAATGCTGATCCAACAATCTTATATTGAAAAGCCTATAAAAGATACTCCAAATGTTGGATTATTGTTATTGATGTTAAGGGGCTAATTAGTGGCATAATAGATGGTGGATTAGCTTGTGCCAAATTTATGGTGCTTATATGAAAAATTTTGGCCAATGATGAATTATTCAAAGGCGGCGGCTAAGCTCCCATTAAAAACGCACTACAGACAATTTTTTTTTTCCAGATCTGCAAAAATGTAGTGATTTTTTTGGTTGTTTTTGATTCAAAACATGCAGATCATGAAGAATAGATGCTGAAAATTTCACAAAAATCTGTTGTGTTTTTGGATTTTTCAAATTTGATCAATGGTGCATTTTATCGGGAGTTTACCCGCGTCCTTATTCAAATGCCTACATTGGCCAACCCATGTCTAGCACCCAAGCAGAAAATATTAAATAACTAGCAGTTGCACATTTTTTAATGCGTGCAACATAGCACCGATAGGAAGTATGTGGCAAGTTGAAGGGGAGAAGAAAAATGTGGTTGTAATAGTAATACGAAGGGTGGAGATGTGTAGTATGTTGTTAGTAAATGTGTTGGTAATGTTTGATTTGAAGTGTTTGTTTATATTTCTTTAAATGAATTTTTGTGGCAACAATGATTTTTTATTTTTTTAAAATTTGTTATTAAAGGTATGTAGTGATAGAGTGTAATTTAATAAGAAATACACAATACGTTTAATAACAAAATACGTTTAATAAGAAATTAACCATATGAATATAGTTAATAGTAATTTACCACTGCTTCTTAGAGGTATTTTGTAATAGAGTAATTAATTAGTATTAATTATATTAACTTGTTAAAAATAAGTGTGCAATATAGGATTATTTGTAAGGAAGAAAAAATATAATACAAGACTTGTGTATTCATATAGTTTGCAATTTTAAGGGATATTGAGAGACATTGATTACTATAGACAAATACTCTTTTTTTTTGTAAAAATATAGTATTTATCTAGTTAAAATTTTGGATTTACATTTTACATTGTTAAATAGTTTTAAAGATAATGAATATAAAAGATTTAAACAAAAAATGTTAGATATCACATTTTGAAATCCAATAATAAGAGATAGTTTGTAATTAGCAAAGTTTGAATAAGGTTAATATCAATTTTAAAAATAAGTGCTACATTAGAATGTAGTGTTATTTGAAATGATATAAAAATTTATATTGAGTAAGACACTAATTAAAATCCAATTATAGGAGATAGTTTGCAATAAGCTTATAACATATTAAAGTGAAATTATGCTATAGAAAGGTATAACAAATAGTTATTTGTGTGATGTCATGCGTAAGACATGATTGAATAATTTTAAGACCATATAAAATGTGCATGTAAAATGTTGTAGCATAAATTGAAAATTATGATATAAAAAGTACTTTGTTATTCTGCTCATTCATTGGAATACACAATAACATAATGTTGAAATTATATAAAAGGTGCATGTAATATGTTGCATTATAAATTGACAATAATGTTACAGTTTTAAAAATTTGATTAAATTGTAGTCCATACAATATTCTTTTGGAAACAACAAAAAAGATAAAAAAAAGTGGAATCCACATTTGGCTAGTGTAGTTGTGTTGAGCATAGAGATCAGTAGTTGTTGATGCCTATTGTATGGCTTTGATTGAGGCAGTGTTCATAGAAACCTGAAGATCAATGCACCATAAAAAAAACACTATTATAATTCAATATATTGATGAGACTGTGGATGCACATAGCAAAATTAACAAGAGGAAGAGAAGCATTGAAATGCAAACAAGTATTTAAGAAAGCAAGCAATATTTAGAAACAAAAAGATTGCCAAATAATTTTGTCATATGCCTGGAAACTTGAAGGTAGGTTGACACATTGTCAGATTTGTTTGTTGCAACACCTTGTGTCACTGCATTTGCGTAAAAAATAGGTGGATCCATTTGCAATGTAGCCTCATATGATTGTTGGAAAGGTGTGTGTGAAGAGGGAAAAGAAATGTCAGAAATGTATTGCAAAGATATGGCCATCCATTAGTTTGGTTGTTGTCATAAAGGAGACCTTTAAAGCAAACGATGGCTCGTGTAATTTATTGGTAATATATTATATATTGTATTTGTAATGACCTTGTTGGGAACACATTCAGAGAGGCATTGTTTTCCATAACGACCTACTTTATGACAACGATGTTCTTGTGAAAGAAAAATATAGAGTAGTGAGCTCATACCCTATACGATACACATACTCTGTGCCTCTGTCTAATAAATACCATACTCTGCAAAGAGAAACTTAGATTAGTATTTGTTTGGAGAGGAGATGCAAATGAAAGTTAACAAGTGCCCCGTAGTGGCCAAGTACTTGCCTTTAATTTTGTAATTAATTATAATTATAATTTATCATTAAAATTTTTTGAAAATAAAATAATAATCATAATTTATTTTTATATGTTGAATACTTAATAATGAAATATATATGGTGTATAATATTAAGATTTTATAATAGTTATATTTATATAATAATATTATTAATAAGTGTAATATGTAATATATTAAATAATTTATAATAAAATTAGCATTTTAATGTCATTTAGTTTTAAAATTTTTATTATATACTTGTTAGAGGAATTTTATTTTTCAATTAATAAAAAAATCATATTTTTTTTCAAAATTTTATTTCAATAGTCATAATTGTAGAAATGAAAAATATAATTATTAAATATAAATTTTTAAAATTATAATCTATAATAAAAATATATATAAAATAATTTATATTAAAATAAATATTTATTATTAAAAATTCTATTTTAATATTATTGGTTTGGTGGAGCCAAATAGGGTAGGTTTAACATTTATGATTAAAACTAAATTGTCAATGATGTAATAAATCTTCTTAGTGATCCACATACCTAACATTTATTTTTCGGTACAAAATTATGGACATGCATTTAGTGCTCTTTCACTTTAATGGCCCTAAGTTGAATTTACAATCTTTTTAGTGAATGCTTTTAGGTAAATATGAAAAACGAAAAGAACATTATAATTAAATAGCTTTAAAAATTAATTAGCACAAACAACAAATCAAACATCTTTAAAAATTAATTAGCACAAACAACAAATCAAACATGTAACAAAATATTCAATTGATTTTGAACTTCAACGATTATAATAAAGTTTTATTAACAAATTAAGAATTTTATTTTGGTGAGGACAAAATAGGTTAAAGAGGTCATGATTAGGCGATCTCTTTTTATTACATTATCATCCTTCATTTAATAAATATTGCACTACACATTAATTGACAATTATATCATTATTAAAATAATTTTATATTATTAATTTTTTTATTTAAGTTTATTAATTTTAGATTTATTTTCTATGTATATAAATTTTTTTTTCTTTTATCAAAATTCTTAAACATATATATGATTCTAAACAATATTATATAAAATATTAATTAATATTTTTCAACTAAAAATAATCATATAGATTTTTTTTTTTTTTGAGAGCTTAGCGATCTGCGAAATTGGCGAACTGCGAATTTAGCAAGTGTGATGATTGAAGGGTTATTGGATTACAGCCAGGCATTGGCGGCGAACGTGGCTTCCAATTCCAGTAAGGAGGTCGACGGCGGTGGACAGCTGGTTGTCCCCGCGCGTACGACCTCCCCAGGTGCTTCCTTAACATATGCCCTAGCTTTAATTCTTTTGTATTTTCGGCTTCTAACCCATCTGGCTCTGAGACTCCTCCCGTTCCCCCTCTACCTGTTGCATTTAATTCATCTAGTGCCAATGTTAATGGAAACTCCGCTCCTGTTTTTAATGTCCCTCCCAAGAACAAAACGTTCTCGGAAGCGGTGGCTCCTGTAAGCTCTGTGGATGCCAAGGCTCGATTCATGGTGGCTGATTCCAATGAGGCCGCCTCAGCTGGTAAGTCACCCTCAGCTCCTCTGATGCCCTTCTCCTTAGCTCCTAATCCGGAAATGATCGCTGAAATTGTTAAGGAAAAATGTAGATTGAAGGATACAACTATTTTCTTTGCAATGGTTGAAATAGATAAGTGCCCTCCTCGCAAATTTCTAGATGATTGGTTTCAAAATTATTGGAATAGTAAATTAGGGTATCATATCTCTTTCTGTCGTCAAATCCAGAAAGGGTTATTTGTGTTATTTTTCACTAACCATGAATCTCAAATGGAAGTTTTGAAAAAATAGTACTGGACTGTTGGGTCAACCTCCTTCTGCGCCTTGGCCCGGTCTCTTGAAGCCATCCATGAGGAAGTGTTGGCCCTTTCAGCACCAAGGTGGATTTTAGTTAAAAATGTTCCCCCATTCCTTTGGAAGTTTTTACCTCAATTGCTGGAACCATTGGGAAAGACCATCGGAATGGATGAAACAAATAGGCTTGTTCCATATGTGGATGCCCGTGTTCTTATCTCCTTTCTCCCTGGGAAAGAAATTCTTGCAAATTTATCTGTGCAGATTATGGAAGATACCTTTTTGTGCCCTGTTGAGATCCTTGGTGGCTTAAATGCATGTTTTCTTTGCCGCAAAGAAGGCCATCTTAGAAAGGATTGCCTGATTGTTAGAAAAGTCTCTATTAAAAACACCATCCCGAAAAACCCTAATCCGCCCTCAAGCACTCCCCCTACAGTCAATCCTAAGGCGTCTTCTGTTGAGCGTCCCCTCTTCCCTTAGTCTTCGAAATTCATGTCAAATAATGATGGTTCTATCCCACCTGTTCCTCCCTTTGCTTTACAACCTTCCCCGTCGTTGGTTTCTAGTAATGATGATGGATTTACTGTGGTTCGTAACAGAAAAAAATGGAAAGGGAGCAATGCTAGTAGCTCTCAAAATAGGAATTTTGATAAAAACCCTCATGTCTGTTCCCCCTCTGTTAGCACCCCAGTTGTTGAAATGATCAATTGTCCCACCCCTGCATTAGAGTCTAATAAAAATGTTTCGATTCCACGAAAGCTTCCTCCTAAAGTCTTTAATGAAATCAATAATGAGTATGATCTTGAAATTATCCCTGCTATCCCTGTGATTAATGTTTCTCAGAATTCGTCTAATATTGATATGGACTCCTTTGACTATGAGGAAGTCCCTAAGATTGATGGTCTTGCCTCGAAAAGAAGAGGGAGGCCGCCAAGCTCTAAGAATAAACCTTCTGGGATGAGATCTGGAGATTGTGCTAACATGATCTCCCAGAATGTTGAAAACGCGTGCCCTGATCTTAATGATGTTTCTCAATGAATTGTTTGTCTTGGAACGTTAGGGGTCTTGAGTCCCTGGATAGGAAATATGTTGTTAAGTGTTTACTGAATTTCTTTAACTTTGTCGACATGTTTATGATGCAAGAGGTTAAAGCTACTGGTTTTATTCTTGAGAGTAATCTCAATTTTATTTGGAAAGATGCTGTTAAACCCTTCTCTAACCACACTAGGGGTAGGGGAGGAATTGCTATTCTGATTAACCCCAAATGGGGTAAATTTATCACTGAGAACGGTGTGTCCCCGTGTCAAAGGGCTGTCTGGTTTGTTATGAATCTTGGTAATAATCCTATTGGTTTTTGTTCTATTTATGCTTCTAATGATGTTAAGGAAAGGATCTCTCTTTGGCATTAGTTGTCTTCTCTTCTGGATATCCCATGGTTATTTGGAGGAGACTTCAATATGGTCGAGTCCCATTTGGATAAATCAGGAGGCAATCCTTTTTGCTGGAAAGATAATGAGAACCAGCACTGGGCTAAGTTTGTTAATTCTAAGAACCTATACGATCCTCTTGCTGGCTGCAAAAATACTCACCCCGGCATATGGCACACTTGGTGCAATTTCCAGCAAGGTCATGCTAGGATCTATTCTAGATTGGATAGATTTTATGGCAATAAAGATTCTATTTCTTTCCTTCCTGATGATCAAGGTAATATAGTCTTGGTCACGGCCACTACCCTTTCTGATCACCATCCTATCTTTACTCGTATCAATCTCAATCTGTCCCCGATCCATCATGTGGGTAGATGTCCTGAATTCTTGCTTAACACCAATATTCTGAAAGATGAGGACGTCCTCTATGCCATTCAGATCATTAGGAACATCAATGCTTTCAGTCCTAATAATCTTTCTATGATTGATAAATGGAATGCTAATCTCCTTGCTTGGAGGTGTTTTCTTCAAACTTTAGGCCAAAAGTTTGCTAAGGACTATAGGTTCAAGGAGAAAAATCTGAGTTCTGCTCTTCAAATTGTTGAACTTAATGCTCAAGCGGACTCTTCTAATTTGAATCATATGTCTCAGGTCATCGCTGCCAAGGATGCCCTGAGTAAACATCAACAAGTCAAAATTCAGGGAGCTAAAATTAGATCTCGTGCTAATTGGCTCCAACATGGTGATCGTGGTTCTAAATTCTTCTTTAATCTTCTGAGACATAAGCAGGTCAAGGATTCTATTGATAGAATTGTTATTGACAATCAAGAAGTGTCTGATCCTACTCTCATTATTCAAGCTTTTACTGATTATTATAGGATTCTTTTCACCTCTGAGGATACGGTTGAGGCTGATAACATTAGATATAACTGTAAGAACATCTTTCCCAAGAGATTGGATAAAGATGATATTGCCAACCTTTCTAATCCCATTTCTATTATTGAAATTGAGAATGCTATTAAAGCTTTGAAAGATGATAAGGCTCCTGGGCCTGATGGTCTCCCTATTGAATTTTATAAAGCCAATCGTAGCTGGATATGTAAGGATTTGCTGGAATTATATTCTGAAGCCATGGTTTTAGGTTCCCTGGGATCTGATATCAACAGGGGTATTATCAAGTTGCTTCCTAAAGATGGGGACAAAAGTCTTATTAAAAACTGGGGGCCAATCACTCTCCTTAATGTTTCATATAAAATTTTAGCTAAGGTTCTGGCGCTCAGGCTGGTCCACATTCTTCCTAAATTTGTGAGTAATACTCAAACTGGATTTATTAAAGGTAGGTACATTTTGGAAAATTTAATTACTGATTGGGAGGCTATGGATTGGGCTAAAAATTCTCATCAAAATGCCGCCATGCTTCTTCTTGATTTTGAGAAGGCCTATGATAGGGTCGAGTGGAAGTTTATTACTATGATGTTAGATTCCTTTGGTTTTCCTCCCTATTTTTGTAATGCTGTTCAGATTCTTCTTAATGATGCCTCCGCGCATGTTGAAATTAATGGAGCCCTCTTTGATCCTTTCCCTCTTGGTAGGTCCATCAGGCAAGGCTGTCCCCTTTAGCTCCTGCTCTGTTTGTTATCGCTGCTGAAGCTATGTTTTATATTCTTCAGGATAACTCTTTATCTCCCGATGTTAGGGGTATATATCTCCCTAATAATGATGAGCTCATTAACAGTCATTTTGCTGATGACTTTGCTTTGTTTTTTGAGCTTATGGATAAGAATTTTAACTCATTGCAAATTAAGTTGGACATGTTTTGTACTATTTCAGGTGCTCGCATCTCTAAAGCCAAGTCCATCTATCTTGGATGGGATGAGCAGCCTCCTGATTGGTTTCCTCAATATGGTTTCCAATGGGGGGGGCCTAACAACACTGTCAAATACCTCAGAATCCCTTTCTCCATTGAGCCCTCTCTTAAGGAAATGTGGTCCTGGATTAAGACTAAGATTGATAACAAACTTAACAAATGGCATAATAGGTCGCTTTCTCTTGCTGGTAGGACTCAAGTTTGTCAAAAGTTGCTGGCTTCTTACAGTATCTACTACTCTTTTGCCTGGTTGTTTAATAATTATTAGATTGCTGAGATTCAGAAGGCCATTAGACACTTCCTTTGGTCTGATGACAAGGGCAATAAAAAGATGCATGCTGTTAAGTGGGATTGGTGTCATACTGACAAGGTCCTTGGGGGTTTAGGGCTTAAGGACCTCAAATTACAGGGTATTTCCCTCTTTTCCAAATGGATCTTTCACTCTCTGGAGGGTGACACTCCCTGGAAAGTGCTGATCAGACATAATATAGAAAGAGGCTTCCCAAAGAAAGCCAAGACTTGGAAGAATCTGCCTTTATTTGACCTTATTGTTGGGGAATTTTCGGTTACTGTTCAAGGTTCTGTTGTATTCAAATCTATATGGCGAGCTTGGGAACACGTCCAGAAATTTATCACCAATAAGGCCTTCTACAATGACAAATATCTCCATGGTGAAAGATCCATTTGGTGGAATTTAAAAGTGAACGATAAGCCCCTAGCCCTTTCCCAAGGATGCTCTACCAGGAATTGGGCTAAAAGAGGCATTACTCAATTGGTTGACTTATTTGATCAAGACAAGCTCATACCCTGGGATGATCTCAAGTTTAAATTTAATATCCCTGATTCTCATAAAAAAACCTACAATATGATTGTGCAAGCTTCCAAAGACCTTCCCTCATTGTGTCAGGTGGACTCCCACAACCATTTAAAAAGTAAGTGGCCGGATGGAGTAATCATGGCTAATCTTAAAGCAAAAAATATCTACAGGATCATTGATCATAATGAGAATATTGTTGAGCATGTTAACAAGATTTGGTACTGTAGTTTTGATACTAAAGGCTGGAATAAATTCTTTGACATTCTCTGGAAAAGTCCCGTGGAGCCTAAATTAAGATGCTTTAAGTGGCTGATTTTATTGGATAGACTGCCCATTATGAATGAAAACGCTGATCTCTGTAATATTTGGAGGTTGCCTGAAACTGGTAGACACATTTTGTTTGATTGTTTATTTGCTAAGGAAATCTGGAAACTGTTTGGTATTGTTTATCCTATCAATGTTAATATTCTAGAGATTGTTACTGGTCATATTAATGGTATTAGTAAAGATGCTAATTTTTTCTGGAATATCTTATCTTCTAACATTCTTTGGCAGATCTGGAAGTGCAAGAATGAGGAAAGATTTCAAGGTAAGTCGAGGGTTCTTGTTGAGTTTTTTCGAAAACTCACCTATTTTAAATTTTTTTTGCAGATTCAGACTACCATGATGATTGAGAAGGATAAATTGCGAAGATTCTTGAAAGATGGGCACGCGATGTTCTTCTTCTATGAGCTAGAGTATGGGTATCAATGGAGGAGAACGCTTGATGATCTTCGGGTCTTTGGGCACACTTGCATGAGGCTTAACAAAGAAATCAGAAAAAATGTGAATGCTAGGAAAGAGGAGCTGTCTATGCTTACCCAGATTTAGGAGCGGAAGAATATAGTTTGGATGGAAGGTCCCCTCGGATGGACTGCGTGGATGGATATTCCTCCTGATGTTCTCTACTAGTGCTTCTTGTCTTATTTTCTGTAATTATGTCTATATTTGGTTACATATGTTTATTTTTTTTTTGATATGTAATTTTTCTACTCTGATCTCGGTTTGAGGCTGTGCCTCTCGGTGAACTCCATGTAATTGGTTTATTTTTTGATCTCTCTATAGTCAATAGAAAAAAATAATCATATTTAAATATAACATATACTATTGACAAGTGACAAGAAAAAAATAAAAAAATTTAATTTATATGATATTGATCCATTTAATAGTCAAGATGGAATGTCAAATTTTAAAATAAAATGTAGTCCTAAATGTTCTATTTTATTAAATTGTTTCATCTTTTATGTACTCTTATGATCTAATAATAAACAATTAATAAGTGATATAAAAATATATTAGTTTATATAATATTTATAGACAAGATGTTGTATTTCTTATTCTTTGTTTTTAATAAGTTATAGTCTATAAATGTTCAAATGAAGTGTTCATTAAATTGTATCTCATTTTATATATCTTTATGATTATTCTACAACAAAGCTATATTATATACATTTTTAAAAAGTAAAAATAAAATATTTATTTACTATGTTTAATTTAAATTATAATATTTTGTAAGGGAAATTATTCTAATATATAACACATTTGTTTACCTAAATATTTATTAATGCATAATTAACACATAATAAATTTTTAAATATTTTTAAAAAATATATAAATGAGAATAAATATATATTATATTATATCATATATTTACAATATTTTTATTTACATTAGAAAAAGTGAATTATATACTAAAATAAACTCATATAATATAATTTAAAAAATTTAATATATAATTAATATAAAAAAGAAAAATATTAATGAAAGATAAAAACAAAAATTGTTTCCAAGCCCTATGCAATATGGAAGGACAATAAATAATAAACGTGGTAAATTTTAATTGGTTCATTTGTGTAATAAGACTTCAAATGCATTCATCCAATGAGATGATCAAAAATTAATTTCTAGATATTATAAAGTTAAATAATTTGCATCTATATTTGACAAATGAAAAAACTTATAATAAATATAAAATAGAATTTATTTGCATTGGTGTAGAAAAGTTCATTTAATCACTAGTTAAGATCAAAAATTCAAAAACTGATACAATAGTACTTAGCCTACCGACAAGTACTAATAATAGCAATGGGAAGGAAATGTTGTCACCTTTTGAAGATTTAATGTGGAGAGAGCATTGTGGAGTGGAGACTGATAGGTGAAGATCGAATGCTAGAGATTTTTATGGTGGTGGCAAAATATCTATGTGCAATAACAAGTTTAAGGAAGGAGGCGAAAATGAGGAAGTAATATACGATTAATATATTGCTAGGGTCAATGGGAAGACAAGGTGCATCAAATATTTGATGACAAACACTCAAACTATATCTAAGACACCTACACACTAGAGGTTTTCTTTGCCTTCTAGGCTACCTACATACCCTGTCTCCATGGGATCAAGGCACCTTGGATGCACGATCAATTTTGTTAATATGTAGTTTTTCTTTCACTAAGTTTTGATGTAGTTGTTATGGGCACATAACCCTTGTGAGGTATTAGGCGTAGCCATACAACTCTTTGCTATTGCACACCCACTTGGATGGCTTGGGCAGGTCCTATAACATCTGCAGGGAACAACACTAGTGGATAGCATATAGTTTTGCTTGCAAAGCATGTTGTTAGTATTCCTATGCATATATTGTTTTTTTGTTTTCCTCCCTTTTAGAAAAATTTCTCCTAAGTTGGTAGAATCATAAAGTATTTCAAGTTGTAAATAAGATTTTTTATTTTTAGTAAATAACAATTATAATAAATTGTGGGTTTTGGGTGCATCATAGATGTCACTAATTTGATGGACTAAAACATAGTGCGAAATTAGTTTTATGTCTTTAGAAACAGTAAAATCACCATTGCAGAATTATTCGTCATGTGTGCGTGTGTGTATTGTTAAAATGGATTCCAATTTTGTTGGAGAATGCATGTGTTTGAAATCACATAAATTTGCTAGCTTTTGTTCTATTAAAATTTACGAACAAAATATTGTTGGAAAATAGTTGTTGATGGATGAAAGAAAACAACCAATATTGGCAATTGTTAAAGTGGGAGAAAGCTGTGAGAGGTAAATGTTTTGTACAATGTAATATAAAATCGATTCGATATATTGTGAGAAATTAAAATATGTACAATTGTGTTAGTTGAGGTGTTCACTTAATTTTAGAAACATGGAAAACTTTAGAAATACTCCACATGGAAAGCCTATACATGTTTTCCAAATGGTTGAGGTGTGAGAAAATATAGCAATGAAAGAAAGTTTACACGGTGACATACAAAAACTGTGAAGTTAAGCTTAACAATGAATTGTATTATGTGAGAATAAAAGGTAAAGGAGAGCAACCCATAACTTTTTCGGATATGTAAACCTTTATTTTGGAAGCACATAATAATGCAATATGAACAGTGTGTTACAGTATATAAAATAATAATTGCAGAGACAAGAGAAAGTGAAACCATTAATCTACAAGGTACATACCTTGAATCACTGTTTCTCAAACAACCATTTTGTAATTTCAGTTCTAGGTTTAACATGACAAATATAATGAAAGACAAGGGAAATGAGAAATTTTACTATACTCGTAACAAAGAAGATGTTGTTAGGGATGAAGGAAAGTTTGATATTCTAGGTATGAAGGAATTTAATTTACGATGAGCATAAATACCTTTTTTGTTGCCATTACTTTAGAATTGTAATTTTGAGCAACTGTGTGGTGGTTGGAAACTTCATGTACTTGAATTGGAAGAGAATAAAACATGCACAATTAGTATACTTCATTATCATATTGTGATGAAAGTTTAAAGAGATTAACACAATTTAATATGGAGAAGTTGAACTGCAATATTAGGAAGTGAATGCAAAACACAATTCGCAAGAGGAAAGGAAGTACCATTTGTAAGGTTCTCATTGTATATTAAATAGCAATTTCTTGATGATTTGGCAAGTCATTTGGTGGTAGAAACAAGTGTATAGTTTAATTTTTTTAATGATTGTAGCTTAATTCAGATGATTAAAATCGATGAAATCAAATGTTTGAGTGGCCTATCGGCCTTAAACATTTGATATCTATCCTCTTCTATTATCATGAAGCATTATTAATATTGATGACAATTATTGAGATGCCATATATTGTCATGCCCAAAACTAGGGCAAAACACATACACAATTTTTTTTTTAAACGTACAAACAACTAGGATGACACAACTAATACTGAATGTGTTGCGGACAAGTGACGACATGGTGAAGTTAGTTTTCGAGTTGCAAGGTCTAGACATAGATTGAGTTTGAGTCACATCACGTGCAGATACAGAGTCAGTATTCCAGCTCGTTACACGTTTTAGAGACCCTATGTTTTAGTGCTACAGGAACACTTGGGCCAGTTTGAATAAAATATAGTTTCAAATTAACAAAGTGTGGCATCATGATCGTAAATCATTTATTAACAACATGAGTTAATTTAGGTTGATTTGATACTCCTATACTTAGTTCGTTTTACTAGATGATTCACATGGGAGTACTAAACTGCGTTATAGGTTGACCTAGCAATACTTAAATCCTTAATCCTGATTATACAATGAACTAATTAGAGCTAATACATATAACACTTTTATCATTAAGTTATTTACGACATTCAATGTATCTATTAAACATGATTCTATTTCACTACCAAGTTGAGTAACCTATCAAACCTTTAGCATTTGCGATCAAATCAATTAACCCCATTCGATATTATTATAATCCTTTAAACATAATCCAATTTAATTATTCTATCCACTTTATGTTTCCTAACACATTCGAATTTAAGTCCTCAAAAACACATTAATTTCATCCAATATAATTTACTAAAAGATACATTAGAATTCCCTAAAGAATTATCATAAATTTACAATTAATTAGTAACAACAATAATTAAATTTTAATCTTAACTTCATTTACTAACACATATTAATTAAATAAATAACAACTAATTAAAAATTAAGAATAAGATTTATCCCTTACCCTAATTATCCTTAACCACATTAATCCTAGACACATATAATCCTAACCCACTAACCCCTTAAAATTAAATTTATTTAAATTCTAATCTCTTCAAACACATAAAAACATATTACATTAATCATTATTAAATTAAATAAATAAACTAATCTACACAAAGTAATTACTAACTAAATCTATTTAACATTTCCTAACTAGCCTAAACCTACTACCTAACCAATTTCCCCATCCCATCAACTCTCTCCCTTACCTTGGCCCACCTACCAAGTGGGAAGAGTGACATGATAAGAAGTCAAAGGGATGCATAAAGGTAAGGGGGTCGAATTTCAAGGGAATAGTGCAGATTTGAAAGGAGACATAAGTTTGGGGTCCACAAAATACATTTAACCTTCAAAAAATTGAAAAATGAATTCAAGTTTAAAACAAAGTGGAAGACCAAGGTAGAAAGTAAGGTACATATGTCATAAAAGAAGGAAAGTATGCATGGAAGAAGGGGGAAGCCAAGTGGGTGGCTCCTTACCCAAGAAGGATGGACTGCGGCCCGCAAGGACAACTCCCCAAAACTCACGGAAGGTAAGGGTTTAACATTAATTTGCTCCTCTATTTTGTTTGAGATAAGGAGCATTTAAAGTGGGTAAGAAGGGAAAATGAAAAACATGGGTGTGGGACCTATGGTTGTCCCCTCATGCATTATCATGCCTTTCTCATAAATCAATTTGGTTAGTACTAACATAGGTTATTAGGGAAGGGGTTTAGTTTACTAACGACATCTTTAGTGGAGAATAATAGGAAGGAATATTTTGTGTGGTAAATGGGAATTAAACTTTTCTCATACATTTCCAAGAGCATTTTTGGCTCTTTCTTAGTTTGAAGTTGTATTATTTTTTTCCTTTTCCTCTTAACCATGTATTTCATTTTTGTAATGCAATAGATATAACATGTTTTATAATCTATTGTGTTGATTGTTCATGAATGTATTGATAATAGTTAGTTATTATTTAGTATTCCAATTTGGTGATTAATCCATTGTTACCATGGTTTTCTTAATAAAAATTTAAGATTCAATATTGAATTTAATGTATAAATGTTTGATCATTGTATTTAAATTCATGATCCTAAAAATAATAGTTGAAACTAAAACTTAGATAGTTCATTCTTCAAACTTATAACATGATCTTGTTCACAATGCTTATAAACCAATTTTTTTTCAAGAAGGAAATAGAGAGAACATTCAACTTGAAGTTGTGTAAGCAATACATTTGAAGACAAGATATGCTTTGTAATCCAATAAACAAATTGAACTCATAACTTGCTCATTTTTCATAATAATTACATTTCTAATAACAATATTGGAGTCTACCACACTTGCTCCATTTCATTAGAAAATTCATCTTCAACAAGAAAGCACAATACAATAGGAGATAATATAATGGAGAGGACTCCAACACAATAATACCAAGAACACCTTCCATGCTCCAAATCCAAAATGTCTCCATCAAAGGTCTATTTAAAATCTTCAAAATGAAACATATAAAACTAACCATGGAGAGAACTCACCTCCCATCCTAGGTCTCAATGAGACCACCCCCAAGCTAGGAGAATTGGTAACCAACGGGTGACATCCACACCATTCACACAACATGAAACACAACAAAATACACCCATCCAAGGTTTGCACAATGAGATTCACCTTGAATCCATAATATGGGGTGAAGGTGGACTTCCATGTAGGAGATTTTCAAAATAATACATACAATAACCATGCCTCTCCAAGACTAAAATCCACATACATTTTTCCATCCATTCTTCTCCTTATCTTCCCCAAATCAAGATCAATAACAATGGCATGCAAGGGCCCATACGCCTTGCATTTTTTTCCCTCTTCTCTCCATGAGAATAGACTCTACACTATCATGGAGTCCAACTAACCCCTTCCCCCATACTTGGCCACTTCTTCCCTATTCAAGGGTGAGTAATTCCATTACACCCTTCACAAAAATCCCTCATTCAAACAAGGATAAACACAGTAAGCATGAAAACAAACCCAAAATCTCATTCCCTTACATCACAACAACACAAATACATAGATCACATATGCAAGAGAATGAAATACATACAAATCTATTTGCAACAAAACAAAGAACTTTAATGGAAATGGAGACCAACCTTCACAATTTGTTATGGTAAAATGATGCTTGATAAGAGCCCAATCCCTTTTTGCTTCCTTCAATCCAAAATACCCAATGTCTCTAAAATTAGAGAGTGGATGAACACCCACTAACTCTACAAAGGGCCTCTAAAAAGGTTTTCAAATCCTACCCACCTACCAACATTAAATTCAGAATTGACCCCTAAGTCCTTTGGCTTTTCCTTTACCCCTATCATAAATGCAAGATTGGAAAGGAGTGTGGGTTTGGGTAAAAGGTCAAGACTCACTCTATTTTCGTAACATGTGGAAAATGAGTCATAAAGAGGGTCACCAAGGCCACTAGGGGGTTCTAGATGTGTTAGAAATGTTCCTAACCCATACCCCTATCACTAAGTTACTTAGATTTTGCTAAAATTGATCATTATGACCACTTTTTGGCCTTTAGAAGTGACTAGAAAAGAATTAAATTTAAATAATCAAATTGGTGGAACTTTGGAAGTATCTCCAAACAAAGGGGGTTTAATTAGGTTCCTAATAAGTCAGTTAGGCTTAGTTTACATTGCCAACTTTAGTAGACATGTCATTACATAAGCACATAACAAGTGTCAAGTGACACTATAAAATAACATAATACAACATCGACATGTCACTAATTACATAGTGAAAACACCTAATACATACATACAATTTACGAACACGAATGAAATTAGTTAACAATGAGGTTCAAATCTCTTCATAAAGATTCAAACATGGCTTTACAGTTTGCACATATGGTTGGTTACTGATTCTCCTATAATATCCATGGTAATTTTCTTGCACATGAAAATGAAATATCAGTAGCTCAATAAAATCACATGTATATATATAAATCAAATTGCATAATCAATAGACTAAACATTCTACATTTTCCTTTAATAAACTTTTTCCATTTCTGCACCTGATAACCATATTTGATTGCATAATCAAAATAACATAACATATTCCTCCATTGGAATTAAAATAATCATCATACTGCATGCGTATACTCAAAACATCATCAATAAAGTATATTGAAGTAATCATCACATGACATAAATAATACTAATAATGTCTAGTCCATCAAATATAATGTCCAAAAATATCAAATCATAATGTATCAAAATATGTGTATCAGCTGAGCTATGATGGGTTGGGGTGAGGCCTCACATATATATTATATATATATAATATATGTTGGAAATATTCAGGGATTAACCGAGTTACTGAGAGGGGAGGGGTGAATCAGTAACTTCAAATTTTCTTACAATTACAGATGTATTAACATATAGTTCACTTTTTCTTTATGCATATAGAAAGCATGAAACTTAAAAGCATTCACAACAATGACACATAGATTTGGTTACCCAGAAACTTTCCAAAAAGAAAGTAAAACTGGGGCGGGGATGAAACCCACAAAGCTTTAGTACTGCAGAATAAAGTTGGCCGGTTAAGGCTTACAGTTTGATCACTTCTGATGATCTGCCCTGTTAGGAGCAATAAGGATTGCTAAATCCACCTTGTTAAAAGATTTACAAACATACAATGAAGTATGCACTCGGTAAAGAGATTTTACAACAGACTGTTAAGTCTACCTGGTTAAAGGATTTTAGTACTCATTCACCTGTTAGAATGAAACAGTAGATCTCTTGCTTTGCAACTGGATTGCTGATTGAGATTCGCTGAATGTACTGATCACCTTCTGTGATGAATTTGTCTTTGCTGTTCCCTATACTGCTGTAGCCCTTTGCAATTCGCTTATCTCTGCCTTTTCTTTTTATTCACATACATACTCATATAATTACATCTTGACATTTTTACAACATTGTTTATATACAAGTCTAAACAATTAATTACAATTACAAAGTCGGCTTGACAAATAAACATAAGTGCCACTAAGTCGGCCCAAGTATGGTTACACGGTTCCTGCAAACTAACTCGGTGACTTTCTGATACTCGGCATCCACTGCATTACTCAGCATCGTCATGCACTCGGTAGAAGTGAAGGCACGGTTCATACTAACCACTCGGTAGGTTTTGAACTCGGTAAATACTGGTGACTCGGTAGACATAATGTTACTCGGTTTACACTGTCCTGCTCGGTTTGCATTATCTTGATCAGTTTGCACTGTCTTTCTCGGTTTGCACTGTCCTACTCGGTTTGCACTATTCTGCTCGGTTTGCACTGTTCTGTTCGGTTTGCACTGTTCTGCTGGGTTTGCACTGTTCTGCTGGGTTTGCACTGTTCTACTCAGTTTGCACTGTTCTGCTCGGTTTGCACTATTCTGCTCAGTTTGCACTCAGAATGCAAATAAGTGTTGTCACTAGTGGCAATTCTGCTTAATGCCAATAATATCCCCCTTTGGCATTAGTGACAAAAACACTTATTGCTCAAAACTTATATACACTTATTGATTTTTTTTTTAAAATTTGTCTTTGTCATAGGGCTTTATACATTATCTCCCCCTTTCAATGTGCTAACTTTTTCTTCTATACAAATCTCCTTCTATACACACTAATACATTTGGGGTGAAATTGCGACGGCCATTTGCGACGGCAGGCAAATGTCATGTGGTTTTGCTCTTTTTTTTTCAAATATAGCCCGACACCGTCGCAATTTGCGACGACAATACATTTGTCACTGTCGCAATTGCGACGTTGTCGGGATATAAGCGCAAAATTTAAAAGGAACGTTGTCATGTGTGTTTTCAACAGCGCCGTAACCCTCCGCGAAATCACATCAGGATATAACGGCAAACAAAATAAGAACATTGTCATTTGTGTTTTCAACAGCGCCGTAACCCTCCGCGAAATCACATCGGGATATAAGGGCAAAAAAAACAAGAACGTTGTCATTTGTGTTTTCAACAGCGCCGTAACCCTCCGTGAAATCATAGCTACAATTTCTGAGTACGTTGGGTTTATTTTTCTTTTGTCATTATTATGTAATCTGGTATTCAGCTGTTAGAGAGCTAAAATACCCAGAAATGAGGACATATCTATGTTGAATTTATTGTTAGCGGCTTTGGTTATTTAGAAGTTTAATTTTATTTGTTCATCTTTCAAGCACAAACGTTTTGTGGACCGTAACGTCTTCATTGTTTCGGGTATGCAGTGAAATAGCCCTAACTTGCAATTGCAATGTTGTTGGGATATAAGGGCAAAAAAAAAAAGGAACGTTGTCATTTGTGTTTTCAACAGCACCGTAACCCTCCGCGAAATCACATCGGGATATAAGGGCAAAAAAAACAAGAACGTTGTCATTTGTGTTTTCAACAGCGCCGAGAGAGATTCCCTCCGCGAAATCACAGCTACAATTTCTGAGTACGTTGGGTTTATTTTTCTTTTGTCATTATTATGTAATCTGGTATTCAGCTGTTAGAGAGCTAAAATACCCAGAAATGAGGACATATCTGTGTTGAATTTATTGTTAGCGGCTTTGGTTATTTAGAAGTTTAATTTTATTTGTTCATCTTTCAAGCACAAACGTTTTGTGGATTGTAATGTCTTCATTGTTTCGGGTATGCAATGAAACAGCCCTAACTTGCGACTACCTTCACGGTACTTGTGTACATTATCATGTTGTCTTTACAGTGACTGTCCTCATTCAAGTGGCAATTACACAAGGGACAGTCACTGTGAGATGTCCTCATTTGTGACAAGGACAGTCACACTTAGGACATCTCATAGTGATATTCCCTTGTGTAATTTCCACTTGAATGTATTGCTATTGAACCACATTAATGCTTTTCTTCTTCAACAAATGAGGACAGTCACTGTAAAGACAACATGATAATGTACACAATTACCAAAAAATGATCTTGTTAATTGATGTAACACTTTGTCTTGCTCACTCCCTATCCTTCACTAGGGTCTCTTTAGGCCAATGTTTTGACTTGATAGGGTACTTAACTATCCCTACACTCTTTAGGTATCTCTACCCAAGATCCCACTCCTTCAACTAGTGCACACCAACAAGAAATACAACGAACTCTGCTCAATACCAATCTAGCTACTAGGACACTCCTAGTCTTGTCTTCACAAATTGAAACACATTCAACTAGAACTTTACTCCATGGAGAGGCTAGCCACTAGGACCTCTATTGGTTTCAATATTACTCCTTCACCTATACTTTTCATCAGTACTTCAATCCGGTTCATCAAACCATGCATGCCAATTGCACCCAAAAATAGGCTGCTAGCAATTAGGCCTTTGTCAAGCCTTTTTGTTTATATTAAGCCACCTAAAGGGCTTAGGATTCAGATGCCCTTTATTGAGAACTCCAAGATATCTAAGGTCTTCTCCTCCTAGATTTTTTGTACACCAACTGCTACAGCCATGCCTGAAAACAAGTATTTTGACACAACTTGGACAGTCTGACTAAGAGTTTGTTTTCTTAGCAGCCAAAGAAACTCACCCAATCTTCTAATTTGACTTGGGGCTTCTTTAGATGTGTGTCTACCTCTCCATGAGATTTTAGTTGAAGCAACCAATGCATTCAACTTGTTGTAATCTTCTTGTAATGATTTGTCATCCCTAACTGTGCTCAACTGACTCACCTAGGACATCATTGCAAACATAGAAAATGAGCTTCCCAGGGCCCCTCCTTCCAAACATATAGTACATGGAGTCTCCTCACCCATTCCAAGAGCCCGTACAAAATTGACAATGGAATGATGAGCTAAGACTCCATTTGTTCAACCTGCCTGGTTCAAACCAATGATAGGGTACTTAACAAAAGAATTAACAAACTAGTTGGAATGCTTCAAAACTCAAAAAAAACACAACACAGAATAAAAAAACAACTTGTACTAACTTTTCCAATAGACACTGCGAGCTATCTAATCCATTAATCAACTGAAAACAAAGAAACAAAAAAACTCAAGAATTCACTAAAACCGTGTTACTCTACAAATCTTCTTAATTCCAAATGTTTTTCCCCCCAACCTTTTGCACAGATCGATGGAGGCCTCTTATAGTTGATCTGATGCCTAATTCAATGGTTTCATATAGTTACATAACCATCTTACTCGAAAATGCTCCCTTGCACAAATGTTGTCAATGTTGTGAATGACAACATTGACAACTTGTTACAACCTTTGGGATTTTGGTTCAAAACTTATTGTTCAAACACCATAAGACCCTAACCATGACTTAGTTAGGCTATTTAGACCTCACATAGGCCACTTCTACACTTCTTTGCCCAATTTGACCCCTAAATGCTTCATTCCCACTTTTGCCACAATATTGGTAACTTGGGTACAAATTGGCACTTGCCTTCACAAAGGTCACACATGAGGACATCTCACAGTGATCGATTGTCCCTTGTGTAATTGCCACTTGAATGTATTGCTATTGAACCACATTAATGCTTTTCTTCTTCAACAAATGAGGACAATCACTCTAAAGACAACATGATAATGTACACTCACTGTAAGGACAGTCACAAATGAGGACATCTCACAGTGACTGTCCCTTGTGTAATTGCCGCTTGAATGTATTGCTATTGAACCACATTAATGCTTTTCTTCTTCAACAAATGAGGACAGTCACTCTAAAGACAACATGATAATGTACACTCACTGTAAGGATAGTCACAAATGAGGACATCTCACAGTGACTGTCCCTTGTGTAATTGCTGCTTGAATTACACAAGGGACAGTCATTGTGAGATGTCCTCATTTGTGACAAGGACAGTCACACATGAGGACATCTCACAGTGATTGTCCCTTGTGTAATTGCCACTTGAATGTATTGCTATTGAACCACATTAATGCTTTTCTTCTTCAACAAATGAGGACAGTCACTCTAAAGACAACATGATAATGTACACTCACTGTAAGGACAGTCACAAATGAGGACATCTCACAGTGACTGTTCCTTGTGTAATTTCCGCTTGAATTACATAAGGGACAGTCATTGTGAGATGTCCTCATTTGTGACAAGGATAGTCACACATGAGGACATCTCACAGTGATTGTCCCTTGTGTAATTGTCACTTGAATGTATTGCTATTGAACCACATTAATGCTTTTCTTCTTCAACAAATGAGGACAGTCACTCTAAAGACAACATGATAATGTACACTCAGTGTAAGGATAGTTACAAATGAGGACATGTCACAGTGACTGTCCCTTGTGTAATTGCCGCTTGAATTACACAAGGGACAGTCATTGTGAGATGTCCTCATTTGTGACAAGGACAGTCACACATGAGGACATCTCACAGTGATTGTCTGTAATGTCCCCTTTTTGGCTAACTTGGAAAACAGGAACAATTACTCCACTTCTCAGACTTACTCTATCAGATACTTACAATTAAACTAAGTAATGGAGGTTACTTAAGATATCAACCGCTATTTCAGATTCAATCACAATATGTGTGCAAGATGATATTGATACCAATATGTTTAATAGCACTGTCGGATATAATGATATGAAATATGCTATGAATATGATGTTTCCTATCACTTATAGTGATAGTATAATGATGGTATGTCTGATATAAACAATATCGATATACAATCAATAAGTATTGCTTACAGCAATGTATTTGCTGTGTCTGATATGATGATGTAATTATGCAAATGTGTAATATCGCTATGAGTGATATGTTGCTATTTCAGATTCTGAATTATATGCTTGCAACTTCAAATATTGATGCTGTTTCTGACTATCCTTTCTATCTGTGCAATCATGGTGTTGTCTCTGATCTGCAATGATAAACTTGAAACCAAACTGCCAAAGGCAGATGCTCTATTGAGTATATCCAAATATGGATAAGTAAATAAAGTTCTAATGATGCCTTGAGTGACTGACGAGAATGCATTCTTATATTGTCTTTAACAAATGAAGAGATGCTATGAATGAGACGTGTCTTGTTTCTTCCTCCATGTCCCTTTGTTAAGCACACCTTTCCATAATCCGACAGTTCACATAATATTATTTCATTATTTTCTGATCATAGATAACTCCTAGATTGACTCAATATCAAATCTTTTTATGAAGGTAATCTTCCCTAATTGGTAGTGCAACCAGTAGTTAACATCCATTGTGTTTGTATTAGTTTGGTCTAACTATCATTAGTATTTAGTCAATCGATATTAACTCTTGCCTTATCCCATATTGTTATGATGATATCCAATCTTTCTACTCTGATATAAGTCGATATCATTTTCTGATAATTGTCAATTTATTGGTTGATTGCTGGTAATGGAGTTTGATCTTCAAATTGACTTCCATTCCTGTTAATACTTAAGGATACATTGTACTTATTATCCATGACTGATGCCTCATTCATCAATAGCTTGTGATATAATCACTGATGCTTTTGTGTTTCTACAAGATGTGGTTTATCTCAGACAATCGATAATCTTTCAATCCTTTAGTCGATATCCTCCTATGTGGTGTCTATTGATATAGATAGTAGAATTCAATCTAGTTTATGTTATTGTCATGATAACATAGGAAGTGATGGTGCATATTTGCTAGCGGGTCTTCATGTTTGATATTGCTTTATCGGATATGTCATTGTCTAAACTTGTGCAATTAATGATTATTTATAATATATGAATGGTTATCCTTCTTGCTTATCAATACATCTTCTGAAACACATAGCGACCTATCCCTTATTCATATCATGTTGATCTTGACTTCATAGTATTTGGTTCATTAATCATCCTCTCATGGTATCGATGTGTAATGACTAGTGATTGTTGTATCACTTCTTCGTTCCTCATCGTGATAGATAATGCAGATGTTTAATGTAGATGTATATCGATTATAGATATTCGATATTGCTTTAAACGTTATTATTATTATTATTATTATTATTAATGTTATTGTTATTATTAAATATTATAATTAATGATGTTAGTAATATTAATAATATTATAATAAATATTATTATAGTGATAACATATTGTTTTATATTGAGAGGTTTATTAATATTATTTATATATTAAAATTATTATATCAATAATTGATTTAATATTATTACTTAATATATTATTATAATATAATATATATAATTTATTAATAATTATTTATTATTAATTTATATTATAATTATAATCATAATTATATTATTTATTAATATTTTAATATTATTTAATTAACATATTACTTATTATGCTAACTATATATTATTATTATCTTTTGATAATAATTATATATTATTGTTATATACCGTTAATAATAGATTATTATATATCATCTAATCATTTTATTATTATACTAAGTTCAATATGTCACGGCTCATGACATTGTCCCTTGTGTAATTGCCACTTGAATGTATTGCTATTGAACCACATTAATGCTTTTCTTCTTCAACAAATGAGGACAGTCACTCTAAAGACAACATGATAATGTACACTCATTGTAAGGACAGTCACAAATGAGGACATCTCATAGTGACTGTCCCTTGTGTAATTGCCACTTGAATTACACAAGGGACAGTCATTGTGAGATGTCCTCATTTGTGACAAGGACAGTCACACATGAGGACATCTCACAGTGATTGTCCCTTGTGTAATTGCCACTTGAATGTATTGCTATTGAACCACATTAATGCTTTTCTTCTTCAACAAATGAGGACAGTCACTCTAAAGACACCATGATAATGTACACTCACTGTAAGGACAGTCACAAATGAGGACATCTCATAGTGACTGTCCCTTGTGTAATTGCCACTTGAATGTATTGCTATTCAGCCACATTAATGCTTTTCTTCTTCAACAAATGAGGATAGTCACTCTAAGGACAACATGATAATGTACACTCACTGTAAGTGTACATTATCATGTTGTATTACAAATGGACCTTATGTTGGTCGGGATATAAGTGCAAAAAAAAAAAGGAACGTTGTCATTTGTGTTTTCAACAGCGCCGAGAGAGATTCCCTCCGCGAAATCAAGCGGGTTATCATTTGTGTTTTGAACAAAGCGGGTTGTCATTTGTGTTTTGAACAGCACCGAGAGAGATTCCCTCCGTGAAATCAAGCGGGTTGTCATTTGTGTTTTCAACAGCGCCGAGAGAGATTCCCTCCGCAAAATCACAGCTACAATTTCTGAGTACGTTGGGTTTATTTTTCTTTTGTCATTATTATTTAATCTGGTATTCAGCTGTTAGAGAGCTAAAATACCCAGAAATGAGGACATATCTGTGTTGAATTTATTGTTAGCGGCTTTGGTTATTTAGAATGCTTCCCCACAATACTTAATTACACAAGGGACAGTCACTGTGAGATGTCCTCATTTGTGACAAGGACAGTCACACATGAGGACATCTCACAGTGACTGTCCCTTGTGTAATTGCCACTTGAATGTATTGCTATTCAACCACATTTATGGGCCCGTTTGGACCACGAAACACAGTAGCATCTACAGAGAAGAATATCCCAGGTGTAACAAGTTGTAAGAATATACCAACAGTTCTAAGAAGTTCCCTAGCACGTAGTAGCATCTACAGAGAAGAATATACAACATGAGGGCAGCCACTGTAAAGACAACATGATAATGTACACTCATTGTATGTGTACATTATCATGTTGTCTTTACAGTGACTGACCTCATTCAAGTGGCAATTACACAAGGGACAGTCACTGTGAGATGTCCTCATTTGTGACAAGGACAGTCACACATGAGGATATCTCACAGTGACTGTCCCTTGTGTAAGCCACTTGAATGTATTGCTATTCAACCACATTTATGGGCCCGTTTGGACCACGGCACACAGTAGCATCTACAGAGAAGAATATCCCAGGTGTAACAAGTTGTAAGAATATACCAACAGTTCTAAGAAGTTCCCTAGCACATAGTAGCATCTTCTAATTGTCTATACCACTTCACAAGGTATTGTTTGCACACATTGTTTTTGGTTCTTTTGATGACCCTTGTTTTGAAATTGCTATTAGGCCTTGTAGCTTATATGTTTTGATTGCTGGAGAGCTTCTAAAGCTAAGCAAGAAGACCATTGCACGAGTTATAGCCGCGCGCTCAGGTTTGAAAATTGTATATTTTTTAATCTAATGTATATTTTAATCCTTTTGCCATGTCATGTAATATGTCTTGCCTTGTAGCTTATATGTTTTGAAATTGCTGTTAGGCCTTGTAGCTTATATGTTTTGATTGCTAGAGAGCTTCTAGAGCTAAGCAAGAAGGCCTTGTAGCTTATATGTTTTGTGTACTTTTGACAATTTTGCTTAGTCACTGAAAGTTGTAGACCGAAGTTTTCATAGCCCAATTTTTGCTTCCTGCGAAGAATGATCATGTCAGATAATATAAGTGAAGAACAAAATAGGGAGACAATCGCTAGATTGTGGTCTAACTTGAAAAGAAAAGGTGATGGAAAATGTTATTGTCCCTGCAAAATTTGTAAGGGCTTAAACCGTAGAAGATTGCTAATCAAAACAGTTAAGAGACATTGTAGGGAGAATGGTCACATTGAAGGGGGGCATGACTATCATCCACTAGTAAGTTGTTCATTATATCATTTTAACAATTTATATACATATGAAATCACTTGATGATGAGTTGAAGATCATGGTTTATTTATGTTAATCAATTTTATATAGGTTGATCTCCCCAGGGAAGTACATGATATGGAGGAACATGGGGGTGCGAATATCCAAGGTGAAGATAATGATCCCATGGAAGATGACGATCATGCGCCAGAAAACACAATTGAAGATGATGGTATAAATACATTGATCCATGACACATTTAGTCCAAGCGGATCTGATCATGATGATGATGATAGCCTTGATGTACCTCTACTTGAGAAGGCATACGAGCCCCTATACAAAGACTCCCAAACAACTCTTCTCTCTGCTGTATTGTTGTTGTTGAACTTGAAGGTTATGAATGGTTTATCCAACATAACAATGTCACGTATGTTAAGGTATGTCATATATGTCTTTATAGTTAACAAAGGGTGAATAATGTACCACTAATATTGTTTATATTAACAACTTATATTTTTTGTTGTAGATTGATAGGCGAGTTTTTGTTACCACCATCAAATATTCTACCTCGCTCATATCGAGAATTATCTGCTATTATGAAAGATATTGGAATGGAGTATCAAGCAATACATGCTTGTCCCAATGATCATATTATATATTATAAAGAACATGAATTTGCAACACAATGCCCTGTATGTCATACGAGTAGATATTGAACAGATCGAATAACAAAAAAGGTGCCTCACAAGGTTCTTTGTTACATCCCCATTATTCCACGGATGCGACAATTATTCAGGTGTACTAGCTTGGCACAATTTATGGATTACCATGCACGCAATAGAAGTCGAGATGACATTATTCGAATCCCTGTGGATGGTTCGGCATTTATGCACATAGAGGAAAAGTGGCAACACTTCAAAGAAGAACCTCGTAATCTCAGGCTTTCATTGGCAGCGGATGGTGTCAATCCATTTGGAGAGATGAGATCTGTTTGCTCGATGTGGCCTGTTTTTGTTATCAACAATAACATTCCTCCGTGGATGTCAATAAAGAGGGAGCACATTATGTTGGCAATGATTGTTCCAGGTATTTTATCATTTGATAGTTATTAATTTACATGTACTTACAAATCTTACAGTAAAATGGTCACAATAATTATGTAATGTTACTGTTCATTCAAGTAGGTAAATATCAAGTTAAAGATATGAATGTATATATTGAGCCTCTTATTAACGAGTTGGTGGAGTTATGGAACGGTGTCACTATGTATGACGTGTCTAGACCAATAGGACAAAGACAATTTCAATTCCATGCAATACTTGTATGGACAATACATGATGCCCCAGGGCTAACACATTTTTGTGGTATGTTATAGTGAATTCAAGTTGCGCATGATAATTCTAATTATAAAAATCAACATATTTAATAATCCAATTATATCATTATCTTGTAGGTCTTCAAACAAAGGGAAAATTTGCATGTCCAGTTTGTGGTCCAAAGATGAAATCTCGTCATTCAAAAAGTTTAGGAAAGCATGTGTTTGATGAGTACAGACACTTCCTCCACAGGAATCATAAGTATCGAAGTATGGAAAAACATCTTTTCAATGGGAAAGAAGAGACTACATCAAAGCCACGAAGAATGACACCTCGCCTATGGAAGTTGGAATATAATAGAATTAATCGTCGAGGTAATGTCGTTCCACTTAATGGTTTATGTTTGTAATTTATATATTTCTATTGTGATTTTTGTTTACTAATTATGTAATTGATGATCGTGAAGGTCGTCAAGGCACTACTGACAACCTTCCAAAGGGACTAAAAAGCTATCCCAGACAATTTAGTAGGTTGCCCTACTATGAGGACCTACAAATTGTGCATTTGTTTGATCTTATGCATGTTGGAAAGAATATAACAGAGACATTGTGGAAAATACTGGATGGAAGGCGTGACAAAGAAAAAATTGTCAAAATTTATAATGACATTCATGAATCCAATCATGCACTGAAGAATTTCATTCACTCAAATAGCAATAGAGATCAGATTAATATAAGTGCCCTTCCTTGGTTATTAACGGAGCAGCAAAGTGATGCCATAAAAGAAGTCATACGAAAAATTCGATTTCCCACAAGATTTGCTGGGAACATAAGCAATCTCATATCAAAGAAAAGTGAATTTGGGCCAGGGCTCAAAACGCATGATTGGCATACTTTCATCAAGGTAAGTTATGTTCTTCTGTATTTACAATATATTCATAAACTACGTGTACTATTCATTATGTTATGTTAGAAAATAATGAAATGATTGGTTTATAATTACTGCAGTACGTGCTACCTCTATCTCTCCCAGAGCACTTCAACAATAACATCAAACAAGTGATATATGATCTTGGAAAATACATGAGGTAAGCAGTAATATCTGTTCAATTTGTTGTATATATTTATTATATTCGCGATTTGTTTTTCTTGCTATGTAATCTATTGTATATTATTTTGTAAAGTCTCGTATTTATATATTTTTTGTGACTTGAATCTCTTAATGTAGGTGGTTGTCGTCTAAAGAAATCCATAAAGAAGATATAAACTATTGGAAGAGAAGAATTCCTCATTTATTGTGTGAAATGCAAAAGTGTCTACCTCCAACTTTTTTCAATGCACAAGAACACTACCTCATACACCAAGTTGAGGAGATTGAATTGTGTGGACCTGCACACACTAGGTCAATGTGGATGGTTGAGAGGCACTTGAAATCTTTGAAGGCTTTGGTTCGACAAAGAGCACATCCTGAGGGTTCTATGGTAGAGGGATACATGGTATACCAGACTATGGTGTACATTACTGAATATCTTCCTAAGTTTGCTTCAAATATCCATGTAGATCGCATTTGGGATCTCGACCCTTTTAAAAAATTCAAAGGGGAGTACTTGATGGGGAAAGGTAGATTGAGGAAAGTGACAGGTAATAAATTATAAGATGTTATTGTAATAAATTATTTCTTAATCTTCAAAATAAATCGGTTGTAAGTCGTCTATTTTTTTTTTGTACAGTTGCTCGAGAGTGGGATGCACTACATTTGTATATTACAAACAATCTTGATTGGATGACGGTATGGATTGAACGATGTCAACATTCTGGTCACACATTAACATGGGAAGGTGTATCTTCATTGGTTAAAGAAGCTCATCGTAATGGAGATTCTAATGTTACGCAAAGGGAAATAGATTTAGCATATGGTTTAAGAGATTTCCAGGTACGTACAAAATTATTAGTCACCCGTATGTTTATCAACTCACGATATAATAATTTTGACATGTTTCACATATTATTGCAGGTTAAACACCACAAGGGTATGTTCTGTAATGGTCAAAAATTTCGCGTCAAAGTGTTGGATGACACGAAGAAAACTTGTGATTCTGGAATAACTGCAGTCTTTCAAGTGACTAATATTTCATCTAGAAATGACTTAGATCCTCAAGAGTCTAAAAATCAATACTATGGCATTTTGGATGATATATTTGAGTGCGACTTTAGTTCCTTCAAATTAGTACTCTTCGTTGTCAAATGGTACAGGCTACGACTTAATCCAAATGATCCTAATAGAACTGTTATTGAACATGATAATGGATTTACAATGGTTAATACAAGGTCGTTTGAGCCAGTTGGGGATGAGCCCTATGTTCTTCCAAGCCAATGTGAACAGGTATTTTACTCAGAGGTTTCACATAAACCGGGTTGGTCATTTGTTGTTAGACATGAACCGAGAGGAAGGCCGATAAAGTATAATGCGATGGAAGAAGAAGATACCGAAGAAGTAGAAGATGATGTAGATGATGATCACGATCGACAATTATTGGATGATGTTCCTGAGACAAATTTTCATGAAGAAGAAGAAGAAGATGATGCTGCTACTGATGATGATGATGAAGATGATGTTGATGTTGATGATGATGATGTTGATGATGACGACAACGACGAGGACGACGAGGACGATGATGATGACGATGATGACGAGGATGATGATGATGATGATGATGATGATGATGAGGATGATGATGATGAAATTTAAAGGTATGCCATCAATCCTTAATGTATTTAATATTCATTTCTTGATAGAAATATATTTGTCTTAAATGGTTACATAGTTTATTCATTATCTATTTAAAAGCTATAAGTGTTATAATGTGTACGTTTTAATGTTTTTAATTTTTATGTGATGCTTATGATGGATGTGATTATGATTATGATGTGATTATGCTCACGATAATTGAATTACATTTGCAGGAAATTGAACCCCTTTCAAGAGCATCCCGCACAGTCTCATGGATCGACAGGTATAAGTCAATACACCTTATAGAAAGTCTATTTAATACACTTATCAATAGTAAGATTGATGTCTTCTAAGATCTCTCCCATTTGCAGGTACCAGCAAATAGGTATTTGTCAGAAGTGTCTTCCTCGAGTGAGGGAAATATAGGAATAGAAGAGGAAAGTGAGACATGCAGTTTATCTAGAATAGGGAGATTAACTAGAGGTCAAAGGACTAGAAGGAAATTCAATAAACACATGAAATTTTTCCTTGCTCAAGGGGGGTCATGTTCTTATGATGATGAGACGAAAGGCGACATCGAGGTGCCCTTGAGGTACCAACATCTACAGAAACATTGGGTACCCAAGGAACTTCCTCCAATAAACATTGATTTTTGTGTTAATGAGAGGATATATCGCATAGCACCATCATCATTACATGGTTTGGGCCTATTTTCTATGGATGGCATAAAGGTGTCTTACAACAAAGTTTCTGAATTGATGGAGTATGTTGGACCATGTTACGATTACAAAAGTTGGATGCATATTGTTCAATATAAAAAAAGTATGCGTAGGTATGCACTCTCGGCAAATTACATACAACAACAAGACAATAATCAAAGTAAAAGTGTGGCTATATACATTGATGGAAGGCCAAAAGCAACAGGGAATATTGCGGGTTTTATAAATAGTACACGACCTGGGTCAACTATAAAGCAACCCAATTGCATATTTGAGGCGCGCGAGGGAAATCGTGTATTCATCTGTGCGATAAAATCAATACGTGCAGGGGAAGAGCTGCTTATTGATTACAATTTGAACCGCATAGATACAAATGAGGCTACTATCATGGGGGTGGTACATACTATTAAACCAACTTCTAATCAATGACTCCAACATACCATTTAGTTATTAAATTTTTGGCTAACATTTTTATACTTGATCTTTGACACAGGGGCACAATATGGAGCAACCGCCCGAAGGTGATGGTGACGATATTCCTAGCTCATCTACACATGAGCAGGTAAAATTCATTGTAATTTTGCAAACTAGATAGAAGCAAAATGTTATTTTTTTTAATGTTATTTTCTTCATTGTTTTGGAGTAATTTTGATAATACTAATACTATTGTTGTCACAGAGGGCCGGTGGTCGGAGAGAGGGAAAGCAACCTGCAGTCCCTCAGGAGTCCCCCCTTGTGGACCCTTTTTTTATTGATTTAGCAGAGACCGATGACCCGATCGGTTCCATTAAAAAGCTGCTAAAGAAAATTGGGAAAGAACTTCTACGTTTGGTATCCATACATCCTCAGACTCAGGAAATAAAAGACAGGGCAGCTGAGTTGTTGCGCACTTTTGAAAACTTTAAAGTAAGTATTAATGAAATTTTTAATTATTACAAGAGTTCAATAATGGTTTTTATGTTATGCTCTTTTATGACATTAATTAAAATATGGATGCATTGTCTTTACAGAGTTATTTGCGTAATTTTGAACCCCATTCCCATGATGAGGCCGGTATTGCAAGTGGTTCAGGTAGATCACATGTTCCATTCCCCACTTGTGTTTTCCACTGAATATATATAGGAATGATCATAATCATTGACAATACATGCTCGAACAATCTTTTTTTTTAATGCTCTAACAATCTTGTCCATGCTAGTCCACGCGTTCTATATTTATGCATGCTCTAACAATTTTATTCTTCAGCTCCTTTCCATGATGATATGAAAATGCCGCCTCCATCTAGGATAGCCACAAATGTCTTGCCGACTGCCATGTCAACAACACACAGCCTAAATGCACCAACTGTTGCACCATCTACTGGTACACAAATCCCTCTTTTTCTCTCTTTTGTTATGTGTTTAAGTGTTATGTGTTTACGATGTAGATCCCTTGATTGTGTTTGTGCCATGGGTGCTCTGCACCAATTTATTTCCCTTGAAGTATTATTTCTTGGAGGCATTTGATAATGGTTTTCATTTTTTGCAATAGGAGATGCAACAAGTCCCGATGCAACATCATTTCTTGGATGTTCCCGTGTTCCTAGTACGGGAACGGTGAAGGATTGCGTATTGATCATCAGCGACGATGAAGGCATTCCCTTAAAAGTATCCAAACTTCTAGGTACTTTAAAGTTATTATTATTCTATAGTGATATAATAGTAATTTAGTTTTTGATCACTCTTCATCGACTAATGATCCCATGATTATTTTGTAGGGAATGATATTTTTTGGCGAAAACTTGGTGACGAGTGTTTGCGGATATTCGGGCCCACCATACGTACATGGTGGAACATCATATCCTAACTAAAACCCCAAACCACTATTTTGATTTCATATCATTGCTAGAATAGTTTTCCTTTTCATCAATTTCTTGAACTATATTAAAGGTAGCTTCTCTTCATTTATGAGTCTAACATGTTTTTTTTTACTTAAAAGGTGGAATAACCAAGATAAAAAGTTGAAGGATGATCTTGTACATAGTATGACCCAGCTTTTTGGACCTCGTGCATTCGAGAGAAACAAGCTCCTTGAAAGAGCTGGTTTATGTTTGAAGTATATTAGGGACCAGTACAGGAAATATTTAGAGGTTAACCCAAGGCACGAGCGTCCGCCCTGTGTTCTTGAGGCTGAGTGGCAGGGTTTGATTTTGGATGGAAAGTATAAAGCCGACATGAAAAAAGGAATTACGCCAGTAGAGAGTAGAGCAAGGTATGTGATACTTTTGAGAATGTAATTATGTACTAATTAACCTCTAAATTTTTCCTATACTGGTCTCTAACATATTTCAAACTTTTCATAGATTGCCTGACACATCAAAGGCAACAAAGGCAAGATTAGAAAAGCACGGGACACACAAGCTCGGCTCTGGTGGTTTTTCCAAACTTCAAGCACGAGTTGTAAGTATTAGTAAATGAAAACTTGTATCAATTTTTTTATATATTGCAAGGAAATTTTTTTTGATCAAACAATGCAAGTAAAATTCACCATACCAAGAAAAAATGTAGGGGTCAGAGTTCAATAGATGCCTCATAGAAGAGGACAAGAGAATTGGCTTCCAACAAGGCTATAGAGCCGTGGCTGAACGGCTACGAGCTGAAATCAGTGTGCAAGGTTCAAATAATGATGCATCTGAGCCACAGGTAAATAAGCTAAATGAAATTTATTTCAAATTGAATACTTTACCAATTAGTCTATTTGATGTTAAGTTCTAATATAAAGTGAGTATATCTATTTTAAGAAAGCAATGATAACAATGTGTAGGATATTGGAATGCAGCCTGACAATCCTTCTACACAATCTATGCATAATGAAGGTTCGCATGATGTGCATCCTAGTGGTGGAGGTATACATTTGCTATTAAAATTTTTATATGTAATTACAATTGGTGTTTGGATTAATGTAACATTTTGTATAGCAACTGTAGAGGA
Source organism: Chamaecyparis obtusa (assembly GCA_027943335.1). Taxonomy (NCBI): domain Eukaryota; kingdom Viridiplantae; phylum Streptophyta; class Pinopsida; order Cupressales; family Cupressaceae; genus Chamaecyparis; species Chamaecyparis obtusa. The sequence continues at coordinate 1,498,567 of BSBK01000102.1, read as the reverse complement.
TCGAGGGGTCGGTGCTCATGAGCATGTTGAGGTTGAGTCTAGACAAAATGATGTGGCCAAATCAGGTAATTAAAGAGCGCCACAGTTATGTTCTTTAAAATAATTAAATACTTGTAACAATTATAATTAAATATTTTAAATTTAACTCTTTTATTTGTTATTGTAGAGGACCCCCCTTTGCAGCAGCATAGGAATTTGAGATCATCAAGAACAAAGAACAAAACAACTGATGAGGGGGGTATTGATGATAACACTGATGCTCCTCTTAGAGCTTACATAGAAAAAAAAATTAGAAAGAGAAAAAAGAAATGATTGTCATCTAAATACCTTAATTGATAATGACTGAATTTTATGTCTCAATGAATTTAATTATGTGCTAATGAATGTTCATGAATTATGTGTTTATTTTCATATTGATGAATGTTGTGTGTTAACGAATCTAATGTGTTAATGAATGTTATCATGTGATATTGATTGAATGTTACATTTTATTAATAATTGAAAGAATGAATGAATGTTAGATGTTAACGGGGAATGTAGAGTGATGTTAGGGGGAGGGGGGTGGGGCCAAATGAGCTTCCACCTTCACGTGGTTGGCCCTGTTTAGTAGAGAATATTAAACTATATTCTCGAAACAAAGTGAAGCTCAATAAGATACTAAATGAGTCAAAATGGTTATCAAGGTCCTCTATCCATAAGATACTTGTAGTCAAAATGGTTATTAATAAGATACTTGTAGTCAAAATGGTTATCTAGGTCCTCTATCCATTCCATAAGTTCTTCACCATTCAAACTTCCTCCATAACAAGGAATGTGCTCTAGGTTAGTCATGAAGCCTAGCATGGACTCTCTGTCAGATAGAGCCACTATTTCAGAGCCTTTTTTGTGCATTTCGTTCAAGCACTGTACAGTGTACGGATGTGAAAGGGAGGGCAGACCAGTGTGGAAGTTAGAGTATTTATATCTTATGCTTTGAGAGTTTATTTGGTAGATTCAAGACACCTTATATCAAAGTTATTCCTTTTTCTTATCTGTTGTTCTGTCAAACCCTCATTTTTTGGGTTATTGCATTCAAATGGCCTTAACTTGCAAATAAACCATAGGATATCCTCTATTCTTTGTAAAATGCAAGTTAAGGGGGTTTATTTTCATATTTTAAAAGCTTTGGAACAGGATACTAAGCCAGAGAATTTCAAGAGCAAGCCCTAGGTCAAGAATCTCAATGTTCTTGACTAGGAGTTGATGGATTATGCAAGATCAGAGGGTAGCGGCAAGTAAAGGACCTCAAACCTTGTTGAATCTAGATCTTTAGAGCATGGTGGACATCTTCAAACTCTGATTTTGGTTTCATGCACCCATTTTCAATGCCTTGTTTTGGAACCCACACCCAAAGGCATGCATTAGGTCTGCGGACTCAATAAGGACATTGATATGCTGGAGTGGAGTCAAGGTCTGGGAGTTGGAGGATTGTTAGAAAATCAAAAAGGGTACTCAAAAAACATATAAGTTCATAAGGTCCTTTGTCAAATTGAAGAGTTATTGCTGCAGAACAGGTTTTGGAGACCTACTAGAGTCACTAGGTCTATTTGGACCCGTTTGGACCACGACTCACAGTAGCATCTACAGAGAAGAAGTTTGGTATGCAATGGTCTTGAAACCTCCTGAGAAATTCTTGGTATGCATTTGTGTGGTGCAAAAGCTTCGTTGAAAGAGAAAAAGAAGAAAAGAATAGAAATGATTTTTTTCTTTTTATGTCATATACTGTAACCAGCTACTTATAACTTGCAAAAATTATTATAACCATTTGAAATTGAAACTTAGTTTAATGTGAAACTGAGAACTGCTTTATTAGAGCTTTCTATGATTTAGATTCAGACATCAAGAACATTGTTTGCCTAATATTGTGATTAATGTTTATTTATTAATATCTCATACTGACAAACAATTGATAATTGTAGGGAAAACGTCATTGGGGGTCTTTGAGGATCCACCAGAAGCCAAGGAGAAAATGTATTCAAATGCTAAAGATGGTGTAACAGTCCTTACAGCTGTTGAACCTTGCTGTGTAGATCATCTCCGATTCTCCAAGTTCAACAGTACTGTGGTATTCCTTTGGATACTTCTAATGGTAAATTTCAGACATCAAGTTCTTTTCGTATGAAACTACTACATTTGTAATCTGTAGTTTTAAACTTTTAGTTTATAAATGTTCATCAGCTTTAGTTTGTATGCTGCCATTTCAAGTATGATTAATGAAGTTACCTTTATCACAGGATGAAAGTGAGCAGTCAGCATACTGGTACGGAGCTGGCAGCATTGATACGGTGACTAGGGCATCGTTTAATGGTGGTGTTGTGTTTTCCCATATTTAGGGCATCGGCCTTTTGAAGCATTGCCTTCATCTTTCTTAAGTCTGAGTTTTAAGTTTGTTTATCTCTCTCGATGCTGTTGAAAATACAAATGACAACGTTCTTGTTTGTTTTGCCCTTATATCCCAATGTGATTTCGCGGAGGGTTACGGCGCTGTTGAAAACACAAATGAAAACACAAATCCCTTGTGTAATTGCCACTTGAAGGAGGACAGTCACTATAAAGACAACATGATAATGTACACTTACAGCCCGTGTACATTATCATTGTGTCTTTAGAGTGACTATCCTCATTTGTTGAAGAAGAAAAGCATTAATGTGGCTGAATAGCAATACATTCAAGTGGCAATCACACAAGGGACAGTCACTGTGAGATGTCCTCATTTGTGACTGTCCTTACAGTGAGTGTACATTATCATGTTGTCTTTAGAGTGACTGTCCTCATTTGTTGAAGAAGAAAAGCATTAATGTGGTTCAATAGCAATACATTCAAGTGGCAATTACACAAGGGACAATCGATCACTGTGAGATGTCCTCATGTGTGACTATCCTTGTCACAAATGACTATCCTTGTAAAGACAACATGATAATGTACACATACAATGAGTGTACATTATCATGTTGTCTTTACAGTGGCTGCCCTCATGTTGTATATTCTTCTCTGTAGATGCTACTATGTGCTAGGGAACTTCTTAGAACTGTTGGTATATTCTTACAACTTGTTACACCTGGGATATTCTTCTCTGTAGATGCTATTATGTGCCATGGTCCAAACAGGCCCATAAATGTGGTTGAATAGCAATACATTCAAGTGGCAATTACACAAGGGACAGTCACTGTGAGATGTCCTCATGTGTGACTGTCCTTGTCACAAATGAGGACATCTCACAGTGACTGTCCCTTGTGTAATTGCCACTTGAAGGAAAAAAGCATTAATGTGGTTCAATAGCAATGTATTCAAGCGGCAATTACACAAGGGATAATCACTCTGAGATTTCCTCATTTGTGACTATCCTTACAGTGAGTGTACATTATCATGTTGTCTTTACAGTGACTGTCCTCATTTGTTGAAGGAAAAAAGCATTAATGTGGTTCAATAGTGATGCAGAGTAGTCAGGGCTTTTAGAATATACAAATATACATCCTTAACTCTCATTCCACCAAGGAAGAAGGAATTCCAATGGTTGAAACGTGAGTTAAGGTCTTTACATCAGTCAAACCCTGAAAATGAGGGTTTGTAAACAATGCACAGAAAATTTGAAATAACTTAGATATAAAACAAAGAGAATCAATCAAACCAACTTCCAAAGCATCAGATGTCACTATTACAACTTCCAGGCAAATTTTATCATCCAACCACCATCCGTACAGCCGTACAGAGTTCATTTTTCACCAGAAATGCACTAAAACAGGGTTATTTTTATTTTTTATGAAAGCAAAATGATTACAATACTGGTTCTCTGTCTGTCTTCGACCATTTGAAGCCTAAAATAGGCTCTCCAAACGTTGGTTCAACCATCTAGGTGGTTAGAATAGTTTATCCAACAAATGTCAACTTTGCTAAGCAACTTTTAAAGTTGCATTACAACTTTGCAAACAACTTTGCCGAGAAGGTTAAAAATGTGTTGTGAAACTTTAGGAACCTTATTAAAGTTATTTTGGACCTTCAAACTTCTTAACAACATCTAAAAGACACCTAATAAACACTTACTATGCTCATTTCATCCAAGGACTCAAAAGATGCCCAAGGTTTATAAGTCACCAAGGGGTCTTGTGTCCAACAAGTGGATGTTTATAAGGAGATAAAATCAATCCTTAATATTTATTACAAACCAAGAAAACATCTAAAACTCCTATTCTAATTTATTGTCATTCAAAAAGACTCTGATTTGTCATTCAAAAAGACTCTGATTTGTCAATCAAAAGGACCTTTCACCAGTCAATCCTTCAAAGCTCCAAGGTGAAAATCTTATGTTCCAATTGATAGGATTTGACTCCTTGGCTTCATGGCAACTTCCTTCAATCATGGTGTCTTTGGCTTGCATTAGGGATGCCCCTGCATCAAATAGCAATGCATTCAAGTGGAAATTACACAAGGGACAGTACATGCCCATTAAAGTTGGTGTTTTGTTATCCAGCATGACAATGGAGACAACATACTCTGTGTCAATTTTACTGATCAAATTTCCCTCCGCCAGGCAAAGCAACAATCTGGGTATGATAAGGTGAAATTTTGTAGTCCTTTTGGGTATGATAACAGTTCCAGTTTCCAATAAGATGGTTCATTTTTATAATCTAGCTTCAATTTCTCTTGTGAAAATCTTTTTTTCATTTTATGGGTGGTAAAATATAATTATTATGCTAGAGGTGTGTACTTATGGATGATAATGAAACAAAATGATAAGATTTAAGACTCTTGTTTTTTTTTTAAATAGCAATTTAAGTTTCCTTCTATTATAAATTACTGTTTTTCTATTTTTTAATGTATCTTTCCAAATCTTTTATATCAATTTTATTTATGAAATATAAATATATTAATAATGTTTTAGTGTTTTTAGGATTAGTTTATATCAATTCTATGTATCATCATTCGTCATTCAATTGTCAGTATTATTAATTTAGACTGTGCAATTGTAGAACTACTCGAATATGGGTTGGATGGATACTCAAGCAGGGGAACCCTCCTCAAATATCTCAAGCAGTGAACTTGGAAAAATGTGTCCTGAAGGAACCCTTTCCATCAGAGAGATAAAAGTACAAACAAGTAAAAGAAGCAGGCTCTGCAAATATGTTTTTGAGAAGAAAAATGATAGATTATTCGAGTATGGTTCATGAGGTATATCTAAAAAGACATTTTTTTTCTTATTATAATAAAAGAGGAAGTTGTGAATGTCAAAGTTGAGTGAAACAAAAATTATTTTCATCAAATTTTATTAGGCTTGCTTTTGGGAATAGTTTCTTACAATATTGCTATTAAGATTTTTATTGTGTAGTTTTTAGATTAGGTTTATAAAATTATATTTCATGAGTAGTGATTCATATTAATCAATTAACGATACTTTTGGAAGGTATTTTCAATGTGTCAAATTTTGATATTTTTACAAGAATTAGATTGTGTAATTTTTTTAATTAAAGTCATTGACTCATATTTCATAAATAATAGTTCTCATGAATCCATCTCTTATAAGATTGAATAGTCTATTTAGGAAGTATTTCTGATAGTATGTCAAATTATGATATTACTATTACCATTAGATTGCATGGCTTTGAAGTCAACCTCGTTGACCCATATTCTTCTCTGTAGATGCTACTATGTGCTAGGGAACTTCTTAGAACTGTTGGTATATTCTTACAACTTGTTACACCTGGGATATTCTTCTCTGTAGATGCTACTATGTGCCGCGGTCCAAACGGGCCCATAAATGTGGTTGAATAGCAATACATTCAAGTGGCAATTACACAAGGGCCAGTCACTGTGAGATGTCCTCATGTGTGACTGTCCTTGTCACAAATGAGGACATCTCACAGTGACTGTCCCTTGTGTAATTTCCACTTGAATGAGGACAGTCACTGTAAAGACAACATGATAATGTACACTTACAGCCCGTGTACATTATCATGTTGTCTTTAGAGTGACTATCCTCATTTGTTGAAGAAGAAAAGCATTAATGTGGCTGAATAGAAATACATTCAAGTGGCAATCACACAAGGGACAGTCACTGTGAGATGTCCTCATTTGTGACTGTCCTTACAGTGAGTGTACATTATCATGTTGTCTTTAGAGTGACTGTCCTCATTTGTTGAAGAAGAAAAGCATTAATGTGGTTCAATAGCAATACATTCAAGTGGCAATTACACAAGGGACAATCGATCACTGTGAGATGTCCTCATGTGTGACTATCCTTGTCACAAATGAGGACATCTCACAATGACTGTCCCTTGTGTAATTCAAGTGGCAATTACACAAGGGACAGTCACTGTGAGATGTCCTCATTTGTGACTGTCCTTACAATGAGTGTACATTATCATGTTGTCTTTAGAGTGACTGTCCTCATTTGTTGAAGAAGAAAAGCATTAATGTGGTTCAATAGCAATACATTCAAGTGGCAATTACACAAGGGACAATCGATCACTGTGAGATGTCCTCATGTGTGACTATCCTTGTCACAAATGAGGACATCTCACAATGACTGTCCCTTCTGTAATTGCCACTTGAATGAGGACAGTCACTGTAAAGACAACATGATAATGTACACATACAATGAGTGTACATTATCATGTTGTCTTTACAGTGGCTGCCCTCATGTTGTATATTCTTCTCTGTAGATGCTACTATGTGCTAGGGAACTTCTTAGAACTGTTGGTATATTCTTACAACTTGTTACACCTGGGATATTCTTCTCTGTAGATGCTACTGTGTGCTGGGGTCCAAACGGGCCCATAAATGTGGTTGAATAGCAATACATTCAAGTGGCAATTACACAAGGGACAGTCACTGTGAGATGTCCTCATGTGTGACTGTCCTTGTCACAAATGAGGACATCTCACAGTGACTGTCCCTTGTGTAATTGCCACTTGAATGAGGACAGTCACTGTAAACACAACATGATAATGTACACAAGTACCGTGAAGGTAGTTGCAAGTTACGGCTGTTTCATTGCATACCCGAAACAATGAAGATGTTACGGTCCACAAAACGTTTGTGCTTGAAAGATGAACAAATAAAATTAAACTTCTAAATAACCAGAGCCACTAACAATAAATTCAACACAGATATGTCCTCATTTCTGGGTATTTTAGCTCTGTAACAGCTGAATACCAGATTACATAATAATGACAAAAGAAAAATAAACCCAACGTACTCAGAAATTGTAGCTGTGATTTCGCGGAGGGAATCTCTCTCGGCACTGTTGAAAATACAAATGACAACGTTTCTCTACATTATCATGTTGCCTTTACAGTGACTGTCCCTTGTGTAATTGCCACTTGAAGGAGGACAGTCACTGTAAAGACAACATGATAATGTACACTTACAGCCCGTGTACATTATCATGTTGTCTTTAGAGTGACTATCCTCATTTGTTGAAGAAGAAAAGCATTAATGTGGCTGAATAGAAATACATTCAAGTGGCAATCACACAAGGGACAGTCACTGTGAGATGTCCTCATTTGTGACTGTCCTTACAGTGAGTGTACATTATCATGTTGTCTTTAGAGTGACTGTCCTCATTTGTTGAAGAAGAAAAGCATTAATGTGGTTCAATAGCAATACATTCAAGTGGCAATTACACAAGGGAAAATCGATCACTGTGAGATGTCCTCATGTGTGACTATCCTTGTCACAAATGAGGACATCTCACAATGACTGTCCCTTGTGTAATTCAAGTGGCAATTACACAAGGGACAGTCACTGTGAGATGTCCTCATTTGTGACTGTCCTTACAATGAGTGTACATTATCATGTTGTCTTTAGAGTGACTGTCCTCATTTGTTGAAGAAGAAAAGCATTAATGTGGTTCAATAGAAATACATTCAAGTGGCAATTACACAAGGGACAATCGATCACTGTGAGATGTCCTCATGTGTGACTATCCTTGTCACAAATGAGGACATCTCACAATGACTGTCCCTTCTGTAATTGCCACTTGAATGAGGACAGTCACTGTAAAGACAACATGATAATGTACACATACAATGAGTGTACATTATCATGTTGTCTTTACAGTGGCTGCCCTCATGTTGTATATTCTTCTCTGTAGATGCTACTATGTGCTAGGGAACTTCTTAGAACTGTTGGTATATTCTTACAACTTGTTACACCTGGGATATTCTTCTCTGTAGATGCTACTGTGTGCTGGGGTCCAAACGGGCCCATAAATGTGGTTGAATAGAAATACATTCAAGTGGCAATTACACAAGGGACAGTCACTGTGAGATGTCCTCATGTGTGACTGTCCTTGTCACAAATGAGGACATCTCACAGTGACTGTCCCTTGTGTAATTGCCACTTGAATGAGGACAGTCACTGTAAACACAACATGATAATGTACACAAGTACCATGAAGGTAGTTGCAAGTTACGGCTGTTTCATTGCATACCCGAAACAATGAAGATGTTACGGTCCACAAAACGTTTGTGCTTGAAAGATGAACAAATAAAATTAAAATTCTAAATAACCAGAGCCACTAACAATAAATTCAACACAGATATGTCCTCATTTCTGGGTATTTTAGCTCTGTAACAGCTGAATACCAGATTACATAATAATGGCAAAAGAAAAATAAACCCAACGTACTCAGAAATTGTAGCTGTGATTTCGCGGAGGGAATCTCTCTCGGCACTGTTGAAAATACAAATGACAACGTTTCTCTACATTATCATGTTGCCTTTACAGTGACTGTCCCTTGTGTAATTGCCACTTGAAGGAGGACAATCACTGTAAAGACAACATGATAATGTACACTTACAGCCCGTGTACATTATCATGTTGTCTTTAGAGTGACTATCCTCATTTGTTGAAGAAGAAAAGCATTAATGTGGCTGAATAGAAATACATTCAAGTGGCAATTACACAAGGGACAGTCACTGTGAGATGTCGTCATTTGTGACTATCCTTACAATGAGTGTACATTATCATGTTGTCTTTAAAGTGACTGTCCTCATTTGTTGAAGGAAAAAAGCATTAATGTGGTTCATTAGCAATGTATTCCCAGCATCTGTACCTGCATCTCTCTTATATACTACAAGTTACTTGCCATCAGAAATTGCAGTTCCCTCACGTGACATTGATGGTGAAGTGTTCTTTTCAAAACCATCATCTGTGGTTACCAATGCTCCTGTTTTAGGCAATAAGTTTGTTGCATTCCATGAGCCATTGGTCAAGTTTCTTCTACGAGCTTCTGATGCCTCAAAATCTAAGCAGCGCCTACGCATGCCTCGTTGTGGTTGATTATCATTCTGTACATGAATTATAATGAGTAATCAGTTTTGGGCCTTGGAATCTTGTATGTAACATGCACAAGCATTTCATGGCTAAATGAATCTATTTAAAAGCATCAACTTTTCTTACATGATGCTGGATACATAAGTAGAACAAGCGTATATCAAATTGGAAGCAATCAGAACTCCACAATGACATATTATTTAGAGTACTCTTCAGTTTAAGTAATAATGCATATATTGACACTGTAAAGACAACATGATAATGTACACTCACTGTAAAGACAACATGATAATGTACACTCACTGTAAGGACAGTCACAAATGAGGACATCTCACAGTGACTGTCCCTAGTGTAATTGCCACTTGAATGTATTGCTATTCAGCCACATTAATGCTTTTCTTCTTCAACAAATGAGGATAGTCACTGTAAAGACAACATGATAATGTACACTCACAGTGAGTGTACATTATCATGTTGTCTTTACAGTGACTATCCTCATTTGTTGAAGAAGAAAAGCATTAATGTGGCTGAATAGCAATACATTCAAGTGGCAATTACACTAGGGACAGTCACTGTGAGATGTCCTCATTTGTGACTGTCCTTACAGTGAGTGTACATTATCATGTTGTCTTTACAGTGGCTGTCCTCATTTGTTGAAAGAAAAAAGCATTAATGTGGTTCATTAGCAATGTATTAAATTAATTTTTTTTTTTTAATCCACCCACGGGCGTCACAATTGCAACGGAAACCTGTCGCAATGCGATGCAGGCGCCCGTCGCAATTGCTTGGGAGGTCCGTCGCGATTGCGACGGCCCTCCGAAGCCATGCGACAGGGGGGCGACGGCCATGCCGCTTCTTAAATCTTAGTCACATTGCGACGGATATGTGTCGCAATTGCGACGGCTACCCATAGACGTCGCAATTTGTGACTAAAAAATAGCGACGTCTATGGGTGTTGCTATTGTGACACATAGCTGTCGCAATTGCGACACATAGCCGTCGCAAAATGACCCCAAATGTATTAGTGACATATCTCCTTTTATACATATCTCCCCCTTTTTGATGATAATGCCAAAGGTGTATATACAAGTAATTTACAGAGAGAATCCAAAATTTGATAGAAAGTCAGAATGTACCTTCATGATTAGTGCTAGGGTTCTGTCCCAATTTTCTTGCAGAATCTTGCATGTTTGGATTGCAATTTGGACTTCTGCAGAGAGTTCAATCATGTGATCTGCTATAGAGAACTGATTGTCATGAATCAATGTTTTGGAATGTTCAATGTGCTTATACATTGTATTCATGATGGGAAGGATCATGTTCTGGATGTCTAGCAGTGTGGACCGGATCCTTGTGTCTTCTTTTAGTAGATCTGACTACATATTTGATAGGTATGAGACTTTCATGTGATGAGAAGAGCTTGAACTTGGTTCAAGTTGCAGCTTCTGTATGCTAATCTTCATATCCTCATCCATTTTATTCATTTTATCCTTAACATCCTTTGTGAACTCGACAATATTGCACAGTCTGGCCAAAAGAGAGGTGACATTCGAATAGGTAGATTCAATATTTGACAAATCTGAAGACAATTCCACTTGATTAATAGCTATGTGCTGAGCAATGTGCTCAAGCACTTTATTGTTGAATCTCTTCTCGGCTCTTTCAACTAACTTTTCTGTCCCAGATGAATCCTCATTGTATTTATTTACTGCTTTAGCTAATTGTAGCAAAACATGTTGAGAGGAGTCTACTTTAATACCTAATGCATCAGACAAAATGTCTTTAGCATCCTTAATGATTTGATATTCCTTGTCTCTCTCCTCTTTAAGCTTCTTTTGCTTTGCTTTCCTTTGGAGGATTTCACCTATATTTTGCATTTGGTCCGCTAATAGATTTGCAAAATCTAATGTTGGAATCTCTATTTCTTCATCTAGGTCTATATCCTCTACTATATTCTTACCCAAAAATTTTATACTCGGTAGAGCCTTAGGCTTATCTGTACTTAATGCCTTAGTAGTAGTGACAATAGACATAGTTGGACTGGCTATAGAGACTACACACTGTCTACTGGAGAACTTAAAATATTTACACTTGTAGAATAAAAAACTGGAATACTTACTGCTGGAAAACTTGATGAAGTAGGAGACTGCAACTCAGTAGAAGAAATGGTGGTTGCTTCTGTTGTTGCTATAGGTGATTGGACAAAAGTTGAAGTTGTCACAACCATGCTTGAAGGTGTCTCCGGGCTAGATGTAGAAACTTTTACTGGAGAGGTAGGAAGTGATGCAATGACTTCTGTTGCTATCCTCACAGTATCATCTACCTCAGTGGCTTCTTCTTGTTCATCACTGTCATCTTCAATATCTTTTATTATTACTGTTTCAATACTCGGTTGGTGAAGATGGTATATGTTCTTCCATGTGGCATTTGCAGCCTTCACAACCGATTCAATATTGTTGGTCAGAATCAAACAAGTATTGAACTTTAGTGTCATCTTACTTTCATTTTCCTTTAATGCCTTCTTTACTTCATCATTTTTCAAGCTCGGCATTAACTGTCTCAGGGTTTGATCAAATATGTCTATCACAGTTTGCTTTGCATTGCTCCATCTCATTTTTATTGGATTTAATAAGACTGCTGGAACCTGTGGGGCTATTTCATCAGGAGAGTATTTCCACTGTCCCATCTTTTCAATAACAACATCTTCTATTTCCTTCTATTCTGTTTCTGATCTGGTTTCATATTTAAAAGATTTTATGTTACTTACTCCAGATCCTGATCCGTCTCTAAAAAGTTTGATCCTCTCTTGAAAGTTTAGAGGAGGCCTTTTGAATACTATGTCTTTGTCTGCCTTGTCTGCCTTATCTGCCTTACCTCTTGCACTTCTCCTTATAAATACAGCAGTGGGAGGCTTAGGTGCCTTAGTGATGAAAACCTTTCCTTTCTTCTTTGCAGGTTCTGGTTCCTCTATTTTCTCATCCTTTTCCTCTTCTTCTTCATCGTTATCTCCTTTGTCCTCGGTTAGCATTTGCATTTTGGCTATCCTCTTCTTTCCTTTGTTTACCGCCTGTGGAAGTTTTATGCTTAATTCAATTCTCACCTTTGCTTCATCATATGTTCCAAAATATGAAGCTTTGGGATTAACAGGCTGATTAAGAAGGGCTTCAATGATATTCTTGGTTTCATCAATATTTACCTCATAAGGAAGAGGTTTTACATATACAATCCTCGGTTTAGCTGCTTGAATATATACATTGTCATAGTCTACCATGAAACAAATGTCATCCTTGTAATCCTCCACCAACTTCTGTGGAATCCGGAATCTGTCATTCATTTTCTCTTTGAAAGACTCAAAATAACTATCCATGATGCTTTCAAAATTTTCACCCATTTCTGAGATGTATTCATTTATCTCATAAAGGACTGGCACATCTTTTCTCCATACAACTTTTCCTTTGGAAGGGAAGAATTTTTGAACATAGAAGAATAAACAGATCAGTAGGGATCCAAACTTACATGGATTGTTTTTGGAAGTTTGAATGCTTTCCATGTTCTTGTTAAACTGTTTTAACAATAAATCTGCAAGGTCAAATGATAACTTGTTCTTGACCACTTTGTATGCTAGGTCAATAGCTTCACAGGAGACACTATTCTGTCGACTTGAACTGTATATTTTATGGGCAATTATGTGTGTACCAAACTTTAGTTCAGCATCGGTAATGCTGCTAACTTTCATGCCTCTATCGTCCCACTCGGCTAGGGTTTTCTTTTCCAGTTCCGACCGACCTAGGGTTTTGGTAGTTTTTGCTTTGTTCAACATGGGAAGACCGGTGATTTGATGAATCATCTTCTTGGTGATCTCTATGGGTTGCTCAAGCCAAATCTTGCCATCATGTATACAGCTGAGAATGTATCTAACCCATTTCTCCCGAAAGTTTCGAGGTAAATGTGCAATGTGAACTAATCCCTTATCTTCCAGATGTTTGTGCTCGGGTTTTAGAATACCATCCACACATAGTTCTTCACGCACAATATCTAGTTCTAGGTTTCCCATTTCATGAATTGCACAGTTGAAATGATTGCGAATATCATTAATAAGTAGTACCTTAGGAGGAATCTGAGATTGAGCTCCGTTCGGGTCTAGGGCTGCTGCAATTGCGGGCACGATCTTGAAATCTGGTGCTCTCCATTCCCCTTGGACTAACATTTCAGATCCTTTCTTCGCTGAGGTGCTGGATGATGCCATGGTAGCTCACAGAAAATTCTTTTCGCAAAAGGTATTTGAGTCGCTGGATTGCTCTTGAAGTTTTCTGCTCTCAAAGTGCTAAAATTCACGGTGAGAAATGAGTTCGATTTCTTTCCTTTTGTTTACAACTCTGTCATTAATGCTCAGTACAAATTAGGGTATGAATTCTGATAGACTGTCACCCACTAAGAATTAATTGATCGGTGAAGACTTCGCAACTTGGTGAACTCGAGAATTCATATTGCTCCGACCTCGCTCGGTATAGACTAATACTGACCTTGTTCGGTTAAAACTGGTACCGACCTTCTTGTGATCTTACTACATCTTGTATGCTGATTTAGATCTTTCTTTTAATTTGGTTCTGGAACTGCTTGAAGTTTGTCTAGGAGAATACAGTTCCAGTGCTTTCTTGCAAATTTAGTTTGAGTTGGTAGAGCCACCCATTCCATTACTTGGACTGGTTTGCTCGGTAGATTTAGGAATCCACTTTTGTCTCACCTGTTTCCTGACCTTAGTTGCTTCATTCTTCTTTCCATCTTCAACTTCACTAGCATTCATGCAGTTTCTGGCTATGTGACCGAGTTTAGTGCATTTGAAGCATCTTACGGTAGTATCTCTTTTCCTTAGATGATGTTTTATGCAGTTCATGCCAATGTGTCCATATTCTCCATAGTAATGACATCTACACCAGGTGTTGTAGTCCCATCCAAACATTGCTTTCATAATTTGTTCTGCTGGATTGAATGTCTTGGATCTGCACTCGGATGCTTTGTGACCTTGTTTGTTGCACTTGTGACAATTACCTCTGAATTTTGGTTTTTCCCTGCATTCATTTGCTTTGTGACCATGTTGATTGCAGTTGTAGCATTTTCCATTGAATTCTACTTTTTCATTGTTCCAACATTTATTTGAAGTATGTCCTATTTTACCACAATGATTACAAGTAGGTTTTTGATTTCTTTGAGTACCTTGCTTAGAAGATTCACCTTCTCCTTTGTATCCAAGTCCTGCTTTTCCTTTTTGCCTATGCAGATTTTGCTCATACAGCTGATTCAAGTCTTCTTGGCTTTTCAGCATTCCTTCATTGATTTGTTTTTCGGCGTTTAGGTCATCCACCAATCTTAGATTGATTTCCTTTTCAGATCTTAGTTCTTCTCTTGTGTTTTCTATTTCTGATCTTAGATTCAGAATTTCCTCATTTGTATGGGAGATCTGATCAATTAGGTTTTCTAGCTGAAGGGTTTTATTTTGGACTTCATTGTTGCTTCCATCTAATTCATCTTTCAACTTGTTTCTTTGTTCTAAGATCTCACAAAATCTTGTTGAGTGTAGCTCTTGTTCTCTTTTTAATTTTCTCACTTCTTCCTGCAGAGACCCATTCTTTTCTAGGAGTTCTTTGACAGCATTATTTGCTTCATCTGAGCTATTTGAGGGAAAAAGATCTTCAACCTTTTCTTCAATGTAATTCTGATCATTCATTTGATTTGCAAGTTCCTTCCTTCTTCTTAGGGATTGGAAAAGATGTTCTTTTGCTTCCTTAAGTTTAGCTATGGCCATTTTCAGATCTAGCTTTTCATTTTCAATCACCTTGTTCAGTTTGAATACCTCCATTGTCCTGGATCTTTGCTCAAGCTAGTTAAGCTTTATCTTGAGAACCAACAAAGCTCTAATACCAATTGTTGGAAATATTCAGGGATTAACCGAGTTACTGAGAGGGGAGGGGTGAATCAGTAACTTTGAATTTTCTTACAATTACAGATGTATTAACATATAGTTCACTTTTTCTTTATGCATATAGAAAGCATGAAACTTAAAAGCATTCACAACAATGACACATAGATTTGGTTACCCAGAAACCTTCCAAAAAGAAAGTAAAACTAGGGTGGGGATAAAACCCACAAAGCTTTAGTACTGCAGAATAAAGTTGGCCGATTAAGGCTTACAGTTTGATCACTTCTGATGATCTGCCCTGTTAGGAGCAATAAGGATTGCTAAATCCACCTTGTTAAAGGATTTACAAACATACAATGAAGTATGCACTCGGTAAAGAGATTTTACAACAGACTGTTAAGTCTACCTGGTTAAAGGATTTTAGTACTGATTCACCTGTTAGAATGAAACAGTAGATCTCTTGCTTTGCAACTGGATTGCTGATTGAGATTCGCTGAATGTACTGATCACCTTCTGTGATGAATTTGTCTTTGCTGTTCCCTATACTGCTGTAGCCCTTTGCAATTCGCTTATCTTTGCCTTTTCTTTTTATTCACATACATACTCATATAATTACATCTTGACATTTTTACAACATTGTTTATATACAAGTCTAAACAATTAATTACAATTACAAAGTCGGCTTGACAAATAAACATAAGTGCCACTAAGTCGGCCCAAGTATGGTTACACGGTTCCTGCAAACTAACTTGGTGACTTTTTGATACTCGGCGTCCACTGCATTACTCAGCATCGTCATGCACTCGGTAGAAGTGAAGGCACGGTTCATACTAACCACTCGGTAGGTTTTGAACTCGATAAATACTGGTGACTCGGTAGACATAATGTTACTCGGTTTACACTGTCCTGCTCGGTTTGCATTATCTTTGTTCGGTTTGCACTGTCTTGCTCGGTTTGCATTGTCCTGCTCGGTTTGCACTGTTCTGCTTGGTTTGCACTGTTCTGCTTGGTTTGCACTATTCTGCTCAGTTTGCACTATTCTACTCAGTTTGCACTGTTCTTCTCAGTTTGCACTGTTCTGCTCGGTTTGCACTGTTCTACTCGGTTTGCACTGTTATGCTTGGTTTGCACTATTCTGCTCGATTTGCACTGTTCTGCTCGGTTTGCACTCAGAATGCAAATAAGTGTTGTCACTAGTGGCAATTCTTCTTAATGCCAACAAATATATACATATATATAAGAGATATTATACAAAGACACATATAATGATGATAATACACAAACAAGATTTCATGTGTGACATCGACTATAATTTTGATTATGAGAATCAACTTAATAATCAATAAAACCAACAATAAACCTAAATGCAAGAATCAATAAAGGCATAGTCAGTATCAAATGTGATGATCACAATCAACATGGATTGTGGTTGTCACAACCGGTAGCCACTATCAACCAATACACATCACTACTATCAATTTATACCATGAACATCGATTTTGGTATTGACTATGGTTATCACAGTCGATGCACATATTGATTGCCGCTATCGTATATGATATATGAGTCAATTATTATATCGACTATTTTGCATTTGTACACACTAAATCGTGCACTTCTCTAAGTCATTACTTCCAAGGGAATCCATGAATGGGAAACCTTGAGAAAGTGACCTAGAGCTCCCTAGGCATGGAGTCACAAGGATGTTGATGATGCTCTCAGCTAGAGCTATTGAAGCATGCAACCTTGTTAGTAAACCACACAATGGGAGATTCAAAGAGACAAGAGAAAGAATGCCAATATCTTCAAGAATTAACAATGGAAATGCAATGCAACTATGCTAAGTATGAAGATGCAAGCTAAGCTATGGAAATGAAAGTATTACAAGCCTTACTAATTAAGTTATGTGAGCTAATCTAGAGCATAAATGAAACTAAGCTAGAAAGCATAAACATGAAGCTATGATGCAAGAATGAAAGCTAAATGCATGAATGATCTCTAAAGATCCAAAGTCTCCAAGAAATCTTGCAGCATAAGATTAACATTCAAAATTGGGATCCTAGAATGCGAAAAGAGCTCTCCTTTTAAATGAATGGACCATGGAGATTAAGAGGTAAAAAGATTTAATCAAGGGTGGAGCTTGAAAGAGGAGCAAGCCATGTGCACAAATATCTTCCAATGAGAAAATAAGAGTTGATTTTTGTGTCCATATGAGACAAAAAGGCCTTTTCTTCTTTTTATAAAATAAGAATAATGCTTTATTTGTGCAACTCAGGATAAGAGGAAAAGTGGGGGCTTTTTATTTAATAAAAGGGGAAGAAATTCCTTTTAAATAAATAAAGACTTAGGGTAAAATGGTTAGCCCATAGAAAATAATCAAATAAATGATAAAAATAGGATTTGATCAAGGAAATTGATATAATTGAAAAATGTTGATTTTTGAAAATATTGATTCAAGGATTTGATAAATTGCTGAATGGGGGCCCAAAGTTTAGGAGACCATTTTAGGGTGCATACATTTGCCCCTCTTTGGGTAATGTGTGATCATTCTGGGAACACATGTAGCCAAAGAATGGAATTGAAATGTGAGATTGATTTGGGATCACAAAACAACCTAGATGTGTGTTCGATGGATGGGAACACATCAGGACAAAGATAATATGAATGAAAAAGACAAGGCCAACACCCCTATAAATAGGTAATTGTCAAGTCTCAGATAAGAGATAATAATCTCAAGCAAGGTTTAATTGATAGGTTTGATAAAGCTGAATCAAGGATTGAAGTTTGATAGGTATTGCCCCCTCATGATCGAAATTGAAATGAGATAAAGGAGAAACAGTAAATTGATAAATCTGATCAAATCACTAGAAATCACAATCGAAGATGAAAGATGATAGAATAACCATCAAGCAGTGAAGACATGCCCCAGTGTGACTAGGTTTGACTGAGAAAGATATAGGATAAAAATGAAGTCAAACCTCAGAGAGATGAAGTGAATGAAAATGAATGAAAGACTAGAAGGTTGAAAGATATGGGGATGAAGAAATGAAGATGCCCCAACAAAGATCAAAGGATCAGGCCTCAAAATGGTCAGCCAATTGCAGAGAAGAAAGGGAAAGTTTTG
Source organism: Chamaecyparis obtusa (assembly GCA_027943335.1). Taxonomy (NCBI): domain Eukaryota; kingdom Viridiplantae; phylum Streptophyta; class Pinopsida; order Cupressales; family Cupressaceae; genus Chamaecyparis; species Chamaecyparis obtusa. Next base: position 1,480,214 of record BSBK01000102.1, on the reverse strand, counting down.
AAATGCAATTTTGACTATCAAGATGAACTTGGATTTTGATTTTGATCCTGAAAATGGATCCAAGATGTTGAAATTAGCTAGGGGTGCAATTTTCATGCAATTTCAAGATATTTTGAAAATTAGGTCAAAAAGTCAAAATGCTATAAAAGGGGGTAAAAGGTCATTTTCAAATTCATTTGTCTTTTGTGATTTGAGAATTTTTGAGAGCTTAGAGAGAGAAAATGGCCCAACAAGCAGTGATTTTGGTACATAGACATCGATTTGAGTGCGCCCGGTTGCACAACTGACCTCCTTAGTATGGTGCCCCGGTAAGTTTTCAAAAAAATTCACCCTTTTGAGTCATTAATGAGCTATTTATGTCATTTAAACATGTTTTTAAATTAATTTTAAATATTTCAAATTTTGCTTGTGCAAAAGTTCGTACGATACTGAAAAAGTATCGCACACCTTTGATATTATTTATCCTGTGATAGTTTGCAGGTCCAAAAAGTATCGCACAGGTGTTCAATCCAGTATCACATGATACCGGATGAAACATCATGCAATCCTATGCGAACTATCATATTGAAAAATATTATCACACTGCTATTGAGGAAAGTATCGCATGATACTTAATCAAAAAATAGTATCGCACTAGTGTAATAGGAAATATCATATGTTTTAAATTTTGAGCAATATGACATGGGTCTACACAATGTTTGCGTTTAAGATTATTTATACTAATTTTAGACATCCATCATGATATGTTCTAACATCTGCCTTGGGGTTATGGCTTGTAGGAGAACTTCCTAGTGCTCCTCATTAGAGTGCCGAGAGTGACCGGGGCTATGGTGCGTCAAAGATCTTGATACACCCAGATGAGATGACTTGATTGCTATGGGATTTGAATTCTTACTAGATATGCCCCATATTTAGGAAGATCATGGGCTACTGGCAGCACTGGCTAAGAGGTGGCATAGTGAGCACAACACCTTTCACCTACCTACTAGAGAGGCATCTATCACCCTAGAGGACATCTATCAGATCCTCTGAGTTTCCAGCCATGGCAATCCAGTGAGTATAATCATGTTTATAGATGTTCATAGATGTAAAGTTTCCATATGATAGAAACTAACATGATTGTTTGTTGGCACAGGTATACTACGATCAGGATCCGATCGAGGGACGATAGGCCATCCAGGACATGTTCCAAGATGTTACCTTTATTGATAGACACCTCAACTAGGATCAGTTGATGGAGGAGTTTGGTAGAGATTTTCCAGTTACGTGCATAGTATGTTCTATGGTTGCACATGCACTGATCACAGACAGGAGCCAGAGAGGGTTCCCACTGGGCTGGGGCAGATTGGTTGCAGACTTGATAGCACACCCATGATGAATGGCATGGGGCCCAGCTATCCTAGCAGACATGTAGCATAAGCTCCATGAGATTATCTATAGGGAGAGAAGGACATGGGAATGCGGTGCGGTCTTAGCACAGATATGGGCATGGGAGCACATCGTCGTTGTGCACCCACATGTGCAGCCTAGGGAGTGGAGACACCCCTATATCTATAGGTACATATGATTCATTTCAAAGCCACATAGCGGAGATGTGACATACTACAAGAGACTTTTGGATGAGCTCACATCATTTCAGTGGAGACCATACAGGGCCTATGAGCTGTGGAGTGATCGAGAGTGGGAGCTGGGATACATGTTATGTAGACAACCACTAGTAGGTTGGCACTCTGAGATAGTTGAGCATTTCGTGATCACTCAGGTCTGGAGATAGTTTGGGCGGTAGTAGAGGGTGCCCAAAGAGACCACTACATATGCCTAGGTCAGGGATGAGGAGGGATAGGGATGGCTGCTGATGCTAGACTACCAGAAGGTAGTATAGGATACTACAAGTATATGCAGGGAGTCATGGGACTATCTCTTAGATATGGTGGATGCAGGTGTAGATGCAGCCTACAGGGAAGAGCGATGAAGGTATCCATTTCTATGATTTACTGTACTTGATGCACAGTCAACAGCACAGGGTGGTGACGGGGATGAAAAAGATGGGGGAGATGGGGGAGATGGAGGGAGGTTGAGAGAGAAGATAGGGATCTTGATCTAGTGGCCAAAAATGGTCACGAAGATAGGCTTCTAATGATGAGGGAGATGATGCGGTGAGATTAGTTTGTTGACAAGTGGATGCTAGGCAGGATCAACCTGTAGGGGGAGGAGGGGAGGATCTTAGGGCTAGGATCTAGGCTTTGGAGACTAAGATGCAGTAGATGAGGATTACCATAGCCATGAGAGATTAATAGCTAATGGATCTGCAAGCTAAGATAGATTGGTGGGAGAGGGAAACACAGGCTGACGTAGCAGAGATCTAGAGGGAGGCAGCATGAGCTACTTATTATCATGGTCTCTACATACAAGCTGTACCTGAGGGATAGAGAGAACCACTCTACTCTGAGAGGGCTGGGAGATCCAACATGGTACCAGACAGAGCATCAGCACCACCTCCACCACCACCATGTGATGGGGAGAGTCAGACTTAGGTCTAGGGTGTTAGATGTATAGAGACATATCCTGGGACATTATCTAGATTTTGGATCCGACTCATCCTTTTCCAAGCACCTAAGAAGTGTCCCATCTAAACCCCTCCTATATAGATCACTAGAGATAAGGGTGTGGCGAGAGGAATTTCGGGTTAAGTTTCTTCGTTTAGAATGGTTGAAGGTTTCTGGAATATTTCCATCATGGAGGTATGAGTAAATGACACCATATCAGGATGACTCATGGCCAATAAGGGTATAAACAACTTGGCTTTCTTGGGAGTCATAGATAGGATAGTGTAGCTCTTCCACCAGGAATTTGAATCTAGACTCATGCTATTCTAGTTGAAGAAGTGAAGCCAATGTAGCCATAGCATTAGCTACTTTATTCTCTGCTCTATGGATTTGTTGAAATGTAACAAAGGTGAAATATCATCTCAATGAATCAACCATTTTTTTGTAGGGTACCAATTTTTCATCCTTTGTTTGGTATTCTTCATTAACTTGGTTGATTATTAATTGCGAATCCCCATAGATATGTAGCTCTGTGATTCTCCACTCTATTTACCATTTTTAGTCCATTTGTCAAAGCCTCATACTCAACAATGTTATTTGTACATGGGAACAATAGTTTTTAGGACTTAGGGATTGTGTACCCATGAGGAGAAACAAATAACACTCCTGCTCTTGAACCATTTTGCATGAAAGATCCATCAAAGAAAATCCTCCATGTTCTTGCAGTCATGTACATTATGTGTTCATCTAGAAATTCAAGTTGAATAGGCATGCCGTATTGAATTGGGAAATCAGCCAATTGATCTGCAATGGCTTTTCCTTTTATAGTTTTATGCTCAACATACTCTATGCCAAATTCTGATAAGATCATCATCCACTTAGCAAGTCTACCTATGAGAACAGCCTTACCAAGAAAATATTTTAGAGGATCAATCTTTGCAATGAGGTGTATCATATGTGCAAGCATGTAATGTCACAACTTTTGGGAAGCAAACACCACTGCAAGCACTAGTAAATTTTACCCTATTTTTCGATGAGAATTAGTTGAATTTTCTACACCAATTGGTCGAATAGGCGACTAAAACTATCATCGATATTTTTTCATTGATTATTATACAAGGAAAATCATCATCAAAATTTTGACCCTACAAGTGGTCGAATTATCGACTGAATTAATCCCTTGGAACTGGAAGAATAAGATGTCGAATGCATAGCATTCTCATCGATTCTACTAGTGTAATGGTCAAAATTGAGACCATTAATTAGTTGAAATATCCACCAAAGTTCGTCGAAGGGGCCGTCAAATGCATAGCATTCTCGTCGAACTTAGTAATGTGTAAAGGTCAAAAAAGAGACCAATACTAACTTTTGGTTAAAAAAAATGTGACCAGAAATGTGACATTTAGAAGATGGCATTGTTGACAATTTGAATTGGTAGGTTTGGGAGAAAGGCCTTGAAGATTAGGAATCCATTTGGGCAATTGATGATTTCTTATTGCAAGATGTGTAGCCATTGGGCAAAGGAAAGGGGACTAATTCAGGTTGTCCTTTTTAATGTTATCCATAAACTAGCATAGGTGTAGTGGACTAATGGATTGTTCAGAAGATGAGTCTATGAGTGGTCAGTGTTCTAACTTGGCATCATTTTGGATCTAACTTTGGGAGGAAAGATTGGTGCAACAGCGTTACTTGGAGACTTAAAAATGGTTAGCAGCGTAAAGAAATTCTTTTGACAAACTTGGAAAAATATAGTCAATTCTAAAAATGGTTAAAGCAGATTTTGTAACCAAATTACAAGTCAGTTTCAGAAGAGTGATCTAAGGACCTTGTTGGGCCTGATATACTAATGTAGATAAGATGATGTATTTTCAGTGCAAGGGAGTTCCACTTCAAGATTTATGGACCATTAGGAGTCCCTTTTACAGTTTCATGATATTTGTTGGTTGTTTGAGATGATTTAATTGTATCCATATTCTTGTTGGTCTGCTTCTGCCTCTTCTATCTCTTGTGAGTTTTTAGAGGAGCGTTATTATCAAAGAAGCATCAACATTTGCACTATATGATGTCTCCTTCCATAGATTTGAAAAGAAATGACTACTCTACTTGTTCTCCAAACGGAATTGCAAACCTTCCTTAAACTATGTTTGAATCTACAACATTAATATAATTAAAACCTAAAAAAAAGCAAGAGCCTCCACATGAATACACTTCAGACAAAGCACATCAATTCATGTGTTGTTTGTACATCATTGGAACATGATGATGCATCTATTACCTTAGTATTAGGACAAATCCTCTAGAGACCATTTACTAACTCTCTCTTTGGCTTGAGCAGCCTGCAATTAGTACAGAACAATAATAAATTATAAATGTATTTAACACTTCAAAAACATTCACTGCCACTTAGACAATTATATGTTTTATAGACAAAGAAGTGCAAATGAAATTTATTACTTACTACTCGGTCCTAGTCACATCGATACACAATAATAGCCAGAACAATTGTCTGGACTACTATCCCACATATCATTCCAATCCATATCCCTTGTCATACAAAATATGGGATATCATTCTTTTAAATTTGAGAAAGCAAGGTTGAGAAACACAATCAAGCACAAGGAGATGATCAATTAATAAAATCTTTGTTTCTAGTTCTTATTCCTAGCTCTAAACAACCTTCCATTCTTTTGTTGAGTTTATTCATAGAGTCTACTTGGAAGCAAAGTTATTCAGGGATGCGTAGTTAGGATTCAGGTCCATTTGACCCATCTTCAAAATGGGGATGTTCTAGGGATGCAATCACATTTTTCTGATTGTTTCATAGTATTAATGTTTCAGTTTTGATAATTTATTTGACTTAAATTCTCATTTGAACTTCAAGATTCTATAATGTATATATACATGCTTTACTTATATTTTCATATGAATATTCCCTATATACATTAATCCCTTTCATGCTAACCAATTCTGATAGAACTCAAACTCATCAAAACGCACTGTTTAAACACCCAACAAGCATCATTCCAAAGGGTACACCAATGATATAGTAACACCCAATATTGATGTAAGCAACATAAGATTGCCATCTTGATCCCACCACTACCCCTAAAACACAATAAGGAAGAAGAATGCCCAGTCAATATCATAAATGATCAGAAATTAAATGTGTTTTATTCAGTGCTGATAACTCTTATTATAATTGCAGTTTTTTTATTCCTTTTGAAATACCTTGTTTCCAGCATTGTCAAAAACATGTTTGATTCAAATAAGTTGGAGGAGCAAATACAGGGGTGCTTTACCTGAAAGTACTGGCTGAACATTGTTGAGGAGCACAGAAAAGCCCAGCAAAATTGATAGTTTAGAAAATGCTTCTATAACTATGGTACTAGTTGTGAAGACCAGAGCAAATTCTCGGTGAAGCAGAATAATGAGAAAACAAAAAACAAGGTCGATCATGGATGAAGTAATTGTAGAAACAATAACTACAAATTTGGCTCCTTTTCCATTTCCTGCACCCAACTCATTGGCCACCCTCACACTGCATTCACAAGCAAACATATTAATTAACAATAAATACAAGGTAGATTTGAAGACATACAAGTTATTTGACAGCATGATCTTATCTCAATTGGAGCATAATTTGATATTACTCAACATCAAAATTTTATCGTACATAAGGCAGACCCAATGGTTACATTTTGATTCAATGGGTCAATGAAATGGAAAGGTTCTATTTTGAACTCCTTTCTAGTTATGACTAGAAGTCACCCATTGAAAAGTGGGTTATGATAGAATTTAGGTATAGAAAGAAAAGATAAAGTTTATTTATAAGTCAAAATCTTGAGATGTAGCTATCTAGATCATTGGTTCAGTTAGTCATTGTATTTAGTTGCCCTTTGTGGAACAATGCCTTACAAAGAAAAACCCTAAACTACTTGAAATTGTACATGAATTTATTATAAAAATTGGACGTAAAAGATAAACATTGCCACAAGAAAGATGAAAATAAGTAGACTAAGATAAGCATTTCATGCTTGGAACTTCTGCAAAAGAGTGACACAAACAGAGGCTGCAGTAGATTTTTAAAAAAAGTATTTGAGTTTGATTTGTAAATTACATATGAAAAATGAATCAATGAGTTTGAATCATAAATTATACAATTGAATCGTAATAGAAATATTAAAAATTGAATTTTTATGAAAATTATTTCTTACATGTCAATTAATAAGCTAAAGGGGCTCTATAATAAATCGTTCATAAGACACAACACTAACTGAAAGTTTTGCAAATGGGATAGCAAGTTAAGTGGGCTTAATCTTAGGGAAACTCCATGGTTAAGCATGCTTGAAAAAGATAGGTTCTTGTGAACTACTACTCATGAAATATGAGTGAATGAATTTAATTCAAAAATTACATAATTGATTTCTGATAGTATATCATAAATAACTATGTTCAAACATTAAGAATACAAATTAATTATCATGTTAGCATTATGCATTTCATTATCATTTCAACATTATGCATTTCATTATCTTTTCAACATTATGCATTTCATATGTTGAGAACATTTATAAATTTTGCATTTCATTTCAATACAGGGAATATTTAGTACAAGAAATATTCAGTACATACCCAGTAGCAATTAAAAAACCAAGTGGTATCATCAGCTCCCACCCATTGATGCTCATGCCACAAAACACATATCAACATTTTAAAAACATATTGTTTGCACCATTATATGAACTCTTGCCATTAATGAACATTAAATAAACAATTCTTTTTATGTATTTTTACCAGATAGAAAGAGAATCAATGGCAACAACCGAATCCGACAAATATCCTGTCAAGAGGACCAGTATTTTGTAATACCAATTCTCTAAACTGTCCGCAAGATGAAAGTAAGCACCATCTAAAAATTTTATAAATTCGAGACTCAAGATACCTACATGCATTTATATCTTCCATAAAAGAACTGGCAGCTAACCATATCATGACACCAGATGCAACAAAAAGCTTGAAAAAAGGCCACAAGTCTAAGAAGCCATCTCTGGACAAACCTGTCCATGTCAGTGGACAACCCCCACATGTGGCATACAAAATTAGGCCAATTGTGGGCATCCACCATACTAAATTCAATGTAATTGCCACACCAATTAACCCCATCTCAAATTTACTAACAAATAACCAACTCAAAAAAATGTGGAGCACCAAAGTGGCTGCAGAAGTCCACCCAATCACTATGTTTTTCAATTGGGACTGCAAAAATATTTGAATGGGAAAGAGGAAAACAAATGAGAAATGTTGGGGAATGAACCAGATTGAAAGTGTTCCTGTTAATTCAGCAATGTCATCTGGCTGCCCAAGAATCTTCAGGATAGGGGTTGCAAATATATACATTGGTAAGAGAAGAATTGCAACTCCAAAGATTACAATCCATGCTTGTTGCAGATACAATCCTAACATATGATATTGCCGAGCCCCAAAAGCTTGGCCCCAAAACCAAGGCACCTACATGAAATAGTCATATATCAAGTGCAATAACATGATCAAGAGATGGTTTAATCATTAAGAGTCACAACTACCAAGAAATAGAGCATCATGATTACATATGGAAAAAAGAGGTGTTACAGGTTTGCATCACACATGCTTAAGGAAAAAGTTTCTAATACAATTGAAGAGAGCTATAATTAATATGGAAAATTAATCAAATGTAAGAAACATATGGCATTAATTTTGATAGTTTGATCAATGGCCACTTTTGTAGGCACCACCCACCAATCCTAGAAAGGAAATAGAGCCTGTATAACCATATTTGTTTGTCATACCCTTTTTGCAAGGAACTCAAAAATTATTCAAATTAAACAAGTATGAACTGTAAGAGACTAAGAAAGAAGGCAAGGGTGTTACCTCACTAGGATGATAGTAATAATGAGACAAAGAACCATGAAGACTAAATCCAAGGAGACTAGATCTGAATATCTGGGTTTGATCAAATTCAAAAATTGGTTTGCCTTCATAGCATTGTCAAGTCAACAGCATGAGCATTATTTTGTGTCTAGAGTGTCATCAATGTTTTTAAATGTAGAATGAAATGGTTGTAAGTATGCAATTCTGCCACATGCAAATGATTTTGAGATACAGATCCATGCAATCCAATCTCCCAAGGAATAGACAACACCACTTATCGCCATCTTTTCCAAAATAGGATTTGTCATAAAGCGATGTTAGAATAGTTACTAAAATGGTCATAAATTATGTTCTTATAGTAAAAGAATACTTTGACATAAGAAAAAAACTACACAATATTAAAACATGACATTGTGCTTTAAAAACTAAAAAGGTACCTATAACGAAGAACTTCATTTCGACTTGCTAATTGGTTGTCACTATTAACTCTAAGCTTATCTTTAAAGTTTGAGCTTCACTTGGTTTCGAGAATAGTTTAATATTCTCTACTAAACAAGGTCAACCACGTGAAGGTGGAAGCTCATTTGGCCCCTCCCCCCCCCTAACATCACTTTAAATTCCCCATTAACATTTAATAACATTCATTCATACATTTTTGAAATATAACATTCAATCATTATAATCACATGATAACATTCATTAACACATAAAATTCATTAACACACAACATTCATGAATAATTCATTAACAAAAAATTCATTAACACACAACATTCATGAATAATTCATTAACACACAACATTCATGAAGAATTCATTAACACATCATTCATCAACATTACTAGTACAAAATTACATCCATTAAGACAACGTTCTTTCATTAGCAAAAAATGTTAATTACAATCATTTATTTTTGGGTTTTTTGCATTTTTTTTAATCATGTAATTTCTAAGAGAAAGATCAATGTCCTCTTCATTCCCCTCCTCTACTGATTCTAATTCCAACGCATGTCTCCTCCTCATCTGTTCAGGAACATGAGGCCATTGCGCCAAAGGGGGGTCTGCTGCAATAACAACTACTTCATGAGTTAAATTCACACCATTTTATATTAGTGAATTACAAGTATTTATTTAAGTAAAAGAACTATAAATCAAAAATTAATTTAAAAGAATAAAACATAGATTTTCTTTACCTGAATGTGCCACATGATCTACACGGTGATCAATCTGAACATCCTTCGGCACTTGTTCAGCATGACATGATTCTGTATCATCTAAAATATACACAAAAATGTTACACCAAGTTCAATTTAAGATGTTAAATTGTATTAATAATTACATAATTAGTTTTAAATAAAAAATGAGCACCTCCATCGACAGTATGATGCACATCAGGGGCTTCATCATGCGGCGTATGATCTGTGTCATGATTTAGACGCTACATTGCAATGTCATGCACATTATTATCAAATAGATTGTTGCTTAAGTATTCAATTTCTAATATTTTTTTTGGCATATTTACCTGTGCACATGATGAAGGAGACTCTTTGGTTGGGCCAGTGGAAGCTTGTCGTAGGCGTTCAGCCATGGCTTGATAGCCTTCCTTGAAGGCAATTTTTTTGTGTTTTGCTGTGGCCTCTAAATTAAATTCAGAGCCTTGCATTTTTTGATTAAACAAAATTATTTGTATTTTATAAATAATTTTTCTCTGCAATTCATTTACTACTACTTACAATTCGTGCTTTAATGTTGGAATATCCACCAGAGCCAAGTCTGTGCTGCCCAATCTTTTGTAGCCTGGCCTTTATTGCCTTTGATGTGTCCTGCAACCTATGAAAAGTTTGAAATATGTTAGATGATATAGATATAAAGATCACTAATTAGTGCATTATTACATTGTACTAGTAGTTAATACTATTGCATACCTTCTTCTCTCATTTGCTGGTGTAATTCCTCTTTGAGCATCCCCTTTCTCCTTTGCATCCAAAATGAACTCATTCCAATCCCTCACTAGAATAAAGGGAGGACGCTCGTACTTTGGGTTCTAGATGAGACTCTTTCTATATGAGTCCCTCACAGTCTTAAGATGTTTGCAAGCTCTTTCTAAAATTTTCTTCTCGTCAAAAATATTATTACCAAACTCATGCTCTAAATCTTTAATGAGTTGATCTTTTAATTTTTTGTCTTGCAAGTTCCACCTTTTAAGAAAAAACTCAAAATTGTTAGATATAGTAAAAGAAAAGACCCGAATGAAAGGAAAAATACTATACCAATTAAGGATATGAAAAAAAAATAGTGGGATAAAGTTAGTTCACTTATGATGTTCCACCTTGTACGTATGGTGGGCCCGAATATATGCATTGCGAGGTCATAAAGAGTCCTATAAAATGAATCATTTCCTGCAAAAAATGTCATGGGATAATCAATCCAAAACTTTTTATGAATAGTTAAATGCATATTATAATATAAAAAATAATTATTTAAAGTATCTAGAAGCTTAGGACATTTTAAAGGCATCGATTCATTATCGTAAATCAATAATGACATCTGTATAACTCCTGTGCTAGAAACATGGGCAGATCCAAGAAATGATGGTGAATTATCACCAATACATGTACTCTAATCTGTATTTGGCATACCAAATGGTGCTGCTGGTGTACCTCCTACTCCAAAAAAATAATCCACTATGTGATGCACCCAAGATTAAAGTATAAATTATCAAATCATAATTAACACAAAACCAAATATAGGAAAATAAGGATTTACCAGCTGGCATAGACCATGAAGGCGTCGATGTTTGCATGCCCTTTGTTGCCGACATTGCATTTAGCAATCTCAGATGGACGTCTGTCGACCTCCTAGGAGGAGTCTCCTACACTTGATGACCTGAACAATACATTGTTAGCAAAGACATTCTGAAATAATAAAAGTAAGAGTTAACTTAAGAAGTTTTTGAATGTTCCAAAGAAAAAATTCCTTGTAACTTGTCAACTAAAGGATTATTTTACCTGAGGCGGCCGGACCTTTGCTAGTACCGGCCTCACCGCATTGTCCTTGACCAGGTTCTAGATCAGTTGCCAAAAATTCCTGTAACAAGAACACATATTACATATTTTACTTCACAACATAAAAGAGTATAAAATATAAACCTTTATTGAACTTTTGTTATAACTAAAGATTCATTACAACTTACTTCATAACAACGTGCTTGTGCTTTCAATTCAGATAGCCTCTTCAGCATCTCCTCGGTTGGAATATTTGCTTCATCCAAAATTCTCATTATTTCTAAATTGATTTTTTTAAATTTTTTCCTCAACATAATTGTTACATTAGGTGTTTCTACGATATCATCATCAGAAGGGGTAGCTATTGCCTCTATACTTACTGCAGGTGCTTTTCCCCTATACTGAACATCAAATTGTGATAGGAATATTAGTAAAACTATCATAAAAACTCCAAAACTGTAAATAAAATAACATTTTTCAACTATCTAATTTGTACAATTTCAATAAGGTTTGCCCTTGCTGAAGAATGGGTGGGAGGAGCATCCTCGTAGCCTCTATCATGTGCGGGATCCATATCATCCTGTGAGAAAGATTAAATATAAAACTTCAGCGAACTAAAAGCAATAGACTTAGCAAAAAAAAAATTATTAATAAAATGGTATATAGTACTTACCAGCCTCATGATAGTAACTTTTTTTTGTATCTATGTGATTTAAATGGTAATCTATTAGCAGTTCTTCCCCTACACTTATTGATTTTATCACACATACAAAAACTTGATTCCCCTCATGCACCTCAAATATGCAATTGGGTTACTTATTAGTTGAGGAAGGTCGCGTACTATTTATAAAACCCACAATATTACTTGTTGCTTTTGGTCTCCCATCAATGTACATTGCAAATATTTTACTTTGATCATTTTCTTTCCATTGTATGTAATTAGCTGATAGTACATACCTACGCATACCTTTTTTATATTGAACAATCTGCATCCAATCATTGTAATTGTAACATGGACCGACATACTTGAACAATTCAACAACTTTGTTGTAACATACCTTTATCCCATCCATGGAAAATAGGCCCAAACCATGTAATGAGGATGGAGCAATGTGATATATCCTCTCATTAACACAAAAATCAGTGTTAATTGGAGGTAGCTTATTGGGTACCCATTCTTTCTCAATGTGTGTGTACCGAAAGGGCACATTGATGTCACCTTTGGTCTCATCATCATAATAACATGACCCCATTAACAAGGAAAAATTGCATGCGTTTATCAAATTTTTTTCTAATCTTTTGACCTCGAGTTGATCTCCCTATTTTAGCCGTACTACATGTAGAACTTTCATCTAGCATTCCCTCATTTCCCTCATTCGATGTAGATAGATCTAACAAGTACCTATTTGGTGGGTCCTGCAATCCATCAAATGAGATATTGTCATGTCCCCGCTTCAAATAGAATTTTGATAATATTTAAATAATATATATAGAATAATCAAGTCGTGACCCATACATATGGTTCTTCTTTGTCTATACGTGGGAGATATAAAATGTACTAAGTTGAAAGTGATTATATAATTATATTTCTATACGGTTCTTCTTTGTCTATATATACATTATATGATTATATAATATGTCTATTTATAACATACGTGCTCAGTGATAAACAAGAAGAATATAAGAAAATTATGTCTATTTATTGACTTATACCTGCTGATCCATGTCATTGTGCACGATCCACACCAAAGGGGTTAAATTTCCTATATATGTTAATCATTTATCTTAAGTTAGCTAAAAATTACATGATACGTATGCTACAAATAACTTAGAAGACAACATGAACAATATGCAACATCGTAAACATGAACAAATTTACCTTATATATGGAATGCAAGATCATCAACAGAAGGGGTGATGATGTTTGTAGTCAATTGCCTATTTGCAAAAAGGGTGATAATCAAACACAATATATAGATGTATCAACAATAATTAATTGAGCATCACAAGAAAAACATTGGTAATTATAAATCACATATGTTGTCCTAATCATTAGAATTGAACACAATAAATATGTAATCATTACAATTGAAATCAATAAATCATGTCAATCATTTCATTGATCATTTCAATCATGTCATTGATCATCATCATCATCATCATCATCATCATCATCATCACCACTATCTGTTGGAAATATTCAGGAATTAACCAAGTTACTGAGAGGGGAGGGGTGAATCAGTAACTCCAAATTTTCTTCTAATTTTAACATGTATTTTACTTTTTAATCTTTGCATACAGAAAGTATGAAACTTGAAAGCATTCACAATAATGACACATAGATTTGGTTACCCAGAAACCTTCCAAAAGAAAGTAAAACTGGAGTGGGGATGAAACCCACAAAGCTTTAATACTGCAGAATAAAGTTGGCCGGTTAAGGCTTACAATTTGATCACTTCTGATGATCTACCCTGTTAGGAGCAATAAGGATTGCTAAATCCACCCTGTTAAAGGATTTACAAACATACAGTGAAGTGTGCACTCGGTAAAGAGATTTTTACAAAGACTGTTAAGTCTACCCGGTTAAAGGATTTAGTACTGATTCACCTGTTAGAATGAAACAGTAGATCTCTGCTTTGCAACTGGATTGCTGAATGAGATTCGCTGATGTACTGATCACCTTCTGTGATGAATTTGTCTTTGCTGTACCTTAAACTTCTGATGCCTTCTGTAATTCGCTTATTTCTACCTTTCTTTCCCTTTCACATATATTCTACTTCATACATTTCATTACATCTTTTATTTCTACAACATTGTTTATATACAGGTCTCAAACAATTAATTACAATTACAATTGCACAGTCGGCTTGTCAAATAAACATAAGTGCTACTAAGTCGGCCCAAATATGGTTACTCGGTTCCTTCAAACTGACTCAGTGACTTTCTGATACTCGGCGTCCACTGCATTACTCAGCATCGTCATGCACTCGGTAGAAGTGAAGGCACGGTTCATACTGATCACTCGGTAGGTATTGAACTCGGTAAGCATTGGTGACTTGGTAGACAAGATGTTACTCGGTTTACATTGTCCTGATCGGTTTGTACTAACTTGCTCGGTTTGCACTGTCTGCTCGGTTTGCACTGTCTGCTCGGTTTGCACTGTCTGCTCGGTTTGCACTGTCTGCTCGGTTTGCACTGTCTGCTCGGTTTTCACTGTCTGCTCGGTTTGCACTGTCTGCTCGGTTTGCACTGTCTGCTCGATTTTCACTGTCTGCTCGGTTTTCACTTGTCTGCTCAGTTTGCACTGTCTGCTCGGTTTTCACTTGTCTGCTCGGTTTACATCCAGAATGCAAATAAGTGTTGTCACTAGTGGCAATTCTGCTTAATGCCAACAATCTCCCCCTTTGGCATTAGTGACAAAAACACTTATTGGCCAAAATTTATATACACGAATCATGCTGACTTTTTATTTTTATTTTTCAAAATTTGTCTTTGTTATAGGGCTTTATACATTGTCTCCCCCTTTCAATGTGCTAACTGTTTCTTATACAAATCTATAACTGTATACATATCTCTCCTTCTATACATATCTCCCCCTTTTTGATGATAATGCCAAAGGTGCATATACAAGTTATTTACAGAGAGAATCCAAAATTTGATAAGAAATCAGAATGTACCTTCATTATTAGTGCCAGGGTTCTGTCCCAACTTTCTTGCAGAATCTTACTTGTTTGTATAGCAATTTGGACTTCTGCAGAGAGTTCAATCATGTGATCTGCTATGGAGAACTGATTGTCATGAATCAATTTTCTGGAATGTTCAATGTGCTTATACATTGCATTCATGATGGGAAGGATCATGTGTTGGATGTCTAGCAGTGTGGACCGGATCCTTGAGTCTTCTTTCAATAGATCAGACTGCATATTAGATAGATGTGAAATTTTCATGTGATGAGCAGAGCTTGAACTTGGTTCAAGTTGCAGCTTCTGTATGCTAATCTTCATATCCTCATCCATTTTATTCATTTTATCTTTAACATCCTTTGTGAACTCGGCAAAATTGCATAGTCTGGCCAGAAGAGAGGTAGCATTCGAATAAATAGACTCTATGTTAGACAAAACTGAAGACAATTCCACTTGGTTGATAGCTATGTGCTGAGCAATGTGCTCAAGCACTTTATTGTTGAATCTCTTCTCGGCTCTTTCAACTAACTTTTCTGTCCCGGATGAGTCCTCATTGTATTTCTCAACTGCTTCTGCTAATTGTAACAAAACATGCTGGGAGGAGTCTACTTTAATGCCTAATGCATTAGACAAAATGTCCTTAGCATCCTTGATGATTTGATACTCTTTGTCTCTCTCCTCCTTAAGCTTCTTTTGTTTTTCTTTCCTTTGGAGGATCTCACCTATATTCTGCATCTGGTCTGCTGAGAGATTTGCAAAATCTAATGTAGGAATCTCTATCTCTTCATCTAGGTCTATATCCTCAACTATATTTTTACCCAAAAATTTTATACTCGGTAGAGCCTTAGGCTTATCTGTACTTAATACTTTTGTAGTAGTGACAGTAGATAAAGTAGGGCTGGCTATTGACACTGGTATACTTTCTACTGGAGAACTTAAAATATTTACACTTGATGATTCAAAAGCTGGAAAACTTACTGGTACAGGAGACTGCAGCCCGGTAGAAGAAATGGTAGCTGCCTCTGATGTTGCTAGGGATGATTGGACAAATGTAGAAGTTGTCACAACCATGCTTGAAGGTGTCTCTGGGCTGGATGAAGAGACTTTCACTGGAGAGGTAGGAAGGGATGCAATGACTTCTGCTGCTATCCTTACAGTATCATCTACCTCAGTGTCTTCTTCTTACTCATCGCTGTCATCTTCAATATCTTTAATTATTACAGTTTCAATGCTCGGTTGGTGAAGGTGGTATATGTTCTTCCATGTGGCTTTTGCAGCCTTCACAACCGATTCAATATTGTTGATCAAAATCAAAAAGGTATTGAACTTCAATGTCATTTTATTTTCATTTTCTTTTAGTGCCTTCTTTACTTCATCATTGTTCAAGCTCGGCATCAACTGTCTCAGGTTTTGATCAAATATGTCTATCACAGTTTGCCTTGCATTGCTCCATCTCATTTTTATTGGATTCAATAGAACTGCTGGAACCTGTGGGGTAATTTCTTCAGGAGAGTATTTCCACTGTCCCATCTTCTCAACAACAGCATCTTCTATTTCCTTCTGTTCTACTTCCGATCTGGTTTCATATCTCAGGGATTTTATGTTACTTACTCCAGATCCTGATCCATCTCTGAAGAGTTTGAGCTTTTCTTGAAGGCTTAGAGGAGGCCTTTTGAATACTATGTCTTTATCTGCCTTTTCTGCCTTGCCTCTTGTATTTCTCCTTGTAAACACAGCAGTGGGAGGCACCGATGCCTTAGTGATAAAAACTTTTCCTTTCTTCTTTGCAGGTTCTGGTTCCTCTGTTTTCTCATCCTTTTCTTCTTCTTTTTCACCTATTTCTTCTTTCTCCTCGGTTATCATTTGCATTTTAGCTATCCTTTTCTTTCCTTTGTTTACCGCCTGTGGAAGCTTTATGCTTAGTTCAATTCTCATCTTAGCTTCATCATATGTTCCAAAATATGGAGCTTTGGGATTGACAGGCTGATTTAGAAGAGCTTCAATGATATTCTTGGTTTCATCAATATTTACTTCATAGGGAAGAGGTTTTACATATACAGTTCTCGGTTTAACTGCTTGAATATACACATTATCACAATCTACCATAAAACAGATGTCATCTTTGTAATCTTCCACCAACTTCTGTGGAATCCGGAATCTGTCATTCATTTTCTCTTTGAAAGACTCAAAATAATTATCCATGATGCTTTCAAAGTTTTCACCCATTTCTGCAATGTATTCATTAATTTCATAAAGTACTGGCACATCTTTTCTCCATACAACTTTTCCTTTTGAAGGGAAGAATTTCTGAACATAGAAGAATAAACAGACTAACAAGGATCCAAACTTACATGGATTGTTTTTGGAAGTTTTGATGCTTTCCATGTTCTTGTTGAACTGTTTCAACAATAAGTCTGCTAGGTCAAATGTCAAGTTGTTTTTGACCACTTTGTATGCTAGGTCAACAGCTTCACATGAGACACTGTTCTGTCGACTAGAACTGTAAATCTTGTGTGCAATGATATGTGTACCAAACTTCAGTTCAGCATCGGTAATGCTGCTAACCTTCATGCCTCTACCATCCCACTCGGCTAGGGTTTTCTTCTCTAGTTCTGTCCGACCTAGGGTTTTGGTAGTTTTAGCTTTGTTCAACATGGGAAGACCGGTGACTTGATGAATCATTTTCTTTGTGATCTCAATAGGTTGCTCAAGCCAAATCTTGCCATCATGTACTCGGCTGAGAATGTACCTAACCCATTTATCTCGAAAGTTTCGAGGAAGATGTGCAATGTGGACTAAACCCTTATCTTCCAGATGTTTGTGCTCGGGTTTCAAAATACCATCCACACATAGTTCCTCACGCACAATGTCTAGTTCTAGGTTTCCCATTTCTTGAATTGAACAGTTAAAATGATTACGGATATCGTTGATAAGCAGTACCTTAGGAGGAATCTGAGATTGAGCTCCGTTCGGATCTAGGGTTGCTGCAACTGCGGGCACGATCTTAAAATCTGGTGCTTTCCACTCCCCTTGAACTAACATATCAGATCCTTTCTTCGCTGAAGTGCTGGATGATGCCATGGTAGCTCACAGAAAATTCCTTTCGCAAGAGTATTAAATCGTCGGGTTGCCCTTGAAGTTTTCTTCTCTCAAAGTGCTTAAAGATTCGCGGTGAAGAATGAGTTCGATTACTTGCTTTTTGTTTACAATTCTGTCATTAATGCTCATTTCAAATTAGGGTAGGAATTCTGACAGACTGTCACCCACTAAGAATTAATTTCTCAAAAAAGACTTCACAACTCGGTGAACTCGAGAATTCATAATGCTCTGACCTCGCTCGGTAAAGACAGGTACCGACCTTGCTCGGTGAAGACTATACCGACCTTGCTCGGTGAAGACTATACCGACCTCCCTGTGATCTCATTGCATCTTGCATGCTGATTTAGACTTTTCTTTTAATTTCGGTTCCGGAACTGCTTGAGATTGATCTGTGAGAGTATAGTTCCAGTGCCTCCTTGGAAATTTAATTTGAGTCGATAGAGCCATCCATTCCATTACTTGGACTGGATTGCTCGGTAGCTTTAGGAATCCATTTTTGTCTCACCTGTTTCTTGACCTTAGTTGCTTCATTCTTCTTTCCTTCTTCAATTTCATTAGCATTCATGCAGTTTCTGGCTATGTGACTGAGTTTAGTGCATTTGAAACATCTTACGGTAGTATCTCTTTTCCTTAGATGATGTTTTATGCAATTCATGCCAATGTGTCCATATTCTCCACAGTAATGACATCTACACCAGGTGTTGTAGTCCCATCCAAACATTGCTTTCACAATTTGTTCTGCTGGATTAAATGTCTTGGATCTGCACTCGGATGCCTTGTGACCTTATTTGTTGCACTTGTGACAATTACCTCTGAATCTAGGTTTTTCCCTGCATTCATTTGCTTTATGACCAGGTTGATTGCAGCTATAACATTTTCCATTGAATTCTGCTTTTTCATTGTTCCAACATTTATTTGAAGTATGTCCTATTTTACCACAATGATTACAAGTAGGTTTTTGATTTCTTTTAGTACCTTGCTTAGAGGATTCGCCTTCTTCTTTGTATCCAAGTCCTGCTTTTCCTTTTTGCCTATGAAGATTTCGTTCATACAGCTGATTCAAGTCTTCTTTACTTTTCAGCATTCCTTCATTGATTTGTTTTTCAGCGTTTAGGTCATCCATCAATCTTAGATTGATTTCCTTTTCAGATCTTAGTTCTTCTCTTGTGTTTTCTATTTCTGATCTTAGATTTAGAATTTCTTCATTTGTATGAGAGATCTGATCAATTAGATTTTCTAGCTGAAGGGTTTTGTTTTGGACTTCAATGTTTCTTCCATCTAATTCATCTTTCAACTTGTTTCTTTGTTCCAAGATCTCACAGAATCTTGTAGAGTGTAGTTCTTGTTCTCTTTTCAATTTCCTTACTTCTTCCTGCAGAGACCCATTCTTTTCTAGGAGTTCTTTGATAGCATTGTTTGCTTCATCTAAGTTATTTGAGGGAAGAAGATCTTCAATCTTTTCTTCAATGTAATTCTGATCATTCATCTGATTTGCAAGTTCCTTCCTTCTTCTTAAGGATTGGGAAAGATGTTCTTTTGCTTCTTTGAGTTTAGCTATGGCCATTTCCAGATCTAGCTTTTCATTTTCAATCACCTTGTTCAGTTTGAATACCTCCATTGTCCTGGATCTTTGCTCAAGCTAGTTAAGCTTTGTCTTGAGAACCAATGCAGCTCTGATACCAATTGTTGGAAATATTCAGGAATTAACCAAGTTACTGAGAGGGGAGGGGTGAATCAGTAACTCCAAATTTTCTTCTAATTTTAACATGTATTTTACTTTTTAATCTTTGCATACAGAAAGTATGAAACTTGAAAGCATTCACAATAATGACACATAGATTTGGTTACCCAGAAACCTTCCAAAAGAAAGTAAAACTGGGGTGGGGATGAAACCCACAAAGCTTTAATACTGCAGAATAAAGTTGGCCGGTTAAGGCTTACAATTTGATCACTTCTGATGATCTGCCCTATTAGGAGCAATAAGGATTGCTAAATCCACCCTGTTAAAGGATTTACAAACATACAGTGAAGTATGCACTCGGTAAAGAGATTTTACAAAAGACTGTTAAGTCTACCCGGTTAAAGGATTTAGTACTGATTGACCTGTTAGAATGAAACAGTAGATCTCTGCTTTGCAACTGGATTGCTGAATGAGATTCGCTGATGTACTGATCACCTTCTGTGATGAATTTGTCTTTGCTGTACCTTAAACTTCTGATGCCTTCTGTAATTCGCTTATTTCTACCTTTCTTTCCCTTTCACATATATTCTACTTCATACATTTCATTACATCTTTTATTTCTACAACATTGTTTATATACAGGTCTCAAACAATTAATTACAATTACAATTGCACAGTCGGCTTGTCAAATAAACATAAGTGCTACTAAGTCGGCCCAAATATGGTTACTTGGTTCCTTCAAACTGACTCGGTGACTTTCTGACACTCGACGTCCACTGCATTACTCGGCATCGTCATGCACTCGGTAGAAGTGAAGGCACGGTTCATACTGATCACTCGGTAGGTATTGAACTCGGTAAGCATTGGTGACTCGGTAGACAAGATGTTACTCGGTTTACATTGTCCTGATCGGTTTGTACTAACTTGCTCGGTTTGCACTGTCTGCTCGGTTTGCACTGTGTGCTCGGTTTGCACTGTGTGCTCGGTTTGCACTGTGTGCTCGGTTTGCACTGACTGCTCGGTTTGCACTGTCTGCTCGGTTTGCACTGTCTACTCGGTTTGCACTGTCTGCTCGGTTTGCACTGTCTGCTCGGTTTTCACTGTCTGCTCGGTTTTCACTTGTCTGCTCGGTTTGCACTGTCTGCTCAGTTTTCACTTGTCTGCTCGGTTTACATCCAGAATGCAAATAAGTGTTGTCACTAGTGGCAATTCTGCTTAATGCCAACACTATCATCATCACCATCATCACCATCATCATCGCCATCACCATCATCATCATCATCACCATCACCATCACCATCATCATCATCATCATCATCATCATCATCATCATCATCATCATCATCATCACCATCATTTTGATCTTCATCATCTTCAATATCTTCTTCTTCCATAACGTTATACTTTATTAGCCTTCCTCTTGGATCATGTCTAACAACAAATGACCAACCCTATTTATGTGGAACCTCTGAGTAAAAAACTTGCTCACATTGGCTTGGAAGAACATATGGCTCATCTCCAACTAGCTCAAATGACCTTGTATTAATCATTGTAAATCCATTATCATGTTGAATAACAGTTCCATCTGGATCATTTTGATTCAGTTGTAGCCTGTACCATTTGACGATGAATAGAACTACTTTGAAGGAGTTAAAGTCGCACTCAATTATATCATCCAAGATGCCATAGTATCGATTTTGAGATTGTTGAGGATGTATGTTATTTCTAGATGATATATTGGTGACCTCAAAAACTGCAGTTATCCCAGAATCACAAGTTTTCTTTGTGTCATCCAACTTTTTTATGTGAAATTTGTGGCCATGATAGTACATAGCTTTGTGGTGCTTGACTTGCAATTTTTCAAGCGTGTGTAAATTATTTGTATCATGAGTTGATACAAAACATATGAGTCATGATCATTAATAAATTTATACGTACCTCTCTACCTCTTAAACCACATGCTAGATCAATTCCATTGGCGTAACATTGGAATCTCTATTACGATGAGCTTCTCTAACCAATGAAGCAACACCTTCCCATGTTAATGAGAAACTATTTTGTTGACATCTTTCAATCCATACCATCATCCAATCAAGATTGTTCGCAATATACAAATGTATTGCATCCCACTCTCGACCAACTGTATAAAAAAATACACCAATTATAAATAACTTATATTGAAGATTTATAAGAATTAATTAACTACAATAACATCTTAGATTTACCTCTCAGTTTCCTCATACCTTTTCCCATCAATTAATCCCCTTTGAATTTGTTAATGGAGTTAGAATCCCAAATACAATCTACATGGATCTTTGCTACAAACTTAGGAAGATATTCACTAATGTACACCATGGTCTAGTATACCATATATCCCTCCACCATAGAACCCTTAGGATGTGCTCTTTGTCGAACCAAGCCTTTCAAAAATTTTAAGTGCCTCTCAACCATCCACATTGACCTAGTTGGTATAGGTCCACACAATTCAATCTCCTCAACTTGATGTATGGGGTAGTATTCTTGTGCATTGAAAAAAGTTGAAGGTAGACACTTTTGCATTTCACACATAAGAAGAGGAATTTTTCTCTTCTAATATTTTATATCTTCTTTATTGATTTCTTTAGATGACAACCACCTCATGTATTTTCCAAGATCATATATAACTTGTTTGACACTATTGGTGAAGTGGTGTGGGAGAGATAGAGGTAGAACGTACTGTAATATTTGTAAAATGATCTTGTCAATATTTTATAAAAGAATGCAATGAAAACTACATGCAGTATAAAAATATATAGTGAATACAAAATAACATGAATTATGTTAATAAATGTATGCAAATTGTGTGTTTTCATCCCTGGCCCAAATTCACTTTTCTTTGATATGAGATCATTTATGTTCGTAGCAAATCCTGTGGGAAATCATATTTTTTTAATGACTTCTTTTATAACATTTCTTTGTTGCTCTGACAATAACCAACTAAGGGCACTTGTATCAATCTCATCTCCATTGTTATTTGATCGAATGAAATTTTTCATTACATGGTTGGATTCTTCAATGTCACTACAAATTTTGACAATTTGGTCTTTGTCATGCCTTCCATCCAAAATTTTCCACAATGTCTTTCTTAAATTCTTTCCAATATGCATAGGATCAAACAAATGCATGATTGAGAGTTTCTCGTAGTACGACAACCTACTAAATTGCGTAGGATAACTTTTTAGTCCTTTTGGAAGTTGGTCATTGATGCCTTGACGACCTTCATAAGCATCAATTACATTATCAGTAAATAAAACACAATATCAAAATATAAATTTGAAATAAAAATCATCAGATGGAATGACATTACCTTGAGGATTTATTTTATTGTATGCCGACTTCCATAGGTGAGGTGTCATTCTCTGTGGCTTTGATGTAGTCTCTTCTTTCCCATTGAAAAGATGTTTTTTGGTAATTCGGTACTTATGATTTCTATGGAGAAAGTGTCTATTCTCATCAAACACCTACTTTCTTAAACTTTTTGAATGATGAGATTTCATCTTTAGACCACAAACTGGACATGCAAATTTTCCCTTTGTCTGAAGACCTACAAGATCATGTATAATTGGATTAAATATGTTAACTTTGTGTTAGCACTCTAACATACCAAAAAAGAGGTGTTAAGAAGAGAACATACCACAAAAATGTGTTAGCCCAGGGGCATTATGTATTGTCCATACAAGCATTGCATGGAATTGAAATTGTCTTTGTCCTATTGGTCTAGAGATGTCATACATAGTGACCCCATTCCATAACACCATCAAATCCTTGATAAGGGGCTCAATATATACATTGATATCTTTAACTTGGTACTTACCTAGTTGAATGAACAAAAATATTACATAATTATTATGACCATTTTGATGGATTATTTATAATAAATTAATTTAGATGACTATTAAATCAAAAAATACTTGGAACAATCAGTGCCAACATTATGTGCTCCCTCTTTATGGACAACCAAGGAGGAATGTTATTGTTGATAACAAAAATAGGTCACACCGAGTAATTAGATCTCATCTCTCCAAACGGATTGACACCGTCTGTTGCCAATGAAAGCTTGAGATTATGAGGTTCTTTAAAGCGTGGCCATTTTTCCTCTATTTCCTTAAATGTCGAACCATCCGCAGGCATTCACATAATGTCATCTTGACTTCTATTGTGTGCATGGTAATCCATAAATTATGCCAAGCTATTGCACTTGAATAATCATTGCAGACATGGAATAATGGGAATAAACCAAAGAACCTTGCGAGGTACTTTTTTTGTTATTCGATCTGATTGAAATCTACTAATATGACAAATAGGGCATTCTGTTGCAAATTCATGCTGTTTATGATATATAATATGATTGTTCGGACATGCATGTATCGTTTGATACTCCATTCCAATATCTTTCATAATGGCAAATAATTCTTGGTACGAGTGAGGTAGAATGTTTGATGGTGGTAACAAACACTCACCTATCAACCTACGACCAAAAATATAATTTGTTAATTTAAAGAATATTAATTGCTACACGATTCACCCAATGTTAATTATAAGGGAATTACGACTATAATAATGAAAAAAATGACATACCTTAACATACGTGTCATTGCTACGTTGGATAAATCATTAACCTTCAAGTTCACCAATAACAATACAACGACAAGAAGAGTTGTTTGGGAGGCTTCATATAGGGGCTCGTGTGCCTTCTCAAGTATAGGTACATCAA
Organism: Chamaecyparis obtusa; assembly: GCA_027943335.1. Taxonomy (NCBI): domain Eukaryota; kingdom Viridiplantae; phylum Streptophyta; class Pinopsida; order Cupressales; family Cupressaceae; genus Chamaecyparis; species Chamaecyparis obtusa. The sequence goes on along the minus strand of BSBK01000102.1, from coordinate 1,455,543 downwards.
GGTCTGCATTAACATCATCATCATCTTGATCATCGTGATCTTCTTCATCATCATGGTCTTCTTCCATGGGATCATTACCTTCTACTTCTATATTCACACCTCCATGTTCCCTCATTTGGAAATCCACATTCTCTGAATTGTCATGGTCCATAACATGAAACCTAGGGAGGTTGACCTATATGAAAATGATGACCTTATATTAACCATGACCATGATGTCATCATCAAATCATGTCTTATGTATTTTATAAATTATTAAAATACATACCAATGGATCAAATTCATTTCCCCCTTCAATGTGACCATGTTGCCTACAGTGTTCCTCAGCTTTTTTGATTAGATATCTTCAAGTCTTTAAGCCCTTACAAATTTTGCAAGGACAATAGCATTTTCCATCACCTTTTCTTTTTAAGTTAGACCATAGTCTAGCAATTGTCTCCCTATTTTTTTGTGCGTTGATATCGTCAGACATGGTCTTTCTTGAATGGAATGACTTGTTGGTGGAAGAAGGATGATTTGTTTGCAACCTGCAGATACAAATAGTTATTGAACAACCATTTTCTCAACTATAATTTTCTCAACGCAAAGGGACATTTATCATACAAAATCAAAGTTTAGAAATGGATGGTTTTGATGTTTTGCCATTACAATAATTGAGCATTCATCATTTGGTATTGTGTATTCTATTTAAGTATGTCAACAATGTTCAAAATGTTGTCACCAAGTATAGACATAGGAAATAAAAAAGGGACAAAAGACAAAAAATAAGAAAAATCATTACGACTATAGAAAATCTGCATGTTCACAATACTACATGTGCATATAAGAGCCGATTAGAGAAGGCATATGCACAAGTGAAAAACATGCAGATTTATCGACCAAGCATTACTGGGAGCTTGACCCTGCAACAAATGGACTTGTGATGATATTTCACAATAGTACATGTGTTGCAGGGTAAGCTCCCAGTAGTGCTTATACAAATATGCATGTTCATTACCTGTGCATATGAAATAGCTCTAATGGTTACTTGAAAGAGTGGCTTAATATAAACAAAATGGTTACAAAGATGAATATTTCTACACATCTTCAGAAGAAGTTATTGATTCACCCCTAGCTCATGATTTAATGATATATGAAGGCATGATTTAATATTCCCCATAAATAATGCTCTAGATATCTAATTGTTTTTTAATATTGTGTATACTCAAGTTTTCCCACAATGAAGACTATAGTACTCAAGTTTCACATTTTAGTATATTGTGCTTAAGATCAAATTTTGTTATGAGCCTTTTCTTTAGTCAAAATGTATTTTATCTAACAACAAATTTCTTCTTGATGACTTTTGAGGGCTTTTGACTTTTATTCCATAGGACTAGTCTATCAATATATATTCTATTCTGCACAACATATCTATTTTCATTTTTTTCAATAACTTACCTACAATGTATCCTTAATGTGGTTTACCACTAATATTCTGTTGTCTTTTGTTGTATTCTTCAATCAACTTCATTTCAAAATCACCACAATTTTCAAGCCATCTAGAACATTCTTTATTTTCTACATGCCAAAAAATTGTAGTTCAATGACTCCTGCTTTGATATAATTTTATTAGTACCAAAAGTTAGCTCTAAAGAAAATATGACTAATGACTAAATCCAATAAACTGGCAAGATTTTTTTATTCTTTTAAATACCAAACAGATAGTGTTGATCAAACAAAATTGGCAGGTGATATATATGAAACAAGAAGATAAACTACACACCAAAGCATCATGCGATGCCAATACTAAAATTATTATACCATTTTTTGTCAATATAAATTTTTCCCTAAAACTGTTGCATATCAATACAAATGCGATACAAATATTTGTAAAGGCAATCATGTTGAGCATCTATTATTTGTAAGTGTAAACGTAAACCTACAAATCTAATTCAATTGATGGCAATTTCACTTTCTAATAGGGAATTGCATTTGACTCTTGAATTATGAGGAAATGAAAACCATATACTTTAAAAAGAAGAGTTTTTTCTTTGGGTTCGACTGCAAATCAGGACAGGACAACTGGTAGGCTGCAGTCAACGAGTTTTTCCCTACTTTTGCTACTATGATAAGAAGGATGTCTTTAAAGCATGCACCTTGCTCGAACTTGGAACTTCCAAGGTACTTGGCATGGGCCATATGAAGCTTGGAAATAGCCATCAAATAAGAGTGCAATATACTAAAATAGATTTCAGGTCAGCAATGTGGCTATGAGTGCAATTAACACTCCATTGAGCACCAAATTCACAACACTATTGGGGTCCCCTATCCATTTTTCTTAGCGAAAACCTTTTTTTGGTTGATAAAATTTGTATTCTATTGATGGTAATCCATTCCCAAAGATTCAAAAAATTGCATGAGATTTAGACATTGAAAAAAGCCAGTATTAAAAAGTGAAATTTTCATAGCTCTGCCAATTTCCTTCATCCTACATTTCCTAAAAAAATAGTTTTTAACCCATACAAATATAGAACTTATAAACAAGATGGAAAATAAAAATAGTGGTTACAAAGGAACCATGCTAACACATTAGCATCACCCAAACCATATAACATACCCAAAAAGAAAAATTTACCAGCTCAATTTTATTTGTCTTCTCAATTTCTACCTGCCTAGATACTACAGAACATTAAGAAAGTTGACATGGCCTTGGAGACAATGCAAGCATTTAAATTGATGTCTCTGTAGTCATGATCATCATGTAGAAAACTCTGCCAACAACCAAAACACCAATGATGAGATTTTCTGTAGTGCAAGATTTCCATTGAATTCTTATCATTGAATCTGCCACCATGCTAACAACTTAGTACTAATTTTACCATCCGGACTGTTGTTTAAATAGATTCATCACAAAATTTTATATTCCTCTTCAGATTCTATTTACATTTGAACTCCAACACCACTGCTGTTGCTCAATTTGGGATCTCCAACGTCAATAAATGAAAAGAATAGAACACAAGGTGCAAAAATAATTAAAATACAATCACCCTCACCACATTCCAAAAAGGATACTGCAACTACAAAAATTGAAAAGCAAGAGGTGTATGTTAAATTCCCAATGCCTAACCATAAAGGCATGGTTGTTGAGGGATAAAAGAGAATACTCAACGAGAATGTTAACCTAGGGAAGAGCTGCAATCCATGACAAGTGAGACAGGTTCAATTCCACAAAAAGAGTTGCACATCTATCTCATTCTTCTATGGCCACATCCACTTCAAGATTGTATTGTACTCAATGCCAAGTCCTAGAGAAAAGACATTAGTATGTTGTAGTTTTTCCAATATGTGTTTTTCTCCCTTGTAAATTCTTAAGATGTGAGTTGTCTCATTTGTGTAATGTGTTTTAACTCATTTGTTTCAAGCTATGATAGTTGTCATGAAATGAAAGATCTCTTCAATGTAATAGCAATCTTAATTATCCATATTTCAAGTAAAGGCTATAATTGTAAATCGTATGGCCATTTAACAGATGTTTGCACATTCACAATCTGTTTCAGCATATTAGATGTCAGAGGTAGCTAACTGTTTGTATCTACAATCTAAAGTCAGCTTGGTACATACATTGAATTTCAGTAACCCATTCATTAAACTAACAACATAGAATATCTTGCAAATTTGCAGCATACAGTCTTCACAACTTTACATATCACTTGCTAAAACCCAATTCTACAAATTATTAATTTTTCATCTTCTTCCAGAATATTATTGGCATATTTGGACTCTTCATAATCTGAATTGTATAGAGCTCAATGTCCTTTATCCTTTGGATAATAACTCCACTCCACATTGGCTTTTGTCTTAATCTCCCCAGAGAATACAGGGTAGCTAATTTTCCTAGGTGTGATTCTAAACCAATTTCTATGACTGCCAATACTCCAAAAAGCCTCAAACTTTTCCATCTTTTGAACAAATAGTTTGATTTCCAAATTATTTTAGGTGAGTATTCCATTGTGAATAACTGGACCTCAAAAAATATATGAAATTTCTCAATTATAAAAATAACTCCAAGATAGACCTTGCTAAAACCCTACTTTTAACAGAAACCAAAAAGTTCCAAACAAATATCAATTGCCAAACCTTGATTCTAAAATTAAGAAAAATGAGAAAAAAACAAATCATTAAAGTAAATTAAAAACATTTGCATCTGCAGTCTTGATTATGTAAAACTCATTGTTTCTCTGATCTCCGTCCATTATTAAGACAACATTCCACACACAAAGAAAGCCACAGAGCAAAGCTACAACAACTACAACCAAATGCTAGAAGCAAAACAAAGAAACAACTCTTCTAGAACCAATATTTTAGAAGCCTATATATAATACTATGCACTTGAACATGATTCCAAAGACATCATCATCACCCTAATTTTCTAGGTATTAATCAACTTAGCTTCCTTGAAAGCAATAGTTACATAGCATATCCCCACTCTTATATAAACACTTACAATATATAGAGACAAAGAAATATCAGCATACATATTGTACCTATAGTAGCACTTGCAAAGGAAAAATATTGTGAATGGGAGCATAATTTTGGGAAAGGTTTGGGATGGAAAGTAGTTGAATTGACAGGTGAGACTGCAACTGATTTGAAGCTATTTGAGAAAGGTCAGATTGTTATAAGTACACCTGAGAAATGGGATGCTCTGTCCTGCAGATGGAAACAACGTAAGAAGGTGCAACAAGTCAGCTTATTTATTACGGATGAACTTCATTTAATTGGTGGAGAGGGTGGTCCCATCTTGGAAGTAATTGTTTCTAGAATGAGGTATATTTCAAGTCAAATTGAAAATTTTATTCAAATTGTTGCTCTTTCTACTTCACTTGAAAATGCTAAGGATCTTGGTGAGTGGATTGGAGCTACTACACATGAGCTTTTTAATTTCCCCCCAGTGTCCATCCTGTACCATTAGAGATTCATAATCAGGGTGTTGATATAGCTAAATTTGAAGCTCAAATGCAGGCAATGACCAAGCCAACTAATACATCAATAATTCAACATGTGAAGGGAGGCAAACTAGCTCTAGTGTTCATGCCAACAAGAAAACATGCACAACTTAATGCCCTTGATTTATTAACTTATTCAAATGTAGATGGTGAGGAAAGATCCCAGTTTCTTCAATTTACTGAAGAAGATTTGAAACCTTTCATTGCCAAAGTGAAAGAACCTACTTTGAGTCATGCATTGTCTAATGGAATTGGGTATTTACATGAAGGTCTAACTTTGGTAGAATGGGAACTTGTAGCTTAGTTGTTCAATGCAGGGGTGATTCAGGTGTGTGTCACAAGTAGTTTGATGAGTTGGGGGTTGTCTTTGTCGGCACACTTGGTGGTTTTCATGGGTACACAATATTATAATGGACATGAAAATGCTCACACAGACTATCCTATTACTGATCTTCTCCAAATGATGGGGCGTGCTAGTAGACCTCTGCTTGATAATGCTGGAAAATGTGTAATTTTATGCCATGCACCTCGTAAAGAATATTATAAAAAATTCTTATATGAGCCATTTCCTATTGAGAGTCATCTTGATCACTTTCTCCATGATCATATCAATGCTGAAGTTGTCGTGGCCACTATTGAAAGTAAGCAGGGTGCTGTAGTCTATCTTACTTGGACATTCTTCTACCGAAGACTCACACAGAATCTTACTATAATCTTCAGGGTTTCAGCCATAGGCATTTGTCAGATCACCTTTCTGAGCTTATAGAGAGCACATTGAGTGATTTGGAATCAAGCAAATGTGTTGCCATAGAAGATGATATGTATCTTTCTCCTTTGAACTTAGGGATGATAACATCTTTTTGGTAGAAAACAAATTTGCATTGAAGGGGGATTTGTAGCTTGCATTGTGAGTTCACATATATTCTCTAGTGAACTTTATAAGATGTTTAGGGAATATGTCAGGGCCATCCAACTATATATTCTAGCTTTTAGTTTAACTAAGTATTTCTATATGGCCCTGACACTATATGTGCAACTAAGTATTTCTAGATTTTAGTTTAATGCATAAAATAGTAAAAATTCTTAAAGGAAACAACAATAAAGGAAATCCAACATCGATTCTAGTCATATAACAATGGCTAGTGTGACCAAAAAAGTATGATTGTGAGTGAATAGACAAATGAACTAGTAGCAGTCTAACTACTAATGAAATGCTTGTTACAATGAAACTTAATTGAATATATCATTAACTTAATTTAACTAATTGCTATTAAGTGAATAAAATTGACATCTAAATTAATTAATAATAAACTAAACACATTACCACTATGTAGAAATGTAATAAATGAAATTGCTAATTAATCTACTCTAACCAGATGATTACTTCAGCTCAAGTGGCCCTTGCTCAAGGATTCATAACCTCGAACCAATTCATAACTTTAACTTGGTTGAAGATAACCATCAACTTGTATTAAAAGTCTTAGAAATTACAATAGCTGTAGTCTATATTAATGGTTGTAATCTAAGAAAAGATCTGAGAACATTTAAACTACTACTCTTAAGCCTATCCTCAATTTTATAGGAATATCTTAGAAGCAATGATCATAAATGCCATTAAAAATTTACCACATGAATTTCATTCTTCACCAAGATATGACTTGTTCTAAAAACTAAACTACTTAATAGAGCTACAAACATGGAGTCTGAGTAGAACTAAAACATTCCATCATGGATCATGCATTTTTATAGGAACAAGATTATCACCTAACGGATGACCATTGTCAATTCATAAAGTCTACATCTTTGTGTTGGTAGAAGTAGCAATACAAATTTGTTTCGGTGAGAGAAACCTCATTGATCATCGTATTTGACTCTTATTTCATCATTTTAGCAAAGATAACTACATACAACTATATTTTGTAACTCCTTTGGAGTTGCAAGTTAGTTGAAAATAGAGCAAGTATAGAAACATGCCAATTTAATCACAAAACATCATATAACTTGAATTAACCACATCATTGCACAAATTTATGGATTATACCACATACCATTGTATTATATAATTATCATTATAAGTTTATCATCATATGTTTAAGTATAAAAAAGTCTTAATAAAGGATGTTAAAACAAGATAAAACTAACCCAAAACACTTCAAAAGGCATAAATTTTTAGGTTCATCATACCCCCCAACTTAAACACCTACTTGTCCTAAAGTAGCTAATACTTACTATTATAGTATAACACATCTAGCCTAAAGTCAATAGAATGTGTGACTCCAATACCCTCTATCATATATAATCCATTGCAAACTTTGATTTAGTAGCACCTCTCTTGTTTCTTATTAAAATGTACCAACTTCCCCTGCAACCAATGTGGAACTAAATGAAGAAGAAATCATAGATGAAATTTGAGTGGGATCCAACTGCTCTGAATGTCCAATGCTGCTTTAGTGTACATTGCTGCTCTAGATTCTAGTGCTATACAATTGTAAATTCAATGGGATTCTTTCTTCTCCAGTGCCTAGCTTAAGTCTGTTAGATCTGGTCTCTCCCTTGCAGTTGGAACAAGCTTAATAACTAGTCCCGTGTACTTAGATCAATCCAACAATGGCTGAAATGGTTTTCTTGAAAAATCATCTTCATTTTAATACATACAAACATTCAAACATTAGACTCCTTCAAAAGTTAATACTCGGGGTCTCTATCAAACAAAGCCTCCATCACGAATTGCAAACAATATCAATTTTGAATACACCAAGTTCCGTTAGAAAGGCTCTTTCTTTCGCAGTCATGAAACCCAATTTATCTTACTATTTCATTCTTTCAACAGAACTGAAACATAAACACATAAAACTTTGTCAATAATGAATACTCAAGCCGAGATTCATTGAACATGAACTTGGATATTTAAAAAATGAATAAATAACATTTTGAATTCAACCTAAATCCACAGTTTACTACATGAATGGAAAATAGAAGAAAGATGATGTTCATAATAGACAATTCAATCATTCATTCCATTATTCCATTCTTCATTACATCAATATGTATCTCTCTCTCAAGAATCGGTCTCCTATATATAGGAGCCAAGGGACATATCTCAAGAGGGGCCAACCAGGAAGGTTAAGGAAAGAAAGAAAACCCTCGCTGAATGAAATGGTTTCAATTTTATTGATTACAGCCAAAAACAATTTAGGACATACCTCTAGTTCAACTATTAACCTTGTTCCAGCTTCTACCTCCTTCGCGCGTGCTGCAATAATCGACTAATAATCATGAAATGAGGTTTCAAACCTTTTTTTTTTACTTTAAGTTATGCCCATGTTGGTCGAAATTTTGACCAACATGGTGTTAGTCAAAATTTTGACCAACATGGGCACGTATTAAAAAAAAACAAAAGTTTTCCTTCTATAATCCGACCAACCTAAACATTTTTATCTGATGGTCGAATTGTTTAGTCGAAAAATAAGGTCAAATGTACTAGTGAAGGAAAGATTTTTCAATACTAGTGTAGTTGACCTCATATGACACAAGAGTATGACTGCTGTAGTATATAGCTCTTTCTTTTCTAGTATCATCAAGTTGAGCCAATAATGCCCCTAGGGAAGACTTTGTTGCTGAAACATACAATATGAGTGGTCTTCCTAGGATAGGAGGCATTAAGATTGGAGGATTAGCCAAGTATTGCTTGATTTGGTCCATGCTTTTCTAACAATCCTCATTCCAGACACATTTAACCCCCTTATGTAAAGTTTTATTAAAGGGTTGAGCTCTATTAGCTAGTTGTGAAATGAACCTCTGTATAGATTAAAGGCATCCTTGAAGACTCCTCATTTGGCTAATGTTTTTGGGAGGTGGCATATCCAATATTGCTTGAAATTTCTCTGGGTCCACCTCTATTCCTTTGGCTGAAATGATAAACCCTAGAAGTTTTCCAGAGGTGACTCCAAATGCACACTTTTTTGGATTTAATCTTAATTGAAACTGTGCTATACGATCTAGAATGACTTTTAAATCTCCTAAGTGTGTATCCCTTTTTTTAGATTTTTCCAAGGTGTCATCCACATAATCTTCCATATTCTTATGCATCATGTCATGGAAGATAGTTGTCATAGCTCTTTGGTAAGTAGCTCCTGCACTCTTTAACCCAAATGGCATAACGTTCTAGCAATAGGTTCCCCATGCACAAGTGAATGCAGTCTTTTCCTGGTGTTCAGGAGCTATCTTGATTTGATTATACCCAGAAAAACCGTCCATCAATGAATAGATCTCATAACCCGTAGTCATGTCTACTATCATGTCTATGTTTGGAAGTGGAAAATCATCCTTTGGGCATGCTTTATTAAGATCTCTAAAATCTATGCAGACGCGAATGGAATTGTCATGTTTAGAAACTGGTACAATATTGGATATCCATTTAGGATAATCAATGGCTCTTATAAATCCTGCACTTAGGATTTTTTCTAGTTTAGCTTTGACGAGAAGAGCTATGTGAGGATGCATTTTCCTCAATTTTTGTTTCACTAGTTTTATACCTGGAGCTATGGAAAAGTGATGCATTATGAGATTAGTGTCCAACCCTGGCATGTCTGAGTAAGTCCAAGAAAAATTAATCTTCTTGCTCTGTAGGAACTTGGTATATGCCTCTTTTTCCTCTGTTGATAAAGACTGAGCCAAATGCACTATTTGTGGAGCCTCTTCTATACCCAAATTAACTGGCTGTGTAGGTTTGACAAGCACTAAAGATCTGTCTTGAAAGTAACTTGGGAGATGATCAAGTACCTCATCCTTAGGCACCTCAGAGACGTTTTCACCCTTGGATATGTCCTTTATTTTTACTTTTTTAGGTTCTGACACCGCCACACAGTGGTTTTTTCCATTAGAACTCTTATTATTTTTTTCTTTTCTTTTCATTTTGCAACTAAGGTACTTGATATCTGGTTCTGTCATGCTTGTAGTTGGTTCACTGGTGGAAGAGACTATGGGCTCAAGGGCATTTAGGTAACATGCTATCTCATAGTCATTTTGGAAAGTTAAAACCTAAGGCTCTTGATAGTGTTGAGACCAATCAATTAGGTGAGGATTAGAAAGGGGTAGGTCAATGATGGGTTCAATGTTGTGGATATGAATGGTATCATCTCTGGTGATCGAAGAGTTAGGGTCTATCAAGTATCCCTCTAAGGTACCCAAATTAGGATTTAGCCTACCAAGTGAAGCATCATCCACTAAAGTGACTTGTGGATTCGAATCCACTAATACTACACTAGACTCATTAGCTACCTCAGGTTGGGAACCATATGTATGGACAACATCAATGTCCATGTCAACTGTAGAAGAATTAGAGAGAGATTACCATTCATACTCATGTGAGTCCGTATTTGAATCCCAGTTGGGATGTTTACACCAAGAATATTTACGATGTCTAGATGTGGAAGCTCCAATGTCACCAAGGGTAACACCTTCTTGAATGCCATTCATGTATTGAATAAGATCTTCAACATGATCTTCAACAGTGGATTCTTCTTGTTCTAGGCTCGAAACTGTTGGATGGGCAACTAGAATATTTGAATCTCCCCAAAGGAGATTAGTGGTAGGGACCCAATCTTCACATATGTACTGCTGATTTGTCAAATTGGGTATGTAGTTGGATTCATCATCACTATCCGTTGCAACAAGGATAGGAGTAGTTTTCTTGTCATGACTTTCAAAACCTAGGCCAACCATTTTTTTAGACCTGCATCCAAAAAGAGCATGATCGAGTGGTTCGGCTCTAGCATCTAATCTGTGACTAAGAGGACCATGACTTGGATAGCCCATAATTTTGACAAGAGTATACCCTCTTCCATATGTCTTAGGAGAGGGAGAGAAGTTCTCATTATGCATGTATTTGTCTTCTCTATAGATCTAGTCCTTGATAGCCACCTCTTCTTTTTCATCCTGGATGGGCACTAAGGACTCTAAAAATGTACCAAACAGAGTCATGGCTAAAGATGAAGGATGCATCTCTTGTGAAGGTTTTCCATAGGACCTAGGTGAGATTGGTAGTTTTGTAAAGGAGTCAATTTGATACCGCCCATACCAAGGTCTATGGACTTGAACTTATTCTTGCACTGTGCTAGGGTTGCATCAAAATCCTCTACTTCTCTTTTGAGAGGAACATGAGTCCCTGCTGAAATTGCATTAACAAATAATGTGCTATCCTTAGGTATACAGACTTCTACTCCATTATAGGGAAACTTAACACATTGGTGGTAGGTGGATGGCACTACTTGCATGTCATGGATCCACGGTCTACCAAGTAGGATATTGTATGCTAGAGGACCAGCATCAACAATTTGAAACAAAATATCCTTTTCAACAGGGCCAATCCTGACAGGAAGGATGGCCAACCCTTTAGAACTTCTCTCTGCCTCATCATAGGCTTTAATGGTAATTTTCTTTTGGGTATCAATAACTTGATTAGAATAACCCAGTATCTTCAACAGACTCAAGGAATAAATGTTGAGCTCAACACCCCCATCAATCAACACACGCCTGACATGGGTCTTGTGAATCATGACTTCAATATGAAGGGTAAGATTATGTGGATGGCTCAAAGCTTTGTCATCTTCTTCTGAGAATGTTAGGTAATGAGGGCTGGCAAGGTGGTTAACCATGTTCTGGAATTGGTCAACATCTATGTTGTTAGGAACATTTGCTGCATGCAAAGCATCCTCAAGGATATGCTTATGTCTTGGAGACAATTCCAAGAGTTCAAAGATTGAAATTTGAGTTGGCGTTCTTTGTAACTGGTCAACAAGATTATAGCTCATTTTAGGGTTGACTGCTGATTTAGTGGTGACATTCTTAGATGTCACTTGCTTGGGTTTGCTGGACTGGTTGGAACTAGGACCTATAATAACCACAAGACCACTTCTTGTAACAATGTTAAGAGCTTGGGATGACCTTTGAGAGTGAGGACCCCTAAGCACCACCATAGATTGTTCATCAAATATAGGAGGAGATCCCACATCATAACCATAAGGATCTTTGTCTCTCATCATGTTGACACTTTCCTCCACTGTCTCAAGCATATAAACTACATTTTCCACACCTGTGTAGGTATAGTTGATTTTGGCCTTGCCATTCTGGGGTTTAGAGGTTTCCCCCTTTTCATATTTGGGAAAAGGATCCTTGAATGCCTTATGGTTTGCATTGGTGTTTAACCCATCAATCTGAAGTTTGCCACTTTCAATAAGATCCTGAATAAGGTGTTTAAGTTTCCAGCAATGTTCAATGTCATGTCCAATGCCATTGTGGAACTTGCAGAAAGCTTTTTCATTCCACTAATGTGGCTTAACATTAGGTATGTGGAAATTTGGTAGATCTTGCGGTTGTGCAAGGTTATTGGCAATAAGCATCTTGAAAACATCCTCATAGGAGTCACCTAGTTTAGAAAATTGTAGCCTCTCCTTCTTAGGCTTTTCTTGATACTTTGGTTTATGCTCTTGTTGGTTGGAGGATGTGTTGAGCTTAATAGCTTGGACTGCACTAGACAAATGAAGGACTCCTTGATCCTTGGGTTGGGAAGAGTCCACAACTTCATCGTTAACTACTTGCTTATTCTTGTTCCAGTGTGAGTGCTTACCTTTGTCCTTATTAGAGTTGTTAGTATTCTGACCATTGTTGTTATTGCTATGTTTGTACAAAATGCCTTTCTCTTTCAAGACATCCTCAATTCAGCATGCGGTTTCGACCATAGTGTTGAAGGAATCAAAGACCATCTTCTGAACCTCATACCACATTTCAAGCACCAAATTGCTAACAATGATATCAATCCTTTCATGCTCAAGAATAGTCCTAGAATAGTGAGAGCGCAATCTTTTCCATCTTTGTAAGAAGGTAACAAAGGATTCCCCTTGGTTCTATTTCAAATTGCACAAGTCTAACATAGTGACTGATCTTGACAAGTTGTATGCAAAATGTTGAACAAATCTGTGGACAAGTTCTTTGAAAGTTTTGACAGGAGGGGTTATGTTGGTAAACCACTCCATGGCTTGGCCCTTGAGACTCCTCAAAAATAATCTCATAAGATAGGAGTCATCTTGGTGAAACTCAAAACTCATGATGTAGAACTGACGCACATGATCATGTGGGTCACCATTTCCATCATACTTGTCATACTAGGGGATTTCAAATTTTTCTAGGAAAATCCTTCATACTGACACTTCTATCAAAAGGATTGGGACAAATAGAGTCAAGTGAAAAGGAAATTTTAGGTGCCAACACCTTTTCCATCATATGCTTGAGTTGTTTGATCTCCTCTTCTTGAGAGGGTCCTTGTTTCTTGATTCTTCTACCCACATCAAAGTTGTAAGGGACTTTGGCACCCTTATTAATCAAGCTCTCTAGGAACCTATCCTTGTTTTGATCAAGATACTTCTCCACATATTTTTGGAATAGTGGCTCTTGTTGCATCCTCATAAAATCTTGATCATCAAAACTTGCACTACTTCCTCCATGTTGAGAGCCATGATGAGCTCATTGGGAGGGTTGTCTCGAGTTCCTAGGAGGTGTTTGTCTCCTATGTTGTGAAATCCTCCTTTCTCTAGGACTAGGAGATCTTGAAGGGGTCCTTGACTACCTTCTGCTTCTTGGGGTTCTTGAGGGAGTATATGGTGGAGAGTTGTTTCCACTGTTGGTACCCCTATTGTTGAATCAGTCATTGAGTTGTTGGGCTAAAAGCCTATCTTGTTCCTCTTGGAATGCTTTTATTTTTAATTCTAACAAGGCTTGTTGCTCTACCTCTAGGAGTCTAAACCTTTCTTCTTTAGTGGCTTGTTCATCCAAAAAGGATTTCTTTTCACGTTCAATTCTTTTAAGCCTCTCATTTGCATACCTTGAGGTTGTTTTAAGTGGAGAGTTGGGCCTTGAATATTTGAACAAGTCATTAGTAAATGCTACATTCACATGAGCATCACCAGATTCATTGTTTTGGTCTTTGTGTTGTGACCGTGCATCTTGGTGAGCTTGCCCATAATGTCTTTCACCTCTTTGATGGGCATCTAAATATCTTGAGTTGATAGGGGGTGATTCTAGTTGATTGTCATCACCAAATAGCATGTTATCCCTATGTCTTTGGAAAATGTCATCAAGATTTTGATCCATTACTTCTCTCTCCTTTCTAGTCATGGTGTAACTCATGTCCATATCTGATTGAGAAGGTGCTAAAGAGGTACTCAACTCACTAGGATTTCTCTTTGGGTCAAACGAAGCTTCAGACTTGCTCCTAGGTGATTGATCAAAGATGAGCTCTTTTCCCTTTCACTTTTGATGAGTTTCAACTAAGGGTAACTAATCAAAGACAACTTGATGTCATTTTCCTTGACTAACTTGGTACCTTGTTGTAACCAACATGAAAGAAAAAGACCCTTGGTGATAAGATGACCCTACGAAATGTCAATACCAAACTAGGATAGTAAAAGTGTTCAATTGTCCAAAAAGAGATGGTGAGATAGAAAGCTGCAAAAGATGTAAACCAACACTACCACAGAGGTGTATAATAAAAGGATGAGTATCCTAACACATATGGATCAGGAGGATGGATTTAACCAAATATATAATTGAAATTAAAATTGATTTTATATGGAAGTGAATTTGGACAAAAGACTAGTCAGAATCTCCAAGTGTGTTACCAAAGAATCTAAAGGGGTACTTTTTCAACAAGGATGATTCCTAACTTATCAATGACAAGCAAGATTACTTTGTAAAATCAAAGAATACTAATTCAAGGGGTCTAAATACAAGAACCCAAGGTACAAATAGGTTTCCAATGGTAGAGTAAGTCACCTACTAAAATCTGGTCGACCAAAGAAAGACTAAAAATGGCATAAATTAAACAGACAACAAAAAGACTCTGTGCAACAGTTTCCAGGCTAACATAATGATAGAATCTGACCAAGTGATATTTTGCATGAAGTAGTGTGATAGTTTCCAGGTAGCCTGTGTGATAAAATCTAGGCAAGCAGTGTGATAGTTTTGTAGCAATGAACTATCACATGATAAATCTTAGTATCGTGTGTGATGAAGTTTCAGGATCGTACAACTCTTGACCAGTGAATGCTAAAACTCTTAGTTTTAAGGGAAATTTGGTCAATGTTCCAATCTGATGGTTGGATTTTTTGATTTCAAGCATACTACTAGCAGTAATTAGACAAGTTTTCAAATAGTAGGTGATCAAACATGTCATAAAACACTTGCACAAGGGCAAAAGCAACCTTGCCAAGACAAGAAATTGTGATATCAAAGCAAGAAATCCTATGAATGCTACCGTGATGTTTGATGTTTGAGAACGTTTGCATGAGTAGATCATAGTGAGAAAACTTCAAGCACTTACTAGCCTAAAAAGATAATGGCTCAATACTTAACAACTTGGCCCACACTTGATGTCCCATTGCCTCACACAAAGTGGTTGCCCATAATAGATATTGGCTTTGTCATGGAAATGCCAATGACACAACCAAAGGAACATAGATGGTGAGTAATCTTGGGGTGATCTAGGTTAGTCCACTAGGATCAATCCTTGCACCAAGAAACTAAGTGAAAAAATAGGGTGGCTTCTATCTATGGTTCTTAGTAAGGGCTTCCATTCATAATACCCCTCTTTCTCTCCAAAGGGACTCCTTACCTTGCGACAAGTAACGGACCTCACAGCCACAAGAGTACCTTAAGCATTCTTGCTCAACATTTTCCTCATGGTCACAATCCCACAAGTGCTCACATAAAGAGAAGAAAAGTACTACGTCTACCAAGGTTTTGTGTCCTTGGTAGCCTTGAGTTTATAGTGGGTTGGAATAGCTGGTGAAAAGCTTGTCCCCACTTGGGTCATTCCTCTTGATTGCTCAAGAGCAGGCCCGTTGAAGGATTCTAAAACTAAACAAAGAGTGGATCAACCTTTGAGTTTCAAGATTTTTGTTTCACCTCAAGGGTGAAGAGCATACTCTCCTAGCTCAAAAATTTCTCCCAAACACACCAAGCAAAGGTTCAATTACCCTCTTGCCTTCAAAATCCAAAGATGGGTCAAGATTTATGTTTCACCACAAGGGTGAAGAGCATACTCTCCTACCACCAAAAGATTCCTACAACATGATATTAAGTTCCTATGAAAAGAAACAACTAGTATATGCCACACTCAAAATGAAAGCAATAAAACAAGCACTTGATTGGTTTTTATACTTTGGGCAGCCCTGCAAAAATGATTAGTAGCCCTTGTGCATTTGGAGCTTTGACATGTGTTTTTTTAAGAAAATATTTCAAGAAATGAGAGCACCTATAAGCACAACTTGTTAGCCCTACAAAGGTTAGCACATCAAAACCAAATAAAATTTGTAAATCAAACTCTGTTCTACCACAACAAATTAGAAATCTAAAGCAAACCAATCAAATCTTGCAAAGAAATGACCAAAATTACTCACTGCTAGGCCTGGGTGATAGTTCTATTAGAGAAATAATCGTATGAAACTTCTTAGTATACTGCTGTGATACTTTATCTCTGTGTGATAGTTTGTGATACTTGCATGAAACAAATAATAATATGACAGTGCGATAGAATCTGCAAGGGCGCGCGATACTTTAACTGGTAAAGTATCACACTGATATACAAGAAACTATCGTATGACCTTGGAAGACTGTCACATGATAATTCTATCAGAAAAATAGAGAGCTGAAACAACAAGATAAAATAATGACAAAAAATTGATGGAAATGCATGAAAAGAAGGACAAAACAAGAGTGTTCTACCCCACGCTGGGCCAAAAATATACACACTAAATCATGCACTTCTCTAAGTCATTACTTCCAAGGGAATGCATGAATGGGAAACTTTGAGAAAGTGACCTAGAGCTCCCTAGGCATTGAGTCACAAGGATGTTGATGGTGCTCTCAGCTAGAGCTATTGAAGCATGAAACCTTGCTAGTAAATCACATAATGGGAGATTCAAAGAGACAAGGGAAAGAATGCCAATATCCTCAGGAATCAACAATGGAAATGCAATGCAATTATGCTAAGTATGAAGATGCAAGCTAAGCTATGGAAATGAAAGTATTACAATCCTTACTAATTAAGCTATGTGAGCTAATCTAGAGCATAAAGGAAACTAAGCTAGAAAGCATAAACATGAAGCTATGATGCAAGAATGAAAGATAAATGCATGAATGATCTCCAAAGATCCAAAGTCTCCAAGAAATCCTGCAGCATAAGATTAGTATTCAAAATTGGGATCCTAGAATGAGAAAAGAGCTCTCCTTTTAAAGGAATTGAAAAGGAATGGACCATGGAGATTAAGAGGCAAAAATATTTAATCAAGGGTGGAGCTTGAAAGAGGAGCAATCCATGCACACAAATATCTTCCAATGAGAAAATAAGAGTTGACTTTTGTGTTCATATGAGACAAAAGACCTTTTTTTCTTTTTATAAAATAAGAACAATGCTTTATTTGTGCAACTTAGGATAAGAGGAAAAGTGGGGGCTTTTTATTTAATAAAAGGGGAGGAAATTCATTTTAAATAAATAAAGACTTAGGGTAAAATGGTTAGCCCATAGAAAATAATCGAATAAATGATAAAAATAGGATTTGATCAAGGAAATTGATATAATTGAAAAATGTTGATTTTTGAAAATATTGATTCAGGGATTTGATAAATTGTTGAATGGGGGCCCAAAGTCTAGGCGACCATTTTAGGGTGCATACAACATCATCGTTATTAAGTTGTAAATAGATCATTATTGATTATTTCAATGGTGTATATTATCGGTAACAAATGGATGATTAAAATAATTATCAAGAGACATGTCTCTACATGAATAAAGTTCATGTAGAGGCATGTCCCATTATATCATATTTATACACATTGAAAGAGTAACTTGGAAAATAAAAAAATCTACAAGTATTATTACAAGTTACAATAGAGATCCATATCAATTATTCTCAAGTAAAGAAGTATATCATTATTGTACTTGAAGTTCATAGTTTTCACTTAGATCTACATTATCATCATATAGGTGATGAACTACAATTGATTTGAATAAATTGTACAACTTGAAGATCTATGATTTTAGATCATTGAGTTGCTGATTAGATATGTAAGATGATTAAATTAGTAATATGTTGTCATTGATGTCAACTAGTTTTGACAATACTTATCTTGTAAGTTACTATACCCAAACATTTGTAGAAAGAAGAAGAAAAGAGATGAAGAATAGATATATCTACATGAGGAAGATGGATATGAAAGATGAGGATAAGGAATACATTGGGTAACTTATGAATGAGTCTATGACCTTATGTTATTGACTTGATTATGTTGCATTCATCTATGATGAAGGATAGAGAAAAATGCACAAAGCAGTGTTGTCGGTTAAAGAAGCATTTCAGTATACACTGATGCAGTGTAGTGTATATCGAGCACAGTATAAATCAAGCTTGTGTTCACCGACACATTTCTTTGTTAACCAAGTAGAAGAAAAGAACTAAATGACTAGTTTAGCTGAGGGCAGTTGATGAGCTGGAAAGTACCTCATAATCAAAGTTGAAAATAATGTTTGTTATGAAGATCGATGACTAACATAATTCAAAGAAGATCTAAGGGATTGAAATAAAATGTGTTATTGACACATAAGCTGAGGAAGGTTAAAGCAGAAAAATCAACAAAGGAGATTAGGTGGCAAAATTTGATGGATGGAATTAAAATGGTTTACTTGTCTATTTAAGAGACTAGGATTTCATGATGAAATCATGCTAGAAGGAGACTGCAGAGATATCATGTGAACAAGCTTCATGCATGCCTGATCAGACTGGTTAAGGAGAATCGAACTACAGAGATTACCAAGCGTCAAAAAGCTATAATTGAGTGACTAAGTTATTGAATATTGATTGAAATAGAATTGATATATTGATCAAAGGATTTGAATGAGCTTAACATAGATCTGATAATTTGCAATTGAAGTTGTGTTGTAATTAGATCACCTGCTGTTACATTTTAACCATTGTAAATAGATAAATCTCTTAACAGAGTGGACTAGAAAGTCTTGTAATGTCATTCATAGAGTGTACATTTGTTATCCTGTCAACCCCATAGTGAATGCTGGTTGGATGATAACGATTGGTCTAAAATCCTCTAGCAAGGTCATACCTCACAGTGTGTTTGTAACCTTTAACAAGGTTGGGTCTTCACTGACCTCACTTCAGAGGAGTGAACAATTTTTGGGTTGTTGATTCTAGGTGGTTTTTCCCTTCATAGGGTTTCCATGTTAAATCTCATGTTATGTGTTGACTGTAATGATTGTTTGTTTTCATACTTTACATGTTGCATATTGGATTTGATCGGTAATCACTATATGTTATTAACTGGTAATCGGTAAAAGCGTAGACAAAATACAATTTGATGTTACCGATCTATTGAAGTTTTAGTAAATTATTTTTGGATATACATTTTGTGATTGGGACTGTGGATAATTGATTCACTCCCCTCTTAGTTATTATAACAATTGGTATTAGAGCATTGGTTGCTTGGAACAGAGTTTTACGGAGTTCAGCACAGAGATCTCAAAATGTATAAGAGGGAAGTGCCAAAGCTGAACAAGGATAACTTCACAGTATGGCAAAGCCAAATGAAGCTGCATGTATTTGGAATTGGGAATTCTTCCCTCACACTAATGGAGAATGGCTACATTGCACCGCTCATTGGTCCCTTGACCCTTGATCAGCTAAGAGATAGGCATAACATAATGTTACTATGATGGAGATTACTGCCGCTTGTATAGATGTCAATTTTGAAGATATTAAAAATTGCACTACTGCTAAAGATATGTGGGATAAACTTGCTAAAGTTTATAGTGGTGATGTGAATGTTAAAAGAGCTAGAGCTAGAGTTGAAATCTTAAGGGGAAGATTCGATGATACGAAGATGAAGGAAGGACAAAATATTGTGCAGTACACAAATAGACTAAAAGAGGTAGTCCATGCTATTAGAGCATCTGATGGTGTTATTGATGAAGAGGTAGTGGTAAGAAAAGTTCTTAGAACCTTATTTCCAGTTTATGCAATCAGAATATCTGCAATTCATGAAACTAGGTCTACATCTGGTAAAAACGTCACTCTTGATAATCTGATTGGTAAGCTTACAACCTTTTAATTGAATAACTTTGATAATAGTGTTGTACAGTCTATTGAATATTCTTTTATGTCTTCTTTGAAGATTGGTAAGTCTAGTAGTAGAAATAAGAATGATGATAGTGATAGGAATACTGATGATGAGCTTGATGAGCTTGAAGCTCTTATGGCCAGAAGGTTACCTAAAGGTAAAGGAAGATATAGAGGTAAATTATCTTTAGCATGCTTTAATTGTAAAGAGGTTGGTCATATTGCTACTAGATGTCTACACAGGAAAGATGATGATAGAAACAAAGACTGATCTGGTGAAGGAAGCTATGGGAGAAGAGGCAACATAAGTTACCGACACTACAACAGAGACAACAAAGACAATAATGATTAAGGAAAGAAGGTGCACTACATTGTAGAAGAAGATGCCACCGATATCGACACTGATGAAGATGCAGAGGTAGTATTTTTTGCAATGAAGGATGACTCAAAGGAAGATGAGAGGTATGTAGAGACAACACTTATCTCTAAGGTTAATAAAAATGATACATGGATCATAGATAGTGGCTGTACACATCACATGACTAGTGATGAAGACAAATTTGATCATCTTGAAGAAAATAATGGAGGATCTGTTAGAATGGGTAATGATGCACCTTGTATGGTTAGAGGAAAAGGATCCCTGATGATAAATGATAAAATTAGACATGACAGTGCTTATTGGGTAAAAGGTCTAAACTATAATTTGCTAAGTGTGGCACAGCTAAACAATTTAGGCCACCAAGTTTCTTTTGAGAGCAAGAAAGTGAAGATATTTGATGATGGAGGAAGAATTATTGGAATTGGAACACAATCGAGAGGTAATTTTTTTAATCTTGATAATGATCAGTCTTCTTGTTTAATGATGAAAGATGAAGATGCATGGTTGTGGCATAAAAGGTTATGTCATGTGAATTTTGATAACATGATTAAGATCAATAAAAGGAAAAGGTTAGAGGTCTGCCTAACTTATCTAAGCCTGATCATGTTATGTGTCATGAATGTCAGAAAGGTAAAATGACAAAATCTAGCTTCAAAAGAAAATATTATTCAACAAAGAAATTACTTGAGTTAGTGCATACCAACCTATATGGTCCTACGAGAACTCAAAGTTACTATGGAGACATATATTTTATTCTTTTTGTTGATGATTATACTAGATTAATGATAGTCATATTCTTGAAAGAAAAATTAGAGGCATTTAAGATGTTCAAGTGGTATAAAGAAAAAGTTGAGAAAGAGACTGGTAAAGAATTGAAATGCTTAAGATCTAACCAAGGTGGGGAATTTATTTTTGATGAATTTACTAACTTTTGTAATGAGCATGGTATTAAAAGATAGGTCTTTGCACCAAGGACACCACAACAAAATGGAATAGTTGAAAGGAGGAATAGGTCAATAGTTGACTATGCAAGGACACTGATGTTACAAAAGAATGTTGCTCAGACATACTGGAGAGAAGCATTTAGCATAGCTGTTTATGTTTTGAACCAAGTACAACTGAAGAAGGACACTAATAAGACACCCTATGAGTTATGGTTTGGCCACAAACCCACTGTAAGTTATTTTAGGATTTTTGGAAGTAAATGCTTTATTTTGAAAGCTGAAAGAAATGGGAAGTTTGTCTCAAAAGGTGATGAAGGGATATTTCTAGGATATTCCACTAAAAGTAAAGCATACAAGTGTCTTAACAAAGTAACTAATAAAATGATTGAAAGTACTAATGTTTGAGTTGATGAGTTTGATGATAAGAATGCAGAGGACAACACAAAGGCACTGGAAGACTATGGTAGATTCAATTACATTGAACAACCAGAGTACCTACCGACGCAACAGATAGTGACAACTGGT
Organism: Chamaecyparis obtusa; assembly: GCA_027943335.1. NCBI lineage: Eukaryota > Viridiplantae > Streptophyta > Pinopsida > Cupressales > Cupressaceae > Chamaecyparis > Chamaecyparis obtusa. The sequence continues at coordinate 1,433,532 of BSBK01000102.1, read as the reverse complement.
CAACAGGAAAACAATACCGAGGAACAAGAAAAAGAAATCGATGAGCAAGAAGCATCTACCAAGCAAGAAAATGAACCTGCATAGGATGAACAATAAAGAAGAGATCATATACTGGAAATATTTGTCAGAAGACATCATCCTAAGACATAAATCATTGGAGACAAACAAGATGACATGCAAACAAGAAGTAAAGCAAGACAAGATACATGTCTAGTTTGTGAATATGAACCGAAGAATGTAAAAGTTGCATTAGAAAATATTGAATGGGTTAATGCAATGAAAGAGGAAATAGAAAAGATAGAGAAGAAAAAAAATTGGAGTTTAGTACCCAGACCTAAGGACAAGAATGTTATTAGTACTAAGTGGATATTCAAAAACAAGCTTAATGAGAATGGAGAGGTAACAAGGAACAAAGCTATGTTAGTATGCAAGGGATATGCATAGGAGGAAGGAATAGATTATGGTGATACTTTTTTAGTTGTTGCTAGATTAGAAGGAGTTAGAATGTTACTTGCATATGCTGCATGCAAAAAGTTCAAATTTTACCAAATGGATGTTAAATCTACTTTTCTGAATGGGATACTTGAAGAAGAAGTCTACATAGAACAACCTGAAGGGTTCATTGATCTAGACAACAAATATATGGTATGTAGATTACATAAAGCTTTATATGGTTTAAAGAAAGCACCAAGAGCTTGGTATGAGAGGTTGCATAACTATTTGCTGAGTATTGGATTTGTTAGAACAAGTGAGAACAATAATTTGTACATGAAAGAAAATTCTGATGGTACTATCTTGATTGCTGAGATATTTGTGGATGACATAATATTTGGAGGACAAGATCATATCTGTAAGTCATTTGCTGATGAAATGAAAAGTGAATTTGAAATGTCTATGTTTGGAGAGATTAAGTTCTTTCTAGGCTTACAAGTGATTCAGTAGAATGATGGTATATTCATCACACAATCTAAATATATAAAGGAAGTATTGAAGACATTTGGCATGGAAGATGCTAAACCTATGGGAACACTGATGGCTACTGGATTTAAACTGAATAAAGAAGATGGAACTAATGAGGTAAACTAGACACTGTATGAATCCATGATTGGTAAGTTAATGTATGTAGTTCACAGTAGACTTGATTTAGCACATGTTGTTGGAATAGTTGCTAGATTTTCTGCAAACCCTAGAGAGTCACACATGGTTGCTACAAAGAGAATCTTAAGATACCTAAAGAAAACTAAAGATTATGGACTGTGGTATCCTAAGAAAGGCATATTTGAACTAAAGGTATACACTGATGCTGATTGGGATGGAAATGTGGATGATAGAAAGAGTACCACCGGAGGAGCATTCTTCTTTGGTGAAAGAATTGTTACATGGAAAAGTAAGAAATAGTCTTGCATTTCCCAGTCTACAGCTGAAGCAAAGTATGTTGCTACTGCTACTAACTATTCAAATATTGCATATATCAAGAAAGTGTTGGAAGGTATGAATGAGGTAATCACTGAGCCAGTGGTTATATATTGTGACAACACTAGTGTAATTAATATTTCAAAGAATCTAGTGATGCAATCTAAAACAAAGCATATATCTATCAAGTATCACTACTTAAGGGAACAAGTACATGAGAAGCAAGTTAAGCTAGAATTTGTTACATCAAAAGAACAACTTGTTGACATATTTACAAAGCCTCTACCGAAGGATACATATGAATACTTGAGGACTAGACTTGGGGTCTGGCCCCTGTCTACCAGTCACTAAGGTGATTTGGAGGTTGCATCAGCCTAATCTTATTAGAAGATCATACATGTTGATGCAAAAACATTCACACTTTGGATTTCTATCTAAGGTTGTGAAAGGTTGAAGAACTGGAACAAATTTGCACATCAGTATACCGAGATACAAAGAATGCACCAAACAACAGAGAGTTACATGGCTACTACAGAGCTGTATGTTTTTATTTCTCTTTGACATTTTTGTCAAAGGGAGAGACATCAATATGAAGAATATGAAGCCAAAGACAAAGGGAGAAAGATACAGAAAAGGGAGAGCATTGAAGATCAGTTACTAAGAATAGAAGAAAACCTGCGAGCTGAAAAGATCATATCTGTAAAAGTTAGTCCGCACTTGCAAATGCTTTTATGTAACTTAGTGATTAAACATATTAAGCTAGGGAGAGCTTGTACCATTATAGCATTTGTTAATAGAGTTGTAGAATACATGTTTGGTATGTGTATGGCATATTTCATATTGCTTGTGTTGCCATCAATTCCAAAGGGAGAGATTGATGAACTACAACTGATTTGAATAAATTGTATAACTTGAAGATCTATGATTTTAGATCACTAAGTTGCTCGTTAGATATGTAAGATGATTAAATTAGTAATATGTTGTCATTGATGTCAACTAGTTTTGACAATACTTATCTTGTAAGTTACTCTACCCAAACATCTGTAGAAAGAAGAAGAAAAGAGATGAAGAATAGATATATCTACATGAGGAAGATGGATATGACAGATGAGGATAAGGAATACATTGGGTAACTTATGAATGAGTCTATGACCTTATGTTATTGACTTGATTATGTTGCATTCATCTATGATGAAGGATAGAGAAAAATGCACAAAGCAGTGTTGTTGGTTAAAGAAGCATTTCAGTATACACTGACGCAATGTAGTGTATACCGAGCACAATAAAAATTGAGCTTGTGTTCACTGACACATTTCTTTGTTGACCGAGCATAAGAAAAGAACTAAATGACTAGTTTAGCCAATGGAAGTTGATGAGATGGAAAGTACCTCATAATCAAAGTTGAAGATAATGTTTGTTATGAAGATCGACGACAACTAACATAATTCAAAGAAGATCTAAGGGATTGAAATAAAATGTGTTACTGACACATCAACTGAGGAAGGTTAAAGCGGCAAAATCAACAAAGGAGATTAAGAAAAAAAATTTGATGGATGGAATTAAAATGGTTTACTTGTCTATTTAAGAGACTAGGATTTCATGATGAAATCATGCTGGAAGAAGGAGACTGTAGAGATATTGTGTGAACAAGCTTCATGCATGCCTGATCAGACTGGTTAAGGAGAATCGAACTACAGAGATTACCGAGTAGAAGAAAAGAACTAAATGATCAGTTTAGCCGACAAGGATTGATGAGATGGAAAGTACCTCATGATCAGAGTTAAAGATAGTGTTTGTTACAAAGATCTACTGCTAACATAATTCAAAGAAGATATAAGGGATGGAAATAAAATGTGTTACTGAAACATTAGTCGAGGAAGGTTTAAGAGGCAAAATCAACAAAGGAGATTAAGTGGAAAAATATTATGGATGGAATTAAAATGATTTAATTTTATATTTAAGAGACTAGGGTTTCATTATGAAACTCATGTCAGAAGAAGGAGACTATAGAGATATCACGTGAACAAGCTTCATGCATGCCTGATCAGACTGGTTAAGGAGAACCAAATTGCAGAGATTACTGAGTGTCAGAAAGATATTACCGAGTAACAATAAGTTACTAAATATTGATTGAAATAGAATTGATATATTGATCAAAGGATTTGAATGAGCTTAACATAGATCTGAGAATCTACAATTGAAGTTTTGTTGTAATCAGATCACCTGCTGTTACATTTAAACCATTGTAAAAAATAAATCTCTTAACAGAGTGGACTAGAAAGTTTTATAATGTCATTCATAGAGTGTACATTTGTTATCCTATCAACCCCATAGTGAATGCTGGTTGGACGATAACAGTTGGTCTAAAATACTCTAATAAGGTCACACCTCATAGTGTGTTTATAACCTTTAACAGGGTTGGGTCTTCATCAACCTCACTTTAGAAGAGTGAACAATTTTTGGGTTGCCGGTCCCAGGTGGTTTTTCCCTTTACAGGGTTTCCACATTAAATCTCTTGTGTTATGTGTTGACTATGGTGATTTTTTGTTTTCATACTTTAAATGTTGCATATTGGATTTGATCGGTAATCACTATATGTTATTAACTAGTAATTAGTAAAAGTACAGACAAAATACTACTTTATGTTACCGAGTTGTAGAAGTTTTAGTAAATTGTTTTTGGATATGCATTTTGTGATTGGGACTATGGATAACTAATTCACCCCCCTCTCAGTTATTCTAACAATAGGAAATCTCATAGAAGTTAGAATATTATTCTAACACTAATACACTATAGTTTCACTATACATACATCAAGGAAATAAGATAGAAAAGGTAAAATTTCCTCTATTCCAGATCTGATCATATATTAACATGGTATTAGACCTAGCATAAAGAAAAGATCTGATCAGATAGAATTTTGAGGAGAAATCTAACTACCTTTAAAGGATCTATAAAAATATAGTCAAGCAAAATGGTGAGTGGAGTTATATTTGAAGATAGACTAGAAGGTGCCACAAATTTCATATCATGGAAATTTAGAATGATGATGGCACTAAGAGAACATGACCTGAACACATATGTGGAAAGGTTTGTACCCATACCAGATGATAATGATGAGAAAAATCTATAAAAATAACAACCAAGCCATGAAGATTCTAGTAGATGTAGTAAAGGATCATATAGTTCCTATTATATCAAAATTAGATACTGTATATCGAATGTCCAAAAATCTAGAAGACATGTATGAGATAAATAGCACCAGTAGGGCTCTTGCTCTTAAAACACAACTACATCATGTCAATATGAACAAAGGGGAAACAATCATGTCTTATTTCATAAGGATAACAGAGATAAGTGATCAACTATCTATTATTGGTCATTATATTGACAATAAAGAATTATAAATGCTGGCTCTAAATGGTTTACCTACTTCTTGGGAAGAATTCATAAAAGGGATAAGTGCTAGACCCAAATTTCCTAAGTTTGATCAATTAAAGACCGTCTGCATTCAAGAAGAAGCAAGATTGATTGCAAGAGGAATTGGGACAAACATTTATAATGGAGAAATTCAAGTCCTTAATGTAAATTCCCACAAGAAAGGAAATATAAATAACTTCAAATGAAAGAAAGGAAAGGAAAACCATAACAAGAATTCAAATAAAAGAAGAAGAGACATGTTTAGAGTTCAATGTTTCTGATATGATAAATTTAGACATCTTGCTATAAATTTCCTAGACAAGATCAAACATCAAGCCTCACTAGAAGAAGTTAGGATAAGGATGTTGAAACAATTATATTCTATTCAACACTATCAACTGTGATATTAGATAGCATAAATACCTGGGTCATTGATAGTGGAGCTTCTCGACACATTACATGATTTAGAGAACAACTAGATAGTCTAGATGAAGGATCAAATGAAGAAGTCACCAATGGAGACAATTCAAACTACCCAATAAAAGGAGTTGGAACTTGCACTATTCAACTCAAATAAGTTTGTCTCTTCAATTAACTAATGTACTATTTGTACCATGCATCAAGAGAAATCTAGTTTCCATATCAACACTTGAAGATAAAGGGTATTAGATTTCTTTCATGGATGGAAAGGTTCTAGCATGGCCTAAGAACTCAAATATCAAGAAGGCACTTACCTTAGGGACTCGAGATGGGTGCCTATATAAACTATCCACTTCTCCCTCTCAAGCCTTAATCCATGATTTATCTTCTACTAATGAAATATGACATAGAAGGTTAGGATATCTTCACTTTCATGTCCTATCTTCAATGATGAATATTGTAAATGGTATACCTAAATTAAAGAAAGATCATGAAGGGATTTTCAAGGGTTGTGCTTTAGGAAATAACTCCAAGATTTTTTTCCATAATAGTGAGAGTAGATCCAAAAATTTACTTGAAATTATCCATTCTGATTTATGTGGACCAATGAAAGTAGCCTCACTAGGAGGATTTTTGTATTATGTTATTTTTGTTGATGACTACTCTAGGAAAACTTGGATTTACTTTCTAAATTGTAAATAATCAAATGAAGTTCTAACTAAGTTTAAAGAATTCAAAGCCTTAATTGAAAATATGTCTAGGAAAAAAATCAAAACCCTAAGGTCTGATAATGGGGGAGAATACATCTCTGATAATTTTAAATAATTTTATAATTCAACTAAGATTAAGAGGGAGTACACTATTCATTACAACCCTCAACAAAATGGGGTAGCTAAAAGGAAAAAAAAAACCATAGTAGAAGCAACAAAATCTATGATGCATGATCAAAACCTTCATACCTCATTTTGGGCTAAAGCCTTTAGCAAAACTATTTATATCCAAAATAGATGTCCTCACTCTATCCTAGACAATAAAACCCTTGAAGAAACCTTCACTGGGACTAAACCTGACATAAGCCATCTTAGGATATTTGGTTGTCCTATCTATATCCATATTCTTAAAGAGAAAATGACCAAATTAGAACCATTAGGTAAGAGTGGGATATTTTTTTGGGTATAGTAAAACATCTAAAGCCTATAAGATATACATACATGGTCAAACTTAATTGAGCTTAGCAGAGATGTAACATTCTAGGAAGACATTTCTTTTAAGAGGTCTAAAGACATTATGTAAGTAGATAAAGAAAACCCTCAATAAGATCTTGATCATGAGCTTCAGAGGGATACTCCTATAGAGAATGATAATGAGCCATTGAACTCTACTCTTGAAACTAGAGATTCAACCATTAATCATAAGAGACCACTCTGGGAAAGGGAAACAATTGAAGAAGTAGAGATTTATGGAGCTTACAAGGGTACTTTCAAGGAAAGGAAGAAACCTAATAGATACTCTAACTATGTTTCTCTCATGAGTGAACTTATCAAATATGAAACCTTCAAATGTTGAGGAAGCACTTCAAAAGAAAATATGGAAGCATGCCATGGTTGAAGAATATAAATCCATGATAAAGAATGATGTCTGGGACATTATGCAAAGACCTAAAGACAAATCATTTGTCTCATCTAAATGGTTATTAAAAATCAAACATGCAACTGATGGAAGTATTGAAAAACATAAAGCCAGATTTGTTACCAGAGGATTCTCCTTGAAGGAAGGGATTGATTATGAAGAGATATTTTCCCCGGATGCTCGATACACCTCTGTCAGAGCTATTATTTCTATTGCCACATCTAAATGATGGAAATTTCACTAGATGGATGTAAAGACAACCTTCCTTAATTGGATCATTGAAGAAGAATTATAATTGGAACAACCAGAGGGATTCATGATTCATGATAGTACTTCTCATGTTTGCAAGTTAAAGAAGTCTTTATATGGGCTCAAACAGGCTCCTCGAGCCTAATATGAAAGGATAGATAAATATATCTCTAAATTGGGGTTTCCAAGAATTAAGTAGATCCTAATCTATACTTTAAGGTAATAAACGGTGATATGTTGATTCTCATTTTATATGTTGATGATTTTCTAATCACAGGAGAAGATCATCTAATCACTGAATGTAAGCAAGGCCTTGCTTTTGAATTTGACATGAAAGATTTGGGAATATTACATTACTTCCTTGGTTTAGAAGTATGGAAACAAGATAATTACAGTATCTTAAATCAAGGAAAATACACTATTGATATATTAAAGAGGTTTGGAATGATGAATAACAAACCCATGTCTACACCTATGGAGATAAATTTTCACAAACTCAAAGAAGCAACTTCACAATCAGAATTAGCAGATCCTACTCTCTATTGTCAAATAATTGGGTCATTAATGTATTTGGTCAACACTAGACCATACTTTTCTATGCAACAAATGCACTTAGTCAGTTCATGTGTGAACCTAAAAAATTGCATTTGGTTGCAACAAAAAACATATTGAGATATCTTTGTGGAACCATTAGGCTTGGATTAAAGTATGAAAATATTGATATCAACCTCCATGGATATTCATACTCAGATTGGGTTGGAAGTGTTGTATATCAAAAGAGTACTTTAGGATGCTATTTCAGTTTAGATTCTTCCATGATATATTGGTTCAGTAGAAAGAAATCCTCATTTCCACAAAGCTCCACTAAAGCTAAATACATTGCTGCATCTATGGGAGCTCAAGAAGTAGTATGACTAATAAAGCTATTAGTTGGATTGTTTGGACAAGCCTTGGATTCCAATATTATTCATTGTGATAATAAAAGTTGCATAAGACTTTCTGTGAACCTTGTATTTCATGATAGGTCCAAACACATTGAGATCCCTTATCACTATGTTAGAGACATGGTGTAGAGAAATGTTGTTCAGTTGAGATATATTAGTAGAAATGATAAAATTGTAGATATTCTAACCAAGCCTTTCTCAAAGATAAAAGTGGATCACTTTAGAGGTAAGCTTGGTATGGTAAGAATGTTAGAATTTTTAATTGAGGTTGAGACTTAATAACAATGTACTAATGATTCATTTATGAGCATATGGAAGAAGTAGTAAAAATGAATGATCAAATTAGATCCTTAGAAAATTAGAAGAGGAGAGTGACATGAAGGCATGATAGCTTGAGAGGCCTCATCATTCCTAAGTTAGATGTTCTTCAAAGGGCGTTGAAGGAAGAAAAAATATCATATAATTTATTGAACCCTATAGGTCTTTCCAAAGAAGAGAATGTAACATATGCCATATGTGGACATATTCAGATTTTGGACATCTTGAAGAAAACATGGGACAATGATTTGGAAGCTTTGAGAACAAGCTTCTCAGATATCTTCAAGTATTTGTAAGTATGAAGGCTTAATATAACACATGTATAGGATTTTGGTAGGAAATTTTAACTTTTTTGTGCCCCGCCTTTTCCATTGATGTCAAAGGGGGAGAGATAAAGTAAAAAATGTATAAGAGTTGTATAGGAAAGATGCATACTAAAAGGAGGAGTACTATTTTGGAGTATTGGCATATTAATTGGACACTTAGTCATTTTTCACTAAGTGTTTCCATCAATGCCAAAGGGGGAGATTGTTGGAAAGAGAAATTTTGTATGGATGATATGTACGTTGTCATTGATGGAAACTACATACATCTCTCTTAGTTTTGTTATTGGATTTTTGGATTACCAATATAAAGTTGATAGAATTCAGCTAAGTACAGTAAACAATGAAGTATACAGGTTTTGTAATTATGTTGGTAAGGATAGTCAAATCAATATTATGACATGTGAATCTGGATATAGTATCTAAATAGTTAGAAGGTTCTAAAACTATGATTGCAAGTGTTTAAGTTGTGGAACTCAAGAGATATTAATTTATGAGTATCAAAATTCATATTATTTGTCAGGATCAGAACAACGATGAAAAGAATTCATTGGTCGGACTTGTTTTTCAATTGGAGGAAATGTTTTGTGTATTGTTAATGATTGAGCTGACTATGAAGAGTTTACATTTTGGTTAGCACATTATGGAGTGAGTTAAAAGAGGTTTGTTCTACACGTTTCCTATGGCAAGCTGACAAAGTTATGTATCTCATATATGAAATTCAGACGTGTTTGTGAAGGACAATGGAATGATGAGAATGCTACAAAAATTTATAGAAATTTTGTTGTGATAAGAAGAGTCTATCAGATGTACACATCCATGTTTGAAACTTCATTGGAACTATATTGGCATAATAGATGCTACCGGTTAGTTCAGTATAGGACCGTAAGTCCATATTTTTTTTATGTAATTGGCAGTGAGCCTTGATGTAATTGAGTTGTATATTTAAGCAGTGAGCTCTAGGATGTAAGCATGAATGCAAGTGCATTCCCACCTATTGTACTTAATATCTTAACCGAACACTAATTACTACTATAGCGAGTTATTTGTGGGTATCATCTCCACCGGGATTTTTACCTTAACCAAGTTTTCCTCGAAAACAAATGATAGTCTTGTGATGTTCTTATTATGTGTTTTTTTCTCTTTACTTATTCTCTCTTTGGGAATTAAGTTATGGTTTCAGTTTGAATTTTTAAATAATACTGGTGCATGATTCACCCCCCCTCTCAGTGTTCCCTAATACTAACACTTCCTACTATACATTACTGAACATATATATTTCTTTGCATCAAATAATGCATAATATAAAGTTATAGGAATTATCCATCCAATTAGGTATTTATAAATTGTATATATGATTGTACACAACTGATATAAGTATATATCATTGAAGAAAAAAACTCTCTGTCTGCATATCAAATTATTCTTCTCTGCAAGTATATATAAGATATCGTAAATTGATTCCAAACTAAAATGAAACCGACCAAGAGAACCAAATTCAACTATCTAAGAATGTCCCATTACATAATATTTCCATATCATTTGAATGGAGATACATTTTTTTGTTTGTCATCATAATAATAATTTAACAATAAACCTTTCATGCCTATGTTTTGAATATACAATATTATCCTTGTATATTTTATCTCTGATAGAATTCTTTAAAAAAAAAAATCTTTTAATCACAATTAACACTTAGTTCTATTCTCAACAAGCTCAATAAATTTTTTTAATTTATTTTCCAATATTATCTTCTCAAGAAATCAATACTCTTTCTACCTTTATCTTTAAATAAAATAATAACACTGCCATTTTGATAAAATGAAATAACTTTGTTTCTTCCCTAATAATCTATCAAATATTAACCATATCCAAATATAAATAAAAATGTATCAACATCATATAACATGCATGGATAGAAGACCCACTCTATGTGTTTAAACATTCACCACATAGCATGATAACTACAACCATATTATTTTTGGGTTCAAGATCCAGAATCACAACATGCATGGTGTATCAATATACCTTATACTTGGGTTTGACCATACTGACCCATAACACTATATATGATGACAATGAGGGATGAAAAAGGTCAACAACATTCATGATAGTATGTAATTGTAATAGAAAAAAAAAACCACATTATAATCCTCAAAAACCTTAAACCCTTGACTAGGGTTTATCTTAGAGGAACACAAGAATGTATGTAATGAATGTCGGCCAGAAACCCATATAACATATATCAACAATAATAAAGAAACAACCATTTCATGTATACACTACATATCTTCACAACCAATTGTATGCAATGATATATTAGACTCAAGATGCAACACATCAAGAAATTGTCATGGGTTAACCTATAACTGACCTGACAAGGGTTTATTTGTTATTACTAAAGAAACATTAATAACCACACCATCATTCATGAAAACATCTTAAAAAAAAAGCTTATTAAAATATGATTAAAACATGATTGAAAAACTTAAACATAAAAAAATGAAAAAATAAAACTTGTTCGAATCATGGTTTCAAACTCTAGTTCTCATACTATTCCAAGATTTCAATTGCAACAATTACTATCAATTACTTAAACCTCCATTTCAAACTTAAATATGGCGGTGACTTTTCAAATCAATATTTCTGTAAACAAAAATTATGAATGCCTTTCCTTACATCGGAGATGCCCTAGGTCGAAAGAGCTAGGATTTTCAATGAAATAAAAACCAAATTATCATATGCCTTGTGTAGTGCATGTTGAATGACATTAATCAATAAAGTTATGTTTGTCACATAAACTCCAAATAAGAGTGGCATTAATGCGTCCAAGTACACTAACCATTATCTTATGACATAAAGGGTACTAGGGGCACAACCAAAAGGCCTAACCTAGTAACATATTTTTAACAACCATGGTCACAAAATTTGCAACTTAAACAAATTAACATAGTTTCCACATTTCAAATTTTAATGGTTTGTTCATAAGAATGATTCCTTTTAAAAACTTAATCTGAATGTGTGAATATAGTGAACATATTCACATCCATAAACTAAAAATATGTAATGTATGCAAGTTAAACATTTATTTGAAGTGGTGGAAAGGTATAGATCATAATGTAGTGATTCCAAATTGATCTAAAAGAATATTGTTGATGCAATGACACCTTTTGATATACAATCAAATTGAAAGATGATACAATGTGTATGAAACTGAATGCAAATGTACCTTAAACATCATGTTACACTTTGAACTCATTTTTACCTCATAAATGTAGATGTACCCTAAACCTCATGTTACACATTGAAATCATTTTTTGTTACCTCATAAATGCACTAACACATTGATTAATCCAAACTGAACTAGAAGCATGAAGGATATCAAATTTTCATATTAACATGGTATTAGTTGTTACCACATAATAATACCATCATAGTGTTAGTGTGTTTGGCAACAAGGACACAAAACATATGTAAGAGAAAAAAACTCCCCATTTGTCCTTGGTGAAAAATAAACTAACCTTACTTTTCTCCCCCTATTTGGAACAAGGAAAAAGATTGTACCAAAAATGAATAAGTATACCTAAAATGAGGAACTGTATCATCAATACATCCTTAGAATTTTTGACACAAACACTATCCCAGAATAAATTGTATAAGCTCACTAAAATGTTGATGATATAAATAAAATGATCACAATACTGCCCCAAAGAACACTTCATTGCTATCCTAAAGATAATAAACTATAAAATAAAAGTTTGATCAGATGTGAAATATTACTAAAAACCAACTGAATCTAAAAAATCAAAGAAAAACCCATGCAAATGATATGTCAAATGTAATCTAAAACTGATAACTCTGAATTAAACTAATAATCTAAAAAGAACTATTCTAGACTTAAAGTTTGTGTTATTATGAGGGGTATAGAAGAGAACATAAAGAGCTCCCCATTACACAAATTTGTTTAATCTTATGTATGGTTCTACCAATGCAAAGATCTGCTTAAATTTATGATGAATGATAATCTTATCAATCTTTATATTGAAATAACCAATTATCAATCAACTACATCCAAATCCTTAAACAAATGAATGAATACTGAAAATTTTGAAATAATAAAGAATAACGATTTGATAAGACATACTCAACTAGAGTTATTTTTTTAAAATTTTGACCTACAAATTTGAATGATTACAATAACATGTTGATAGTAGATTTAAAAATAATAACTAAGCTTGTGAATTTTTAAAAAAATTACTACCATAATATTAATAATCAATAAATTTGAAGAAGTTAAAATTCAATACTATAACAATTCAAAGTATGACCACAAAATCCTAAACTTTTTTTTTAATTCAAAAATATCCTTCCAAAGTTGTAAATTTATGCTCAAAGGATGAAGGATTTAATTCCTTTGGCACAAATAGTACTTCAATTATGTGATAGAAGCCCATTTGACTTTATTCCCTGAATCAAAGGTGTATACTTTTTATTCCTCATAGTCCATGTATGTTATTTTAGAAAATTTGAATGTTCATCTTAATTGGCTTCTTTACCATTAACCAAGAAACATCTTTTTCATACGTCTTGCATATTTTGGTAAGCTTTTGTCTCAAGTTTACCTGTGCTATTATAGCTTCTTCTAGCCTATTGCAAATATATGTATTTGTGTTATCCAATTCATTTTTCATATTCTGACATTTTGCTAGATTTTGTTCTAAATTTCTTATTTGTTCCTCCAGACTGTCCTTCATAATCTATTATGATAATTTTTTTTAGAACATTCACCTATTTCATTGATTAGACAAATTTCATCATTTACTTCTATTAGAACTTGTAAACTATAAACATTGCCTATAGTCTTGATCCTTGTAGCAACTACTTTACCATCTAATTCTATGATTTGACAATTTTGTGTTGTAAAGATAACTGTAAGATTATGTTGACAAATTTGACTTACAATTAATAAATTGTGTACCATTCCCTCAACATAATAAACATTATTCACTGGTGTATAATCATCAAGAAGAATAGTTCCTGACCCTTAGATTTGAAAACATTTATGATCACCAAATCTAACCGAACCGACATTAATCAAATTAAGTTCTATAAACTTATTTTTATCATCGGTTAAATTGTGAGAGCATCCACTGTCAAACATATAGACATCCTCTATTTTTGAAAAATGACAAGATTGAACAATCATGTCAACCTTTTTAGGTTTTTAAACTAACGTTGTTTTAGAGAGAGAATCTAATTGCTTTTCATAGAATCTTGCATAATTTTTCATTATGTCCAAACTTACCACATTTAAAACACTGAAGTTTAGTTAAAAATTGATACAAATTTCCATTAACTAAACCTATATTGATTTTAGTAGAACCCTTGTAGTCATTTGTTTTGTTCAGTGAGGTTTTATAGTTATCAAAATACCGAGAAAACAATTTACCTTTACTACCTTCTTTAGAAGTCTCACCAAAATTGGAATCATTTGTCAATTGTTTTCTCAGACCCATTATCTCCACTTTAAGAGTGTTGCAATTACTATCTTTGGTTTTTATTGTTTCTTGAGTAACCTCAAGAACACATTTTTTTTCTTAAATTTGTAATTTAAGAACACAAATAAGATCTATAGCTTTCTGAATCTTTGATTTTAGATCAATATCTTCCCTTTTTATTTTTTAATTTCTTTAAGAGCAACCTTTAGCTCTCTCTTACAATCAATTTTTTATTCAAAAAGTTCTGACAAATTACTTTCCTATAGAACATTTTTTGAAACTATTTCCATAAAAAATACTTCTTCATTAATTTCTAGTTGCTCATTTGAACCTCTGTCTGTTATATCAACAAACAAAGCTTTATTATTTTTAAAACTATTTTTTTTTCTTGAAGTTTTGTTGTTTATTTTTCTTGAAAGACTTATTGTTATCTTCCTCATCACTTTCAATATCTTTGTTAGGACATTGTGTAGCATAATGACCTATTCTACCACAAGATAAGAATTTGAATGGAAGTTTTCCTTTGTACCTTCTTGAACCCCTTCTAAGTTTACTAATAAATACAGATTTAGTATTATCTACTTGATTAGATTCACAATTTGTTTATACCTTAGAACATTTAAGTGTTGATTCTTTGTTGGGTGGATTAGAAGTAATTCTCATTTCAGAAGAAGTAAATATGCCATGTAAAGTATTAAGTGTTACCTTAACTAAATCTCTTTCCTCCAAAATAGATACCTTTGAATCATATTTTGATGTTGCTCAGGTTTAGAATTGTCACTCTAACTCAAGCATTAGGGCTACATGACAATTCTATCCCAACAATGGAAACCTCCTCGAGCTGTGGGTAGACTCTAAATAAGGAGGAATCTTTAGATTCTAGGCTGGTTCCTATCAAATATAGAATATCACTTCATGATATGTAACTTGTTGGGAAAAGGGAAAAAAAATACTTCAAACTAAAAATAGATTAGGGTGATACACCAAGAATTGATTCAAACTTTGCAGAAAAGATAAATCATAAATCCTAACTCATAAATGAAGGTCTTCACACTTCAAATCTTGGCTCAACATATAGGTTAACAATTCTTACTATCAGGGTTGAACCACAAATAGCTTGAATAGTCAACAACGATAAATTTTTCACACAAGGCTTTTAAACAATTGATTATCTTCAGAAGGAACATAAATTTGTTCACTTCTCTTGGACTACAATGAAATTAGCACTTATAAGAAAATATGAAAAAGAAGATCTTATACCAAAAGAACTTCACAAATATGAGCCAAAAATCTCCGCTTTATTTTCTCCAAAATCTGACAAAAGTGATTACAAAAATGGCTTCCAAAACATCTAGGAACAATAAGTTCTCTATATGCCCTCTCTCCAAAATTTGCAACCCTAAATTGATCATAAAAAATCAATTTTATAGCCTACCCTAGCCTCAAATCTGAAAATACAAGCCTTTTAAAAATGCCCAATCTTAGCCAAAAATTATGCCAAAATCTTGTCTATGTTTAGTTCCCCCTAAAATGCCTAAAATTTTGGCTTATAGTACGAATTTAAAAAGAATCCTTTTACAAAATAATTGCCAAAATTCAAAAATAATTCAACATTAGACAAAATCCTAATATTAAACAACTAACCTATCCTCTAACTCCTATCTTAGAAATAAATTTCTAAGTGTGAAAATAATGCAAAGTGGAAGAGGGTTGATGTGACCACTCATCCCACTTGTATACAATTTGAAAGTAGAGGAGTGAGGTGGCACTATGGTAGTTTTCAAAAATCTATAGGAATATCACATCTGCAGTGATGTCAATGAATGCAGTTGCAGTTGGCAGATTCCAAAAACTCTTAAGCTTATTGCATTTTCAAAACTGGTGTTATGTGTCTTCACTGAGAATAATTAGGGAGACTTAGAACCCTAACTATGAAAAAAAACCACCATGTAGCTAGGCATAACCAGCAATAATTTGGTCTCTGTGTATTATGAAACTCTTTGGCATCTTCACTTTGAACTGAAAGATAGATGATATGTGAACTCGGGTTCTCTTTGAAAGCTTATTGGATTTTTGATTTTTCTATTCATTGCTCATTATATGTTCTCATCTTCAAGGTCAACCTTGAATGAGGGAGTCTTTAATCTTCAATAATCCATTCTCTGATATAGGATTTGGACTAAGAGTTTGATCTATGAAGGCTCCGTAATGATTATTGATCTGAAGATCACTATTCTATCTTTGCTACCTGTAGCTTGACTATGTGCTTGAGCCTGGCATGTTGTATCTTTTCTTTGAGCTTGGCCTCATTGTAGATGATGATGTTACTAGAGTTCTACCTCATTTGGGCTTTCTTATACCTATGACCTGAGTTTTGAGCTTGAATCACGGGCTCCATATATGGAAATCAGGTTGGAACACAAAGCTTGAATTCTTTTAGTGGATCTCCGGCTTTGTACTGGAAGTGAGCTTCTTGGACTTGACCAACGATTATTAAGGCTTCAATTTTTAATATGAACTTGACCTGACTGATATTTGAAGCACTAAGGTACTTAATGGAAGTGACAATGACATTGAAGCTTAAGTTCAAAGCCCTCAATGACAAACATTGCTGAAACTCACCCTCCCATATTAACTTCATGGGAAGCTATGATTGATAGTCTACCACAAGTTTCATATAGCACATGACTTGAACATGGATTGAGCCAACTCAAACTCTATTTTTATTTTGGGAACGTGACTGGTAAGCATGATTTCTTTTAACTGGTAAAAATTCCTGGATAAAATCTGGGTTCATTCTTTCCTTTTTTGATGTGGGTCTTTACATCTTGACAACTCTATGAGTTCCATAACTTGTGGGTTTTGAACTTGAGCTTCAGTATCGTATATATTCTGCAAAAACATGCAGATAAGTTTGATCATACCCTTTATTTGTTTTGAAATAGGGTTTTTATTGTTTTTCTACACGGAACTTGATCATTTCATTTTGCACTCCTGTCTGCAACTTAAATACATCTTTATTTACATCTCTACTTTTCTTATTTCCTTGAAACACAACCCGTGATCTCACTCTTTGCTCTCAATTTTTTGGCTATTGTCATTGGCCCATGATTCAATTTTGTGAACTTGAATCCTGTTCCTTCTTTTATGTGACTGAGAATGAACTCAATTTTGTCTCACTATTATTGCATGCATTGAACACTGACTGCTTGAAATCTTGAGCTTGTCTTGACATTACTCGAGCCTTTGACTGGTTTCTTTATTGACAAACAACTAAAACAAACTGTATAAAATAGACAGTTAATCAAACTTGGTTTTAAAATGTTTTCTATAGTTTATTTTTAGACTGTGACTATAGCATATAGAATCCAAACTTTTTCATTCGGCTAACATGAATAAATATGTGTAATATCGGTAGTGAATTTGATGAATTGGTGAACTCAATCTTGAAACCCACATACAAAACCATATGTTTATGAGCTTGGCTACCTGTAAATGATAGTTGCTCAAGGAAACCATGAGTTCACAAGAAAATGAACCAGGCCAAAATCTTCAATAATGGCTTACTAAAGTTGCAAGGTTATGACTGGAAAATGTTAAAAGATATATTCAGTTATATTTAAAAACTATATCATCTTTCAGTCATTACCTTTGCAAACCTTAGAGGGTGACTAAAAAACATGACTGAAAGGTGTTCAAGAATAACAGTCATTTATTCCAAAACAGATAAGTACTTTCCTCCTTATGATATTTCTCTGTTAGCTGTGCCTTTTCTCTTCTAGCTTATGCATATCTTGTACTTTCTCCACAACTTTCACTCTGTTTGATTTTGTAACTTAAAATTTCAACTGTAGGAATAATATATTATGTACTTTGTTCAATAGCATAAGTTTTCATTTTTTGCATCCTAGCTTTTAGCATCATAGCTCCTGTAGCATATCCACTGTTAACAGTTTTCTTTGATGTTGAATCTGCACTTTAAATATAAGATGTACAACAAGATGAAAATGTTTTTTCATTGTTAATGAAGTTTGAGCACGGGCTCGTGACACTCAAAAACACCAGAATGCTAATTAGTGAGGTTAAAACACGGGTTCGTGACACTCACTAAAACAAACTGAAAACATCTCATAACTTTATAGCTCAATCTTGAAGCACTCTTTTTGTAATTAGCAATAATAATGATATTACTTGAAAATGTACCTTTGAAATAGCAAGGACATATTGTACCTATATTTGTGCAGCTGCATTTTGTAACTTGAACTTTAAACATTGGGAACATTGGCACTTCCTGTAGCAGTTTTATCTTGGAAATTCAGCTTGATCTGCATCTTTGAAAATGTTTGAATGTGAAAACTAGTCAAATCTTTTTTGCAAAATAATTTGTTAAGTCCTCAAACAACATCATTACAAAATGGTTAGATTAGTGAACATAATAAACAACTTGTAAATTTACTTTCAAACCATTATGTTCACTAATCTAGCCATGAACTACACTATCTGAAAAAGGTTTCTCAGTTTGGAACATACTAAGTCCCTTTAATTCAGACACCTGGTTAATACAAAGGACAACATACACCACAATGATCATAAATAGTAAAAGGTTTCATGTCAGAAACAAGTCCCTTTAATACTGCCTTGCAGTGAGTGTAAGTGTACATTTCCTTATGGCATATACCTTTCCAAATTGATATGTAGTATTGAAAAATTGATTGCTATAGTATGCTATTTTTTTCTTATGCATTTCTTAGATCGAATAGGATCTAAACACATTTCTCTCTTATGCAGATATTGTTGGAAATATAAATGGGAAAGTAATACTGAGAGGGGGGGGTTGAATAATATATTACCTACTTTTATCCTTTGATCTGATAAAACTTTTATGCATAACATAAATAAAACTTGATCATAGTACGAAACAAAACATATAAAGCAGCATGCATGAAATTACTCATAACACCAAGATTTTGGTAACCCAAAAACCCTTGAAAGGTAAAACTGGGGTGGGGATGACACCCACAAATATTCACTACTGCATTAATAAGTTTTGCTTGTTAAGGCTTACAAAATGTGATCAAATCATGATCTACCCTATGAAAGGTCTGCTTGGTTAAAAGCAAAAAGACTGTATAGTCTACCTTGTTAAAGGATATATAAACTTACAATAAAGTAAGCACTCGGTAAAGAGATTTACAAAAATTCTGCTAAGACTACTCGGTTAAGAGATTTACCCTCATACACTGGTGAAAATGTCTTAGTACCTGATCTTTTAGTTTGCACTAGTATGCAGATTACAGATCTCCTCTTTTCTTTATATTCTGATCTCTTCTATCTGATCTTTCTTGATTCTGTCCTTTCACTGCTTAGCTCGGCCACTAAACTCTGTCTGAATACTTTGCTATTCTGAATATACTTCTCTGATCATTTTCTCATATTGATTCAATCTTATCTCTCTGATTCACACACTTATTTCTAATCTAGATCTTGCCCTTATATAACAACAAAAATGTTTTACCATTTCAAGATCTACAGATCAGATTTATTCCTATTGCTGCCTTAACTATACAATTTTTTGATTAGCTCTAGGTTTTACATAGGGATCAATGATAACAATATGGATGCATAATTACCTCTGTAATTACCTCAATAGACAAAATACAAAACATTATTATCACCAAAAATGGTTTACCTCGATCATTGTGCCATTCCAAATTTGTATGTCAATTCTGGATAACTTGGCAAAAGTTATTCTTGGCACTCGACATAAACTATACTTGACATCGGTTGAAATTCTTTGTCACTTGGTAACCATTAATATATGTAACTCGACAATAACTATACTCTCGGCATATTACAAACATATAGTGATCGCGACTTTACTTGGCAATACTACTGCTTGGTAAGTATACAATACAAAACTCGGCCTTTACAAAATGACTCGGTCATAGTGATGACCGACCATGATTGCCTAGGTAAATGAATAAGTGTGAAACACTAATGGTCAACAAAAACTATAGGGATCTACAATCTCCCCCTTTGACATTAGTGGCAAAAACACTTTGTCATGACATTGATATACACAATTTACAAAAGTATGTTTGTACTAGCCTAATACTCATACTCCCCCTGAGATATATATATACATTCAAAATTTATTTCCTATCCTTGTTCTGCCCTTGTCTTGACTCGTGTCATGATGATTCCCCCTTATTTTTGACACGACTAATCTCTTCATCAATAGGTAGTTCACAAATTTTCTCCAGAAAAGGTTTATGCAACACCATGATCATGTAGAGTGCATCAGTCCAAGTAGTTGAAGCAAGGTTCAAAACTTCTATCTACACTTCTAAATTAGCAGCTAAACTAATAAGACTCTTAGCTGTGGATAGATGTGGATCACTTTGGATCAATGTTTTAGCCTTTGCTAATTTTCTCTGTATAGCCTCTAGATGCGGTGTTAACATAGTTTGAATAGAGAGTAGGCGAGAATGAATCTTGCCATCATTTGCCATTAGCTTGGCTAACTTACCTTGTGTTTGCATAATTTTCACATAATGTCTGGCATTGGTGTTGGCATCCAAGGTCAGGGATTGACTTGTAGCTTTGATTTCTTGCTTGAGAGTCTCAAGCAATTGTTGATTTTCCTTTGTGAACAATTCAACATTACATATCTTGGCCAATAGAGATTGGCCATTCACAACTAATCCCTCGGTCTCCTTTACTAATTTGGATAGCTCAACTTGTTTTATTGCTATCTCGGTAGATATCTTGTTTAGCATTTTGGTCTCAAACCTTCTTTCTAACCATTCAAATAACTTATCACTTGCACAGGGAACTTCATTATTTACTTTCTGAACAATGTGTACAAGTTGTTCCAATATGGGAACAAAACTATTTACATCTGATAAATCATATACTTCATTAAATATATCTTTAATTTCATGAAGAACCTATTTTTGGTGATGCTCTCTGTGAAGTTCTGCTTGCTTGCTCTTTCTTGTCAACAAATCTTTCATTATCTGCAGTTTCTCATAGGAAAGATTATCTGTGTCCCATTTGGGAATAATAATTTCTTCATCAATTGGGACCTCATCTTTCTCCTTTTGTCCTCTCAGTGGAGTGCTTCCACTCGACATCTGTACAAGAGCTTTTATTGTCTCTTGTTCCTTTGGTTCCTGTTCTTCAATGAGTTTTCTTTTTTATGTTTTCTTCTCCTTTCTCCTTCTCCTCGGCATGAGGGTTAACAGCTTGTTTATCTAATTTTCTTCCTTGTTCTTCTATGCTGTGTTCTTCCTTAGGAAGACTTTGAATGTTGTCTACTGCTTTAACTTCTTCCTTGGCATATTGAGTTAGTGGTACTGACTTAATAGGTTCCTTGGTAGGGCTTGTACCGACTAACTGATCAACAGTAGCAACACCAGGTAGAGTAGGATTATCATCGACAGATTATGTGCTTGTAATGGTGGGATAATCCATGACTTGCAATAGTACAGTGTTGCTACTGGGCAAGGGTGTGTCAGTTGCTTTTGTGTTCTTCAAATCATCCTCAATTAAGAATGAATTCTTAATAGGACTCTCTTCCGGTATGTCAACAATGTGAACCTCAAATGTATCATGTGATTTCACTTCCTTAGGAGTATCAGTCTCCATTTTATTTTTCTTGATGTCAGGTTCAACAACTATTGAAGTGGTAGCATCTTTTCCTTCATTCTTTCCTTCATCCTTTTCTTCATCCTTTTCTTCATCAAGAGTGGGTATCAAACCATACAATACCTTCCAAATTCTTAAACTTTCTTGGATAACATCTTCAACCTTGTGTTGAAGGATGTGATAGGCTCTAATTTTAGGATCAAACTTGCCTCTGTATTGCTCAATTGTCTGTTTGATGTCTGCATGGGTGAGAGTGCATTCAACTTGTGCTAGTGTACTCTCCTTGATTTCCTTCTCTATTTGCAGAGCATACTCCCATTTTTGTGTGACCCTGTTGCATAATTCCTTTGGAATTCTATTTTCAATCTCAATTGGAAACATCTTGAAAATGCATAACATTTCAAGAATAGCATCCTCAACTTTCTCTTTATCTCCAATACTCATTTTGCCAAACTTTAATCCTTTTACCTCATCTACTGCTGCTATTTTAGTAAGCTTAAGACATAACTCATCAACAGTGAGTTGATGTGTACCTTGTTTTGTAGCCTTCCCCTTTATTGCTTCATCACTCTTTGTTTCTTCATCATCCTCTGTTAGAAAAAGTTTCCTTCTCAGCTTCTTCATAACCTTGGTTGGCACTACCTTGGGTTGAGAAGATTTTCACTTTGCAGATGCAGGAGTCTTCTTTGGAGTCTCGGTAGTAGCTCTTCTAGTTCAAGGTCTTAGTGATGGTGTCACTGCCACTTTTCATTTCAACACTCTTCTCTTTGGTGGGGACTTGACAATTACTGGTTTCTTTTCTTCCTCTTCTTCTTTCTCACTACTACTAGTTGCACTCAGTTCATCTTCTCCCAATCCTTGGGTCAACTCTAATGGTGCATCCTTCTCAGATTCTTTAACATATTCTTCCAGATTTCTCACGATTTTCTTTCTTTTCCTTTCAGTGGTGGCAGCCAATAATCCCAAAGAAATCTTGGATTTGGCCTCTTCAAATGTTCCAAAGTAGGGTGCCTTAGTATCAATTTCCTTAGCTAAGAGGGCTGTGATTGGTGCAGTAGCTTCATCTATGTTGAGTTCATAGGGTAATGGCATTAACCATGAAACCCTAGGTAGGACTGCCTATGCATAGGTAAAGTCTGTGTCTACCAGAAAACATATATCTTTGTTGTACTTCTCAATTAAAGACACAGGGATTCTAGTTCTATTCCTCATCTTCTTCTTAAACTCAATGAAATAATTATCCATAATTCCTTCAAAACCATCACCAATCTAGTTTATAAAATAATTAATTTGAATTGTGATGGGCTTCTTCTTATCCCATGTGACATCACCATGTGTAGGAAAACACTTCTTAACATAAAAGAATATATAGATCAGTAGGGAACTGAACTTACACATAGAGTTCTTCACCATCTAGATGGAGCTCAAATTCTCAGCAAGTTGAGTCAGCTAGAGCTCAGCAAGGTCATATGTGTGCTCTTTCTTAATAATCTTCCATGCCTAGTCCACTGCCATACAAGGGACACTGTCCAACTGACTGGATTGATAAAACTTGTGCGAGATGACTCTAACAATGAAGTCAATTTTCAGATCGGTAATGGTGGAAATTGTCATGCCACATTTGTTCCAAATTGCCTGGGTGTTTTCTTGAATATCCTCTTTTCCTGCACATTTCATTGTTCTCTTCCCATCAATTGTAGGGTAACCAGTGACCTTGTGTATCATTTCCTTTGTGATCTTCACCGGTCTGTCTTCCAACCATAACTGCATGTCATGTACTCAACCCAAAATGATCTTGATCCATTCCACTTTGAAATTTTGTGGGAAATTTAGGGCATGCACTAACCCTTGATCAGCAACAACCTTATGTTCTGGCTTCAGTACTCCATTGACACATAATTTGTCATATGCTTCCCTAATCTCATAATCACCAATTTCTCCAATTTTGCACATATAGCAAGACCTAACATCGTTCATCAATAACACATTCTCCAGAATAGAAGATAGAGCTCCATTCAAATCTCCTCTGACATCACTTTTCGACATTGTCTTGAATACCCTTAGCTTGCAAACTTCATTTCTTACAAGTTGCACATTGAAAACTTCCATTCCTTGTTTCTTGATTGGTGTGGATGACGATGAAGCCATTTTAAACTGTAATTTTTGAAAAGAAAATATTTTCTCGATAAGGTACCTTTTTGTCAATAACCCTGTAGATGAATTTTGTCGATGGCATGCTGAGAGAGTTCAAAATCGCTTTTCTTAATTTGGTTGCTCAAACTCTAAATCACTCACTGAAATCTTGAATAGCTTGGTGAAATGAAATTAACGACAACTTTCTGCTTTATAGAATCCAAAAAAATAGGATTAGGGCCTCATAAATGCTCCGTACAGATTTAGGTAGATTACAACTATCTTGGCAAACTCACAAGCTTAGTCGATATAACCATTGCAATACAGCTCGACATACATAGCATTTCGGCCATAATAGGTGCTCGCCATGCATTGATAGCTCAGTCTTTGACACTGACGCTCAACATCAAAATTAAAATTTTCTATTTTTCTCACATATGTCCTAGTGCATCTTTATCTATGCTGATGTGGACTTTTGCTCAGTTCTATGTTAGGAACTGATGAAAGATAAGGCTTTGCAAGATTCAGTTCTGAACATACCTTTCAAGCTTAATTAGAAGAAGTGTGATCACCTGATCCATTGGATTCGGTGATCGCCAATGTGCTAGCTTTGCTTGAGTTTTCTTGTTCTTTCTTCCTCCATGTCTTTTCAATATGACTCTTCAGTTTCTCATGAATACCTCCATTCTATTTTTCATTGCTCAGCATAGGTGATCTGCAATCTTTCTTTAAATGACTGACCTTGTTACATTTGTAACAAACCATGCTTCCATTCATCCAACTTTTAGATTTACCTCTAAAGTGAGTCTTCATGCAATTTGCTTCGATGTGTCCATACTTGCCACAATAATGGCAATTATACTAGGTGTTGTAATCCCAATTGTAACAGTTGTGCTTTGTGATTGGCTTTGTTTGCTTATTTGATGACCACCTTGGTCTTGATCTGCATTCAAATGCTTTATGCCCATATTTCTGACAATTGAAACAATTTCCTTGAAACTTGGGTGAGGTGGATGAATTACTAGCTTTGAATCTACATTCATGTGCTTGATGTCCATGCTTCTTACAGTTAAAACAATGTCCATTAAACTTAGGCTTAGAATTAGACTTACCATGTTTGCTTCTGCATATGTTGGTTGTATGTCTTGGCTTTCCATAGTGATGACATGTGGGTTTGGTGTTCTTTGGTTTAGCCATGTTCTATTCTCCATTCATTGATGGTTCTCCTTCTTCAGTAGATGAATGTTCATTCAGTCCAAGTCCTGATCTATCACTGTATCTTCTAGGTGATCTTAACAGTTCTTCAAAATATTTTGTAGCTTCATTGGGTTTATTCATCCTTTCATTGATCTCTTTTTTCAGTTCTCAGATCATGTTTCAACTGATCATTATTAGATCTTAGTTGATTGTATTCCATATCTTTTCTGCCCAATTCTTGATTAACCATCAGTAGTTGATTTACCATGTCTAATTGATTATTAGTCAATCTTTTCATGTCACTTGTTCTTTCATCTAGTCTAATTGCAATTTGTCTTTTGTCTTCCTAAGCCATTGTCTTATCATCTTCAACTTTCTTTTTCTGTTCTACTAGTTCACAAAGTCTGATAGATTGAATTTCTTGTTCTCTCCTTAGAGTTTTGATGTCATCATTTAGTATGGTATTTTTCTCCAGTAGTTCTTTTATAGCTTTATCACTCTTATCAGAGTTACCATTGTCAAATAGTCCAGAGATGTCTTCCTCTTTGTACTGTGGCTCATTCTGTTGGATTGCAATCTCTCTTCTCTTGCTCAAAAATTTCTTCAATTCTCCTCTGGCTGCTTCCAATTGCTGCAATGCTAGCTGTACTTCAATCTTTTGATTCTCTATGATCTTCCCCAGTTTATAAGCTTCCATTTTAAGATCTTTTTCCTCAAGTGGTTAGACTTCCTTAAGAGAAACCTTGCTACTCTGATACCAATTGTTGGAAATATAAATGGGAAAGTAATACTGAGAGGGGGGGGGGGTGAATCAGATATTACCTACTTTTATCCTTTAATCTAATAAAATTTTTATGCATAACATAAATAAAAATTGATCATAGTAAGCAACAAAACATATAAAGCAACATGCATGAAATTACTCATAACACCAAGATTTTGGTAACCCAAAAACCCTTGAAAGGTAAAACTAGGGTGGGGATGACACCCACAAATCTTCACTACTACAGTAATAAGTTTTTCCTGTTAAGGCTTACAAAATGTGATCAAATCATGATCTACCTTGTGAAAGGTCTGCTCGGTTAAAAGCAAAAAGACTATATAGTCTACCTTGTTAAAGGATTTATAAACTTACAATAAAGTAAGCACTTGGTAAAGAGATTTACAAAAAGTCTACTAAGACTACTCGGTTAAGAGATTTACCCTGATACACTGGTCAAAATGTCTCAGTACCTAATCATTCAGTTTGCACTAGTATGAAGATTACGGATCTCCTCTTTTCTTTATATTCTGATCTCTTCTATCTAATCTTTCTTGATTCTATCCTTTCACTGCTTAGCTCGGCCACTGAACTCTGTCTGAATACTTCGCTATTCTAAATATACTTCTCTGATCATTTTCTCATAATGATTCAATCTTATCTCTTTGATTCACACACTTATCTCTAATCTAGATCTTGCCCTTATATAACAACAAAAATGTTTTACTGTTTCAAGATCTACGGATCAGATTTATTCCTATTGCCGCCTTAACTATACAATTTTCTGATTGGCTCTAGGTTTTACATAGGGATCAATGATAAAAATATGGATGCATAATTACCTCTATAATTACCTCAATAGACAAAATACAAAACATTATTATCACCAAAAATGGTTTACCTCGATCATTGTGCCATTCCAAATTTGTATATCAATTCTGGCTAACTCGACAAAACTTATTCCTGGCACTCAGCATAAACTATACTCAGCAATGGTTGAACTTCTCTATCACTCGGTAACCATTGATATATGTAACTCGACAATAAATATACTCTCAGCATATTACAAACATATAGTGATCGTGACTTTACTCGGCAGTACTACTGCTCGGTAAGTATACAATACAAAACTCGGCCTTTAAAAAATGACTCAGTCATAGTGATGATCGACCATGATTGCCTAGGTAAATGACTAAGTGTGAAACACTAATGGTCAACAAAAACTATAGGGATCTATAGATATGAACCCTAAAGACCTGAATGCAGATGAAGACCTGGACTTTAAAGACCATGGAACTTGAGACCTAGCAGACAACCAGCTGACAACAAACCAACACAAAAGCAATGCATGGGAGCCCTATTCCATACTTCAATCTTTCTTTCAATTCTGAAAATGTACTCTACTTATTTATATGAAATATGGAACAAGAAAGGACATTTGTATACTACATTCAGTTTTAATGCACAATGTAATGATCATTTATGAATTTTTTTGAAATTTTTGAAATAGTGATCAATACTTAGAGTACAATGATGACATCTAGAATGAATGCAATAATGACATGTAAACTAACAAAACCTGCAAGGTAGTGTTAATTAGATAAACAAATGTAACCTTTTCCTATTTATGCTTATTGTATTGTATGATGTAATTTTGAGTAACAATTTTGGCGACTTTTGTTGGATGTCTGCCTGCTAAACATGACCTGTAGACTTATCAAAGGGAAACAGATATTGGGAAAATTGAAACCATGAATGCAACCATTATTGAAATGAAAATGCACCTAAACTAGACTCAATGTAACCTGGAGACCTAGTGCTTTGGAAAACACTTATTGAACTTGAAAAATTGAACCTAACCTAACCCTCAAAGCAAAGCTTGAGGTGTATTCCTGATGAAGGGCCCACACCACCCTTACCAAATCATAACCAAAGACATAACAACATGGAGACAAAGAGAAGGAAAAATGCTTTACAAAGCATACATTAATACTTGAAAATCTTTAAAACTTGAGGGATCTTACAACATGAGAGCTTCCTCCAAATATGAGATCTACAACATGAGAGATCAATTCCATTAACTAGAATCTGCAATTCTTTCCCCTCAGTTGTGGACAACTAAAAAGCATTGTTCTCCTTACAAGCTATTTTAACAAAAGGGCCTGACCAAAAATTATCAAATTTATCATGCTGCCCTGGCCTAGTCTTTAGCACATCCCACTTGAGTAGTAGATCACCTTCTTTGAATTCTCTGAAGTTAGCTTTCCTGTCAAAAGATCTCTTAGTTTGTGCTTGCTTTAGTTCCATTATTTCCAATTCCTTTCTCCTTTCCTCTTCAAGCTGTAAAAGATCAGCATACCTTATTTTAAGAGGGTCTTCTTCTTCAAATAGTAACATTTGATCAGCTAGCTACAAGGCTGGAAATGCAGTAGAAATTGGCAATCCGGCCTCTTTACCATAAACCAAGACATAAGGGGAATTCCCAATTACCTATTTAGGTGTAATCCTATCTAGCCATAAGGCTACCTTCAATTTAGAATGCCAATCCCTCTTATTCTCCTGCAAAGTCTTTTTTATAATTCTGATTAGATTTTTATTAATAGACTCTACAAGACTATTACCCTGAGGATAGTAGTTAGAAGAAGTATTTAAATAAATCCCATTCTTCATAGCCCATTCTATAATAGCTAAACCAATGAAAGCCATAGCATTATCAGAGATAATTGATTGAGGGACTCCAAACCTAGTCACAATATCTTCATAAAATTTTAACATAGCAAGTCTAGTAGCCTCTTTTAGTGCAATAGCCTCAGTCCATCTCATAAAATAATCAGTAGTAGTCAAAATCCATTTATGACCTGCACTAGAATTAGGATTAATAGGACCAATAAAGTCCATTCCCCACTTAGCAAATGGCTGATCAACCACAATTGGCTTTAATGGCAGTGCTGCCAGCTTTTTTTTACCTGCAAACATAGCACATTTCTGACATCTTATGGCCCAAACATGAGCATCCTTAAATAAATTAGGCCAATAATAGCCCGCCCTTAGTATTTTCTAGGCTATAGTCTTAGGACTAAAATGTCCTCCACAAGATCCATCATGAAATTCAGATAAAATTTTGGTTTGATCTAGTGAATCAATACATTTAAGAAACATTCCATAATAGTCCTTCCTATAAAGTATATCATCAGTAAGAACATAGGGAATAGATTGTAACCTATAGTATCTCCTTTTTGCCTTATCAAGATTGTTTGGAGTCATATCTGATAACCAAGTTGTAGGATTATTAAATAATACAACATCACCTTGTAAATTTTTAGATTCTTTAGTAGCTTTAGCCCGTTCTTCCTCTTCTGCCATTTGAGCACAAAGGCCTTTACCTCTAATCAGCTTAGTCACATGAATCTGTACATCATACTCCATAACTCTTGTTATCCAGCCAACCCTCTTTTCATTAACATCCTTGTTCAACAAAAACTCTTTGATACTAGGATGAGAAACCATTAGATGTACTTTATTCCTAGCAATTAAATGCTTAAACTTCTTCAAAGCTTTAATAACAACCAGTACATGCTTTTTAACAAAACTATACCTTTTTTCATAGTCATCCATACCTTTGCTAAAAAAAGCAACTGGCTGCTCTTATTTTTCATCATTCTTTTGAACCAGCATTGCTGAAATAGTATCAGAACCACCATAAGCATATAGAGTAAAATCTTTAGTAAAATCAGGATTAACAAGAGTAGGGGCTGAAGACAAAGACTGTTTTATGAATTCAAAATTCTTCTCTCCCTCATCAGTCCAATTGAAAGGAACATCTTTCTTAAGCATAGCAGTAAGTGGTTTTAACAAATTTGCAATATCATGAATAAACCTTCTTACAAAATTTATTTCCCAATGAAACTCTGCAATCCTTTCTTGAGTTTAGGCAATGTAAGTTCTAGAATTGCATGAATTCTTTTAGGATCTATTGTTGTACCTTCCTTAGACACCTAGTATCCTAGGAGTTTCCCCTCATGAATTGCAAATACAAATTTCTTTGGGTTTAAAGAAATCCCAAATTCTCTACATCTTTGTAAAATCTATCTCAAATGATCAATGTGCTGATTTGCAACCTTGCTGTAAATTTTCACATCATCTAGGTACACTAGAAAAAACTTATACATTAAGTTCTTGAAAGCCATGTCCATTACTTTTTGAAACGTGGCCCCAACATTTGATAACCCAAATTAAATTCTTCTATAAGCCATGGTACCCCATTTAGTTGTAAAAGCTATTTTAAACTGATCAGATTCCTTGACTAAAATCTGGTTATAACCAGAATACCCATCTAGGAGTTAAAATCTCTTAGAACTAGAAACATATTGTAAGATCTGTTCCATGGAAGGAAGAGGGTGTCTATCTTTTAGAGATGCCCTATTAAGGTCTCTAAAGTCTACACAAAGTCTTATCTCTCCATTCTTCTTCCTTACTAGAACTAAGTTAGAAACCCATGATGTGTGCTTAATAGGAAATATAATAAAACCATCTAGAAGTTTTCTCAACTCTTTTAACATTAATGTCTCTAACTTAGGGTTTATAGGCCTTTGCCTTTGTCTAATTGGCCTAGCATTAGGTTCCAATTCTATAGTATGCTAAGTTAATTGGGGATCAAATCCCTTTAAATCAAAATAATCCCATGCAAAAACATCACTATATTCTTTGAAAAGATCAATAAACAATTCTTTTTCTTCAGGAGAATTAATTTTACCAACCTTTAATCGCTTGTCTCTAAAAATTTCCACTTCCTCATAATGATCTTCTTTAATCAGCAAGCTGGTTCTAACTTTCCCAAACTAATCATCAGAGTTGAAAGCCGATTCTAGGCTAACCAATCCCTTTGGAAGCTTGTTGGTTTTCAATTGAATAATCTAGTCTTCCAATTGTTGATGGATTTTATTATTTCTAGAAGCTGATAAACAATCTGTTTCTGTCAAAAAACTTAAGATATGTTCATTAGTATTGAAAACTTTCCAATAAGTGTCATTATCCAAAATAGATGGCCTAAAACTTATCTTAACATGTGACTAGTTTGAAATTTCTCCTTTATTTTTTGTTATTACAACATGAGCACCAATACCAGCTAGCCTCTCAGCATGCAAATTTTCCCTTCTAGGAATTGAAATCAGGTTGAAAGCATCAAATTCATCTAGAATGTCAGAAACTCTAGATTTATACATCTTAAGCAGATCATTTTTAACAGTATTGATACCTCTCACTTGCTTAACAATAAGCTCACTGTCACCAAATGCTTTTAAACATTTGATACCTCTCAATCTTGCCCATTCTAATCCTTGAATCAAACTCTCATATTCAGCCACATTGTTAGAACAAGGAAAAGATAACTTGAATGCAACATAAAATCTATCACCATTAGGTGACACCAACATAACCCCTGCATCAACTCCATCCTTATTCCTCGATCCATCAAAATACAAATCCCAAAGATGGTTAGACACATCAGATTCAGATTCTGGATCTTTAATCAAATTAGGCACTACTAAATCAGACTCTAAAAAGATGTAATTTCCAAAACCAACATCAAACATGCCATCATTCTATTCATTCCTAGTAGCCCATTCATCTAGAACAATATCTAGATATGCTTCAGTTTGAGTATTATAAGCTGAATAATCAGGCATTTAATCTTGATCCATGATCACACAACTTGCATTAATAGGACTTGGGTTATAAGGCTCTATGTGATTTTTGGCCAATGATTCTAATTTTATGGTTAACTTAGTACCATATCTAGTTCTCAAGTACCAATGTGACCAATCTGATGAAAAATAGCCATCTATTTTGGCTGTGAAGTCTCTGGACAGACACATAGCAAAATATGCTGGTAAATCAATAACATATATATCCTGTGGTATTGAGAAATTTGGGCAGAAGTGTAAGGTCAAATTTGCATTTTTAATAATTCCTAAGGTCTTCACTGAAGTTCCATCAAGCTGGACTACACTCTTCTCAAGAGGTTCATATTTCAAATTTAGTAAATCTTCTATCTTCTTAGGCATGACAGTGCTAGTTGCACCACTGTCTACCATACAATTATGTACCAATTTATTTCCAATAATCAAAGAGACAAAAAGGAGGAGGCTTATCATTTGTAGGTTTCTTACCTTCCTTTTCAGATGTCTTTTGTACATTTGATGGTTTCTTATTAGTAGTTACTGCTGGTTTTTCAATATTTGCAGCGTTCTTGACTTCTGGTATTACTGGCTGCTGAACTTTAGCAGGCTTTTTCTCTTCTTTTAACAACTTTTCTTGAACCTTAGGAGGCTCAAAATTAGTCATAACCACTCTAGGTGGTTGTTGTACTATCTGCTATGAACTAACTACTAGCTTGGATAACTCTTCTTTTAGAATCTCAATCTATCCTAGAATAGAGAAAGTTTCCCATGCAGACAAAGTAACATTTGTTTTTTTCATTGTATCAACAATATTGAATGGAACAAAAAACTCTACCTTATGTGAGGACCTTGGAGAACTCTGATCAACATTCCTTTGACTTTGATCTTTATTAGAAGAAACTAATGGATTCTTTAAAATAGAAACTGGTGGAGAAGAAACATTACCAACAGATTGATCTGCTTCAAGGGCTCTCTTTTTCGCTCTAGTATTTGCTGCAATTGATGGATCTTCATTAAGACCACAAAATTCTTCTTCTTGCCAATTTAGGAAACTGATATCTATAGCACTTTGATCTAGTTGATTTTGTACTTCTTCAACAGACACATTCTTCTGTGAATTCATTACATTTTGTACCATAAGAGCTTGGTTAAGAATTCCATTAGAACATGTGGACTAATCATGTGGCTCATTATATGGAAAACACTAGTTAGTAGCAATATTATTATGAGTAGGAACAATATCCCTAACAGTATTAAGAGGTGCTAGATTATACTGTCTATTTGGTCTCATATTCCAATTCTACTTGTTTGCAATAGTATTTCCTTGAAATTGCTACCTATTGGCCTAAAAATTAGGCTGATTAGGATATTGGGAAGAAGAACTAGCAAATTGATTTTGAATAGAAAGGTTTTTTTGAGCTTGATTCCTTTAAGGGCCACTATATCATTACCAAAAGATTGTAGCAAACTTTTAATTTTTTGTTGACTATCCTTAATAGTCTTTAATTCATTCAGAGGAGCTGTATGAGCTATTTCTGAGGGTTTATATGATGGGACAATAGATAATGGTGGAATAAAAAAATGGCATATTAGACTATATATTAGGAAAGAAAGGCATAGGAGGTCTAGGAGCTATCTTTCCTACTTGGATAAGACTATTTTCTACCCTAATAGCAGTATCAAAAGCTTGAGGTAAAGACACTCCTCCCATAGATTGAATCATTACAGAGATATCACTATTTAAGCTCTTGAAATAATACAAGAAAGCATATTCAGCTGAAGGTCTTACTGTAATAGGAATCCTATTCCAAGTCTTCTGAAAATGGAGATTGAAGTCACTCATCTCCTCTTGTGGGGCTCTCTTGATAGTAGTTAGTTTCTCCACCAAGGACAGGTTATAAGATTTGTCCTCAAAAAATTTAGACAACCTTTCTCCTAAGGTATCCCAAGTAGCAATAGAATCCACCAGAAGAGTTCTGAACCAATCAAGGGCTTTACCCTTGAGAGATGTAGCTAATAGCTTCAAAGCTACATCTTCAACTGTAATACGATGAACATTGCAAAGAGTTGCAACATCCTAGATATGCTCAATACCTATCACATGTGTTTCACCAGTAAAATATGGCAAGCTTTTCAAAGAAGCCAATGGAATATCATCATGATTTTCAATCCTCAAAGGACTACCTTGATCAAATGGAACAAAGGGAATATTTCTTGCCATTGCTTGATGTGGAGGAGCTTGCTGTTGAATGGTAGGTGTAACAAAAGGCTAGGTAGACTGAACTACCTTCCTTTGATAAATCTTCAAATTTTGAGTTGTTATAGTACCACTTGTAGAAGCTCCAAGAATAGAATTATCTATAAATAAATTTTCAACACTTGGAAATTCTGATCCGAAATGATTAGGAGCACATAGATCTTTAGGAAGACTGATTTCTTCCATAATAACCTCAAGTTCCTCTATATTTGCAGCTTGATTTTAAAAAATGGGGTTATCAAATGATGAGAAATTTGAATTCAAAGTGATACCTCTTGGATCTTGTGATGTTCTTCCACCTCTAGATGATCTTCCTCCCCTTCTTCTTGACTATAATTCCTGATACACAAAAGCCTCCTTGTTAGATCTCATTGGAGTTCTACTCATTAAAATCCACACTGGGAGCTGCAACTAAAATTAAAAACAACCATAGATCTAGCAGCTCAGAATTGAGAAGCAGTTCTTGGTCCCACTGGGTGTGCCAAAAACTGTTCAAGTTTAGAATTGTCACCCTAACTCAAGCATTAGGGCTACACGACAATTCTATCCTAACAATGGAAACCTCCTCGAGCTATGGGTAGACTTTGAATAAGGAGGAATCTTTGGATTCTAGGCCGGTTCCTATCAAATGTAGAATATCACTTCCTGATCTGTAACTTGTTGGGAAAAGGGAAAAAGAATACTTCAAATTGAAAATAGATTAGGGTGATACACTAAGAATTGATTCAAACTTTGCAGAAAAGATAAATCATAAATCCTAACTCATAAATGAAGGTCTTCAAACTTCAAGTCTCTTCTCAACATATAGGTTAACAATCCTTACTATCAGGGTTGAACCACAAATAGCTTGAATAGTCAACAAACATACATTTTTCCCACAAGGCTTTTAAACAATTGATTATCTTAAGAAGGAACATAAATTTGTCCACTTCTCTTGGACTACAATGAAATTAGCACTTATAAGAAAATATGAAAACAAGATCTTATACCAAAAGAACTTCACAAATATGAGCCAAAAATCTCCGCTTTATTTTCTCCAAAATCTGACAAAAGTGATTACAAAAATGGCTTCCAAAACATCTAGGAACAATAAGTTCTATATATGCCCTCTCTCCAAAATTTGAAACCCTAAATTGATCATAAAAAATAAATTTTATAGTCTGCCCTAGCTTCAAATCTAAAAATACAAGCCTTTTAAAAATGCCCAATCTTAGCCAAAAATTGTGCCAAAATCTTGTCCATGTTTAGCTCCCCCTCAAATGCCTAAAATTTTGGCTTATACTAAGGATTTAAAAAGAATCCTTTTACAAAATAATTGCCAAAATTAAAAAATAATTCAACATTAGACAAAATCCTAATCTTAAACAACTAACCTATCCTCTAACTCCTATCTTAGAAATAAATTTCTAAGTGTGAAAATAATGCAAAGTGGAAGAGGGTTGATGTGACCACTCATCCCACTTGCATACAATGTGAAAGAAGAGGAGTGAGGTGGCACTGTGGTAGTTTTCAAAAATCTACAGGAATATCACATCTTTAGTGATGGCATTGAATGCAGTTGCACTTGGCGGATTCCAAAAACTCTTAAGCTTATTGCATTTTCAATATTGGTGTTATGTGTCTTCACCGAGAAGAATTAGGGAGACTTCGAACCCTAACTATGAAAAAAAACTGCCATGTAGCTCGGCATAACCAACAAGAATTTGGTCTTTGTGTATTATGAAACTCTTTAGCATCTTCACTTTGGACTGAAAGATAGATTATATGTGAACTTGGGTTCTCTTTGAAAGCTTACTGGAGTTTTGATTCTGCTATTCATTGCTCATTATATGTTCTCATCTTCGAGGTCAACCTTGAATGAGGGAGTCTTCAATCTTCAATAATCCATTCTCTGATATAGGATTTGGACTAAGAGTTTGATCTATGAAGGCTCTATAATGATTATTGATCTGAAGATCATTGTGATGTCTTTACTACCTGCGGCTTGACTATGTGCTTGAGCCAGGCATGCTGTATCTTTTCTTTAAGCTTGGGCTCATTGTAGATGATGATGTTACTAGACTTCTTCCTCTTTTGACCTTTCTTATACCTGTGACCTGAGTTTTGAGCTTGAATCATGGGCTCCATACATGGAAATCAGGTTGGAACACAAAGCTTGAATTCTTTTAGTGGATCTCCAGCTTTGTACTAGAAGTGGGCTTCTTGGACTCAACCAAAGATTATTAAGGCTTCAATTTTTAATATGAACTCAACCTAACTAATATTTGAAGCACTGAGGTACTTAATGGAAGTGACAATGACATTGAAGCTTAAGTTTGAAGCCCTTGATGACAAACATTGTTGAAACTCACCCTCCCATATTAACTTCATGGGAAGCTATGATTGATAGTCTATCACAAGTTTCATATAGCACATGACTTGAACATGGATCAAGCCAACTAGAACTCTATTTTTATTTTGGGAATATGACTGGTAAGCATTATTCCTTTAAATTGGTAAAAATTCCTGCATAAAATTTGGGTTCATTCTTCCCTTTTTTGATGTGGGTCTTTACATCTTGACAGCTCTATGAGCTCCATAACTTGTGGGTTTCGAAATTGAGCTTCAGTGTCATATATATTACACAAAAACATGTAGATAAGTTTGATCATACCCTTTATTTGTTTTGAAATAGGGTTTTTACTATTTTTCTACATGGAACTTGATCATTTCATTTTGCACTCCTGTCTGCAGCTTAAATACATCTTTATTTACATCTATGATTTTCTTATTTCCTTGAAACACAACCCATGATCTCACTCTTTACTCTCAATTTTTTGGCTATTGTCGTTGGCCCGTGATTCAATTTTGTGAACTTGAATCCTGTTCCTTCTTTTATGTGACCGAGAATGAACTCAGTTTTGTCTCACTGATATTGCATGCATTGAACATTGACTACTTGAAATCTCTAGCTTGTCTTGACATTACTCGAGCCTTTGACTGGTTTCTTTATTGACAAACAACTAAAAAAAAACTATATAAAATAGATTTTTACTAGAACTCAGTTTTAAAATGTTTTCTAATGTTTGTTTTTAGACTGTGACTATAGCATATAGCATCCAAACTATTTCATTTTGTTGACATGAATAAATCTTTGTAATATCGGTAGTGAATTTGATGAACTGGTGAACTCAGTCTTGAAACCCACATACAAAACCATATGTTTATGAGCTCGGCTACTTGTAAATGACAGTTGCTCAAGGAAACCATGAGTTCACAAGAAAATGAACTAGGCCAAAATCTTCAATAATGGCTTACTAAAGTTGCAAGGTTATGATTGAAAAATGTTAAAAGCTATATTCAGTTATATTTAAAAACTATAACATCTTTCAGTCATTACCTTTGCAAACCTTAGAAGGCGACTAAAAAACATGACTGAAAGGTGTTCAAGAATAATAGTCATTTATTCCAAAATAGATAAGTACTTTCCTCTTTATGATATTTCTCTGTTAGCTGTGCCTTTTTTGTTCCAACTTATGCATATCTTGTAATTTCTTGACAACTTTCACTCTGTTTGATTTTTTAACTTAAACTTTCAGCTGTAGGAATAATATATTATGCACTTTGTTCAATAGCATAAGTTTTCATTTTTTGCATCCTAGCTTTTAGCATCATAGCTCCTGCAGCATGTCCACTGTTAACAGTTTTCTTTGATGCTGAATCTGCACTTCAAATATAAGAAGTACAACAAGATGAAAATGTTTTTTCATTGTTAATGAAGTTTGAGCATGGGCTTGTGACACTCAAAAACACTAGAATGCTAATTAGTGAGGTTCAAACACTGGTTTGTGACTCACTAAAAAAAACTGAAAACATCTCATAACTTTATAGCTCAATCTTGAAGCACTCTTTCTGTAATCAACAATAATAATGATATTACTCGAAAATGTACTTTTGAAACAACAAGGACATATTATACTAGTATTTGTTTAGCTGCATTTTTTAACTTGAACTTTAAACATTGGGAACTTTGGCACTTCCTGTAGCACTTTTATCTTGGAAATTCAGCTTGATCTGCATCTTTGACAATGACTAAATGTGAAAACCAGTCAACTCTTTTCTGCAAAATAATTTTTTAAGTCCTCAAACAACATCATTACAAAATGGTTAGATTAGTGAACATAATAAACAAATTGTAAATTTACTTTCAAACCATTATGTTCACTAATCTAGCCATGAACTGCACTATCTGAAAAAGGTTTCTCAGTTTGGAACATACTAAGTCCCTTTAATTTAGACACCTGGTTAATAAAAAGGACAACATACACCACAATGATCATAAATAGTAAAAGGTTTCATGTCAGAAACAAGTCCCTTTAATACTACCTTGCAGTGAGTGTCAATTTACATTTCCTTATTGCATTTAGTTTTCCAGATTGATATGCAATATTGAAAACTTGATTGCTACAGTATGCTATTTGAAGACTTTGGAACCTGAGACCTAGTAGACAACCAGTTGACAACAAACCAACACAAAGGTAATGCATGGGAGCCCTATTCCATACTTCAATCTTTCTTTCAATTCTGCAATTGTACTCTACTTATTGATATGAAATATGGAACAAGAAAGGACATTTGTATACTACATTCAGTTTGAATGCACAATGTAATGATCATTTATGAATTTTTTTGAAATTTTTGAAATAGTGATCAATACTTATAGTACAATGATGACATCTAGAATGAATGCAATAATGACATGTAAACTAACAAAACCTGTCAGGTAGTGTTAATTAGATAAACAAATGCAACCTTTTCCTATTTATGCTTATTGTATTGTATTCTGTAATTTTGAGTAATAGATGTCAAGGATCTCATCACCTTTTTTACTACAGTGGCTTCTAGAATTTCACTAAGTCCTTGGATAGAATTAACAACATCAGAAACACATAGAAAGTAATCAACTATTTTCTCATCCTCAATCATATTGAGGCTTTAAAATCTATCCCTATAATCTTGCAACTTAGCCTCTTTGACTATTTTGTCTCCCTCATAAATATTTGACAATTTTTCCCAAATACTAAAAGCAGTTTCACAATCCATGACTTTGACAAGAACATCATTTTAAAAACAACAACAAATAGAATTTGATGCCTTTGCATCATAGTCACATGCCTTTTTCTCATCAACAATATATGGAGGGGTTTTTTTTGTATAGGTGGTTTGAGTTGTTTCCCACACATCAAAACATAAGGACTTCAAATGATATCTCATTATGTAGTTCCAAAATGCATAAAATTTTCCATAAAATAGAGGTGCTCCAAAACTTGATAAACCTCATTGACTAGCCATTGTAATTACTCCCTATCTAGGAAACCCTAAAGGAAATGGGTTGGATCTAATACCAATTATTGTAGTACAATATTATTGAGAGGGGTAGGGGGGGAGGGGTGAATTAGTGATATAGAACAATGGATCAATTTTTCAAGCCATATAAATCAACAACTTAAAGTGAACTAAAAGAGAACAATTTAGAGACAAGACATGCACAAAATTGTAACATAAGATATGTCTTAAGAGGAAACCCTCTGGGGAATAAAACCACTTTAAATGTCTCATTGGGTTAATCTAAAATATCTTTTACAATGCCTCATTGTCTATACAACTATCTCACTGATAGTCTTTGTGTGCCTCATTGGCTTTACA
Organism: Chamaecyparis obtusa; assembly: GCA_027943335.1. Taxonomy (NCBI): domain Eukaryota; kingdom Viridiplantae; phylum Streptophyta; class Pinopsida; order Cupressales; family Cupressaceae; genus Chamaecyparis; species Chamaecyparis obtusa. The sequence continues at coordinate 1,393,959 of BSBK01000102.1, read as the reverse complement.
ACTTTACTACAACTCTTTTCATACATACAAAATTAGAAAGTCTGATTGTATAACAATTACTACAAATTTTTGGTATACTTTATTAAACACATATACTGCTTTGCATCGAATAATGTATAATATAAATTTATAGGAATTATCCTTCCAATCAGGTATTTTTGAATTGTATATCTAATTGTGCACAACTGATAGAAGTATATATCATTGAAGATCAAAACTCACTCTATTTTCATATCAAATCATTCTTCTCTGCAAGTTAGGATATCATAAACTAATTCCAAACTAAAATGAAATTGACCAAGAGAACTGAATTCAACTGTCTGAGAATGTCCCATTACATAATGTTTCCATATCAATTGAATGTAGTTATGTTTTTTCTATCATCATAATAATCATTTAGCAATAAACCTTCCATGCCTCTATTTTGAATATACAATAGTATCCTTGTATATTTTATCTCTGACATAATTCTATTAAAAAATTAAATCTTTTAATCAAAATTAACACTAAGTTCTATTCTCAACAAGATCAATAAACAAATTTGATTTATTTTCCAATAATATCTTCTCAATAAATCAATACTATGTCCTACCTTTATCTTTAAATAAAATAATATCACTGTCTTTTTGATCAAATGAAATAACTTGTTTCTTCCCTTAATATTTTTCAAATCTTAACCATTTCCAAATATACATGTTAGAGTTATAGTGACTCTACAACACCTCCAAGATAGAATGAAAGACCAAGGTAACTTCCACAAGAGATTGGCAAGACAATTGCATTAAGATGCAAGAATGATATTATTGATAATGGACATAATTGTTGATTGAATGAATTACATAATAGGCCTCCTTATATAGGAAAGGAAATAAGAGACAATGATAAGAAGATGATAAGATACCATCTATGTAAGGTGTAATCACATGTCCACCAAATGTGGATCATCCTCCATTATGCAATGAAGTATGTGCCATAGAATGAGGATGATAATGTGAAATGAGCACAAAATATGGATCTCATAGTTAAAGTGGAATTTATCCTAAACCATGTGCTTAATTGAGGTAAAAACTCCTATGTGTCTCAATGAAAAACTACTATGCAATGCATTATCCTAAGTAAGATTAAGTAAAGTGTAATTAGGAATATTTAATTACACAAACACCCCCCCTTAAGTTCAACTTAGGGGAATGAACTTAAAATCACAATGCAAGATGGGTCTCGGCTACTAGGCCATGTTAGGTACCCATGTACAATAAGCAATGTAATACATGAAATGAAAACTCTCATAAAGAGGAGAAAGAGGGGAAACCTCATGGGAAAAACCCTTCCCCAAAAAGAGAGAAGAAAACACAAGGTGCATGGATGAATGGAGTACTCAAGAGCCCCCAAGGACTACATACATCATGTATATACAAATAATTATCCCCCCATAAGAAGGATAGTTGGAGACATGATATCCCCCCATAATGAAGAAGCTCCAATGTTGATGAAGAGTACCTGAAAACAAAAGATAATCCAATTCCTACAAGAAAAACGTATCCCCTTAGGAAGAAATAGATAAATCAAATGATGAAGAAGCCAATCCATGTACAAATGGAAGGAGGAAGAAGATGAAGGTCTCCATGTATGCATCTTTGAGGATTGAATATGTCTCTCCAAGCTCAAAGAATCTATCACATCATGTGACAAACCAAGTGAAGGAGAAGAATCAAGAATGTCAATCTCCAAATAAGGTGAAGAAGTATCTCGAATTGTGATGCTATCATCAAAGAGAAGACAAACCCCCTCTTGTATGTCTCCCAAATTTTCATTATGAGAATCAACAAAAAATGCTGAAAAGACATCCAAGTAGTCATCACATTCTGCAAGATCTGAAGCACTATGATCATCCTATTGAATAGTAGAGCTGATGTCTGAAGAACCAGGAGATGGAGTAGGAAGCTCAACACTTGTCTCAACAAAAAAATGATTTGATTGTCCAAAGTTATCCTCATAATTCACCCTTGGTAAAGGGGTGTGTACATCATGAATATCATCATCATCATCAACAAAAAAATATGAAAAAGAATACAAGTTTGATGTATGATCAACAAATCCCATAGCCATGACATCTCTAGTCTCCATGTCCCTAATGTAGACATAATCAGGAATGAAATCAACAATTTTACCTTATTCCCAATGAGTAATTTGGTAAATAGAAAGAAGATTAGTGGTCAAGGATGGTACACAAAGAATATCATTAAATGTCCCCTCTCCCATAGGAATATAACATTTCCCAAAAACCCTCATGTATGTGTTGTTACCCATCAATATATTAGGAGAATTAAAAGGCTCAATAGATCAATACACTGCTCTAATTGCACTTCCACGTGTATCACATTCCAGTTGAAATACTTTATTGAAATCAAACAATGCCAAAATAGGCAATTCAACAACCTTCTACTTCAGAGTCTCAAAACTTTTATCAGCTCCATGTGTCCACTTGAATTCTCTTTTGTCTCCTCTCATAGTCTTAGTCATAGCATTACAAATTGAACTAAAATTCCTAATGAAATTTTGGTAAAAAATTGTCAAACCATGAAATGATCTTACCTCACTAGCATTCATAGGTGTAGGCCAATTCAAAATAGCTTCAACCTTTTCAGGATCCATTTTCAAACCATCAGCTAAAATAAAAAATACCAAATACACAATCTCCTCTTTCATGAATGATCACTTTTTCAGATTTATCAGCAACTTTTCTTCTTTCAATCTTTGCAAAACTCATCTAACATGAAACAAATGTTCTTCTCTACTCTTACTGAATATCAAAATATCATCAATATATACAATCACAAACTTACCCAAGAATTTCTTCAAAACTTCATTCATCAATCTCATAAAAGTACTCGGTGCATTAGCTAAACCAAAAGGCATAACCAACCACTCATACAAAACTTCTTTTGTCTTGAAAGTAGTCTTCCATTCATCACCTTCTCTGATTCTGATATGATGATACCCACTTTTCAAATCAATTTTGGTAAAATACTTTGCTCTAGTCAAGCTGTCCATTATGTCATCCATTCTCGGTATAGGAAACCTATATTGCATTGTTATCTTATTGATTTCTCTGGAATCAGTACACATTCGTCATTCTCCATTCTTCTTAGGTGCCAATACTGTAGGTACTACACAAGGACTCAAAATTTCTCTAATCAAACCTTTCTGCAACAATTCTTGAATCTGTTGGTTCAATTCCCAATTCTCGGTAGGTGTCAACCGATGAGGTGCCTTATTTGGTAAACTAGCTCCAGGAATAAGATCCATGCAATGATCAATGCTTCTCTTCAATGGAAAACCTATAGGTACATTATCAAAAATGATTTCATTATACTCAGTGAGTAACTTATCAATCTCCTCAGAGACACTATCCTCTATTTTCTTACTCGGTTTGTTAGGAATCACAACAAAACATACATCATTCTTCTTTAAATCCTTAACAAAATTTCTTCCTTCCATTAAGAAAAATTTCACTAATGTGAAAAAATTACTAACAGGTTCTGAAATCAAAGGTAATAAGATTTTTCTTCTTCCATCAGCTCAAATGGTATATTTATGCAATCTCCCATCATATATATCATGTCTATCATATTGCCAAGGTCTACCCAACAAAATATGACAACAATCCATAGGCATGATATCACATAAGACCTTATCATAGTACTTTCTAATTTTCAAATTCACATAACATTATTCACTTACCAAGAGTGTATGCTCATCTTTGATCCATGAAATCTGATAGGGCTTCAGATGTTCTGACCTTTTCAACTGCAACTTTGTGACCATTTCCTTAGATGCCAGGTTCTCTGAGCTACCACTGTCAATGATTACCTTCCAAACTTTGTTAGAAACTCTACATCTGGTCTTGAAAAAACTTTTTCTTACTGGATCTTCCTTTTTACCTTCATTCCAAAGTGCTCTCCTTACCATTAAGTTATTTTCCTTCTCAGGTTCATTCAGTGACTCTTCTTGCACCAAAGCATTTCTACTGCTACTAGCCTTGTTACTTGCACGCGTACACTCAAATGATCTATGTCCTTCTTCTCCACAATTGTAACAAGTTCCTTGGAAACCACCTTGGTAGTTACTGCCTCTGTGTCTAGATGAACTTTCACCTTTCCACTCGATCTTTCCTTTATCTAGAGTTGTCTTTTTAGGTTAAGATCTACTATTTTCACCATGAGATCTACCTCTTCCTCTATGGAATCTACCACCTCTACCTCTTTGTCTTTGCTCATGTCTCTTATTCAATTTCTCCTTAGCTTTCAATGAAAATTGATAAGCCTCTTCAATGTTCTCCAATTTGACCAAACTGATTTCTTCTTGGATGGAAACTCTCAAACCATTCAGGTATCTAGCAATTCTTTCCACATCATCTTCATCATGTCCAGATCTGATATCTAATCTATAGAATTCCTTAGTATATTCTTATACCGAGTTATCTTTCTATCTCAAACTTTACATTCACCTAACTAGGTTAATCTGATAATCACAAGGTAAGAACTTTCCTTTCAATTTATTCACCATTTTACTCCATACCTTGATTTTTCTTTGCCTTTCCTCTTTCTGGCCAGCTATAGATGTTCCCACCATAAGGATACATGACTTTTCAAATTTGTGCTTGCAATTTTCACCTTCTTTTCCTCTGGTACATTCTCATATTCAAAGTACTTTTCCATCTTAGTGATCCAATCCACCAATTCATCAGAATCCAATTTTCCACCATACTCAGGAGGATTAAAGTGTGGTGTAGACTTCAAACTTGTCAAAGCCTTCAAGAATCTTTCCTCACCCTAATCCATCATAGGTTCAGGTTCTACATCACCTTGTTCTACCTCAATTTCATCATCACTAACATCTTCAAGATGTCTTCCTCTTGTCTAGGCTGTTTCAATAGCTTCTAATCTAGAAACAAGTTGTCTCAACATGCCTGCTAATCTTGGATCTGCATCTCACCTCCCATGAACCATCTTGAAAACCCTCTACAATTGTAGGTCAGATCACAATCTGCTACCCCACAACAATTCAACAAGGGCTTCACAAGAAGGAACCTTCAAATCTAGATTCACAAACCTAGATACAGATCTCACCTCGCTCTGATACCACTTAAGGCAAGGGAGGATAGTGAAAGGGGCCAAAGGCACACCCTCACCAGATCCACCTTGCTAAATAACATGTGGAAGCAACAACACACAACAGTGAGAGAGAGTGAATGCAGATGCTTTGATATATATTATCTTCAATTAGATTCATATATGCTGGGCTATAAGGCCTTCCTAGTTTCGGCCAGATATTACAATCAAGTAAAGCAATCCTCAGACATGTGAGGATCTACCAACAATATCTAATTTTATATGTTCTATCTCCTATAAAAAAAACTCCCCTAAACTCTAACCAAACAACTACATTTATACAAGAAGCTACTCAGCCAAGTCGACCTTCAAATCCACAATCAACGGAAGGGATGACCAGATCTAGGTCCACATGCTTCCCAATGATGGATACCAACATTAAATCTGTGACCAAATTAAATGCATGAGTTGGCCTCCAAAGAAATCCAAAATAAAGAACTCGGTAAGCAAGGAAACTGAGTGCCAGACAAGCATTACCGAGCACTAGGGAAATTCACCGAGCACCAGAGAGATAACCGACCAACACCGGTAAATAAAGGAAATTGATCAACACCGAACCAACTTGGTCAAAGAAGGAATTGAGCAACATAGACAAATTCATATATGTTTTTGGTGACACAGGATTGCCAAGGACCTGAGATGCTCCTGCATCAACTTAATATTGTTCTTTTGAAGAATGTGAGTGAGCTCTCAATCTTCTTGTGAAAACATTTATGCTCATCATGTCCTATATTTTTACAATATGCACATTATTACCTCTTTCTTTTAGATGATTCCTCTCTTGAAGAGGACTTGGATTCATAAGTATTTTTGTGAAGGATATTCATTACCTTTGTCATGTGGCTTAGGATCCTTATGCTGCTTCTTTCCTTTTCTATTAGAAGCATTAGAAATGGAGTCATTTTCAAGCAATTCATGATGTGTTGAAGGATTCAATTGACCCATGTGTGCTAACTTTTCTTATTCTCTTTTGAGTTAAGTTGAAAATTCACCAAGAGAAGAAAATTTGTATGCACTACCAAGAGCATCTATAGTAGCATAGAACGTATAAACAAAGATTGAATAGTCAGGACCTAGCTTGGAAATAATAGAAAATATCAAGTGTTCATCCCCTTTAGTAATGCCACAAATAGAAAGCTCCAATATAATAGAATTGAACTTAAAGAAAAATTCTTGAATATTGTCAAAATCACTAGGATTGAGACCTATGAGCTTATTCTCTAATCTAAATTTTCTCATTCTATGAGGTTTACCAAAGAGTCCCTCCAAGATTACCCAAACATCATGAGGATGTATGCAAGATACAATATGAAATAGAAAATCACAAGAGATGGAAGATATAAGAGAGCCAAGTGCTTTATCCCTTCGATCAAACCATTTTATCCTTTCTGCAACACCTATAACTGGTTCTTGATCCTACCTAAGAGTCATTCTAAGCAACCCAATACTTAACAAGTGATCAAAAAAATATTCTTTCCATTCATGGTAGTTATATGGAATGAGGATTTTAACCTTTGAAAATTCCATAATGCAACCAAATAATGACTAATAACAACTGATAACTCCTAATTATTGATGCAAATCATAAAAATAAAATCCAAGGATTAACCAAGTGCAAATATAGCCCCAAAATGTCCTATTTTTGAAAGTGATATTTCCACCCCAAATCACTGAAATATGATTGCAGACTTGGAAAGTAGACAAAAAATTATGCACTTTCAAAAAATAATTCACCTCAAAATGTTACCGTATGTGCCCAAATGAAGTCCTGAAAGTTGCAAAAATTAGGTACAGACAAGAATAGTCATGAAAATCTACAAATTCTGATTAATCTAGCCAAAAAATGAAAAAATAATACCACCACTAGAAACTTCAAGATATTCTACCCAAATAAAAAAAATTCTCGAAAAAAGGATCAAAATTGGGCAAGATATGGGGGTTTGAAGTTAGGCTACAAAACCAAAAACTCCAATGGTGAAGGTAGGAAAATTCAAACTAGTGATGATGTCAAACAACCATGTCATTATATTTGACGTGCATATAGCTATCACAAAAAAATTTCCTTGGACCCCTCTGTGACGTGCATACGAGTGTCAAATTTGAGCTCATGAACCTGATGACATGGCAAAAAACTACCCTCCTTTGCTGACATGGCATTGATGTGTCTTGGTGATGTGGTGTTATCTGTACATATGACATGTTGTTGATGTCACTTTTGGCAATGTGGCACTAGGGCCATGTGCCCTTCTATGATTGGACTATGTGGGCGGATGAGGTGACCGTGGGAGCTTGTGGGCCCAGAGCAATTCATGTGATAGTGTTTACATGGAGCTCTGCCACTATTTTGGGATGGGTGGCAAGATCCTCCACTACGGTGGTGGAGGAGGAGTGGTTTGCGGTAGTAGTGGTGGGGACTTTTAGTCCCACATTGATTGTGGAAGGGGTTTTTAACCCGTTTGTATATGTAGATGGGCAGAGCCTAATTCAAAGCAAGATCACTGGGTTATGTCTTGCTGCGAGTTGTGTTGTGTAGTCGCATGGTTGCTTGAACCAACCAGGAATAGTGTAGATCATCGATCGGCTAGGATTTGGGTTCCCGTGTTTTGGTCAATGACGAGACACTTGATTATCACACAGTTGAATATGCCAAAGAATATTCTCTGTTTGATTGCTAAATAATATAGGGGCCGTACCAACCCCAAAATTTTACCGAAAGAATTTTTTTTTTGAGAATAAATAGAATTAATTTAAAAAAAAAAAACTGAATTGTACCACAAAGGAGCAGATTGGGCTGTACGGCTCGGTTTGCAAATTTTTTTTGCCTTGATTTTGACTTTTACCGAATATGGTCAAATTTATAGTCGATTTTTACTATAATAGCCTCCCGAATGCAATGGCGATGTCCAAATTGCAAAATTATGCATCCACAATCAGATCAAGCCAAGATTTCCCTTCTTGAGAAGAGTTCTTCACACCTTGAGAGCTTTGATACCATGTTGGAGTTTTAGGTGACTCTACAACACCCCCAGGATTGAATGTAAGACCAAGATAACTTCGACAAGAGATTGACAAGATAATTGCATTAAGATGCAAGAATGGTATTATTGATAGTGGATATGATTACTATTTGAATGAATTACATAATAGGCCTCCTTATATAGGAAAGGCGATAAAAGACAATGATAAGATGCTGATAAGCTATCACCTATGCAAGGTGTAATCACACATCCACCAAATGTAGATCATCCTCCATTATGCAATGAAGCATGTGCCATAGGATGAGGATGATAATGTGATATGAGCACTAAAGGTGGATCTCACACCTAAAGTGGAATTTCTCCTACACCATGTGCTTAATTAAGGTGTAAAATCCTAGGTGTTTCATTGAAAAACTACTATGCAATGCATTATCTTAAGTAAGATTAAGTAAAGTGTAATTGGGAATATTTAATTAAACCAACAATACATAACAGTGTATCAACATCATGTAACATGCAGGACTAGAAGACTCACTCTATGTATTTAAACATTCACCACATATCTATGATAACCACAACCATATTCTTTTCATGTTCAAGAGCAAGAATCACAACATGCATGGTGTAATAGTATACGTTATACTTGGGTTTGACCATACTGACCCATAACACAATATATGATGAAAATGAGGAATGAAAAAGGTCAACAACATTCATGATAGTATGTAACTATTATATAAAAAATAAACCCTTAACTAGGGTTTATAACAAAGGAACACAAGAATATATGCAATGACTGTCAGTCAAAATGCCATATAATATATATCAACACTGATAAAGAAACAACCATTTCATGCATACAAGATATAGCTTGACAACCAACTATATGTAATAATTTATTAGACTCAAGATACAACACATCAAAAAATTCTCACGTGTTAACCTATAATTGACCCAACAAGGGTTTATTTGTTAGGACAAAAGAAACATTAACAATCACAACATCATTCATGTAAACATCCTTCAAACAAAAATAAACAAATCTTATTAACATATGATTAAAACATGATTGAGAAACTTAAAAACAAAGAATGAAACAATAAAACTTGTTCAAATCATGGTTGCCAAGTCTCGTTCCCATACTATTCCAAAAATTTCAATTGCAACAATTGCTATCAACTACTTAAACCTCTATTTTACACTTAAACATGGTGATGAACTTTCAAACCAATATTAATGAAAAACAAGATTTTGAATGTCATTTCTTACATGGGTGATGCCCTATCTTGAAAGAGATAGGGATTTTAATGAAATAAAAACCAAATTATTATATACCTTCTATGGTACATGCTGAATGACATTAATCAATGAAGTTATGTTTGTCACATAAATTGTAGATAAGAGTGGCATTAATGTTTCCAATTACACTAACCATTATCTTACCACATAAAGCGTACTAGGGGGCTGACCAAAAGGCCTAACCTAGTAACATATTTTTAACAACCATGGTCACAACATTTGTGACTTAAACAAATTCACATAGTTTCCACCTTTCACATTTTGATGCCATGTTCATAAGAATTATGCCTTTTAAAAATTGAATCTGAAATGTGTGAACATAGTGAACATATTCACATCTATAAAATAAAAATATGTAATGTATGCAAGTTAAACATTGATTCCAAGTGGCGCAAAGGTATAGATCATAATGAAGTAATTCCTGTATACACCTAAAAATGGTCATCTAGACTATTAGCCCCTTTGCTAGCATTTTTGCTAAAATCATCAATTGCTTATTCTTGATCAAATCCTAGTTCTATCATTTATTTGATTATTTTCTATGGGCTAACCATTTGATCCTAAGTCTTTATTTAATTAAAAGGAATATTTCCTCCCTTTTTATTAAATAAAAAGCCCCCACTTTTCCTCTTATCCTAAGTTGCACAAATAAAGCATTATTCTTATTTTATAAAAAGAAGAAAAGCACTTTTTGTCTCATATGGGCACAAAAGTCAACTCTTATTTTCTCATTGGAGGAATCTTGTGCACATGGATTGATCTTCTTTCAAGCTCCACCATTGATTAAATCTTTTGCCTCTTAATCTCCATGGTCCATTCTTTCTCATTTCTTATAAAAGGAGAGCTCTCTTCTCATTTTAGGATCCATCTTTTGAATACTAACCTTATGCTGCAGGATTTCTTGGAGACTTTGGAGCTTTTTGAAGACATTTTTGCATCCATATTTCATTTCTTGCATCATAGCTTCATATTTATGCTTTTCTAGATTAGCTTCATTTCTATGCTCTAGATTAGCTCACATAGATTAATTAGCTTGGATTGTAACACTTGCATCTTCCTTTTCATAGCTTATCTTGCATTTCCATTCTTAGCATAGCTTGCATTTCATCTCCATTTGGATTCTTGAAGATATTGGCATTCTTTCCCTTGTCTCATTGAATCTCCCATTGCATGGTTTACTAGCAAGGTTATTGGCTTAATAGCTCTAGCTGAGAGCATTCTTAACACCCTTGCACTCCATGCCTAGGGAGCTCTAAATCGATTTCTCAAGGTTTCCAATCCATGGATTCTCTTGGAAGCAATGATTTAGAGAAGTGCACATCTTAGTGTGTACATTTTTGGCACCCACCATGGGGCTTTGAGCCTCATTCTCTCCATTTTTATCAAGTTTTATATATTTTCATCATCACTTTTTTATCAATTTTGTGCAAACAGGAGAAATGCCACTTATGACAAATCTGTTCACACCTGTGAGCATTCTGTTCACATCTGTGAGCATTTTGTTCATGCCTATGAGCATCTTGTTCATGCTTGTGAGCATTCTATTCACACATTCTGTTCACACCCGTGAGCATTCTGTTCGTGCCTGTGAGTATTCTGTTTGCGCCTGTGAGCATTCTGTTCGCTCCTGTGAGCATTCTATTCACACCTATGAGCATTTTGTTCATGCCTGTGAGCATTTTGTTCATGCCTATGAGCATTTTTTTTGCACCTATGAGCATTCTATTCATGCCTATGAGCATTCCGTTTGCACCTGTGCACATTTTATTGTCACCCGTGCACATTCTGTTTGCGCCTGTGTGCATTTTGTTGTCACCTATGCACATTCTGCTTGCGCCTGTGTACATTTTGTTGTTACCTGTGCACATTCTACTATTGCTTGTGTGTGAAAGTGGTTGTTTTGAGCTCTTTTTGATTTTTTTGAAAATTTCAGCTTTTTTAGAATCTGTGTGACTCTGGAAAACTGACACCCATTTTTGAGAAATTTTCACAAATGGTATCAAAAATTTAAGTGTGATATATCATTGGAAAGGTCTTTCCAAGCTTGATCTAACCATGTTGGTTTCATTTTCAAATTTTTTCATTTGATCATCTATTTTACTTGCAGATTATCTAAATTTTGATGTGCTAACCTTTGTGGGGCTAACAAGTTGTGCTTGTAGGTGCTCTCATTGCTTGAAATTTTCCAAAAGAACACATGTCAAAGAGGGCTACTAATGGTTTTTGCAGGGCTTCCCTAAGCATAAAAACCAAATCAAGTGCTTGTTTAATTGCTTTCTTTATTGAGTGCAGCATATACTAGTTGTTTCTTTTAGTAGGCACATAATATCTTGTGGAAGAAATTTTGAGGTGGTAGGAGAAGTATGCTCTTCACCCTTGTGGTGAACCAAAAATCTTGACCCATCTTAGGATTTTGGAAACAAGAGGGTAATTGAACTCTTTTCTTGGTGTGTTTGGGAGAAAACTTTGAGATTGGGGAGTATGCTCTTCACCCTTGTGGTGAAACAAAAACCTTGAACCTCATAAGTTGATCCACTCTTTGTTTAGATCTTTAGAATCCTTTAGCGGGTCTGCTCTTGAGCAATCAAGAGGAATGACCCAAGTGGGGACAAGCTAATACTAAGCTATTCTAACCCACTATAATCTTAGGGCTATCAAGGACAAAACCTTGGTAGACGTAGTGCTTGTCTCCGCTTGATGTGAGTACTTGTGGGATTGTGACCATGAGGAAAGTATTGAGCAAGAATGCTTAAGGTACTCTTGAGGCCACGTGATCCGTTACTTGCCGTAAGGCAAGGAGTCCCTTTGGGGAGCAAGAGGGGTGCTACAAATGGAAGCCCTTACTAAGAACCATAGGTAGAGGCCACCCTCTTTTTTCCACTTAGCTTCTTGGTGCAAGGATTGATCCAAGTGGAATAACCCGGATCACCCCAAGATTACTCACCATCTATGTTCCTTTGGTTGTGTCTTTGGAACTTCCTTGACAAAGCCAATATCTATTGTGGGAAACCACTTTGTGTGAGGCAATGGAGCATCAAGTGTGGGCCAAGTTGCTAAGGATTGAGCCTTTTTTCCTTCTAGGTAGTAAGTGCTTGAACTGTTCTCATTGTTATATACCCATGCAAACATTCTTGAACATACAAACATCGTGGTAATGCTCATAGATTTTTAGTTTTGATATCACAATTGCTTGTCTTGGCAAGGTTGCTTTTTCCCTTGTGCAAGTGTTCGATGACATGTTTGATCACCTACTATTTTCAAACTTGTCTACTTCCTGATATTATTGTTCTTGAAACCAAGAAATTGTACTTGCAATCTACAACATTGACCAAATTGCTTTCAAAACTGAGTTTTTCACATTCACTGGTCAAGAGTTGTATGATACTAAAACATCATCGCATACCTTCAACCAAGAATCCTGAGTTATTCTGCTATCCTACTGTTGTTGCAATTCGAAGGTGCTAAACTTGCATTTTAACCTATGGTAGAGTTTCTTTTCTATTCTTATCTAAAGCTAGTTTGTTACCTACATGCTTAGGATTGTTCTAGACTAAAACAAATGAGCTAAAAATATTGGATTTGAGCCTATCGAATGTCACTTTTGATCACTTGTCAAATCATAGTTACCTATCTAGCTACTTGCTAATCAAGCTTCTTGCTCACATCTAGGCTTGTGTCAATTGACTGCTGTAAGTTCTTGAGCACTTTGACTAGCCATCTCTATTGTTCTATCTCAACAAGTGATCATCATTGGCTTTTGCTTATCTCAACATCTAAGAAACTTTGTCTCATTTTATTGGTTGAACAACATTCTTTTTCATGCTTGTTACAACTCGGTCTCAATTTGAACAAGGGAGTCACCCTCCGTTCAATTATACACAGTTACCTTCTCCTACTAGACAGTCACGAGTGCCTGTTAGCAATGTTAGTTCTAGTTCTAACCACTCTAAGGATTCTAAGGCTACCCCGTGGTATAAAGGAGGCTTCCTCTTTTCTATGTTCAAAACCCCCAAAAACACAGACAGTGTCTCACTTACTATGAACGAACAAGAGAGATATTGTCATATGCAAGAACACTTTGAGCAAAGAGATAAACAAGCACTCTTGTATAGAGAGTATAGTAAAAGCTTAATGGAAGCTGCTAGGTGCATGACTTCAACAGGGATGTCCCATGAACAACCCATGACTAGTAGCTATGAAAATAGACCTTTCTTTGGCACTAGTGGCAACAACAGAAACAACACGCCACCAAGGTCCCCTCCAAGATAGAATTTTGATGTACCTTCTTCACCTCCTAGACCACCTCCCTATCACCATGAGGAAGAGGCTGTTGATGATATTTCTAGCAAGGATCTTATTGCATTTGAACAAGATGAAGACTCTCAACAAACGATGCTTAAGCTTTTAGAGCGCAATGGTGACCAATATTTCCAATATATGACTTCTAGAGGATACAAGCTTCCTCTCGGCTAGTCAGACAAATTGTTCAGCAAAGAGTACCGATTGAATTGGAAGTCCTTAAGGAAGAACTACGTCAGATAAATCAACGCCTTACCCAAATGGCAATAGAAAGAGAGCCTCCAAAGGTCTCCTTTGTAGAGTCTATTTGTGCTCTTCCATTTGATAGGAGCCTATACATGGTCCCATTTCCTAGGGATATTGAGGTTCCCAAATATGACAATTATGATGGAAACGGTGACCCCCATGACCATGTGCATCACTTTTATGCTCTTAGCATGGACTTCCTTCACGAAGACACATTTTTGCTATGATTATTCCCTCAAAGCTTAAGAGGAAAAGCTTTAGAATGGTTTGCAAAGTTGACTCCTCCTTTGAAGACTTTTGATGAGTTGGCTATGCGCTTCACACAACAATATTCGTACAACATTCAACAACCTATCAGTATGATAGATCTAAGTGCTCTAAGGCAAAATCAAGGTGAGCCATTTTCCACCTACTTGCAATGTTGGAGGTCATTGTATTCTAGATATTCTCATCTACTACCTATGTTAGGAATGAATGCAAAGTGTTTTGGCAATCATTTTGTAGCAGTTGTTGTTGCATTCATGACTTGGATTGTCATTGATGTCAACACAGTGATATTCTGGATATTAGCAGGAAAGTAGGTAAAGTTTTGTTTTGCGCACATGTTGTATTGAAGATTGGCTTTTGTGCGATTGATGGTATATTCTTTGGTGTGTTATTAACCTATGGTTAACAGCGCAAAAATAAATTCATTCATTTGTAAGAGTTATGAGCATTTTGGTGAAAGCAGTGTTTAGACAGTGTTTCTGTGTAGCGATGTTCAAAAATCGGAGGATATCTCTTAGCTGGGATGGAATATGATTTTGTGCAGTTAAAGGGATGTTGGAGACTCATTAATGATGATGTGGTTCATAGCACAAACTTTGAGGATATGTTTGGAGAAAGTTACAGTAACTGGAAGCCGACAGTTTTATGTGAATTCTGTGTGTAGCGTGTAGAATTTATTATTTTGTAATTGAGGACTAACTCATTTGTAATTATTTGAGTTTGGTATATAAGAATGAATGTTTTGCTTATTTTAATGTGTACTATAAAGAGTGAGATGTGAATATATGCATGAAGTGAAGAAAAGAGCTAATTCAGTGATGAAGGAAGACTTGTGAGTACAAAGATCTGGAATTGTGATCTTGTGTAGCAGAGAGTGTAGTTTTGGCATAGTGTGAAGGAGGTAATATATTTCATATTATTTTTTTGAATAATTCTAAGATCTTTTGGATAGTGGGTTCAGAGATCTTGCCTTGAAGCAGTTTGGGCAGTGGGTCCTTTTGTCTTCCATAAACTCTTAACCGGGTTAGAATCTTTTAATAGGGATTCAAAATCTCCTAACAGGGATTTATATGTACTAAATGTATTTCATAAGACTCCTAATAGGGTCCATCCTCTAACAAGGAACTTTCATATTAGTGCATCATTTTGTGGGCTTCATTCCCACCAAGGTTTACTCTTTTCAAGAGGTTCCCTAGTTAACATATATTGTGTTATTGTGCAATTGTGTATGATTATCTTTCTATGGTTGATTAGTACATTGATTATATTGTTTAAAGCTATTGAATGGATAAATTATCAGATAACTAATTCACCCCCCCACTCTTAGTTATCTTGGGGATCTTTACTTTCTAACAATTGGTATCAGAGCAGCAGGTCCTTGAAAGAAAAGTTTAACAACTTAAGGAGATCCATGGTGAATTTCAGAAAAGAAAGCCCTAAGTTTGATGGAGTGAATTTTGATAGCTAGAAAGAAAAGATGAAGACACATCTATTGTGTTTAGGACCAAGTTATTGGTTGATTACAAAGAATGAGAAGACTATCATTGAGGAAGACAATCTAGAGGCAGGAACTAAAGATGAACTAGATCTATTCATGTGTAACATACTTGCAAGAGAAGCACTTTTATCAGCACTACTGGAGAATGAATATAGTCAGGTAAGATGTTTGAAAACATCTCATGCAATTTGGAAAGCTTTACATTCTACTTTTGAAGGTGATGAATATGCAAAGAAGCTAGATTACATAATTGGATTTGTGCATTTGAAGATATCAGAATGATGGAAGATGAATCTATTAGAAGTTATATTGGTAGGATGTCTGAGATTGTGACAAGAATAAAGTCTTGTGGAGGTGATAGGACAAAGAATGAAGTGATATGGAAAATTCTGAGAACTTTGACACCAGTATTCAAGCAGACAACGCAGATGATTGAACAAGTGATACCTTGTACATCAAACTTTTCAAGAGAGACTCTTCTTGGAAGATTAGAAACAACAGAGATGAACTTGAGATTATCAAGAGAGCTACCTAGAATGGAAATAGCATTCAGTGCTCTTAGCATTAGACCTACAAGAAGTACTAGTGTGAATGGAGATTATGCCAGCAGTAGCAGATCTGAGGAAGATAAGAAGATTGAAGAAGGTATTGCATTACTTGTAAAAAGAGAACCAGATGGTAAGAAAATCTTTAAATGTTGGACTTGTCAAGAATATGGTCATTTTGCATCTAAATGTCCTAAAAGAGTTAATAAGTATAGAAGCAACTTTAAACCTAGGAGATCTAAAGAATGTTATTATGAAAATGATGAAGATTTTGAAGCAGGAATTGAAAAACATTTAAGTGACAATGATAATGATAACTTTGAGGAAATAGGATTTGTAGCAATTAAAGAAGAAAGTTCTGAATCTGATAAAAGGGAAGAAAAAGCATTAGTTTCACAAGTTGAAAAGAAATCTAATTGGATTATAGATAGTGGTTGTTCACATCATATGACTGGAGATAAAAGAAAGTTTGTTAAGTTAGATAATTATGATGGAGGAATTGTTAGGGTTGGTAACAATGCACCTTGTTTGATTAAGGGTATAGGATCTATTACTCTTGATGGAAAGACTAACACTGATGATGTTTACTTTGTTGATGGACGAAGACATAATCTACTAAGCGTTGGACAATTGGTTGATAAGGGTTATCAAGTTTGGTTTTCTGAGAAAATTTGTGTGATAAAAGATAAAGATGGAAATCTAATTGGAAAAGGATCTAGAACCAGAGGTAATGTATTTCAGTTGAATTCTACTGAGATGACATGTTTGATAACTAGGATTGATGACAGTTGGTTATGACATAAAAGGTTTTGTCATATAAACTTTGATACTATTGTCAAGGTGAGCACTACACTTGCGGTAAGAGATTTACCTAGAATTATGAAACCCACTAACATGATTTGCAAAGAATGTATGATGGAAAAGCAGAAAAGGAGTTAATTTCCCAACAAGAAGTTCACATCGGCAGAGAAGTTGGAGATTGTTCATATAGACTTGAGTGGTCCTACTAGGACTAGAGGATTCTATGGTGAAAGGTATTTTATGATTCTTGTTGATGATTTTACAAGAATGATGTGGATTGCATTTTTGAAAGAAAAATCTGAAGCATTTGATAAATTTAAGATCATGAAAAACAAAATTGAGAATGAATCTAGGATGAAGATTAAGTGTCTAAGATCTAACAGAGGTGGTGAATTTACATCTACAGAGTTTAACACTTTTTGTGAAATGAATGACATTAAGAGACAACTTTTAGCCCCTAGAACACCAGAACAAAATGGTATTGGATAAAGAAGGAACAGGTCAATAACTAAAGAAACAAGAGCTATGCTGTTTGAAAATGATTTGGCTAAAACTTTTTGGAGAGAAGTAGTGAACACATCAGTATACACTATGAACAGAGTACAAATCAGAGCAGATACAAACAAGACACCTTATGAATTATGGTTTGGACATACGCCCTCAGTTAAGTATTTTAGAATTTTTGGAAGTAAATGTTATATAAAGAGAGATGATGATATAGGAAAGTTTGATCTTAGAAGTGATGAAGGAATATTTCTTGGATATTCTTTAAAAAGCAAAGCATATAGATGCTATAACAAAAGAACTAAGACTATTGTTGAAAGTGCAAATGTAAAATTTGATGAGAAGTTTACAATTCAGGAAAGAATGTTTGATTATGAATCTGATGGAGAAGCACAACCTCAACCTAACATTGAAAATGCAGAATTATTTTTTGAAACTAATAGTGATTTGCTGAATGAAAGTCATACTGAAGAAGACAAAGAAGAAAATAGAGAAGAAAATAGAGAAGAAAGCAGAGAAGAATCTACAGTCGGAACAAGATCAGTAACTATGACACCTAACAGGTATACTTCAAGACATCACCCTATTGAGAAAGTTATTGGAAGTTTAGATAGAGGAGTTTTGACTCAAAATAAGGTACATTTATGTTTGATTTCTCAAATTGAACCTAAGACTACTAATGAAGCTTATGAAGATGAACATTGGATCAATGCTATGAAAGAAGAATTAGAGCAGATTGAAAAAAACAAGAAATAGGAATTGGTCCCTAGACCTGAAGAAAAGAATGTGATTGGAACAAAGTGGGTATTTAGAAACAAGATGAATGAACAAGGAGAAGTGATAAGAAATAAAGAAAGATTGGTATGTAAAAGATATTCACAACAAGAAGGAATTGACTATGAAGAAACTTTTGCACCTGTGGCCAGACTTGAAGTAGTGAGAATGTTTCTAGCATATGCAACTTATAAGAAATTCAGAGTGTATCAGATGGATGTGAAGTCAACATTTTTGAATGGTGAATTGGAAGAAGAAGTCTACATTGAGCAGCTTGAAGGTTTTCCTTTGACACAAGAAGGAGATATGGTATGTAAGTTAAAGAAAGCTTTATATGGATTAAAACAAGCACCTAGAACCTGGTATGCAAGATTGGATAAGTATTTATTGAAATTGGGATTTATAAAAGGAACAACAGATAGTAACTTATACACAAAAGAAATTGAGAATGGTTTGTTGGTTATAGTTATATTTGTTGATGATATTATCTTTGGAGGAGAAGATGAAGCTAGTGACAAATTTGCAGATGAAATGAAGACTGAATTTGAGATGAGCATGATTGGAGAAATGAAATATTTTTTGGGATTACAGATAACACAAAGCAAGGAAGGTATATTTGTAAGTCAGACTAAGTATTTAAATGAATTATTGAAAAGATTTGGAATGGAAGATTCTAAACCTGTTGAAACACCTATGGTAACCAGACATAAGTTATCTAGCAAAGATGAGACACCAGCAGTTGAGCAGAAAAAGTACAGATCTATGATTGGAGGATTACAGTACTTGACACATACAAGACTTGATATAGCACATTCAGTGGGGATTGTAGCAAGATTTCAAGAAGAACCTAGAGAATCACATTATGCAGCAATAAAGAGGATACTGAGATATTTGAAAGGAACAATGGATTATGGATTATGGTATGAGAATTCTGATGATTTTACTTTATGTGCCTATACTGATGCAGATTGGGGAGGCAGCATTGATGACAAGAAAAGCACCAGTGGTGGAGCCTTTTTTCTTGGAGGTAAATTGGTCTCTTGGCTAAGTAAGAAGTAGAATTATACTTCACAAAGCACAACTGAAGTAGAATATGTTGCAGCAGCAAATAATTGTAATTAGATTATTTGGATGAAGCAGATGTTGAAAGATATTGGAATAAAGTTTGATGAGCCTATTGTTATACATTGTGATAACACCAGTACAGTGAGTATGTCAAAAAATCCTATTTTACATTCTAAGACTAAACATATTGAGATCAAGTATCATGTTGTAAGAGAGAAAGTTGCAGAAAAAGAAGTAAGATTGGAGTACATAAGTACAAAGGAGTAGATAGCATATATATTTACAAAACCTTTACCTAAGGATACATTTGTGTATCTAAGAGGTATGCTTGGGGTTATGCCCCAACCTTTTTTTGAGAATTGATGAAGATGATTGCATCCGTCCAGTGGTATATGAGCCCTATCTTTCTTCTGGATTGGATGTTGGAACTTCCTCTATGGGGGAGTTTATGAGCCGAGTCATGAGGACTCTTGTTATTGTATTCTTCTGAAAAGTGTCTTTTGACATTAAGTTGTTGTTAAATTAGTGATAGAAATTTTGTCATTGATGTCAATGGGGGAGAGATATACATAAAAAACATTGTGGATTGTATGAGAGAGCTAAATAGGAAAACGAAGCAAGATTTGATTTGATATTTTGCAGTGATGTTGCAGTATTGGATTTTTGGAACATTGGATGTTTTTCATCTATGCTGCCATCAATGCCAATGGGGGAGATTTTTAGGAATGAATGCAAAGTGTTTTGGCAGTCATTCTGTAGCAGTTGTTGTTGCATTCATGACTTGTATTGTCATTGATGTCAACACAGTGATATTCTGGATATTAGTAGGAAAGTAGGTATAGTTTTGTTTTGTGCACATGTTGTATTGTAGATTGGATTTTGCACAATTTATGGTATGTTATTTGGTGTGTTATTAACCTATGGTTAATAGTGCAAAAAGAAATTCATTCATTTGTAAGAGTTATGAGCATTTTGGTGAAAGCAGTGTTTAGACAGTGTTTCTGTGTAGCGATGTTCAAAAATCAAAGGATATCTCTTAGCTGGGATGGAATCTGATTTTGTGTAGTTAAAGGGATGTTGGAGACTCATTAATGATGATGTGGTTCATAATGTAAACTTTGAGGATATGTTTGGAGAAAGTTACAGTAACTGGAAGCTGACAGTTTTATGTGAATTCTGTGTGTAGCATGTAGAATTTATTATTTTGTAATTAAGGACTAACTCATTTGTAATTATTTGAGTTTGGTATATAAGAAGGAATTTTTTCCTTATTGTAATATGTACTATGAAGAGTGAGATGCGAATATATGCATGAAGTGAAGAAAAGAGCTAATTCAGTCATGAAGGAAGACTTGTGAGTACAGAGATCTGGAATTGTGATCTTGTGTAGCAAAGAGTGTAGTTTTGGCATAGTGTGAAGGAGGTAATATATTTCATATTATTCTATTGAATAATTCTAAGATCTTTTGGACAGTGGGTTCAGAGATCTTGCCTTGAAGCAGTTTGGGCAGTGGGTCCTTCTGTCTTTCATAAACTCTTAACTGGGTTAGAATCTTTTAACAGGGATTCAAAATCTCCTAATAGGGATTTATATGTACTAAATGTATTTCATAAGACTCCTAACAGGGTCCATCCTCTAACAAGGA
Organism: Chamaecyparis obtusa; assembly: GCA_027943335.1. Lineage (NCBI taxonomy): Eukaryota > Viridiplantae > Streptophyta > Pinopsida > Cupressales > Cupressaceae > Chamaecyparis > Chamaecyparis obtusa. The sequence continues at coordinate 1,372,866 of BSBK01000102.1, read as the reverse complement.
ACTTTCATATTAGTGCATCATTTTGTGGGCTTCATTCCCACTGGGGTTTACTCTTTTCAAGAGGTTCCCTAGTTAACATATCTTGTGTTATTGTGAAATTGTGTATGATTATCTTTCTATGGTTGATCAGTACATTGATTATATTATTTAAAGCTATTGAATGGATAAATTATTAGATAACTGATTCAGCCCCCCCCCTCTCAGTTATCTTGGGGATCTTTACTTTCTAACAACCTGAGAGTGAAAAGATTGACATTTTTGTCAACACTCTAGTGCCTGAGCTATATTATGATATAAGGAAACAACTTTTCTCCTCTTTCAATGACATGGTTGAAAGTGCATATAGGATTGAGGATGTGACCATAAGAAAAGGTGATATTGTTATTAATAAAGATACTAGAGGCAATGGCAAGGAAAAGAACAAACCCTGGAATAGGGATAAGTATGTTGTCAATGATGGGGTTGTTGATGCCCCTAAAGCTAAAGAGCCTACTTTCAACCTTTCTAAATCCATCTACGTAGCAAAACTACAAGAAACTACCAACACTCAAAATGCTCCTAAGCCTCAGAATGCAGATAAGCCAAAGAAGCAATTCCGATGATGGGTCTATACCCCATTGGCTGAACCATATGATGTGATTCTTAAGACTTTGGTTGAAAATAATTATCTTACACTTCCTGAGAAAACTCATCCCTATGATCTGCCAATTAAGCCTGATTGGTGGAGAGAGGATCATTACTACCACTATCATAGAAACAAGGGACACAAGACTGACAATTGTTTCACACTTAAAGATGCTATACAAGATCTCATTGAGGGAGGCACAGTTCTCATAGATGGCTTAGTTAAAAATTTTGATCACACAACTTTCAAAGATCCTCTACCTAAGTATGATAAAAGGTGAAACCTCCCAAGCACATAAGAAGAATCATGATGCTAAGATCAACTATACATATACTTCTGATTCACCTATGATCAACATGGTGGAGCCCATTGAGAGTGTTCTTATGATGAGACCTCAAGATGATAATAAAACCAATCATGGTATGCCAAAGTTGGTCTTGCAAACACGTGGTAGTTCATCTTCCCGAAGTGAGGCACTGAATGCTGTTACTAGGGGGCAAGCTAAATTGGTCCTTAAAATTATGCCTGATCCTAAACAAGCCTCATCTTCCAAATCAACAATTCCTTCAGCTCTGTCTAGCTATGATCTTGTCCATCAGTTGCAATGAACACCCACATAGATATCTATTTTTGAGTTTCTTGAGCTATCCCCTTTGCACAAGGAGATCCTTGAAAAGACTTTATGTATAGCTAATGTCCCTAATGACATTGACCTAGATAGGTTCTAGGCTATGGTCAACCACATCTCATCACCTCATTATCTATCCTTTTCTATAGAAGATGATGTATCTATTAGTCACCCTCACAATCTTGCCTTATATATTGAAGTTATGGTCTACCATACCCGAGTTCACTGAGTCCTGATAGACAATGGTGCTGGGTTAAATATTGTTTCTTTCAATGTCATACAACAGTTGGGTTTGTCAAAATTTGCTGTAGATCCTAAATGGAAAATTACTATAAAAGCATATGATGAAGTTGAAAGATCTTCCAAAAGTCTTGTCATGCTACCTGTCCAAGTGGGCCCTATCATGAAAGATATTATGTTCCAAGTATTGGACATCCCACTTTCTTATAACATTCTTTTGGGTCATCCTTGGATCCATGACATGCAAGCTATGCCTTCTACATACCATCAGTGTGTCAAATTCCCACATAATGAAGCTGAAATTATGATCCCCAGGGATCATACTATTGCTATCAATACTCTTGTTGTTGCTGAAATGTTTGTTCCTCACAAAAAACCCTCTAATGATCCTACTACATCCCTGGCTGCTGTTGAGAAAACTTTTGAAATGATGAGCCTTGGTATGGGTGAATGCACGCTAGATTCCATTGCTACTATGCCTACTTCTCCTAGATCATATGGGAGACCTTCTGATAAGATGAAGCCTTCTACTTCTACCATGACAATTTTTGGTAATTTTGTTCAAGCATCCATACCCCTAGAGGTAGAAAGAGAAGAACAAGCTGTTAGAGAATGGATTTATAGAGAAGAGGAAGATAGTACCACTATTGCTACTCCTATTTCTCCTAAGCGCTATGGTAAAGGCTATAAATTTTTGCAGCAAATGGGCTATCAAGGTCATGGACCTATAAATGATAATGGGCACACCCTAGTTGAGCCTTTGAGTCATACTAATGGCCGACCCTCTAAGATTACAATAGGTCTAGGATATGGTGTCGATGATGACCTCCCTACATGTTCTAGCAATGCTCCCATGATTAGTGATTTAGACATAGATACAGATGAGTCACCACTACACACTATGGCTCAAATAAGAGATGATATTCCTTCTACTTCACTCCTTTGGGGAGAAGAATACATACCTACCCATGATTCAGCTAAAGCTTCTATGTCTAGAGATAATGAATTTGATCCCAGAGCTAGACAACGTAAGAATATTTTGTGGTTAACGAAAAGAGGAGATCTCACAAATAATGATGCTGAAGCCTCTACTTCTAAAGGTCCTAAACCTTCTTGGTGCAAGCATCCCAGTAGAAGCGTAACAATAGATTCAAAGGAATATGAAAGGGATAATCTCTCCGATGGATCTTCCATAGTGGATATGGAAGTGGATGTGGTTCATACTTATGGTGACCAACCTGATGTAGTTGATGAGTCTCGCATAGGGTCTGATGAGTTTAATCCACGTATTGCTTTAGTGGACCACGCTGTTCCTTCTATGACAAGTCTAGATCTTACCCTATAGGCTCAAACTCTCTTATCACCAGAGATGACATCCCTTGCATAAATGCTATTGAACTAGTCACTTCATTTCATCTCACAAAATTAGATCTCATAGCTTGGTCCACCCAAGATCAACATGCCATTGAAACTGTTACTTCTACCAGCGAACCAACAACAAAAAGGACTGAATCAGAAATCAAGTATCTCAATGATCAAATCAAAAGAAAAGAGAAATGGTTAGATGGTGAAAACCACATTGTGGTGGTATCTGAACCTAAAAAAAGTAGAAATAAAAACGTGCTCCAAAATGATGATTATCAAATAAAAAATGACAAGCTGATTCTCTACAAAAAAATGGTGAACTTTTTTAAGAATTATTTCACATCTGTCATATTTCAGCATATTCCTAGAACTCAGATCAAATTTTCTAATGCCTTGGTTACTTTGGCATCCATTTTACAATTGACAAAGCATAAATCCCGCTTCAAGTTCCTGGTGGAAGAATTACACTATCTTGCTCATAGTCCTTACTCTTGCATCATATTTTCCTATTTCCAAGATCACATTATCCTTGAAAATCTCATCCATCACACCTCACATTTACCCTCATCTCTGGTGACTTGTATAGGAAGGGTCTAGACAGAACTCTCCTTAAGTGTCTAGAAATAGAGGAGTTGGGTAAAGTTCTAGCTGAAGTCCACGATGGTATATGTGGATCACACTTTAATGACCTTGCGTTAGCTTGGAAATTGCTTAGGGCTGGTTCCTATTGGTTAGGACCTTGTATTATCATAGTAGCATTTGGGTCCAGTGCCTCTCAGTTATCTACATCAGAGGAAGTAGAGCTTACCAAGCCTATCAATGTTCTAAAATTGTAGAAGTTCTATGCTTAAGGTCCTTGAGCTCTTTGTACATATTTTTATTGATCTTGAAAAAATTACAAAAAAATTCATATATGATGCTGAAAAAATCCTAAAAAGTATAAAAAGTACTGAAAAAATGAGCATCCTAGTGAAAACCTAGCAATAGGCACTTTGATGTCTCACCCAAAAAAAAGAAAAAGTGCCTTGGTGAAAACCTCGAAACAGGTGCCTTGGTAGCAAAAATACAAAAAAATTGCAAAATTTCCTGAAAAAATCTATCAAGTGGTGAAAACCTAGAAACGGGTGCTGCTTGAGACCCTTGCACCTATGTCTATCAGTCTTGCATGGCACTCATTCACTCCACTTCTCGCTTTGTCTCTCCTAGCATGGAATTGACTCTTGTCTTAGTTTAGGGGGCATACGTTGTTCTAGCTTATCTTGGGTCTCTTTGTGCGTCCGGGTTTCTTGGGCCACTTGGTTCAAGTGGTGTTTTTCAACACCACTCCAATAGTGTTTTTCAACACTACTTTAGCATCAAGTGTTTCTCAACACTTATCAGATGTCTTACCCACAGTCTAGCATGATATGATATTTCTCACTGGCAGATGCGATACTCAAAGATTGACTCTATGACCTACACACATGCACTGAAACACTTGACTCGCTAAGACTTGCTTGACTTTATTTCTTTGTGTGCTATCTATTATGATTTCTTTGCTGAGTGTTCTCTCCCTAATAGTTTTCGATGATGCCGAGCTAGAAGACTGGGGCATGAGAACATGTTTTATTTTCTTTCTGCTTGTGGGTATATTTTTGTTGGTCCTCATTATCATTAGCATTTATGCTTGTTCCACTTGACATTGGGATCTACAAGGTATTATCCTTGACTATTTTTCACAAGTGCATACTTATAGTCATCCTGACTTTCTTGTGTCTTGATGTGAGCATAATCTTTCTATATCAAACTTAGGGAGTCTCACTGCACTAGTCATCTTGACTTATATGTCTTTGGTGCCTAGGTGGGATTTCCACATTCCTATCTGATATAGATCATATTTAGATCCACATAGTTATACTAGTGTGTATGGTATGATCTTGCGATGCTACCAATAATGCTCGATGATGATTATTAGATGTCTATTAGCTTTGTGACCTTGCAAGTAAACCACTTTTCATGTAGCTTGCATTTTTAGGTTCATGTTAGTTAGTTTTGCATCTTGCATATGGAGAGAGCTCTCCTTTATCTTTCATGGAATTGTTAATCAAACTACACTCACCTTTCACTTCTTCCTGATCATGTCTTTCACTTCTTGTCTTTCATCTCATATCATTCTCTATTCATTTCGGGATCAAAACTGAAATCTGAGTTCACCTTGATCATCCAAATCACATTTCTCCTTCTTCCACATAGTTGGATGACCTTTTTGAGGCCCGATCCTTCGATCTTCATTGGGGCATCCTTTCCCTCTTCATCCCCATCTCTTTCAACCTTCTAGTCTTTCATTCATTTCATCTCTCCTTCAATCTTTGCTTGGGCATATCTTCACTTCTTGATGGTTATTCTATCATCTTTCATCTTCGATTATGATTTCTAGTGATTTGATCATGTCACTCTTGCTTCTGCATTCCCTCTACCTAATTTCACTTTTGATCTCGAGGGGGCAGACACATCATATCCTATTGGCTATTCTCTAGAGCATATGCTTGACCATTCCATTTTCTTTGATCGATCTATCTTTGCACTTGACATATTAGTTCTTATCTCGAGTCTTGATACTGTCCATCTCTTTCCTAAGTGTTCAGTACTGTTGCTACCAGGTTGACCATGCAAGATTTGCTATCTCTCTGCACTTCATTCTTTGGAGTTAGATCGCTATCTCTTTCCTTCTTGGCTAATCTATTCTTTGACATAATGTGTTCCTAGATCGATCACACATTAGTCAAAGAGGGGAAAATGTATACACCTAAAAATGGTCATCTAGACTATTAGCCCCTTTGCTAGCATTTTTGCTAAAATCATCAATTGCTTATTCTTGATCAAATCCTAGTTCTATCATTTATTCGATTATTTTCTATGGGCTAACCATTTTATCCTAAGTCTTTATTTAATTAAAAGGAATATTTCCTCCCCTTTTATTAAATAAAAAGCCCCCACTTTTCCTCTTATCCTAAGTTGCACAAATAAAGCATTATTCTAATTTTATAAAAAGAAGAAAAGCATTATTCTTGTGCACATGGATTGGTCTTCTTTCAAGCTCCACAGTTGATTAAATTTTTTGCCTCTTAAACTCCATGGTCCATTCTTTCTCATTTCTTATAAAAGGAGAGCTCTCTTCTCATTTTAGGATCCATCTTTTGAATACTAACCTTATGCTGTAGGATTTCTTGGAGACTTTGGAGCTTTTTGAAGACATTCTTGCATCCATCTTTCATTTCTTGCATCATAGCTTCATATTTATGCTTTCCTAGATTAGCTTCATTTCTATGCTCTAGATTAGCTCACATAGATTAATTAGCTTGGATTGTAACACTTGCATCTTTCTTTTCATAGCTTAGCTTGCATTTCCATTCTTAGCATAGATTGCATTTCATCTCCATTTAGATTCTTGAAGATATTGGCATTCTTGCCCTTGTCTCATTGAATATCCCATTGCATGGTTTACTAGCAAGGTTATTGGATTAATAGCTCTAGTTGAGAGCATTCTTAACACTCTTGCACTCCATGCCTAGGGAGCTCTAAATCAATTTTTCAAGGTTTCCAATCCATGGATTCTCTTGGAAGCAATGATTTAGAGAAGTGCACATCTTAGTGTGTACAATTCCAAACTGGTCTCAAAGAGGACTATTGATGCAATGACACCTTTTGATATGAAACCAAACTGAAAGATGATACAATGTGTATGAAACTGAATTTAGATGTACTTTAAACCTCATGTTACACTTTGAAATCATTGTTACCTCATAAATGTAGATGTACCTTAAACCTCATGTTACACATTGAACTCATTATTACCTCATAAATACACTAACACATTGATTAATCCAAACTAAACTAGAAGCATGAAGGATATAAAACTATCATATTGACCTTACATTAGTTTTTACCTCATAATACTACCATCATAGTGTTAGTGTGTTTGGAAACAAGGACAAACAACAAAGGTGAGATAAAAATTTATATCTTCATGATGGGAGAGTCACCAAATTTCATTATTAAAACCTTTCAAGAGAGTCACAACCCTTCATCCTTTATGCTATTTGAAAGGGTCACAACCTTTCATAACTACCACCTCTTGAAAGAGTCACAACCCTTACAACCCTTTATCTGTTGGAGTCACTTTCTTATTCATACTTCTCCACTAATTCCTTCTTGATTCATACTTTCAAACTATATCTACTCTTTATACTTATCATTTAAGTCTACATAGACTCTCCTTATCAATTTGTATCAGCATATTATTTTATGTTTGCATTTATTCCTCCTTTATATCTATATACACTCTCCATATGCCTTCAATATTTCTTTGATGATCTTCCCTTTTAGCTTCTCCTTTGTAGATATGCAGATGTAAGTCTGATATAAACTCTTGGCCCCCCTCAAATGCACTCTACAACTTCTTAGTATAATTTCCCAAGAGTGGTGTCTCTCCCACTTTCTTATTGCTCTTTAACTAATCTTAATTGTTTCTTTTATTTCTAATTCAAGTTTATTTTTGAATTCTTCTCCAATTCCAACTTTGACTATTTCATATTTCATTTCCCATTTTTCCTTGCTCCATCCATGCCCCCTTTCAAATGAAATATTATTCCTTTTATATCTTATGTTGAGGGAGTCACAACTCTTCACCACAAATCCCTTGACCTTTCATTAAACTTAAATAACCCACAATTATGTTTTATTATTATTTGTTTATTATTTTATTATTTTAATTATTATTAAATCCCATCTATAAAAAGGGACATTACAATAAGGCACAATGAAAATATTTCTATCTTAGGATTATTTTGGAGATAAACATTGAAAAATTCAATGTTACTTTCAAAATAAGATTATGAGTTTCCAATGTAAATAATAGTTATGCTTGACAATTTATGAGTTGCAGTGAGAAGTTCTCATCTATATGTAAGAAAATAAGATATTTTAGTGGATTTAGGACATAGGAAATCCAACTTATCATGGACATTTATTCTACTTGTCATTATTTTCAATTTCATACACCACATTCAAAGTAAGGTAGCATGGTTATATATGTTGGAAGCCATTACAAAAATAGATTGGGCATGTGAGATTGACAATTGGAAAATTATTTGAAAATCATTTCAAAAGAATCAAAGGTTAAGGAAATTGAAAACTGAAAACTTCTTTATAGGAATTGTACGTAGATAGATAGCACCAATATCATGATGATAAGTGATAGAAAAAGAGTAGAAAATGAAATGAACTATGCAAAGAGGATGTAGACCAAACTTTGGTTGTTAATGTCTCATACTGTGGATTGATTCTGGGATAGCTTGAGGAGTATTTGTAGAGGTAATAAGAATGCCTTTTACAATTGGTAGCATGATTGATATTAATTCTGGAAATGAAAGGGGATAATGATAATATGCCAAAATATTTTCATTTAAATGTGAAATATTAATATGAAATAGGTTTTGCTATATACAAGGCTAGAAAAATAGGTGAAATTTATTTCACTAGAGAATCACAAGGTTTTTATTGTCACTTAATATTCAACATCAGGGTAAAACATTTTTATTCAAGGGTGAAAGCAATATGACATAAAAAAAAAATGGACTAATAGTTTCATTTGAAAAAGAAATTGATTTCATGTGAAAGGTTGTCATTTAATGGTGAAAATATATGACAAATTGTGAAAGGATTTGATAAAGGATTTTAGATAAGGGTGAACATTTGGAAAAATGTTGTAATTGCCAAGTGTTAGAGGGAAATGGGTAAAATGCTCAATTTAAAAATAAAATATTTCCACCAAGGGGAGGAAACTATGGTTGCAAAATGCTAAATTTTGTCTATGTAAATATAAAAGGGGTAAAATGGATATCTCATGGGGTGAATATTTTTACTCAAGGAAGGAGTGTAATAGTAAAGTGTTTGCACTCAGGGTGAAAATATTTTCACAAGACATGAAAAATGAGTAAACATTGCTTCTAAACAAAGAGATACACAAAAATGATTTTATGCCAATTGTTCAATAGATTGCCAAATGTGGAAAAGTGAATGGGAAAGGTTAAAGTAGTGTCACATGGGTAATTGAAGAGTCATTGTTTTTATTAATGTGACTAATGTCCAAATTGTAGAGAATATTTGTTTTCACTCAACATACAAATATTTTTTAATAGAAGATGATTATGGGTGGTAGCAAGAAGTTGAGTCCCACTCTTGGGCAACAAGTGGAAGTGTTTTCTCCATTTTTCAAATTTACTATCAATTGATGTCAAAATTTGAGGCACTTAGAGATTGGAACTCAAAAAATCTAGTGATAGAAAATGTAGTGCTCAGAGTCTACTTTTCAAATATGTAATTTATTTCAATATCCACATGATAGAAATTTCTTTTTAGTAGGCATGTTTAAAAACCACTTTTTCAAAATGTCTGGTTCAGGTCCATACCACACCCATGTATGACCACCATATTTTAACCTAAATAAATGAATATTTGTGAATCCTTTTGGGGAAAGATACCGAGACACCAAATACTGATAAGCATAAATATATATATATATATATATATATATATATATATATATATATATATATATATATATATATATATATATATATATATATATATATATATATATATATATATATATATATATATATATATATATATATATATATATATATATATATATATATATATATATATATATATATATATATATATATATATATAATATTTTTTAAATTAATTTTAAATTGACTATAAAGTACATTTTTGAAACCTCTCGTGTACAACCACCATAAATTGATGAAAATTTCACATTTTTTCAAAATTCTTTTAAAAAAAAATATATTTAAGATATTGTATGTAGATTGATGTTATATAATTTATTTTCCAAAAAACCTAAAAATAAAAAAGTTATTAACGTTTTAGTGAACCTCACTATTTTTGATGTAGTCAAGGATGGTGGATCCAATGAAGGATAGTCCAAACCTTGCAGCCAACATAATTACATAGTGAAATACTCAATAATTCAACACAAAGTAATTGTTTAACATTGATTTTCATTAACATTCCTGGTTGTAAGGCCTTTCGGGTTAGGGCCAATTACAATTAGAAAACAATTCTGCAAGATCCACAACCAGATCCAATACAAACTCAACTAGTTCAACTTTGAAGACAATCAGAAGCTGATGGAAACCCTAAGGAAGATCTAAACTTGACCTCGCAAGCTTCCAAGCAATCTCCTTGTCTCCAAGTGTGCAAACCCCTAGCTTTGCTACAAATAACTATTAGATTACAATCTGATCTACAAGAACGTGCAAGAACTTTTCCACAACTTTACCAACTTCAACTTCAAAACCTCAGATCTAACTCACTAAGTCTTCAAGTCATGAACTTCTCTACTCCTTCATGATCTCTCCTCTCCTCCCTAAAAATCTACCCAAGCACTCCTTAAATACTAATCATCAGCCACAAGTTGACAAGATGAAACCCTTAACTCCCCAAAATAAATAATTAAATGGCATACAAGTCGGCTTACAAATGTATACAAACATTTAATTCAGCATGTTGGCCCATAACAATGGCTACCAACAATAAATTTTCCAAGTCATCTCAACCAATCATACAGAACTCCAGTTGGTAAGCCAGATCTACCGAGCGACAGTGAATTAACCGAGTATGCTAGGCATCGCTAAGCACCAGTGTCGATCGAGCATCATAGGCATGATCGAGTAACACTTTCACCGAGTGCCAGAGACTACCAAGTTCCTTCAGTGACCAAGCTTACTTCAATGATTGAGACCATCAGTCAAGGCTACAACCAAGTAACACCGGACAAAATACCAACACCCCATGCAGTTTCATCGAGGACAAGAATGCCCCTACCTTAACCTTGGATGCCCTTGCATTAGACACCCTAGGTTCCAAAAGATGTTCATATGTGAGAAGAAAATCTTTCAGGATTCAACACATAAATCTCGAATTGGTTCTTCACATACAAGTCCTCCACCTTTTCTTCTTGCAAATTCTTCCACTTCAGTTTCCTCTATCTCTTCAAGTCTTTTCTAGACAATGTACAGGTTGGTTCTCCGTACTAATTATTCCTTTTCTCTGGATCCACAAGCTCCACTCAGGAACCAATAATCAGGCTTCTCCTATTGAGCATTTCATCCATCAAAGGCATTAGTGAAAACTTCCTATCATTCTTCTCAACAGTAAACACATTTTGGACACAGTCATAAATAGCTCTACAACCATATTGCAAAGGTCTACCAAGCTATATATCACAACTATTCATCTTCACAATGTCACATAACACAAGATCCTTGTACTGGCCAATCTGAACATCAATGAAGAATTTTTCTCTAACTTCCAAAGCATGAACATCTTGTAACCATCCAATCCTATAAGGACAAGGATGCTTCATCTATTCAAACCAAGTTTCTAAACTAGGTCCTCAATAACAAGGTTATCAGTACTAACACTATAAAAAATAACATCATAGAGTTTACCTTCAGTCTTTCATTGGGTCCTAAACAAGTTACTCCTCTGACAAGGTTCATCATTTGTACCGAGCAATGTTCACCAAAGCAACAAGTTCTCTGATTTAGGTTCATTCTAAATGTTCTCATTCATCACAACAGTCCGTCGATCAACCTTCTTCTGTGTACACTCAAAAGAATGGTGTCCTTCTTCTCCATAGTTATAGAAAGTACCTTTAAAGATAACTCTTCATGTCTTCTTCTTTGGTTCCATAGGTTTCTGTTCATCTTCTGCATCAGTCAACTTTTCCTTCACCGAGTGATCAACCTTTTCTTTCCCTTGGGAATTACTAGGCTATTTCCTCTTCAACTTATCTTCTACCTCTAGAACATACTAATAAGCATCTTCAACAAAATCAATCTTTAGCATACCAAGCTCATCCTGAATATTGAATCTCAGACCATTCACATACCAAGCTACCTTTTCCTTACCAAGCTCTCGGTGTCCAGACCGAATAGTAAGTTTGTAGAACTCCTCGATATAATCTTCAATAGACAAATCCTTCTGTTTCATGTTTTGCAACTTCTTAAACAAGTCAAGCTCATAGTTAGAAGGTATGAACTTAGCTTTCAACTTAGTCACCATCAACCTCCACCAATTGATCTTTGTTTCACCTTCATCTTCTCGGTCTCTTTGTAGTTATTTCCACCAAAGAGCAACATGTCCTTTCAACTTTGTCTATGCTAATCTCACCCGAAGAGGATCTTCAATTTCTTCTAGCTCAAAGAAGTCTTCAAGTTCACCAATCCAATCAATCAGATTGTTAGGCTTCAAAGTACTAGAGAAAATAGAAACTTCCATTCGGTAATTACTAAATTGAGCAATAGATCTAGGCAAATGAGTAGTTCTGTCTTCACTAGATTTGTTCCTTAGATCTAGGCATCCTTAAAGATATGCAAATAAACCCTCTTCAACAACCCTCATTAACCACCTTGTGATAATTTCCAAGTTGTAACCAAGTCAGATCACAACCTGCAATCTTGCAAATAGCCAGGGCATGATTTCACAAGTTCAGTGATTCAGATCTGCAATCTAGATTGTGCACAATCTCTACTTCAATAGGATCAACTTCACAAGATAACCTTGCTAGGTTAACCTTCAAGATCAGCTCCAACAGGCACAAACCTTTTCTCTAATAACACCTGATGCAGTCAAGGATGGTTGATCTAATGAAGGATAGTCCAAACCTTGCAGCCAATAGAATTACATAGCAGAATACTCAACAATGCAACACAAAGTAATTTTTTAACACTAATTTTCATTAACATGCTCGACTCTAAGGCCTTCCAGGTTAGGACCAATTACAATCAGAAAATAATTATGCAAGATCCACAACCAGATCCAATACAAACTCAACTAGTTCAGCTCTAAAGATAATCAGAAGCTGATGGAAACCCTAAGGCAGATCTAAACTTGATCTTGCAAGCCTCCAAGAAATCTCCTTGTCTCTAGGTGTGCAAACCCCTAGCTTTGCTACAAACAACTAAAATATTACAATCTGATTTGCAAGAACATGCAAGAACTTTTCCACAACTTCACCAACTTTAGCTTCAAAACCTCAGATTTGACTCACTAAGTCTTCAAGTCATGAACTTCTCTACTCCTTCATGATCTCTCCTCTCATCCCTAAACATCTACCCAAGAACTCCTTAAATACTATTCATCAGCCACAAGTTGGCAAGATGAAACCCTTAACTCCCCAAAACAAATAATTAAATGCCATACAAGTCAGCTTACAAATGTATACACACATTTAATTCAGCATGTCGGCCCATAACAATGGCTACCAATAATAAATTCACCAAGTTGGCTCAAAAAATCATACAGAACTCCAGTTGGTAAGCCAGATCTACCGAGTGACAGTGAATTAATTGAGTATGTCAAGCATCACCGAGCACCAGTGTCGACCGAGCACTGCAAGCATGACTGAGTAACACTTTCACCGAGCACCAGAGACTACCGAGTTCCTTTAGTGACCGAGCTTCCTTCAATGACCAAGACCATCAGTCAAGGCTACAATCGAGTAACACCGACCAAAATACCAGCACGCCATGCAGTTTCATCGAGGACAAGAATGCCCCTGCCTTAACCTTGGATGCCCCTGCATCAATTTTATGTTTAAGTACTACTTTTAATTAATAAATAATGTAAAAATAGTAAAAATATTCATATCACTATGAGATTTACATTTATGAAATTAGGATAGTGAGAACTGTAATGGGTTTTAATTTTGTCAAAAAATACGATCAAGAAGGCCCTCAAAAAATTACGACAAGGCATAAATCTAGCATTCTAGTGCCTTAGCCAATTTTTTGGAGGTCAAGGCATAGGCTTGGTCCCACCAAGCCTATCGCAAATTGAAATCTAAGGTGGAGACATGTTTCCTACTCATGTCTTAAGAAACAAGCACCCATTTTTGACAAACAATGATTTAGAAATGAGTGCACATTTAATTCAAGTAATAGGGACCCATTTCTAAAAGATCCTTTGGGACAAAAAATAGGCCCACATGGACAAATTTCAATGATTGAATGACTATTCTATTATTATTTAACTGTCTCAATTTGCATATAGAATGTTCTCATAAAAAAATTCCCTTTTCTTGTCTTGTTATGGATTTGACATGTTGAGAAACATTTGAATTCAAAGTTTGGTACAAACATGGGATCAAAGAAATGAAGAAAGAGGCCAAGGAAGGTTCTGACAGCTGAGGAGGTTGTATCAAACAAGGAGGAAAAACATCAACGATGAAGAAGAGCAAGAATTAGAGAATTGAACAATGTTGGAGCTTCAAGTTCAACAATCATTTCAGAAGAGGAGAACATTGAGGACACCATAATGGATGCAGAGGTTAAAGAAGAAAACACAATACAATCAAATTCAAGTGCATCTTCTAATCTAGTATTAGATACAGGTATGTCTTTACAACCCTGTGCTTATTCCCATGATGAATTTGGTGATTTTGTAGAAGAAGGTTACTCTTTAAATGATTTATATTTTCTTCATGAAAAATAGAGTAACAAATTTTGCACATCAAACCCCAATTGAAAGTCAAACTCCAAATGAAAGTCAAAGACCAATTGAAACTAAAATTTAAACCCCAACTGAAATTGAAAATCAAACAACAATTGAAATCAACAATGTGGATGTAAACATGGAAACACCAATTGAGAAAGAAACATGTTTGAATGATAACGAAATGCATGAAAATGTTAAAATTAAGAGCGATGTGCTAGACAATCTTCATGTCTTGGTTTCAAGGAAACATATTATGACACATGCTAGTAGATTGTTTAGACAATTGTTTTATAATAAGAAATTTTTGTTTAATGTTAATTAATGTTGCAACTAATTAAAGTGACTAAAATGAAAAAATTTGACGAAGAGGTTAGGCATTTATGTAAAACCCAAGAAGAAGGATGAGTCTTTAAAACAAGTTGTAACCATTGTTGCTAGCACCTTTGATACAATCAGAAAGAAAAGATATTCTAAAGATAGGAATGCAACACGATGAACAATAAAAATAACTTTAGTAAACAAAAAAACTTATGATAAAAGAATGATTAGTAACATAAGTGGATATATTAATATTCATCGTAAAAATTTGGCAAGAGATGTAAAGAGAAGAGTTAACTTTGAAAGTGATTCGAAAAACAATTTGTTGACTTATAGTGGAAGACTCTCAAGGTTTGATATGAAACTTACTAGTGAAGTTAAAGCTTTGATTGCAAAATTTTGGCATGATAATAAAAGAGCATCACCTAATGCCAAAGGTGTTCTTAAATCAAGAGTTGGCTCAAAAATTCATGATCCGCATCCAAAACACCTTTTGGACATGACTTAAACTGAATTGTACAAATTTTTTTGGATGATAAGGTGTTAACTATTAGCATTAGTCAAAGATCTTTTGAAAAGTGTAAACCTTGGTATGTAAGGGTTAACAAGGAAAGAGTCACATGTTGTAAAACTCATGTTCAATTTTATTACCATTATGATGTACAATAGTACAAAAACAACAATATGTGACTAAAAAAACTATTAAAAAATGTATATAAATGACTAAACTTAGTCACGTGACTATTAGTAGTTAATTTGCAGTCATTTATAACATGACTAAATTTACTACTAAATGATTTGGTCGCGGATTTAGTCATTGATTTAGTCATTGATTTAGTTGTTGATTTAGTCACTGATTTAGTCGTTAATTTAGTCATTGATTTAGTCGTTGATTCAATCATTTATTTAGTCATTGATTCAGTAGTATTAAATATAGCCATGCAATGAATAATTTATTGAATGCCATAAACAATATAATCCAAATAACATAATATTAAACTTGAACTAAAATATAAAAGAAAATAAAAATATTACATTTATGAACAAGCTACAACATGCTATAATTAAAAGATTGATGCAAAATTTTGATAAATAAACGTAATGATCTACACTAAAAAAACTTAATGCAAATATATATATAGATGTGAAAGATTATAGTATATATCTAACTTAATGAAAAATGTAAAAGTTGTCTTAAAGAGTTTCTAACTCTTTCAAATACACCATGATAACTAAAATCCTTAAACAACACATTCAAAATACTGCATAAAGTTGTAATGAGTCAAGATGTCTAAAAACATCTAGTACATGATAAACATGTTTAATCATGCCATTTTTTGCAAATAATTTAGTGGCCACCGTGTGAAGGTTCCCTCTTTCTCTTTTAGGCGAGTGGCCCCATCTATTTTGTCTTCATAAACAAGAGAAACGTTACTTGTGACCTTAAAAATGTTTACGTTTGCATCTCCTATTCCTTTCAAATTGACTCCATGAGAAATAGATAGGGAATGAATCCTCCCAATTTCCACAAAATCACCATCATATGGATCCAACACCCTAACTTTTTCCCCTTCTTTGAGCTTATTATCAATACATTTCTTCAAAAAGGCAAAAAAAAATATTATATTACATAGTTAATTATGAAAGCCATAAATATAAACACTTATACATGACCATGCATGCATACATACATATTATGACAACATAATTACACATTTTATTAGTAAAAGAAGGATGATATCCCTCAAAAAATACATATAATGAACAACACTAGATATACATATAAGAACAATAATAATACATATAAAAACAATAATACATATAATAGCAAAAACAATACATATTACAAATAACAACAATAATACATATAACATAAACATAAATACGTATTAAAAAAACAAGAACAATACATATACCAACATCTGTGATCAATGCCAAAGTATCTTTGCTTCATACAAATATAGTATCTATGTTTCATACAAAATGCTAGTGTAATTAACTTTGGTCATGCTTACATGTAGAAGAGGTAGTTCACTGCTATGGATCAGATAAAGATAGTCCAAATGGGACAAGACAATGAATATGGAATAAGGTGATTGAATCATAGTTGACAAAAGGTAACAATTTCTTTGTATGTGTAGATAGGTTTGGGAAAATAACCAAGGATGAGATGATACTGCGGTAAGTGGATTGGAAATGTGGCCTATAGTTGGAAGCCTAATATTTTAATAAAGATCAAGTGTATGAGATTTAATAGGGAAGGATTAACATCTCCATAGGAATTTGAATGGATTGTAACTAGTAGCTATTCAGTGAGATTCTATGCATACAACAAATGATACAAATGGATTTGGGTCTGCTAGATGACAAGAGCCTTGGCCCTTCACTTTAGTAAAAGGGCCACTAGGGATAGGAAAGATGCAAACAATATGGAGAATATTGAATGTTATTCATCTCTTTCAATACCACCACTATAATGGTGCACTTCTTAAGAAACTTTCTCCTGAAAGCTATAGGAAAGCCAATAATAATGCAAACAACATTGATGGTACTAGAACAAGATTGATAGATGATGTTATCTAGAGTATGGATTGAACACTGATAGATAAAATTGTTAGGATAGTTGACATCTAAGTAGCCAAATCAATCCCTATCAACCATCAAATCCGAGTATGAATTGTACCTGAATCACGTATAGTATCATCCTTGTAACTATACAAGATGAGATCTTAAGTGATAAAGATATGAATGTGAATGCCTCTATTATTTTAAATATAGTAATCATGTGTTAGAGTGTTTAGTTAAACCTATTGTCAATCAGGATTGTGCCTTTAGATTTGATAATGAAATCTAGCTATCTCGTTGAAACATGGAAACTCTCTCAGGTGGTGGGTTGTCCTAAAACAAGAGATGAATCTCCAGAAGATAGGTCAATTCCAAAGTAGTGCTCACCTAAAGCTAAAAGTGTATATGGGAAAAGAAATGAGAAAAATATGAATACCTAAAACTGAATGAGGTGATACACCAAATGATTTGTATGCAACTTTAATTGAATCAACAAGAATCAAAGATGACAATATTGGTTCTCAATACTCAGACAAACATGAAATTACAAAAATGATTCTAGGCAAGGACCTAGAATCTTTTTCTTTGAAAGTGAAACTAAGCTTCACCATTTTTTTGCAAAAGAGTAAGGACACAAACAAAGACCTGCAACCACGAGTATCTAGATTTGAATAGGTAATAAGGGATATAGTTTGAATGTAGGATAAACACAACATAGAAACAAAGAACCCACAATATTGCATCCAAATAAATGACAAGGAACCACTGTATCAATATAATCAATGCTAAAAAAATCTGTGCTACAAAATGCCCTTACAATTTTCTCACAAATATGCAATTTGCCAAAACATGTGAGACAAAAAGGTCCTTCAAATGAGGTCAAAAAACAATAATATAGGCTAAAAATCACCAAGGGTCGGATGTATGAGAAAAACCCATAAAATTAGGAGCTAAACTACCAAAAAATAAGGTCTAAGTGCTCCTATAACTCCACCAAGCTATCCTCAACTGAAAAACCACTCAAAACTGCCCCAAAGCTGCTCAAGATCCTCTAAAAACATGCATAAAATAAGGGGGTTGGATATGATAATAAATCCCACCAAAATAGGGATGTAACTGCAAGAAACTATAACCAAACAGTTGGAAATGGCTCCTCAATTGATGATGAACTAATAACTATCTCCAAAACACCTCCAAAGCGCTAAAAATAGGCCTAAACTACCCCATAACTGATCATGAACATGAAAAATATCCCTTGAGTAAGCATAGAACAAGTAGCCAACTGATAGTCCATCCCTAGACAAGCATGCCATCACCTAAGGTCAACTCCTAAAAAGACCTCCTAACTACATTTGAATAATTAATAATGTCTGCCTTATAATATTGACAAACTATTATTATTATTCACAATTAATGCAACTAGAAAAAATCCCCTAAGACTAATATTTTATTTATTTGTCAACTATTACTTGAATATATTTTAATATATTTAATCCTTTGGAACAAATAATTGACTCATTAGTTCAAAAAATAAAATATATTGAAGTATAGTGAAGTAATACTTAACAAATAAATAAAAGACTTCAACTTATTTACCTAATATTTAAATACGAATCATGATATATTTTTAATTAAAACATATAGCTTACACTATTTATTTTAATTTAAGTATATCATGATTTGTTTTTAAATATTAAATAAATAAATTGAAAGAGGTCACAAAAGAAATGAAACACAATTATATTCAAATTAAAAAATGATAAGTATAGTTAAAACATAATGAAATATTAAATTTAGCCAATATCGTTTTAAAAAATGATATTGTTAAAATTATATTTCATTATTTTAACTATACTTATCATTTTTTAAAATAATGTAACTTTATTTCATTTTATTGAACTCTTATGCAAGAATATCATTAACATTAAGATTTATAAATTATAAATTAATGAATATTTATTAACATTCATTAATTTATAATTTATAAATCTAATGTTAATAATATTCAACCCTATGACTTAAGAGTTAATCTAAGCTAAGGCACGCAATGCAAATCTTAAGGAATAAAAGATTAAAAGAAATAAGGAAAAGCCTTGCACGGGAGATATAGAGTAAATAACCCTAAAACATAACACTTGGCTCTCATTTGCATTTGCCTTGTTCTTTGTTGCTGCCGCTTTGCTCACCTCCAGCCACCATGAGGGTTTGGAATTTTGACTGTTGTTATTCCATGGTTGCCACTGTTGTTTCTAGTTGATGCCTCCTCTGTGAGGTATTTGATATAGATTTTTATTGTTGGGGTCTCCTCCAATTGCCATCGTGAGGTTTTGAAAAGGCTTGGTGGTGTGCTGTTGATCTTGAGCCACCATTCTTTGCTAGATATTTGCATTTTCCTCCATCTCGACCTGCTACCTTGGTTAGGTTTGGGAGATGTTTGATGAGGATTCTTTGTGACATTTCTTCTAGCCATACCATCATGAGGGTTTGAAGACCAAAAAAAATGTGGAAACTTTCTAGGCTTAGTTGTAGCTCTCTTTCAAACTTTATTTTCTAACAAGTACACATAATATTCTACCCCTTCTTTGATTGCAACTGTATTTTTCCTTGTTTGAAAAATATGATGTAAAAAGTATGATTCCATTGTTGTTTTGGGTTTTAAGAGGCACCAATGGTAGTTCGAACATTGTTGCATATAATGTTTTTAGCTTAATGCCTCAGTGAAATCACCTCATTTGGATTGTGGCCGTTGAACCTCTTTGGTACAAATTAATCTGGCTTTTTCTTTCTAATGGTTGTGACTTCTCAGAGATATTAAACTTATTTTTCTATGAAGCCTCCTTACATATTTGATGTGTTATGGGTAACTTTCTTGGTGACTCCTTATCGCCTTGTTTTGATGTTTCCTTGCATAGGGTTTGAAGGAAAAAAAACAAGGCAGAATATTGTTCTCTAAATTTTTTTATATTTTCTCTATTCCTTTGGCTACGGTTTGGCCATCTCTTAGCAGTAAATAATAAAAGAAAAACATTGAAAATTATGCACTCACATGCTCCTTTGATCCTATACACTAAATCACCCTACTATGAGTTTCTCTTAACTATACAGTTGCTAGCATATTGTTCTTCTTTGTTTCTTAAAGTCTTCTAACTTTTGCCTAGACAAAGCTCCCTTTACATGTTCCTATTGAAGGTTCCTTTTACATATAGTTAGCTTTATCTTTATAAAATTATGATGTGATTTTTCATCAGAAATACACAAGTGTTTCTTTGTGCACTTCAAGCTCAAATCCTATACACATATGGCTCTATTAATTTGACTGTCTTTTACTTTTAGACCCTTGGTGATGGTAAACTGTGCATTATCCCTTGTGAAGCTTGTGCATGATATTGCATTCAGGTGAATGATTGTAGCCCTACGGGCTATCCAGGACTGTTACAGGCATTCTTATACTCCTTGACATTATTATCATAATATGACTATCCTCACTCTGACTGCCCTTTTTTCCTCCTTTGACTCATGCATATATCAACTCTTGTCATACAATGCGGAAGCCATTGAAGCAAGTTTCATCTATGCACGTATGTACTACTTTTACCTCATTCCTTGTCTTCATTTGCCTCTTGACCAAGGACTATTGTATGCATTTTTATGCTATTAATGTCCATGTATGACTATCATTTTTGACCAGGGGACTAGAACTTCTCGGAAATTAAAGTATATTGTTATGTGTTGAAAGCTCAACTTTTCTACTCTTCATTACTATTTCATTTATCAATGTAACCCAATATCATTTTCACGATTTTTGAACATACTTCTACTATTATAGCTTTCATATTAGATGTATATACTATTAGTATTCATATTGTAGCTTCTCAAAAACTATGATTGATACAAATACTGCATACTACTTCTTGGTTGATCATAGTTATTTTGAAAAGTATACTATTTTGATATTTGATATAAAACTTGGTGTTCTTTTCTTGATAAACATACATTAGCAATTCAATATTTTGTAAGTATGGCATACCTCATTGAAAATGGCATCAATATATTCTTTTCCATCTTCCTTACATATTTTCATTCTCACTTACATTTGTGATTCCATAGTAACATTCTGGAAAAGATGGGGAACTTCATTTTTGTACTTTCCCTTGATGCTGGTTGTATCTTAATAATATGTTTTTAGTGTTCCTTCCTATAGAAATTTTTCATATAGTTTCTCTTCATTGCAACATATGTGTAACATGAGACATTTAGATAACCCAAAGATCTATCTGTAGTATTTATCTTTATGTAATAATCTGAAATACTCATAAGATGTGATAAGCTCCTAAAAAAAATAGTGATATATGTAGAATATGATAAGTCATTGTAACAATTGATGACTGATTTTTTTGACCTGAAAGGTTTCATGACGAAATGTCATGTCCCTTCAACAACTAATCTTTGACAGCTTGTATATTTTATTGAAAGGTTTCATATCTGTAGTTAATGTATGTCCCTTTAACAATCTCCTCAAGTCTTCAACCAACTACCTTGGTTCAACTAGAAGGTCCCATACTTGTAACTTATGTATGCCCCCTCAATAGTCTCCCCAAAATATTCACCTTTGCATGACTCGGCTGAAAGGATTCATGCTTGTAACTTATGCATGATCCTTCAACAACCTCATATCTTAAAATAACTCCATCTGTATCTGCACATAACACAAACATTGTTAAGAAATAAAGTAGTTCCAGTGATATAATCATTCCTTCCAATAACTCCTCTTTATTGCATTCTAATTTTACATTCTTGTAAGTGTATAGAATTAGATGATATAGATTGATAGGCTTAGTTCCTTCATTTATCAGTTCATATGAATTGACCCCATCTCTTTGTGTGTGTGTTTGTGTGTGTGTGTGTGTGTGTGTTCATATGAATTGACCCCATCTCTCTCTATCTCTCTGTCTCTCTGTCTCTGTCTCTTCTTTTTTCCAAAACAACTTCAGATACAGGCCCCAGATTGAAGCAAATAACAACCTTCAACAAAAATACCAGGGAATGGGGGCCTAGCCCTATCCTCCTATTTCCTGTATTTCTTCCATTTATAAGAATGTAGAATAGCTTTAATTTTTGCATTTAATATTCAAATGCATGCTTGCATTAGCCTAAGACACAAGTTGTGTGGCTACATAATAAATGCATTTTTTTCATGATTGTATTTCTCTTTATAAAAAGAGCTTTTGTATATCTTAAAAATGCATGTTCAATTTGAAGTTTTGATAGAAACCACTGCTTGTGTGGATCATTTCATTGTTGTACTTATGTTGTGCAAAATGAACAATCATTTCCTTTCTGTTTGAACTCCAGCATTTATATTTGAAAGAAATATGATTACTTGATAGTTAGGACAACAAAGATCAAACTTCTAAAATTTTTAAGATGAAACCAGAATTGAACCAACAACTAGGAAACAATCTGACAATTGAAAATAATCAATTGTAACAACAATTCAATGAATCAAAATGAACCCCTTTCACCAAAAAATAAGGGCTGGTAACAACCCTGCCAATTAGAACAAGTAGGGTGAAAATTGGTAACATTTTTGGTGACCTCTCAGGGGTGTTTTCCTACTAAACAGAAATAGACTAGTAGCCTCTTGCATATCCATTGGGCACAAAGTATTTAACTTAGAAAAAATTGAACCTTCTCAATCTTTAGAAAAAACTTGGAAAACCTGGAAAAATGAAACACACCACTCCAACTGAAAATTGAAAATGAAACTAAAACCAAAAGAAACCTCTTGCAAGTTGTTTAGGAAACTTGTACCTATCTATCTTCACCACCATTATATTATTGCTATACCAGTTCTATGAGTGACTATTTCCTCATGTAATGTAACATATTCTGAGGTATACATCTGTATGATGATGCTGATGGGATGAAACTATTGGTTTCTAAATAGCTTGCAAGACTTGAAAACAAATTTGAGTCCATTTACTATATTATCTCAAGTGTTTCTCTCCTGAAAAATTATCTTTCTATTTGAAAGCTGTAAGATAGGTAATGTCATAGATAACTTGTTTTGAATTGTGACCATTGTGCATAATTTGAAACCTTGGAATATCCAATGTTT
The DNA here is from genome assembly GCA_027943335.1 of Chamaecyparis obtusa. Taxonomy (NCBI): domain Eukaryota; kingdom Viridiplantae; phylum Streptophyta; class Pinopsida; order Cupressales; family Cupressaceae; genus Chamaecyparis; species Chamaecyparis obtusa. The sequence goes on along the minus strand of BSBK01000102.1, from coordinate 1,349,439 downwards.
TGCATTATGATTAATGTGTACATTTTTGAATAGTTTTTCTATGAAGTAATCAATCTTGCATCTTTCAAAAAACTACCAATTGACACTAAATTGAAACATGTGCTGGAAGCACTTAGAGGAAAATGAAACAATAAATAACCAGATTGAAAAATACCATTTCTACACTCCAAGAAAGCTATGTGAACCACTTGTCATGAGATAGGGTAACATAGTAATTCCATGCTCTATTTGATGGATGCTTGTTCATATTGTCTTCTTGTATTTTTGAAATGATTTTCTTTGATTTGATCAAACTAACACTAATAGAAACAATAGATAAACAACTGTTGTAGCTTATTATGGTGAGATGTGTGGTATCCTATGATGTATTGCATTGAGTTGCAACTCATGCTCTATATGATGGGTTCTCATCCATGTCATTATGATGTGCTACAATAGCATGCTTCTTTGTTGTTTCAAAGCAACTAACAACAACTAACTAAAGAAAACTAACTACGTGCAAATCACTTATTCAAACTAACTCACCTCAAAAGCAACACTTGAGGTGGATCCCATTCATTGGGATTTCTAACTCTTCTCCTTCAAGTGTAGAAAAATGAAAGGCATTGTGTGGCATACTGGATGTTATGATATACCGACCAGCCCACATAGAATCAAATTTTGAATGCCTTCTAGGTCTACTTTTCAATTCATCCCATCTTATCACAATGTCTCCTAGCTGGAAATTCTTGGGAGATTCATTTTTATCAAACGATCTCTTCATTTGAGCTTTATGAAGCTCAATTTTTTGCAATGCATCTCTCCTCTTTTCTTCTAACTCATTCAGTTGAGCCAACCTTGTTGTCATAGGTTCCTCTTCAAGCATATCCAATTGATAAATAAAATCAAGTGCTGGAAACTCAACTGAAATAGGTAATCTAGCTTCCTTACCATAAACCAGTGTGTAAGGAGACATACCAGTTGAACTTTTAGGAGTAAATCTATCAGCCCAAAGTGCTGATTTCAACTTTTCATGCCAAGAATGTTGATTACCTTCTAAGGTCTTTTTTATGATCTGAATCAAGTTCTTAATAGTGGATTTAGCCCACCCATTATCATGTGGGTAATAATTTGATAAAGTATTTAGATATACACCTTTTTTAATAGCCCATTCAACTATTTTACTTCCTGTAAATGCAAATGCATTATCTGAAATAATAGAATATGGTACAACAAATCTGCAATTAAATCATTATAAAAATTTTAAAACAAAAGTCCCATTTTCATCTTTAAGAGCAACTGCTTCAGTCCACTTTGTGAAATAATCAGTAGCTATCAATACCCACTTATGACTTGCACTTGAAGGTGGGTTAATGATGCCAATAAAGTCAAGACCCCATTTCATAAATGGTTGGTCCACTTGGACAAGCTGCAAAGGTAGCACTGCTAATTTTTCTTTCCCAAAAAAAATAGCACATTCTTTACATTTTCTTACCCATAAATGTGCATCTTTAAACACACTTGGCCAATAATAGCATGTTTTCATTACCTTAAGAGCTGTAGCTCTTGGTGAGAAATGGTCTCCAACTAACCCTTCATGAAATTGATGTAAAATATGATCAACTTGATCTGGTTTAATGCATCTCAACAAAACACCTTGCAAATCCTTCTTAAATAATGTATCATTTAATAAACAACATGGAATGGACTGCAATCTATAGTACCTTCATTTTGACCTTTCCAAACCTTTAGGAAAACATCTTGTTTGCAAGAAGATGATCATATCATTTACCCAATCATTCTAAGAATTAGGGACAACAAGTTGTTCATGATCTTGTAAAGCTAAAACAACATCAAAATCAGATTTTGGAGTGTTGTCTCCATTTCTAGCAAGTTGTTCACACACACCCTTACCTCTTACTAGCTTGGTGACCTTGATTTCGATGTCATATTCCATTGCCTTGGTAATCCAGCCAGCTCTTTTAGTAGAAAATTCCTTACTCAACAATAAATCCTTAACAAAAGGATGTGCAACCATTAGTTTAATCTTATTGTTCGAGAGCATATGTCTAAATTTCTTCAAACTTCTTATTACAACAAGTACATGTTTCTCAACAAATGAATAATGCAACTCATAATCCTTAAAACCTTGACTGAAAAATGCTAAAGGCTACTCAAAACCTTCATCATTTTTCTGAACTAACATAGAAGCATTGCTATCAATGTTCCCATAAGCATATAAAATGAAATCTTTTGAGAAATCAGGATTTAATAAAGTAGGGGCAACATCCAATGCTTCTTTCATCAACTCAAAACTGCACTTACCTTCCTTAGTCCAGTTGAAAATCATGTTTTTTTTTTCTAAGCATAGCTGTTAATGGAATCAACAATTTAGTAATATCTAGAATAAATCTCCTCACAAAATTAATCCTTCCTAAAAAACTTTGGAGTCCTTTTTTATGAGCTGGAAGTGGTAGGGCTAAAATTGCACTTACTCTTTCAGGTTCAATGGTGATACCATCTTTAGAAACAATAAATCTCAGTAATTTACCTTCATGAAAAACAAATACACTTTTCTTGGGATTCAAAGAAATACCATATTCCCTGCATCTTTCAAAGATGACCCTTAAATGCTGAAAATGAACTAATGCATTCTTTAAGAAAATAGTTATATCATCAAGATAAACACGTACAAACTTATACATTGAGTTTATGAAAGTCTTATCCATAACTTTCTAAAATGTTGCACCAGCATTGGACAAACCAAATGGAATCTTCTGATAAGCCATAGTTCCCCACTTGGTAGTAAATGTTGTCTTAAATATGTCTTCTTCTTTTACCAAAATTGGGTTATAACCAGAGAAACCATCAAGTAGTGAAAACTATTCAGATCCTGAAACAACTAGCAAGATCTTCTCTATTGAAGGCAAAGGATGTCTATCCTTCAATGAAGCTCTATTTAAATCATGGAAATCAATACACAATATGATTTCTCCATTTTTATTTCCAATTGGAACCAAATTGGATACCCAAGAAGTATGCTTAATTGGGAATATAATATTGCTCTCAATCAAATTATTCAATTCTTTAATCATAAGGGGTTCTAGTTTAGGATTTACTAACCTCTATTTTTGCCTAACTGGTTTTGTTCTTGGTTCTAACTCAATGGTATGCTACAAAATACTAGGATCAAAGCCTTTCAAATCTAAATAATTCTAATCTATAATATGATGAAATTCATTGCATAAGCTAACAAATGTTTGATGCTCTTCAAGAGTACATACCTTTCCAATTTTTAGTACCTTATCTTTTCCAACAACAATTTCTTCATAGTGTTCCTCTTTAATCTGCAAGCTGGACTTATCCTTTTTTAGCTGGTCATCAGTATTAAAAATTGATTCTAAGGTCACAAGACCCTTGGGCAACTTGTTTGTCCTTAGGTAAATGATTTGGTCCTCATATTGGTCCTGTAATTTCTATTGGTTTGGTTGTGCAAATTCAGCCTCCTCTCTTAAGAAATTAACAATATGTTGGTCAAATTCAAAAAATTGCCAACTTTCAACATTATTAGGAACAACAAGCCTAACAATCACTTTTACATAGTTTATCCCTTTAGCTTTACCAATTTTAGTTAGAATGTCATTTTGTGCACCAACTGCTGCAAGTCTACCAACATGTTTATTCTGATTTCTAGGAACAAATTGCAAGTTAAAAGCTTTAAACCCTTCAATTAAATCCCATTCAAAATGCTTATAACTTTTCAATAAATCATTTTTAGTTGTATGGATATTTCTAACTTGATTAACAATGAGTTTAGAATCACTAAAAAATTGTAAACAGCTGATACCTTTTTTGATAGCCCACTTTAATCCATACACAAGTGCCTCATATTCAGTAATGTTATTAGTACAACTGAAATTAAATCTGAAGGATGCATAATACCTCTCATTTTCTTGTGAAATCAACATACAACCTCCTCTTGCACCTATTTTTCTGCGTGAACCATCCAAAAATAATTTCCAAACAACATTAGATTACTGTTCTAAATCCAAATCTATACCTTTTATGACATTTGGCATGAAATCAGTGATCTCATGAATGCCATAATTGCCCAAACTTGTCTCTTCAATCCGTTCATCAAAAATTTTCACATTTTCAATAGCCCATGCATCTAATAATATGTTAGGAATTTGATCTATCTGTGTTTGAGATTCACAAATAGCATCAATTTCCTCTTGATCAAATAATATAGCTGTTGTTTTATTTTCAGTACCACTAACATGCTCCTCAATACATAATTTTGTAATAGGTTCTAAAGGAATAGTTACCTTAGTACCATATGTAGTGCAAAAAATCATATGAGACCAATTTGCATATAAGTAGCCTCCTATTTTGGCAGTGAAATCTTGTGATAGGAAAATAGAAAAATTAGGAGGAAAATCTATAATGTACACATCCATAGAGACTGAAAAACTAGGACAAGTGTGCATAGTCAAATCAAGGTTCCTTATGATTCCAATAGTGTGAAGAAATATCCTATCTAGCTGAACTACCCCCTTTTCAATTGGCTCATACTCAAAGCCTAGCTGGTCTACAATCTTCTTTGGCATAACTGAGCTAGAGGCACCTGAATCAATCATACAATTATGTACTAGGTGCCATCCTATTATAACAGTGATATAAAAAGGTGGTGGTTTAACTAGCTTTGATGGTTGCTGGGTTGGAGTTGCATTTGCATCTATTAGAACCTTAGGAGTTTGTTGTTTCAAAGGATCATCAGATAATGAAAGTGATTGCAATGCTTCCTACAACATATCCTTTTGGCCTGGAAGTGCTAAAACATCCCAATTGGATACAGGAACATGTTTTTTCTTTAAATGATCAACAATATTGAAATTCTATGCACTAACCTTCTGCTACTATTTTGGAACAACAAGCTGTTGTAGTTTATCAACTTGTTGCTGATCACTTGCAACCTTAGTTTTTGACCTTGTAGATGCTGCTACAAGCTTCCATACCTAATTTTGATCAAAATTATTTGCTAAAACAATCTTATCAGTATTAAAATTCATCAAAGTAACATCACGATTACCTTGTGGCTGCATTTGGTCATCTTGAGCTTCTCCTTGAGCATCTACTGATTGTCCCTTTAAAACATCTTGCCTCTAGCCTTCAAGTGCATGAGGACAATCAAGCCAAAAATGGATTGCGTTGCAAGTATTACACCACTCCTCTTGTGCATAATTGTTCTGAGAAATAACTACCAGCTCGTTAAAAGTACTAGGAGTTCAATAATTATAAGGTTGACCAACCCCTGATTGTAATTCCTTTGTTGTCCTTGAGCTTGGCATGGCTAGTTTGAACCAAAAGCTTGATTAAATTTCTTATTTTTCTAATAAGTAGCTTGAGAAGGCCTATTGTATTGGCCTTGTTATCTCTTCAAGTTTTTTAATTTCATTTGCATAACTTTGCAAAGTTCTCATCATATTGTCACTTTTGTCCTTCAACTCCAAATTCTACTCTTTTAGCTCTCTAAAAGGAGTTGTAACAACATGTTCTTCTGCTGCAACCTGCATATTAAATGTTGGTAATGCTAGCAATGGTGGAAAACCCGCTATTGGTGGTATAATAGATGGTACAACTGGATGTACTTCTACAAAATAAGGCATTTGAGGCCTAGGAGGTAACTTACCAGCTTGTATCAAGCTATTCTCAGCTCTAACAATAATGTCAAATGTGTTTGGCAAAGTGTTTCCACCCATGGACTGAATCATCATTGAAATATCACTATTAAAAGCCTTCAAATAGAATAAAAATGAATAATCATTAGAAGGTTTAATAGATACAAGAATTTTGTCCCAAGCTCTCTAAAAATGAAAATTAGAAATATGCTCATTAGGATGTCTTTTAATCGTAGTCAACTACTCAACCAATGAAAGATTATCAGACTTATCTTCAAATTTTCTAATCAAGACAGTTCCCAAATCATCCCACATAGCAATAGAATTAATCGCTAAACCTCTAAACCAAATTAATGCTTTACCTTTTGTGCGTGTGAAATTGTACTTGTCTGTAGAACACAACACTTCAGTAAAACATTAGAGGTTAACAAGTCAGAAAATTTGTAAATAAGATAAATATTGCTAACCAGGTGATTTACTGGCTTCTAGTAGATGCCAGTATGATATTCAAAAAAATAATCGAGATCAATGACAATGCAACACCTAAATGAAGGATTTGATGATGAAAGAAACTGAAAGATGAATGCAAATTAAGCTATATTTTTAATTTTTTCTATGCAATATGGATGAATAATAGCTAAAAATGAATTGAAATCTATTCTAACAATGATATGAATGCTAAGAAAATGAATGAAGCAATAATCACAAGAATCTTAAAATTGCACAATCTCATAATTTCGGCAGATTGCATGAGCAAGATTCTCCAAACTCACGGTCGTTTGAAAAGGACTGAGCCTCATTTATATAGAAATCCAGGATTTTTGAGAACTCATGGAAAGCCAAAAATCTCTCCCTGATCAACTCAGATTGATTGTTGAGTTATCAAAAAATCAGAAAGAGTTAACTCACAAAATCATGTAAAATCAACTTTTTAACTCAAATCAAAAGTTCAGATCACTTTTTAACTCACAATCACATGTTGAGTCCAAAAAGTTGACAAATTGAATTGATTAGTTGATTCAGAGTTTAACTGCTTTTCTGATTGTGCATGGATAATTATGAATTTATTTAATATTCTAAGTATTTTATTCTCAACTTAACTGATTTTTGAATAAAAATAATTGATTTATGGGTTAATCAATTATTTAATCAAACTTTATCCCAAAACTAAATTATTAAATTTGACAATTTGATTTAATCAATTAAATAAACATTTAATCAATTATTTTTAGAAATTTGATTTATTGTCAAATAAACAATATTAATTAGGAATAAATTCAATTAAATCTAATTAAATTAATTGAGTGGCAGAATTAAGTTTAATTAATCAAATATTCAACATATTCAATTAATTACACCTAGGATAAATGAAACAACATTTATCGCCAAATAATATTTAATTAGAATTAATTTGGATAAATTAGGAATATTCCCCAATGTAGAATTAAGACAAGATTGATTAGGTTTTTGATAATTCGATGTGCAGATGTGCCTTAGGTTAGGGCTTTTATGTCGATTTTGATTGATTTGTCGATGTAGGAGATCAATGGTCCTCAAGCCCATTTTTGGGGTATTACATTTTGCCCCTCTTTGAATTACTGTGCGAGGCATAGTGGTTCAAAGATTAATCATTTTTTGATGATGTTTGGACTCAGTTATGTGGTGGAGAAACTTATCCTAAAAGAGTAATCAATTCTGAGACAAAAATTGATTGATTGATTTGAAGATGTTGATTTAGGTCTTGGTTGACCACAGAATCAATATGATGTCAATAGTAGAAACAATGAACCAGTGATTATGAAGAAGTGTCCAAACACCTGATTCTGAACCTATGATTCAAGGAAGTGACTGTCCTGACTCCAGACTTGATTGTCCAAAGGAATCGAAAGGATGTCAAATCTGAACCCTTTAGTTACAAAGAATTAAGGAAATAACACTAATGAACCAATGGTTATGATGAGTTGATATAGTTTACAAGTTGTGAGAGAATACTAGATTGATATGGACTTTGATGAATCTGATATGCCCCAAGCAATGTTCCCCAAGCGACGAGGACTTTTGATAAATCAGTAACTAGACGTGGTTGTTGTCTTGATCAGTGAAGGAGATTTGATTGACAGATTTGATTAATGATGTGTAATACCATGGCCCCTTTGGGATGAAAATTGAAATCTGGCAAGAAAGTTAGTGTGAATTGGTTAAGAGGTGATGTAATCAATTTTAGAAGTGGTTATGCACATCCGGAGACATGTTCTGCATCGTTTGGAGGTCTTGTTGACCATGTTTGACTAGGTTTGACCATGAGTTGACCATGGTTGACCAAGTTTAAAGTTGAAGAGTTTGATGTATGATAATCAGTTAAGTTGAATATTGGATTTCTGTGATGTTATGAAGGTTAATTATGCAAGCAGTCGGCCATCTTGGGTCTGAAAAATTTAATCACAGTTTTGACAATATAAATGATCTCAGATTTCGATGTTGATCCCAAAAATGGATTTAGAAAGTTGAAATTAGCTAGGGGTGCAATTTTCATGCAAAATAGAGCACTTTGAAAAATTAGGTCAAAACCTATATAAGGCCCAAAAGGGTAATTTTCAATTCATTTCAAGCTTTTGATTTTTATAAACTTGTGGAGCCCTCTAAGTGAAAATGAAGGTTCACGTGTCCTACCATCAAATCGAGTGCAATGACAATATCAAAGACCTCAATAGTATGGTAATCCAGTAAGTGGACCTCTATGGTTCTTTGTGAATTCAAATTTATATGTTTTTATGCCTTTTAGGATCTTTTTAGGACGTGTTTGAATTTTTGAACTTTTGCATCACAGAAAGTCGTAGGACAACCTTTTGGGACTCATATGACATTCCAAGTTGAAATAGAGTGTTGTGTGTGTTATAGGTGTTTTTCATATGAGGGGCACCCATTTGTCATATGACATTTCATCGGGTCCCTCAAGTGTCATGCGAGAACCTGTATAGTGTCGTATAACCATGAAGTGTCGTATGGGACAAAGTATATTGTTGAACGACTTTTGACACCAGTCTAAATTTTTGTATGGAAAAATGTGAGCATTTTTGAGGTCCTTAGGTCAAATTTTTAAAATTTTTGATTCCATAGCTGATTTCTATAGCCTTTAATGCACTTGTTGATATGCTCATTTTCTCATTTTCCGCACTCATAGCTTGATTTTTGATCCAATTTATGATAGTTGCCTTGTTTTTGTACTATGTAGGTCATGTCCCGAGATGTCCATATGTGTATTTCCCATTCGATAATAGAGAGACTGTGCTTGGCCTTACCTGACTCAATGAGAGTGCACCTTGCAATGTGCAGTTTTGAGTACTTTATCTGGTTGCCTGATATTCGGGTAAACTATGGATTGATCACTGTGCTCATTGAGCATTTCCATTCTAAGACCCAGGCTTTCCACCTCTCGACAGGGGAGATTAGTATGAAATCTAAGGATGTCTATAGGATTCTTAGGATACCTTTTCATGGCCCTCATTTGGATTATACTAGTGTGGGTAACACAGGTTTAGCAACATTTTGTACATTGTTTGATGTATAGGAGTAGATCTCTCAGAAGATCGCTTGGGAGATGCTCGTACAATAGTATGGGTAGAACCATCGATTGGAGTGCATCATAGTAGGGATGGTCAGAGGGATCATCATGTCTGACCATTAGAAGAATGATCTCCTTATGGGGTGGGCTCCAATGATTTAGTGCTTGATGGAGAATCCCACAGAGCTAGGATGGGGTTAGTGTATGCTAGCTCACATGTTTTCAGAGATGCAAGAGATCATCTACCATGAGGTGAATACATTTGCATTTGGAGCTCTTGTATTGTAGATATGGGCATGGGAGCATATTCCCATATGTAGACTGATTTGTGGTGATGAGCAACAGCCTTAGGAGCCACTCATATATAGATATTTAGGATTTATCACACAAGTCTGGATGGGATGCACTAAGTACTGGCATTGAGTGCTGGATGATATGACGGTCATGATATGGAGACTGTATCTTTGAATTGAGGCATGACCTATAGCTATTGCCCAGTTTGAGTATTTTTGTCAGAGCCAGATACTAATAGGGTAGTCTACCACTGTCCTCAAGAAATTCCCTATCACTCACATCTGGAGATAGTTTGGAATCATCCAGGATGAGCCACAAGAGTTCACATCTTATGAATGACTGGTGTGAGAGATTGATCTGGGATGGTCAGCTAGGCTATCTTATGTAGTGTGCAGCCTTGAGGACAATGGGCTAGTCAACAGAGATTGGGATTATCAGCCACAGGTGGCTGATGCAGGTGTTACTGATGCTTTCATAGCATATCTAGTAGAGCATCTGATGAGGCATTTCTCTAATCTGACAGAGCTTATTCTGACCATGGAGGACACTGAGGATGTTATAGATGCCCCTATGGGAAGAGGAAAGAGATGACGGGAGGTCCAGATCTTTATAGTGCATCCTACACCACCTAGGCCAAGAGCAGTGATGACCCCACCTAGGCAAACATGACAGATGAGACCTCTTTCCAGACCACGTATAGTTCCAGCAGGTAGATTGGTAGTTTTGTAGCATCAGTACACCAGAGGTGAGGGTGGTACATTAGGTGGAGCTGGCAATGATGATGAGGTGCTAGGTTCCCAATAGGATGCACCTATGGAGGAGGCACAAGATGCCCCAGATTTTGATTTAGGAGTAGAGGTTCATCACCATAAGGCATGAATAGATATATCTGTAGATCAGCCCATGGAGGAGATGAAGGCAACAATAGAGGTAGATCCAAGATTGAGGCAGACATCTTAGGATGTTATCAAGTGGATCTGAAAACATCTTTGTGATCATAGGACACACAACCTGACTTTAAATTTAGCTTTGAGAGCATGATCATCAGTTGTGAGAGTGAGATGCTGAGGTTAAACACTTACAGGCTAAGGTGATCCACTAGATGGGTCATGCAGCCTATTATGTATCAACATATTTTTCCGTATTACCTCCTGGATAGAGGGTCACCTCTTATTCATAGTATATGCTAGCATTAGAGGGAGCTAGGGCCCCACATGCTGAGCCACCACTAGATGCACCTACCGAAGGAGGAGGAGCACTCGATGCCGATGACTAGATAGATAGTTGATCTATGATAGTGTTCCTTAGTTTTGACATTTTTCTCATTTTGATAACATTGGATAGCTCACCATAGCTCATTCTTTTGTATACTATGCCATTAGTGCACCCCTTGTACTATTCTGATATTTATATATATGAGATCGATTATAGTGGTTTTGAATTCATTGCACTTGTTATTTTGAGTTATGATGAATTTATCATGTTATGCAATGTATGAAATGTTTACTTTTGAATGTATGAACATGCAATGCAATGATAGATGGTAGAAATGTAATGTAATGTATGATTTCTATTTATGCTTTTTTGGATGTAGATGTATGTATGTAGATGGATTTATGAGATGTCTATGATATGAAATGGAATGTAAATACAGTGATACACATGATATTTTGTAGGTATATGAAGACCTCAAGTGCTCAGTAATTGTCAAAATAGATGTGTAACCCAGAATGATGACTACTTTTTGATTCGTTAGAGGGACCTTCATGTGGATTTCAGTCCTTGTGATGTGTTTTGAGTGAAAATTTTGGGAGAATATCAAACATCATGCTTCATTCAAATTATGAGAAAGATGTAACCATGCAGAATGCAAATGCAAATGAAATGAAAGACCTAGGACTTAGTCACTAATCATGTGTCAGTTTTAATCATTAAATATTTTAGGTAACACTGAATAATCGATACAATGTTCACTAGCTAGGAAACCATGAACATATGAATATTGATTTTTATTTTGATATGTCAGATTTAGATATAAGCACCAAGGCATGAAAGATAGGATGACTAGAATATCATGTCCATTTTGATTTAGAAATTTGTATAAGTATCTAAACATAAACGTTGTGATGACTAGAATACACCTTGCGTACAAGCACACCAAGCAGTTCTAGAAATCCTTTTGATTCCATTGTGAATTACCCACAATGACCCTTTATTGTTCACATCCTTGGGTAGTATCCTATTTCACAGTAGGATTAAGAAATCATTCAAAAAGACAAAAGTTAGATCCAACTTCCCTGAAGCATCCAGGTATCAATGGTTGAGGTACACATGGCCATCCAATTCATGATGAAGGCACTTATAGTGGACACAAATTCAATCCAAAATTTCCAAAGTTATTAGATCTGTACTTACAAGAAGAAGACAAATAAAATATTATGCCCCTAGTCATCACTCTCTAAATCCCATAAAGGACATCATCGAGGAGCTCAAAGGGACAAAATATGTAGAAATGTCAATTTGAATCAGTTAGCATACACAAAGATTAAAGCATGTCACAAGATTTGTTTTCATTTGTAGTTGTAGTTTTGGTTTTGTCATTGGTAGATGCAAAATCCTTTTCTGGTAGGGAGATAGACAGACTAATTCAAATATAACTTTGAAGGACCTTGACTAGATATGACTTGTTTAAAGATACTAAGGACCATAGGATATGACACCGATTTCCCTCAATTTGAAACTTTGATAGGACACATACTCTTTTGGCTTTTGGTGCACAAATTGACTTCATTGAAAATAGGATGCAAAAGCAAACAAGGAGATATGTACAAACTAAAGTAGTACTGAAAGATGGGAAATATCAATATTGCGGTGATAGATGGAGCATTTTGATATAAGTGGCACCTATTTACAGGGTTTTCACCATCTTGGCAGAGATTCTATTTTTGCTACCAAGGCACCTGTTTACTAGGTTTTCACCAAGGCACTTTTTCTTTTTCTTCTTTTTTTTTGTATTTTTCATCTTTTCAATTTTTTTTGTATTTTTCCATTTTTTTGATTTTTTTGTGAATAAAAAAGGTGCCTATTGCTAGGTTTTCACTAGGATGATCATTTTTTAGGACTTTTTCTAATTTTTATGCTTTTTTCAGGACATTTTTGCAAACTGAATGTCTTAGGCGTAGAAATTCTTTAGATGGAGAATGTTGATTGGTTCTCAGAGTTGTTCTCCTTCATTCATTGAGAGTTGATAGGCTCCAAAGCCAAAAGTAGTAGTGATAACAAATGGACCTAGCTAGTTGGGTTCAAACTTCCCCCTATGTTCTTGATGGGATTGATTTTTAGTATTCTCTCTCAAGACTAGATCACCAACCTGAAATTCTCTATGTTTGAATTTCTTGTTGTAGCCTCTAGACATTCTTTTCTGATATAATCTAAGATGATCATACATAGCTTGTCTGCACTCATCTACTAGTTCAAGTTATTGCAACCTAGACACTCTGTAATCATCATCGGTTATTAGAAAATGCATTCTAATTCATAGTAATGGGATTTGAACCTCAATAGGTAGTACCACTTCATCCCCATATACTAAAGCAAAAGGAGTATCCCCAGTGGGTGTTCTAATACTTTTTTTGTAGGCCCAAAGAGCTAGATTTATCATCAGATGCCAGTCTCTTCCTTTCTTGTTGACTGTATGATGCAATATTTTTAATAAGTTTTTGTTGGATGCCTCAGCTTGTCCATTCTCTTGAGCATAGTAAATGGATGAACAATGTTGAATGATCTTTAATTTAGAGCATAAGGAATCTAGGTCCTTGTTCTTGAATTTTCCTCCATTGTCTATGATGATGGAGTGTGGTATACCATATCTGCAAATGATGTAATTCGGTATGAACATAGATATTTGTTTTCTAGTGGCCTATATTAAAGGAACTGCTTCAACCCATTTCATGAAGGAGTCTGTTGCTCTTATGATATGGGTGTGACCATTAGAAGGATGAGGGTAGATAGCCCCTATGAGATCAAATTCCCATTGTTGAAAAGGCCATTGTGTTGTAAAGGGAATTAGATCTCTCCCTGGTGCATGAATCAAGTTTCCATGGACTTGACATTTCTAACAATTCTTAGCATATTTTATGGCCTCTTTTTCCATGTCTGGCCAATAGTTCCCAACCCTAATGAGTTTTTGAGCTAGTGTTAAACCGTTGGAATGTGATCCACAAATACCTTCATGGACTTCCTCTAATGCGCATTGTGATTCTTCACATTCTAAACACCTAAGAAGTGTACCATCTAGACTTTGTTTGTATAAATCATTACCAATGATGACATACCATGAGGCATTTCAGATAAGGTAAAATTTTTCATGATGATTAAATGTATCAGGAATGATTTGGTCACAAAGGTAGGAGTATGTTTTTTTAGCAAGAGGAATCATGACCAACAATGTTGCAGATCATGCAGGTTTCTGGACAATCATAGGCAGGGAATGATAGTGCTTCTATGAGGAACTTGTAGCATAGCTCATATTCAAGCTGCTGTTGTAAAGATGATAGCATTTCCATAGCGTCAGCAGCCTTGTTCTCCATTCTAGGAATATGTTCAAATGTGATAGATATGAAGTATTTCTTTAAGTCATCTACCATGCATTTGTATGGAACAAGTTTCTCATCCTTTGTTTGATACACATCATTGACTTGTTGGATGACCAGTTGTGAGTCTCCATGAATGTATAGTTTTGTTACTCTCCATTCGAGTGCTATTTTCATACCATTCGGTAAAGCTTCATATTCACTATGTTGTTGGTACAAGGGAATTTGAATCTAAATGCTTTTGGAATGGAGTAACCCTATGGTATTATGAACAATATGCCAGTTCTAGATCTATTATGTGTGTAGGATCCATCAAATAATAGTTGCCATGTTCTAGAAGATAGGTGCATAATAGAGGAATTACGAAATTCCATTTGCATTGGTTGATCATCAAACATTGGTGCTTCAGCTAACTGATCTGCAATAACTTGTCCTTTGATATCTTTTCTTTCAACATATTCAATCTCAAATTCGCTCAATAGCATTACCCATTTTTCTAGTCTACCTGTGAGGGCAACTTTTCTCAATAAGTACTTCAGTGGATCAATCTTTGCTATTAATTGTGTAGTATGAGTTAACATGTAGTGTCTCCGTTTATATGATGCAAAGATGATAGCTATGTTTGAAATAGGGAATACTGAGAGGGGGGGGGGGGTGAATTAGTGTTCTAAAAAAATTATCTTTTGCCCAATTATGGATATAATAGATTATCTTTATACATGCATAACATAAGAAGCTAAAAAACATGAATAACAATAAAACTAAAGAACTCATAACACATGATTTGTTCTCGAGGAAACCCTGGCCAAGGGAAAACCCTGGTGGGGATGGTACCCAGAAAGATCCACTAATCAAAAGTATCTTATTAAGGATGTTGACCCTGTTAGGAGTCTATTACAAGCATATAGTGTATCAGTCCTGATTAAGGGACTATAGGCCTTGTTAGAAGCCTCAACCCTGTTAGGAGTTGGTAGTACAAAATGTGATTACCAGATGAGCCCACTACCCAAAAAATTAATGTACAATATACAATGATTACAAAAATAGGTTAAGGTACATAACCTTATATTGCTTGCATCAATATCTCTTCACTGCTCTTTCACTATCGCTATTACATATGCATCATATACTTCACATCATATCACTGCTTCATTATATTTCATTACTTCCTCATCTATATTTACAATTAAATTTATACACATAAATTTATCTAAGGGTTAACATCTAGGATGTCATCCCTTTATATTTTTAAGTCATTATTTTGATAAACAAAATAATCCCTTAACTCTTTACTAGTTTTGTCTTCATATTCTATCCTGTTGGCTTGACACTGTCTTCGGTAAAACTATCATAACTTATTCCATACATGTCATACTAACTTGCACTATAAGATGGGTGTTCAATAGACATAATAGAGTCTATGTTCAAGTGCACAAGCACTGAACTTAATCCAATCAATGTCGCAAACAAAAATTGTGTCCAGGTTCACTGGTAAAAATACTGTCTCACACTTAGACAAATTTGCAATGTGCTCTGTCATACTTGCTCTCTGACCTGTGTGATCTTCATGTGGATCATATGTTGCCATAATGACAACATCTATGTAATCAACTAAGCCAAATTTCCAACAATCTCCCCCTTTGTCATTGGTGGCAACATATGAAAAAATTGGCTAAGTGTACAACTCAAAATCTCAAAATTGTGGCCATAGTATAAAATATATACTATCGTTATAACTCCTCAAAAAATTATTATCTCTAATATAGCACTACCCCTAAGAGTATCAATCCTTATCATATACTATCAATTTTCTTCTATATATCTCTCCCCCTTTGACAACAATGACAAAATAAAGGTAGGGAGGGTTACAAAATTATATCTCAAAAATATTGTACCTCAATTCAATTATTGCAAAGATGGTAGGCTTGAAACACAATATGCAAAATCTATCTTCATAGCTTCTATCTCCTTCTCCCATGATTTCTTAATGGAATCTACCACATTAAGTAATGCACTCACTCCATAAGATGCTATTTCACATGCTTGGAGGTTTTCAAAGTTAAACTTCTAAAAAGATGTCTTAGCTGAAAGACATTCTTCCAACTGCTCTTCAATAATGCTTAACTTCATAGAAGTATGCTTTCTCAAAAGAGTGAATCTTTTCAATTTTTTGTCTCTCTCATCTTGCACAACTCTGATTTCATCATATAGCTTCCGAAATTTCTTTTCAACATCACATACCTTCACATTGGGGCTAGACAGAAGGTTTGTTTCATTCAAAATTTTTGCTTCCTTCATCTTTATCTTTTGATCTTCTTCTACTGTCAAGGTATCTGATTTTGTACACTGTATGTACAAAGATTTACCTATTTCCAAATTCTTCCTCAAATCCTTGATATAGATATCAAGAGTGTTGATATCATTCCTAATGTTCAAAAGCATTCTAGCCTCATAGGCTGCTTGTGCTTTTACTTTTGCAATATCAGACAAGTTTGTGAATTCATTGTCAAAAGTGCTCATTACCTTCTTTTCTTTCTCCATAGGGTCTGCTTCTACAATTTGTGTAGTTACAGTGCTTTGTAACTTCTTAGTGAGTTCCTTCAGACATCATTCAAGACTTTTCACTTTCTTATTCTTGCCAATGATTTTATTCAAGGATGTGATCAATTCCAACTGATCATCATCATCTACTTCCTTTCCCAAATGCTCAATCATAGATCCAATTTGAGTCTTCTTTCCAGTCTCAAGAGTAAGACTGATATCTTCTTTGGTGGGAATGGGAACTTGTTCCTCTATTACTGGTGGTTCTACAACTATAGTCTCTGTCATCTCTTCTTCTTTTGTAGCTTCCTATTCTTCAAAGGCCGAATTGTCAACAATGTTCTCCAAATTCTTGAATAAATTTTCATCAGTATCCAAGGTGATTTTTGTACCTTCTACATTCATTTTTTCATCTTCAATATTAATGGCTGGAGGAGAGGGAATGTCCTCTTGTTCTTTCTCACCTACTTGCTCTGCTACAACTGATGATTCTCCAACATTTTTGTCATAACCTTGATAATAGCTTTCTCTATCTTAGAATTGATTTCTTCATATCTGCCTCCCATAATCTAAATAGTTCTCCTTTTGGTTCTCAGATGGGTGCTTAAGGCTTTCATGATCTGATTAAAATGTGTTTCATCTCTTATTTCACAAAGCTTCCTTACAAGCTTTTCTCTGATAGTTTTGTCCTCCTCTAATGCTCTCTTCTTCCTATTCACAAGTTTATTATATAGATCATTAGGTATCTATCCCTGAATTGTATCAAACTTCTTATTAGCCAAAATCATATGCTTCATAACTACATTCTCTAGATTAAGCCTATTTGTATAATCATAAAGATCATAGTACTTGTTCATTCTTGTAAAGTCACCATCCTTAATGATCTGCTCATTAAGATTTTCAACTTTGGGTTTCCAAGCTTTCTTCTTAACAGTAGTGACATCATCTTTTATTTCTGTAATCTTTCTTGGAACTGGTTGCACTAAATTTTTATGTCTTTTTCCTGGTCCAGTAGCACTTTCCTTTACTCTTTTGCTAGGTGTGGAGGAAGTGGATCTAGTAGACATCTTTTCTTCTTGATCCTTCTTAGTTTCTTCCACTTTCACCTTCACTTGTGGTTCTTCCTGTTGTATTGCAATTGATGATAAGGGAGGGATAGACAAAACTTCTTTTTGTCCACTCTCTCTGATTGTTGCTTCTATTTTCTTTTCTACCAAAAACTCACACTCTTTCATCCCTGTATCTTTTAGGATTTTATTTATAGTGCTCTCAACTCTCTTCTTAGATTTCTTCTCTCCAATTAAGATCTTTTTAGAGTTGAAGTTCTGAAAGGTTCCAAGCTTGTTGCACTGAGTGTCCAACTTACACTTAAGTAACCTGCTATCATATTCTTTTGTTTCTACCTCAGATATCTCATAGCCAAGAGGGTCTATGAACTCTACTCTAGGCTCCACTACTTCAATATAAATAAATTCAGTATCCACCATAAAACATATATCATCTTTATACTTTTCAACAAGAGACTTAGGGATCCTTGATCTACTAGACACAATATTCTAAAATGTCTTAATAACCAATACTGCACTCTCATTTACACTGTCAATAAAATGTCTTCTGTATACTAGGTTAATCCTTTCCATTGTATTTTGTCCATCAGTCATTTCCAATGGTGTAAGGAAATCTCCTCAAAAGATGAAAAAACATATAAGTGATTAGGGATGAGAACCTAAACTGTGTATACTTAGTTTTCTTAATCTTCTCCAAGTTCTCAAATAATTGAATTCTTAGAATTTCACACATATCAACTTGTACCCTATCAACACACATTAGATAGGCTACATGTACCATTCCAGCTGCCATGTCATCCTCTCTTGAATTTGCACAAAACTTAGTAGTTAGGATCTTGCATAAGTATCTCACATCATCTTGTTTGATCTTACTAATCACAATTCCTCTACCATTATAGGATGAGTTTGTGTTATCAATGACTGTTTTCCTCATGTTTTTCTCATTTAAAGGAATAGCTCTAGTTTTAGATAATCCAGTGACTTCATGAATCAAATCTTCTATAATATCTATCACTCTATCTTCTAGCCAAAAATTTCCATTATGAATTCTGCTCAATATAATCTTAGTGCATTCTTCATTATCAAATTCATACTGTAATCCATACTTAAAAATTTCATTATGTTCCAAATATTCAAAAACTTGTTTCAGTGTCATATCCTGATTGTAAATCTTCTGATATTCATTTGTGAAATCACTATCACTAACTGTCTCTAGTTTGCATCCAAGATAACTTCTGACATTCTCTAAGTGTAAAACTCCATCTGGTATGGATGATAATGCAAACCTAGGGTCATCTTCCAAGGGTTCTACTGGTTCCCTTTTCAATTTAGGTTTATTCTTATCTCTGACATTGTGTATTAAAGAAACATCCATGATTTCTCCAAATTCCTTTACTGATTCAAAGATCTGTCAAGTAAAATACCTTAATTTCATGATTTTAGGGATTGCGTAGATTCAACACAAAATTCTTCTCCAAATCCTTGCAAAATGCTTCCAATCACTGCTCTTTGATCTCCTTAACACTTGAATTCACTTTGATGATCAAATGATACTGATCATAACCTTTTATTGATTCAATCTCACTTAGATCTGACATCGTATTCAATTCTTTTGCCGCTTCTTTCCAAAAAGTTGTTTCTATTAAACTACAAAACTTAAAACTTCTTGTGATCTCGCAAAACATAGTATTTTTCTTTGCGCTCTTAATCATAGCATTAGAACATCATAAACTACCTTGCATTAACTACACAAGACTCAGTTCATCATATATCTACTTCTACACTAATCTAAGTTCCTATTCTACTATAATTTACATAAATTAAGTATTTTGAGATAGGTCAGGTAAAGATTCATTATTACCTTTAAATACTTCACCTTCATGATTACCTTCAATGTTGAATATGTCTCCTTGATCTGTGCTTTTGATAAACTTCACTTCATCTGAATTACTACAACATCCTTTCTGACTATTACTTGTATCTTCATTTCTTCTTACATGATTTCTGGGATTAGGAATAGGATGAAAAACTCTATTGTTCATTCTGTAAAACCTTTCTGTATGTCCAATCTTGTTGCATATCTGACAAACAATTCCATTATTTCCATATCTTGGTCTAGGTTGATTGATTTGTGATCTATAATTTCTAGCAATGTGTCCAACCTTGTTGCATCTATAACATATTACTCCATTTCTTCTGTTCATATCTTCAGTAGGTTTCTTATCTGCATTGTTCGTATTCCAAAATATTCTACTACCATCATTATTCTCAATAAATTTAGGTTTCCTACATTCAATAGCTCTATGTCCAAAACCATGACAATTGTAACAATAACCATTAAGAGGTTTAAATTGCTTACCTATGCAATCTCTCTTCATATGACCAATAGTATTACAAGCAAAACATCTACTTTTGAATTATCTTTGCATACCTTTGGGTGATTCCTCTTGCTTTAGTGATTCTTCTTCTTTAGGTGTATCTTCAGATTTGTTGATCTCATCAGACTTCTTCTCATCTATGCTTTTAGATATCTTCAAATCTGGTTCCTTACTTTCATCATTTTCTTTAAAAGTGTTGAATCCAAGACCAGTCTTATCATAGAATGGTTTTTGATAAGATATTTGTTCATCAATCTTCTCACTAGTTGAATATAGCCTTTCAAGTTGTTGTTTGGATTGAGTCAGTTCACCTTTCACAATCTTATTGTATTTCTCAAGTTCATCATACTGCCAATTGACTTTCTCAAGTTCAGATGTTACTTTACAAAGTTTAGATTTTAGTTCTTCATTTTCAGTCTTTAGAATTTCATTCTTTGATTTCAGATTTGCTTCATTCTTTCCGTTTCCATCTTTCAAACTAAGCTTCAAATTTGCTATCTTTAGTTCATGCTTAAGGATCTCATTTTCTTTTTCTAAATTGTCATCACAATCTTCTTTTGCTTAAGGATGTATTTTTCACAACTTCTATTTGATAGGTTTGACTCCTAGATATATAGAAAGATGATGCATAATGAGATTAGGATCTAACTTTGGCATATATGAATATTTCCATGCAAAATTGATCTTCTTCTCTGTTAAGAATTTTTTAAATGCTTGTTTTTCTTCTTCTGACAGTGATTGAGCTACATGGATCAATTGGGGTTCTTCTGCTGTGCCCAAATTGATAGATTGAGTTGGTTCTATCAATACTGGAGATCTTTCCTATAAATGACTTGGAAGGACATCAAATATCTCATCCTTAGGAACCTTAGAGAGGTTTTCACCTTCGGATACGTCTTTTGTTTTTACTATTTTAGGTTCTGAGACTCCCACATAGTGGTTTTTACCATCAGAAATCCTTTTATTTTTACTTTTTTTCTTTTGACTGGGATGTTTGATATCCAAATCTATCATGATAATGCTAGGTTAACTGATGGAAGTCATCATGGGTTCTACTGCATTGAGGTAGCAGGTGATAGCATAGTCTATTTGGAAAGTATGGATGTCTTGGCTCAGATCATTGGATGTTTGGTTTATAAGCTCAAGATGTTGGATAGTAAGCATGGGAAAGTATTGAGTGATGGTTTTTATGCATACAGTGTTGTCATCATTGGTTTTGGTCCAACTCTCAAATTCAAGGATGATATTACTACTCAAAATGTTTAGTTTGTTAAGTGTCTCAACATCATTGTTGGATACTGCGTTAGTGATGGGTGAATTAGACTCACGAGGTTTGAAATTTTGTTCTAGACTCATTTTGGACATAGGTTCATATCAATGAATGACATTGATGTATTTTTCTATGATAATCTCATCTTCTTTTGGAATAATTCCCCATTCACAGTCATTTGATTCTTCATCTGGATCTTTGGGAAAATCAAGAATATGTGTGAAATCAGGATAGATCCCCCAAGTAGGGTTTCCTTCAGAGTCTGAGCAGAACTCACATTCATGGGAGTCTATCTTAGAATCATTGTTGTGTCCCAAATATTTAGCTATTTTGATAGGTTCACCTTCTTCTCATTTGTTTTTAGGATCAACCGGTTCTTGTGTGGTGACTGTCTCTTGTTTAGTAGACACGGGTTCTTGTGTGTCTACCACATTGATTCTTTTATGTTCCTTTTCTTCCTTGAGAAGGTCTAAGATATTTTGAGGAATGTGTTCATAGGGGAAAACATTTTTAGTATCAAATTCATCACTATCATCTTGGCATGTTTCTTCCTCTTCATTGTTGTCTATTCCTAGTTCTATCTGTTCTATCACATGAGAAGATTTTCCACTGAGATGAAAAGATTTCTTTTGATAACCTAGACCTATAGTATCCTTGGTTGTCCTCCCAAAGTGTTCAATGGGTATAATGATTCCTTTTCCTCTTGTCCCTAGAGGTCCCTTTCCTATGTATCCCATTTTAGACATTAGCTTGTGACCCGGTCCATATGATTTTGAAGGAAATTTAAGTTTTTTAGAGTCACACTTTTGAACTGTCTGTGATTGAGACTCATCCTTGTATAACCAGGCTAGTATAGCCTCTTCCTCATATGATTCTTGTTTAGATACTTTATTAGTGACAAAAATCCCATTAAATATGACATGAGATGTCTTAATTATTGATTTTACCTTTTCTGAAGGTTGTCCATAAGACTTAGGTAAAAGTGGGAGAGACGTGAGAGATAGGACTGGTTCCATTGTGTTTTCTATCATGCCAATATCTTTGATCTTGACTCCTTTTGATAGGTCTTCCATTTTAGATGTAAATGCTATGTCTGTTTGTTTGGTGGAAGACTCTCTGTTATGTGGAACAAGTTTATCTGCATTTTCTTTCAATGCATTGCAAGATGCTGATGTGTCTATAGGTATAGTGACCTCTACTCCATCATAGGGTAATTTGAGACATTGATGGTATGTTGATGGAATAACTTGCATTTCATGTATCCATGGCCTTCCTAGAATAATGTTATAGGCTAGTGGAAGATCTAGTACTTGACATGTGATATCTCTGATGACAGGTCCTATCCTGATAGGTAGCACAATGACTACTTTGGAATTTCTTTCTTGTTCGTCATATGCTTTTATGGTTATCTTCTTTTTGGGATCAATAGAATCTTCTGACAATCCCAGTTGTCTAATCAATTTGTAGGAACATATATTCAAATCTGTCCCTCCATCTATCAACACACTTTTGACATGATAGTTTTGGATTAAGACTTCAATATGCAAGGGCTGGTTATGTGGGTGATTCAGTGAGTTATCATCTTCTTTCAAAAAGGATATGTACTGAGGGGATGTCAAGTGACCCACCATTATTTGGAATCTATCAAGATCAAAATCTTCAGGAACATTAGAGACAATTAGAGCTTTGTCCATGATGTAGGAGCATCTCAGGTCCTTGGCAATCCTATGTCACCAAAACATTTTGGAGTTTGTTTGTGTTGCTTGCTTCCTTCGTTGACCGAGGTTTTAGAGTTTAGAAGGCAGTTTTGATAGAAGATAGAATTAGAGATTTTGGACTGATCCTCACATGTTGGAGGAATTTTGTAATTCATTGTAATAACAGGCCATAACTAGGAAGGCCTTACAACCTGGCATGTATCATTCTATTTGATGAAATATATAATTGATCCTGCATTCTCTCTCTCACTGTTGTTGTTTATTTTCTTCCGCATGTGTTGAGTAGGCTTGGATCATTAGGGTGTGCCATTTATTGGCCCCTCTTGATCCCTTCCTTGTGCTAGGTGGTATCAGAGTGAGGTGAGATCTTGATCTAGGTCTACGGATCTAGGTTTACAGGTTCCTCTTGAAGCCCTAGTTGATTGTTGTGGGGTAGCAGATTATGATCTGACCTGAAATTGCAGAGGGTTGTCAAGATGGTTTGTGGGAGGTGAAATGCAGATCTAGGATTGACAGATATGTTAAGGTAGATTGCTGCTAGATTAGAAGCTGTTGAAACAACCCAAAGAAGAGGCAGACATCTTGAAGATGTTAGTGATGATGAAGTTGAGGAAGAGCAGGCAAATGCAGAACTTGCACCTATTATGGATCAAGGTGAAGAAATATTTTTGAAGGCCTTGACAATTTTGAAGTCTACACCACACTTCAATCCTCCTGAGTATGGTGGAAAGCTAGATTCTAATGAATTGGTGGGTTGGATCATCGAGATGGAAAAGTATTTTGAGTATGAAAACATTCCTGTAGACAAGAAAGTGAATATTGCAAGCACAAAGTTGAAAATTCATGCATCCTTATGGTGGGAACATTTGTAGTTGGATAGGAAGAGGAAAGGAAAAGAAAAAATCAAGGTATGGAATAAAATAGTGAATAAATTGAAAGGAAAGTTCTTACCCTGTGATTATCAGATTAACCTAGTTCAGTGAATGAAAATTTTAAGGTAGAAAGATAGCTCGGTAAAGGAATATACTGAGGAATTCTATAGATTAGATATCAGATTTGGACATGATGAAGATGATGTTGAAAGAATTGCTAGATACCTAAATGGTTTGAGAGTTTCCATCCAAGAGGAAATTAGTTTGGTCAAGTTGGAGAGCATTGAAGAGGCTTATCAATTTGCATTGAAGGCTAAGGAGAAATTGAACAAAAGACATGAGCAAAGACAAAGAGGTCGAGATGGTAGATGCCCTAGAGGAAGAGGTAGATCTAATGGTGAGAATGGTAGATTTGAACTAGAAAAGACAAATTTGGAAAAAGGAAAGACCCAGTGGAAAGGTGAAAGTTCATCTAGAGGTAGAGGCAGTAACTACCGAGGTGGTTATAGCAGAGGAAGTTTCCGAGGAACTTATTACAATTATGGAGAAGAAGGACATAGATCTTTTGAATGTACACATGCTAGTAAGAAGGCTAGTAGTAGTAGAAATGCTTTGGTGCAAGAAGAGTCATCGAATGAACCTAAGAAAGAAAATAACTTAATGGTAAGGAGAGCACTGTGGAATGAAAGCAAGAAGGAAGATCCGGTAAGGAAAAGTTTTTTCAAGACCAGATGTAGAGTTTCTGACAAAGTTTGGAAGGTAATCATTGACAGTGGTAGCTCAGAGAATTTGGCATCTGAGGAGATGGTCACAAAGTTGCAGTTGGAAATTTTGGTACATCCAAAGCCCTATTAGATTTCATGGATCAAAGATGAGCATACACTCTTGGTAAGTGAACAATGTTATGTGAATTTGAAGATTGGAAAGTACTATGATAAGGTGTTATGTGATATCATGCCTATGGATTGTTGTAATATTTTTTTGGGTAGACCTTGGAAATATGATATACATGCTATATATGATGGGAAATTGCATAAGTATACTATTGTGGCTGATGGAAAGAAACAAACCTTGTTACTTTTGATGGAATAACCTATTAGTAATGTTTGCACATATGTGAAAGTTTGTTTGATGGAGGGAAGAAAGTTTGTTAACTCTTTGAAAATGAATGATGTATGTTTTGCTGTGATTCCTAACAAACCGAGTAAGAAAATAGAGGATAATATCCTTGAGAAGATTGATAAGTTACTCATCGAGTATAGTGATATCATTTTTGATAATGTATCTAATGGTTTGCCACCGAAAAGAAGCATTGATCATTATATGGATCTAATACCTGGAGCTAGTTTACCAAATAAGGCACCTCATCGGTTGACACCTACCGAGAATCAAGAATTGAACCAACAGATTCAAGAGTTGTTGGAGAAAGGTTTGATCAAAGAAATTTTGAGCCCTTGTGTAGTACCTATTGTATTGGCATCGAAAAAGAATGGAGAATGGAGAATGTGTACTGATTCCAGAGTAATCAATAAGATAATAGTGAAGTATAGGTTTCCTATATCGAGAATGGATGACATAATGGACAGTTTGACTGGAGCAAAGTATTTCACCAAAATAGATTTAAAAAATGGGTATCATCAAATTAGAATCATAGAAGGTGATGAATGGAAGACTGCTTTCAAGAAAAAAGAAGGTTTGTATGAGTGGTTGGTTATGCCTTTTGGTTTAAATAATG